>CM046061.1:15443521-16123801 GCA_025215515.1 Schistosoma japonicum | reverse complement strand
GTATAAGTTTCGCACGTAAGTAATTCTCGATGATTATAATATGCCTTTGCTCACGGTTATCTTGTTCCTTTTTTTACCTTGTAGAGTGTTCACCTCCTGTTTTTAAGATTGCTTCCTGCAGTTGCTGATCAATGCATACGGATAACACTTAATCTATCCACCTTAGGCATCATCATTAGTTGTCATGTGAAGATTTTAGACTACCTAGTGTTTTAAATAATCAACTAGTAGTTGAAGGAGGGGAGTTGGTAAAACATGAAGAATGTGTAATCAGTAGAGTGGTGACACATTAATTGTAATTATCACTAGATTAGGATGAAGATTAATAAATGAAAAACGAAAAAATTTGAACGGGGACAGTCTTCTTGATAATAACGTGATAATAATAATCGTCATGACAATGGATCATCGTTGAGCTATACAGCACAAATTGATGAAAGTGGGATTTCTACAATTTGATGTCGGCCCAGTGGTGCAGAGAATTAGGTGTTCGCTAACCTGGAGCCACTGGGGTTAAGTCTAGGGTGAGCATTACTGAGGGACCTCATTATGGAACAAAACAATTGTCTAGCGTTCTCTGGTTTACAATGGTACCCTACCAAGATCAATCTACAATGAATTTAATCAACTAAACTTAACACCAATCTCCACAAATTGATTCAACTCAATTACAATTAAATGTCACAGAATAATGGTACTGTTGATTTGATTAATTTATTGTGATAAAAGTTTACAATAAAAGTTTATCGTTTAATTTTCTGAATTATTGTATTTTTTGTCGTTTTTGAATCCACCCCCCTCCACCTCCAGCATCATATTCAAACCACCCACTTCATTCATTCATTTCTTGTAGTCAAAATGTAACACAAATTTATCCTCATCCGTCTCCACCGCCCTCTGTTTATACATTCACACAAAAACATACAGTTTTGTACTATGCACATAACCGATACAGTAATGAAGTTTGTGGGGGTGATGTGACTTGTCTTATAAATGTAATCTATATATATAAGAGGAACTTTTTCAAGTATTACAAATCCTGTGAATTCCATGTTGTACTAATATTTATTATTATTATTATTATTGTTATTATTATTATTATTATCGGTAGTAGTAGTAGTAGTAGTAGTAGTAGTAGTAGTAGTAGTAGTAGTAGTAGTAGTAGTAGTAGTAGTAGTAGTAGTAGTAGTAGTAATAGTAGTAGTAGTAGTAGTAGTAGTAGGAGGAGGAGGAGGAGGAGGAGTAGGAGCAGGAGAAGGAGTAGTAGTGTGATTACTAGTAGTAATATTGATATCGTGAGTAGTAACTGAAAAGAAGAAGTAACAGAAAACACCACTAAAACTTATCTATAAGCTAACTGTTAAGTGGGTATCAATAATAAGAGTGAAAATACAGAACGATCTATAGAGTAACAAACTACAGTTCAATTTCAAATCAATTAGTTCTACAAATGTAAACTGATTGCAAAAATGTCTATACTTTGAATTTGTATTCCATGTTATAATCTAAGGTTGTAAGCATCAATTTGTAAAATAAACATTATCAGTAAGAAAAGCTCTCAGAGAAATTTATTGCATACTATTGCAATTCTGGTATTGAATTACACTGTTTTGTTCAAGATCACACACGTTTCTGCCTGTTCTAGCAATAATCTACACATTTTATTGTTGTTGTTGTTGTCACCAACCTGTAAATACCAAAATCAATGAGTACAAAGTGATTTACCTATTGAAATCAATATGCTTTAAACACAAATAGAAAAAAGAAGTATCCACTATGTGGGAAACACTTTGATGTGTAGATACTGACGATTGTTTCGGTAGGTAGATAGATAGATTATCAAAAGAAGAATGCATTAACAGTATGCATTTTGAATGACAGTTATAGAGGGTAGAATGATTATTTTCAAGTATTCATCTCTATGTCAGTGATGTTTTTTTTTTTACTTTATCAGATTCTTTATATTTTGAGTAGAATGAAAAATACCTGTTTATGCATACTCACATAGTAATTGACAAGTTGTGTTTGTAATGTTGTTTAATTGATTAGTGATTATGAACAAACAAAAAAAAAACTTTTTCTCACGTTTACATGACAAGATCTGTCATTGTGAGTTTGATGTTATGAATGATGAAGAACAAACAAGAATTGACATTTAAAACTGATAAATAAATGTTTCTTCAAGAAAAAATGTTTCATAGATAATCGTCAGGTTACTGTATTATTCTTTTGATATTATGCACTTTTGTATTTATCATGTTGTTTATAGGTAATGAATGTTCATAACAAATGGGAGTTTATTTCAAATTCGATGTTATAAGTTGAAGTCAGTTGGTAAACCACTTGAAACTAGGAAGTACTTGATAGTGGTGTACATTCACGGTTTCGTATAGTTTAGTTTCATTAATTACATCTTCACGATAAAATTTTATGAATTACCTCCAGATTCTAGTTATTAGTGAGAGGATATTGATTTTAACCTGGCGTTGTAGGGATTGTCGAGTATAAGGCAGTTGCCCAACGATTGCGATGGATAAAGTAGAACAAATATATCTCAAATTGAGTGAAGTTAATAATTTCAAACGTTGGATATAAACTCACTAGTTAGACGTCCGACAACAAACATGGATGTCATGGGCTCGACTCCCTAGTGTGATCATGAATCCTCACTACTGAGGAGTCCAATACTAAAAACGACTATTCAGTGGTTTCAGGTTCATAATAGTTGTTTTAGGTACACCAGTTTATGGTATCGATTTCAAGTTCAGCAACCCTCCTAACACCCAATTAAAAGAAAGCTGATTTGAAAATAGATGAACTAGTGGCTTAGTGATGAATGGACTCGAATTTCAAACCACAGTAGATCTCAAATGAAAAAAAACATACTTTACTTATTTCACTTTAGTCAGAGGAATAGTGTTACTTATCTCTACACACATTGTATGCTACAAGACCGAGAGCATAAAGTTATGTCACATAAATGTATTACTTTGTTTTAAACCAAGGCCAACTAACATAATTAAAGAGTTATTAAGTGAGCTGTTAGTAAACTGACAACTAAGACTTAGTAATTATCTCACTTTATTAATAATATCTTAAATCCGTTGAATATATGCCAACTACAATAAGCAATGTGTTTTATCATTACATATCCAAGTAATAAGAGGTATTCAGTTGTAAATCTGTTAACGGTTCACATTCTTTTGTTGATCATCATAGTAATTTCTATACTTGATAAACCATCGAAACGGAACCATTTCAAGACCAACAGTATTAAGGATGAATATTTCTGTACATTTATTATTTACAGACTTAAAATCTATTTTGAATTAATTTAGAAATACAGTATTTTCAGAACATGTATGCAAACTGGGATCAATGATGAACTTTCAGTTGTCTTAGAAACCGATATAAATGATGATTGCTATTATTCATTCATTTACTTATAAAACACCATTCACTCTTCATTTTTATTCATTACTCCTACTTGTCTTTAGTATTTATTACGCAATCAAGTCACATTCACATTTTATTCCAGATCTAAACTTCGGTCAGATTATTTTAGTCAGCCGGTTTACGCAAGTGAATTATTTGTAAGTCCTCTCTTACCGTTTATCTGTTTACACCAATAGACCTTTATTCACATTGCGTAATCAACCCAAGTCGAATTGCTTCTAGAAGTCTCACTTTTTTATCTATAAATACACCATGGAAAACTCTTTGATTTTATATCAATTTCAGTCTTGTATATTTCTTGATAAACATTACCTCCCCATTAAATTTACAATGATATTAATAGCCTACACTAAGTACAATTAATTGCTTGAATTCAAATGAAGAGAATGGGATTTAGTACAATGAATTGAAAGTATGCTGTAAATAATGTTATGATGGGAACGAAATGCATCAAGATCGATTATTACTCATCAGTTTATTAGTATTTTGTTTATATAAATGCATAATTAACTCCTCTTTCATAACTTAATACTGGTTAATGTTGAAGTAAATGATACGAAGTCAACGTTATTTTAGGTTAAATCTATGAATATCCTAAGATTCCTTGATGTAGTTATCAGTTGATTGCATAAAGAAAACTTTGCTTATGACAAACCGAAATTAGTTGTCACTAGATTCAGTCATTAATAAGACTGAGATTCATCGGTTGGGTGAAATTACTGTTCTGGATACTATGATTTTTTAATTAGTTCATTTGAGTAATCAAGTCTACAGGTTATCATTAGAGTTTACACTAATCACTATCTATATCCTTTTCTGTAATTACTGTCATTTTCTATTAAAGGAGGAAGGGAGGAGGAATGCTGCACATTACGGTGTAATAATCATTTAAATTGTCTAGAATATTATATAACTGTCTGGTACAAATATATCAGTATAATGCAGTCCAAGATACATAATTAATTTTAATGTATTTGGATATTCCCGTTGATTTATCATGGACTCAAACTGGTCAGTCCCTGTTGCCATACGTACATCCTGAGTTTATTGCCTCATTATAGTGGTTATTCGCAAGTATTATTTGAGTTGGATTGTAACTGGCGAGTGGAATCCAGGACGTGAGTTTCTCCTCATGTGGGACTCGTCAGTTGGATTTGCTTGCATCCCAGAGTCGATGTTCACGCCTGGACTAAAACTCAGTCCGTTTCATGCCGAAAGCCACCGCGTTCAACACTGGGCTACTGAGTCTAGTGGCAATGTTTGGATTTACTTTTGCAGAGCATTAATTACTTTTTGAAAGAAATTATCGAAAGCAAGTAATATTACCTTTTAAAGTCACTAAATTATCAGGAACTGTTGAACAATACTTTTATACTTTCGTTGTTTCTAAGATTCCAAACAAAATCAAAAATATTACCTTCATTTCTCAATAGGATATCGACAATAATCAACTTTTAAGTCAATAAACAACGCTCCACATATAATAACTTTAAATTAAATTTCATCATTATCTAATATAATAACTAATTTGATTTAGGTTCGAATGACTATGCGAAGTTACAGCTACGCACTAAAATTGTTATTCATCATTACTGTACTCAAGTTTATTGCTCAGTTATGTGATATCACCATCGGGCTGCATCGTTTTCAAAAAGAATACTGATTACTAAAGTCCTTAAGGTAACAATCGAATGAAAACTAAAGATTATGTGGATAGTCAATCAATCAGTCGATGCCTGAAATCTCATGTGGAACATAAGCCGCCGATCAGCATTTTCAAACCAACTCTGTTCAGAACTTTTCTCTCCAGTTCTTCCCAGGAGATATTCATTTTTTTCATATCTGCCACCAGTTTCCGGTTTAATCTGTTTTTCGGTCTTCCTCTCTTCCTTTTGCCTTGAAGATTTAAGGTTAATGTCTATCTTTAGATGCAAAATGATGGATGTCCTATCCAAAACCCCCTCAGTGTTTCTTCTTAATTTCTTCTTCAGCTAGAGGTTATTTGGTTTGTTCTCTGCTACAGTAAGTTGCTACTCATGATGTCTGGCCAAAAGTTTAAGAGTATTTTCTATGGATGACTGGTTATAGTAGTTTGCCATACATGTTTCAGCTTCATACTTTGATGTAGGCTGAGAGCTGGCTTAAGTTCCAGATGTTCTACAATTGTAAGAAGGCTGTCCTTGCTTTGCAAAATCTGTGTCTGTATATCTGCACCAGATTCTCTTTGCTTATCGATGGTACTACTCACATCATTGGCTGGTGCTTCCTTAGTTGTTTCTAAGGATCTTGCTATTTTTCTAGTCTGTGTTGAGGCCCTCCGCTGCAGAGGCTATGTGTGGACAGAGGAGTTAATAAAATCAATAACTGTTAAAACTAATTTGAGGTTATTTTGCAAAAAATATTGAATTAATTTCGTTGTTTGCATTCGTCACTGGTTGATTTCGATTAGGTATCAGTGAAAAATAGAGTGTACTGAACAGTTATTTCGTTCTAGTAAGGAATTCTCGTCATCGGACGCTAGACCAGTTATCTTGATGGTTAGGCGTTTGATGAGAAAGCCAAAACTATTGAGCTCGATTATCTGTGGAAAATTGAGGGTGCACATTGCCAACAAGTCCGGTACTATGGCGGTATAGCTGTCTAGTGCTGTCTAGTTTCCTGTGATGCCCAATTAGAATAAATCTGACGAATACAAATAACAAATTTATTTAAGTGTTAACTAATGGCATTATATAATGATTTTTCAAATGTCGAAACTTGGCTGTCAATGCCCCATCTCCAAAACAATCTTTCACTTACGAAAGATCTCAGTTAACATTATACATGGCATTGTAAGACTGGTGTTATCCACATCATTTAAAGTATTTACTAAGTATGGTGTAATTATCTAGTTAGATCATTTTTGTTCATTCAACGGTTGATCTAACAGAGTAGTTTTCAATACAGATTTCATTTCAAGCCTTGACTTTTATTATGTTTGTATTTTTCATCGAATATGTTAAGCTGGAATATACTGACACGTTCATATACTAAAGTTACTGATAACTTCAAATGAAACCTTTGTTGCTAATTACTTTTTCACATAAACTATCTAATAAATGAAAAAAAAAGCATAATCACTCAGTAAAATGCACATAGCGGATAATGAAAACGTTGCGGATAAGGAATTAATTAAAGATTCTTGAATGTACTGAAGATCAAGTGACTGTTATCCTGGAGTTTCAAGTTATTCCCTTTTACCATCGCTGTTAATTTAAGTAGTGATTATGGTTTTTGCATATCATGCGAATTTTTGGATGAGTATTAATGCAAACCTAAAGAGTTCATTCACTTGATGAATAATTATAACATAATGTTCTTTTGATTGACTTATGGCTAAAACGTTTATATCTGTCAAAGGCCAGTGTTAAGTGGGCACGATTGTAAATCAGAGATTACTGGACAAATGTTTCTCCTTAGTATGACACTTCACAGTAGTGCATACTTTTGGCTGCACAAGAAAACAGAATCCATGATCTTCAGACCTCATTTCAAACGCATAATCATCTACACTAGCAAACTAACGTCCAATGACAGAGTTTCCATCGATTCGTGATTTCTACAAAGCAATACATTTTACAAATGACTTTAGTACAATTCTCTTATTACTATCGTTTGAACTATCAATTTATCACAAAAGTTTCAAAATTTGGGACCAAACGTTCGACTCCTAGAGCTGTAAACATTGCAAAATCGTCATAACTATAAACGTCAAAAGTACAGAACTCAGGTTAAGTTGGATCTTATGCTTAAAACCACTTTACACTAAAATATGATTGATACGACGTTGAATAATGCAGAATAATGATAACAGGACAAATCGACTTATAGGACTTGATTAGCTCGAATGACATCACATTAGTCACTACTCGGTGTTCAGTTCCACTCCTACTTTAGGTTCTGATGTGGATAGAATAGTTCAATAGCAGCTTCCTAGACTATGAAAGTTAGTGACATAACATCTAATATAATATCTATATTAAACAAATTCTTACATCGATTACGTCCGACAACTCAACGTCAAATTAAAAGCATTTTTATTACTGTCTACATATTAGGCGTATTTCTCGAATTAAATGATTCTCATTGTATCTCATTTCACCATTAACCATATGATTATTCTACATTGATAATGAATGTAAGCTTTCAATAGGATATAGTATTCAATATCAAACAATAGAAGTACTATTAAAACAAAACAATATTGTTCAATGTTTCAGTAGTAGCAATCACTTGCTACATTGCCTATTTATCATTTAATTCAAATCATTGGCTTTATGATAATATCTTGTTGCCAGGCTATAAATCCGTTATAATGGTTATATTTACTCAAAGGATTTATACTTTACTTAACAGAATGTAATAAATATGGTATTAATAATAATAATAATAATAATAATAATAATAATAATATTATTATTATTATTATTATTATTATTATTATTATTAAGCAGATTGAATCAATAAGAATTTTCGCTTATATAAATCATGATATGAACAGTTTAGTTCAAGAATGAGAATCAAGATGAACTTTATGAATTCACGTTTAAACTAAAATAAAAGAAAAAAAGAAAAGAGAAAAGCAGCAGAAAAACAGTTAAAATGAGGATAAAAGTTGATGAATGATAGAATATAAGTAACAAAAGAAAAAAATTGTTTACTTAATTGTCTGTTATATTAGGTTATTGTTTATGTGTAAAGAATAAATAGTATGAATTGAGTATCTCCTATTAAATTTAGTTATTCAGATTTTAAACTGAATGTTACTAGATAATCATTAGAAACTAGAAGACACTGGATAACGATTTTACTGTAGTATGATAATTAGGAGCAGTCAGTATCCATAAGCCTATTAAGAGCTGAAACCAAAACCATTTAGAAATTGAAGTGAGTATTTAACCTTCATACTAATGAGTTGATATTCAATATGTTTACACTCAGTACTTCAGTCGTCAATGAATACTAATGTGGTGTACTAGTGGAAGAATAAAACAGACAACAAGTGTTCTCCAGATTTTATCGGTTGTCTAGCTATGATAAATTCATATGTGCTTATTACGAAAATACACATTGTATACATAGCCAAAAGTTTTATCAAGTCTTAACAAAAATTAATCCTAGTAATACTCAACATAGTGCAGTTGCATTCATAAAAGTAGCAAGTTTCTTTGTAAAACTGACTCTTAAGTACCTCAAGAGTGACATGAAAGCTCATAAGTACTGTGCTTAAAAGGGACTTATTGTATTGCATAATCTGTACCTTATTGTATTAATTATGATTGTTATGGCCCTTTTATCACATTAGACCATAATCATCTATCGTAACACATAGTAATGAAATTGATAACGTCCTTTATGTTTTTTTACTTGTTAAAAGTATCATACAGTTCATAAAATTCTCTACATTGACAGTTGGTCTGAATGAGTACACAAGAATAAACAACATAAAGTATAGAAAGTATTATAATAGTATGACCTCAATGAAGTAAACCTACATGATAAACGATCACTATTGATTCACCTGATTGATAAACCTGAAAATTACATAGAGACAGTTCTCATCATGCTTCAACGAAATAGCTTATATTTAAATGATCTAAATCTTATCAAATTAATATATCCTTATATTTTACAATATATGTCGTGATGACTAGAAGTAGAAGAGTGCACAATAACTGCTAGCAACAAGTGTCGGTTATCGAAGATTTGGATATCGAACAAAGAGAAGATGAAAAAAACATGTTTGATGGAATAGTGTTACAACTTCACCTAGAATATCTTAAAGTATTTTATCCCCAAAAAATGATTATACCTTTTGATGAATTTAATAATTTGCAGCACATAGATACAAGAAATCAAATCACGTGCTTTTTCTACCAGATACAAATCAGTATTCTTCATAATAGTTCTTACTGTCTAAATAAATGATTGAATCATCAGATTATCTAGTGCAGAGAAGTGGAATAAAAGCCAATACACTCCTTGAATTAGGAATGATCAACTCAACTTTACAGATAATCATAAACAGATACAGAGAAAATCAATTATTTAACTTCTGAGATTGATAACACTAAACTATTGTCCAATTAGTTTTATAGCATAAAGATAAATACTATGCAGAAAGCTAACAGTTACAACTTTGTAACTGATGAACATCTGGAACTAAATAAAACAGAAAAAAATGGCACTAAAGTCATTACTTAAAATCAATTAACATCAACTTAGTGTAAATTTATTGAGATAAGATGTAAATCAGAACAACCATCTGGATTCTGAAAATGTTAATACATGTGATGGAGCTTGTGAGTAGGTACTAATGTAGATTACGAATTAAGAAGAAACATGTATTCATTGTTTAGTGGTATTCAATTGTATCTTTATTAATCTCAACTTACATTTGTAAATTTCTTTTACGCTACAAATGAAGATGTTAATAACAATAAATACTACTTATTAAAGTAAGACAAGAATGGAATTCGATTGTCTATTGTCATTAACGATAAAATATTATGGAATTTCAATTATGTTTACCTTGTAACTTGAGAATAAAGAAAGAAGGAAAGATGTATTACAATCTCTGCATTAATACACTATTTTCTATTCACAGTTTAGACTTAATTATACTAATTAATGGAATTATCTCAAATCTTCATTATAGTTTACAGTGGAATCTAGAACCATTGAAATTGTTCCCCTACAGATGTTTTTAAGTGAGTATGATTCGTATAGTTAACCATGTTAAAAATGACAAATATTCTTTCAATTACGTAAGATAAAGATAGCGTTATTAAAGAAATTAGCAACATTTGAAAATATGACTTCAATGTATTATGCATACAACAAACTTGAATGTACTTGCCTCCATCGCCTATGAAGTCGTTAGTACACATTGCTACGGTATCTTCAATTATAATGAAATGGCTATCACATTCCCTTTTGTTTTGTGGTTGTTCATTATAGTAAGTAACAAATATTACTAATACGTTACTACAAGAAATTAAATAGTCCATAGTAGATATATAACTTTGAAGTTTGATCGTTTTCTATAAAATTCTATCTAAAGAATGAAAATATAATATAAGTTAGATCATGAGATATCGTCACTATTGCAGGTTCGCCATACTAATAGGTATCAACTATCATAAAACGTAGGTTAAGCAGGATTTCTTGCCGACCGCCTATAACTACTCCACATCAAGATAGAGTTGAATCGATGGCGAGTCATGCAAACTAGTAGTTAGCTTTATGGGCCTTGTAAACATTATATTGGTCATTACTCGGCTATCAAAGAATGCGAATGTCCCAGTCGCAGGCAAACTAGTCCGGTAGTAACGTCTCAGATCGTGTAGCTGGATGACATTAGTTCATATCCTATAAAGAGTATTGATTTCTTCATGATTGCAAATAGGCTTTCTAATGGACTACAAGTTGCATAACACCTATTTTATGCAGAATTTCATGCTAAATGTCTATAATCACTAAACATTATATATGTGCACTCTTATCCAAGTGATTTATTGTTAACTTTAAAATTGTGTACGTAAAGGAATTAGTAGAGATATTTACATGGAACTGAGCATTTGAAATACAATCCATAATAAATGGTAATGAGAATTCTGATTGATTCATGTTCTCATGTTCAAAGACAACATTACATATCAAGGTAGACTGTATCCGATACTGTATGTTTAACTATCAACCTCAATAACTAATTAAAGGATTCAGCATTGTTTAAACTTGATACATAGAAATTTTGTCAGTTTTAATGACTGAAGTAAGTGTTATATGGACAGTGATTTAATCTGTTGTAATCCTTAAAATAACCATCGAATGATACATCGATTGCCTTATTATAGCTACCCTTAACAGCACAATATTTCCGATAAAGTACTGAAGTATTTTGGGTGTGAATTTTGTACAAAAGAATATCTGTCTTCTGTCAAACTCGATTGCAATTAAAACTAAACCAACGAAGTGTAAGTTGTCTAAATACATCTCATACAACCAACATTCTAAAAATGTTATTTTTTCATCTATTTTGTTATCAGATGAGTACGTATAATTAGTCAATTTCAAACCGAAGTTATATCTGTCAGGTCCTTATTGTTCATGTAACTCTTAAGTCATATTTCAGTCATCAGCCTATAAAAATCAATATTGCAACGCAAAGAAGGTTAATTAATTCTCGTAAAGCTCGGTGATATCATCTTTCACTGTAACCACGCATAATATCATGTAGACTTTTAATGGGTGAGTGAGTTTACAAGACATAGTGAAACATCCATGTGGAACTTTCTGCCAACTGATATTACTTGCTTATGATCCTATGAATAACATTATTTTATATCAACTTAACTATCAATCAACACCTATTTGTGTATCATTTACTCTATTGAACTTATAATTCGCATGTCATATCCTACTGTATATCCGAATTCTCATTCAAAAGGAATGAATGTCTTTAGTTGTTTCTAAATAACTGAATCACTTGCATAATACTATAACGTACCTCCAGTTACTAAATAATTGCTAAATTATTTTCAGGTAAATGTTCAAGATATTATGCTTGATTTTAATATCTCTAGTTTGATATTGAATATTTATATGATCATTAGGCATAACCACCAGTGTTTTTCAATATTCTTGAATGAACAAAGTGCCATTTGTTTATCACATGTAACCGGATTTTAAATATTTTTCAATTTCCAGTTTGAATTCTAAGATTGTCACGTCATCCCTTATTGTGATTAACTGTTTTCATTATTAAGTGTAAATGTACCATCTGTGATTGCTAAGTTATCAACTGGACCCCTTCTTTCTTTGAGATTTTCTTACTCACGTGACCCTACACTTTACTGAATATAATGTACCTACTCACTAGACACAAACTTCTAAACCATGGAATTCAACTAGAACATTTATAAAACTCAATAACCAAGTTTGTATCCAAGTATGTAATTCCTTTTGTTTGAGATCTAATGATACTGCTCAAAACAAAGTAGGTAGAGAGAGTGAAATTATAATCTGACTAAAATGTAAATTTGATGATTAGACTGGTTAAAATTCCAATCTTGATTCCTATTTTTCTGAATTAAATTTAACCATATTTAATGAGCTTTAAATCTTCACGTTGTTGATATGAGCTTCCTAAGTGAGTTGATTCGATATTGTCATTTAGTTAATCAAAGAGAATGTAGAGAATGAAATCTCAGACTCAGGTTTTGTTATATTTGGGACTCCTTAACTTAGCTTATGCGCATTCTAGTGGTGTTATTCACAATATAACTTAAACTGAGTACCTATAACTTAAACGTGTTATTAATCAATTTATTGAGTCTTGATAACCATTAGTTCATTCATTGAGGATGATTATATGTATATACGTATAGGAGTATTCAATATTTCGTTTATTGAGTTTATAAACTGGTAACATAAACTGACATTTATTATCCATAATTTTAACAATACCATACACTTATAACATCATTCTTGTAGAATACCTAAATGGCTTGATTGTTCAATTAAACGAAGGTACTGGATTCGAGTCCCTGGAATATAAATGATACATTCAACTGACAAGCTACAAATAGAACCAGATAACCATCATATATTCCACTGTTAGTCATATTAACTATTTATAAATAAAATCAGTGATAAAGATTACTCAAGCTGAATTCCAACCGTAATCTAACTTTTTTCGCACATAAACAGCAATATTATGCAATGAAGTCCACTTGAAATGATCTTTAGGAAAATATCATCATCCATTCAAGTGTTTCTCTTTAAAAGAATCCATTTTGAACCAACTTATCAATTATGAATATACTGAACCATTTAGCTAAGTATCTATTTAAAAGGACGAATATTTTTGACAGAAAAAAGGAAAACAAAACAAAACACGAATCTACTTTGTAAAATTTACTTAAATAACAGTTTACTGTTAATTGTCACTTAGTAAACTTATGCAAGAACCTATTAGAATCTAATTGAAATATACACACCTACAATCAAAGTGTGCTTTCATCATTTAATCTAACTTACATCAATAGGGAGGTAATATAAACCATGATTATTATTACTTTTTTTTGCTTTTTTTTCTATGAAAAGAAAACGTGCTCAAGTTGACAAATAACGGATCAGAATAGATCACAAATTGTCAGGTAATGGAATTTTGTTTAAGTTCCTTTTTCAAGTTTATACTGTGTATATGGACATATGGATATGATTCTATTGACATATAGACATGAATCTAACTTGTCTAAGTTAACAACAAGTTGATCATAAAAGTAAATGTTTTTAATTCTATACAATTTGACCATTTGGTTGTCTGTGTTTATCGCAGATTAATGGTGGTTTAATACCAATGAAAACAAGGGAACACTAGACAGCTGCTTTGTCCTAGTTTGGGACTGCATATTAGTGTACACCCCTGATTCAACCTGGGAATCCAACCAAGGAATTTCAGGTCTTAAAGTGAACACTTAACCACCTGTACCACTAGGTCAACAGGCGCTTAATGGTAGAATTCACATTTCCATCAATTTGTAATATGTGTGATGATCACTTACTGACCTTGGTGATAATTATCTCACTTCCAACATGTCTGAAGTTCACCATTCATTAAAACTATAAAAATGGATGATAGTAGAATCAATAGAAGTGAGAATACTACCATTGTACTTTAGCTGGCTTAGTGGTACAGTTGGTTAAGGGTTTGCTGTGGAACTCGAAGGACCTGAGTTGGATTCTTTGGAAGAATCGAGAGTACGCACTACTGAAGAGTCATATACTAGGATGATGCAGTTGTCCAGTGCTCCTTAGTTTTGATTGCTACTGAACCAACATCAATCTGTGAAGACTTTAAACAATTAAACCAATATTGTTTGTAGACATTCACTATCTTTGCAATTTAACCATCTTTATTATTTACAACCCAATTACAATTTCACCTGAAACGACCACAAAATAATTCATTTAATAAACTATTCAATTAAGTAATGTTCATAGATTCATTTAATTTATCTAAATGTTTAATCCATTAATTGAATAATCAGATCATATAAATTCATGTTAAATAGAAGAATCTATGTTGTTTCATTTCCACTAAGTTGCACAATTCTTCCTATATATCATTTCTATCTTCAATGAATAAAAATACTTCATCATTAGACGACATATGTTACCGAAAGTTTTATATATTTAACGAAAGTATATATATATATATACTACATGTTACTAAGGTTAATGAACCGAATTAATAAAGCTGTAGGCAGGCATCTATAAACACATGATCAAACAGAAAGAATGGGAAGATGAAGGAAGCAAGCAATAACAATCAAAGTAATTAAATGAATTTCACCTTTCATTTAATTTGAACTATTGTTCTTATCATTAAATAGCTATCGATATTATCATCCTATGCCCTATTATGATTGCATATATTTATATATTGCGATCAATACACGTGTTGACAGGTCACGTGTAATTCAAGAGAAACAAATAAAACCACAAAAAATATTTTACAGCAACATGATGCACAGATTTTGTTTATTTAAGAAATTTTTGCATAAGTCATAGCCTGTAGTTATTATGTATGTACCATTGAGTTAAATGCTGAAGGTTAAATGAAATTCAATCATTTAATTTAATACAAGTTTCAAAGTGAGTTGTTTTGTACACATTCAATATTCAATCGATAAATAGAACTAAGCATAGAAACAAATTGAATTCAGTGATTTACTTAAACAAGTTGAATCAATAATTTCTAAGTAAATAAACAAATAAACAACTTGTTGTTGTTGTTGTGTGAATTATCAAACAAGAACAAAATGAAACCAAAAACGATATTTTCTTTTGTTTATTAACGAAAGAGGATAAATTCGATTAAAACGATAGTTCCAGTTTTATTTTCTCTTTTTATAGAATTAAAATATTCACTAAATGATAAGTTCTGTTACAGTTAAATGAATTCTTCGAATGTAGAATATATTCTAGAAGATAAATAAACAGGAGAAAAGTTAATTATAAAGTAAGAAAACTGAAGTGAATGTATGGGTTCAGATTCTTTTATTCAGTTAGGTATGGGTGAAATTAAGTAGAAAGTTTAAACAGATCTAATTCTGGATATTAGTAGTATGAAGAGTTAAACTAATCTAATCTTAGTAGCTCAGAAGATAATACATTTTAGGCAAAATTTATTGGGTTCGAACAGTTAAGTTGAACATAATCACTGGGATACAGGAGGTAGGCATATTTAAATGACCAGTCTTAAATAAGATGAAATACCTTACATGGTTCCCATTAATACTCATATTTTTACCTTGTCTACAAATAAATTACTCCTTTGAGAGCTTGATGATGAACTGCTCATATACAAACTAAGAATAATGATACAATAACAACTTTCTGAACACTATCGTAAATCATGGAGTTGGAGACTAATATAAGTGACATAATTGACATTTATGCTATCAAATTACATAGCATCTTAAATTCAATACGAAGATCATTCAACTTTATAACGGAATCAGTTTTTAGTTAGTGTGATCTAAGTGTATTTTAAATGACAGATTAGGTGGTCGATCAAATATATGACAATACTGAACAGATATTGTAGTCACCTTTTGATGGATACTGATATTAATGAATGTTGATCTTCTTTGTGATGCAACGTGATACATACTCGATCACATCTTCAGGTTACTATCGTCTCATACTTTAATATTTCGATTTGATGACTGTACCTTTCCTTATCAGTTAATGTCATCTTTTGCATATCCTTTTGATAAGTCCCTCCTTGACTTCGTTGTGGTAATAATTAGATACCTTCAGCGATGACATGTATTTTCAAATAAATTGTCTTTGCTTATAATAATTACAAATGCCTACATGTTTAAAAAAAGTATATTTACATCATGCATTTGGATTCATTAACTATTTATCGCTATAGGGGGTGCGGCGACGGTATTAAGATGGCTATGTTTGTATTATAACACCAAGGACTAACATTTTCTAGGTAACCATCAGAGGTTTGAAAGCAGTTAAACTGTGTTTAACAGTCATTAGTTTCCATTAATTTTCCAAGCTGTTTTAGTTCATACTAAACATTATCTTTCTAATTACGTGAAACTAAGTTCCATTTTATTATGATAAGAGTAACAATTTAGTAATTCCAAGAATAGGATGTTTACGTAGTGTTTCGTTTAAAGACGAAATCAAATTACAATCTGATTTTAACTAGATAACAAATGTAAACCATTGAGCATGATACATTTATTTTGTTTTTATTCGAAACTTCTCTGCAGAAATCACATTTCATTTAGACAGAGATCTAACCTAACGCATTCTAGGCCCGCAGTAAGCTCATTAACTGTAAACAGTTTAGTTAGTATTCAACAATTCACATTTTCATCACTAAGTAAGCAAACTTTGACTGTAATCCTTAAAATTAGTCCGAAAGCTAGTTAGGCTATGCTCCATCAATCTCGGTTGTCATTAGAACTCCTGGACCTTAGCCATTAGTAAGTTAATATTACTTATTAAGCTTAGATTTTTCGGAATGATGATTTGATTTAAACGAAGTTTAAATCTTTTGTTGAAAGCTTACAAATTTAGCTACTGTATCTTCTGGCTACCTGTGTACTCATCCAAATATTCTGTTACAAAAATCATTTTCATCTCTGTTTGGTATGATGATCAGTGGGAATAGGGACGACACAAATTAAAAGTTTAATTTCTTGAAAATAAACTAGTCGGTTCGTTGTATTGTTTAATATTTCCAGCTAGACCAGGATACTGTGATTATGGTGTGAAGATAATAAATAAGCACTAAGTTAAGACAGTTGTTAAGTATTCCTTAGATTTTAGGCTTAAATCAGCATATAGAAACAAGTCTCCTAACAATGTCATGAAGCACTTAATAAAAATGGTGATAGTTTGTTCATTATATTTCTAGGTCATTATAAACATTAACAAGACGATTCGGAAATCCAATTGAATGATCTGGTAACAAGTAAACTGATAAACCAAGCAACCTGCTTTTCATTGTTTTTACACTTTTTATAGATATAAAAGAAAAGAATTAGAAACATGACTCAATAATCAAACACAATCACTTCTATGTAATAGAAATTATTCCTATAACTTAATGCTAAATTTATCTATAGATTAAGTTTGTGTCGGTCATCTCTAAAATGTGGCAGCTACTAACCAAAGCATCATGAATTCATGATAAATATAAACCATTATATTACCACTTGTTTTTATTATAATGAAGGTGAAGTTTATATTGATGAATGTTTGGTTGGTTACCTGACTCGATTACAGTTAGGCGATAATTACTCATAAATCTAACTGACTGATAAAAATGCTCTCTTCTAGAATTAACGTATACCGAAAGACAGAATAACTGGCCAGCAACTATGGGTCTAATTATAAAACAAACTAACACTAAAATTTGAAATGTATAACACAAAATAAGCAGAGCCAAAGTTCGTTTAAAACATCTGTGAGTGCTAAGTATCGTTTTCATAAGTCATTCGTGAACCAGTGAAATTTGGAAATGAATATCAGGTTTACAAATTGTTTTAGATATTAGATGGTCTGGAGGTTAAAAACTCTTTATGAAGCTATAAGATCGAAGGTTTGAATAATGATAAATATTCACTGCTAAAGAGACAATTCAACTATCCTGTACTTCTTATTTATCGACGTAAACCACCGAGTGAAAAGTTTAATTCGTTTTTATCTTCATTGGTTCTGTCCATTAAATTCTCATTACCTGGTACTTTCAGTTTATTACTTCAAAATGGAGCTAAGTAGGTGGATCAGCTATTCCCTTCTTAAACTCATTTTCACGGTAAAAACAACGAAATGTTTCATTTAGTATGCCACAAACACAAAAACCTAAGAAGCTTATTTTTTCTAATTTAGAACGCTCTAGCTGGATGTACTTAGATTCCAGTGTTGCTACCCACACTAAGATGTTTAAAACTCCATACTTTTGCTTACTCCACTAATGAGTTCAGGCAGCAACTAACCATTCCAAAGAAATATAATTTAATATTATGCGTAAATTCCAGTTGTTGATATTCAGTAAATGACCGATTTCTGTTGCTCCAATGTTTGTCAATTCTAATTAGAATAATACACATCGTAAATCGCTTTAAGCTTCTGATTTATTACCGTGTTACAATAACTTCGGTTCCGTGTGTTTCATTTGTCAATACACTCACTAAGACCTGTAAACATCATATTATGATGCTTAAAATTGAAATAAAAGTTATTTTACATGCAGCTCTTATTTCCCATAAAATATTAAACTAGCTATTAAGTTTATAGTATCTGAAGAGTTGTGATCACTGAGTATTTTACTATGTTAAGATAAACACGGTAGCTTCAGCTTTGCTTGTTTTTTTTTTCAAACTAGATTAAAATGAAGAATAGTCAGTTCTGAACAACGTAGCACCAGGTACATTAGAACATATGTCCAAGTTACTGTACCACGCTAGCACAGCGTAATCTAATGCACAAGAATAACACAACAACATAATTCATCAGGAAGAGATGAATTAAATGAATAAACGGCAGAGTAATGGAACTTAAGATCCAAAAGAGCAAGAAGAGTGAATACATTTGAGCCACTGTGACTGATTCTTGACCGTATTACTCAATGAATTCAGCCACTGATCACAATTATCACGCTGACCTTAACCAGGTAAAAGTAACATCTTGAATTCTGTAAATTTAAAGCAATTAATTCCTTGAGGCGAATTAATCATAATCTTATTCCTGATAAACTTAGTAACAAAGTCAAATTGATTGTTTATTCTCATTCCACCTTCTCTTCTCAAATATTAGAATGAACCAATCAAAAATTAGAATAAATCGCTTATAGATTTTACTTAATTAACCAATCAGAAATATTCGCGGAATGTTTTACACTTGAGATAAGCTCATTCACTGTTTATCACTAGGTTCTCTTTGTTAACATATAAAGAAAAAGCAAAGTAAAAAAAGAAAACGAAAAAAAAAAAAGAATAGGTGACAGAGATATGTGTGTAGATTACTAATATGAATTAGATTGAACCGATTCATTGAGTAGATTGGTTTGTACTTTTTAACCAATCGGTTAATTGTTATTTGTTACTGTTGTTGTTGTTGCTGCTGCTGCTAACTTTCAATTATGAGAAACTTTCGTGGTTAGAAGAATAATGTAAGTGATTATTTACTCATAACATACAAACAGTTTTTAATACAAATAGATATACAGGTAATATGTATGAGATTTGTATGAATAAATTGAAGTAATAATAAGCGTAGGTGTATGAATTGATATTGTATTATATCCTATAAACATTGACATCTTCAATGAGTAGAACTAGATGAAACTAAGTTAATTCTGTACTGAACACCTTGTGACATTGAAATTCACTATATTAACTCTATATGGATACGGTGTTAATAATTTTGCTCCACAACAACTGAATTGAATAGATTGTCACTATACAAGAGTAGAAGATACTTATAATACAATCCGAAAAAACACGGATTGAAACATATAAATGAACTTTAATTGTATGTAAAACTCAAACTATACATTCCATAAAAGTTTTAAAATAAATAAATGGACATTGAACAGTGTTTATTAACAACTAATCTTTCGAGTGAATATATAATGAAAGGATCTAATCCAGTTAATTGTAACCTTATAAATAGAATTAATTCAACAACTGATGTTGATCTACATCCAGTGAACTATTCAACTTATCAAGCAGATCCATCAAATTTTCTACATTTAAGTGATAATATATCATGGTTTCCAAATTTATCATCTACTTATTATTCACCATCATCAACATCAACATTATCATCATGTGTATCGACAACATTGTCTTCATCATGTATCATTAATACTACAGCTTCTAGTGGAATTGTACATCATGACAAACAAACATGTAATTCTTCTTCCCCAATTTGGTATAATAATAATAATAATAATGTAACAACAAATGAACTATGGCCGAATTTCGGAGAATATGGTGAGATAATTGATAAAATGAATTCACAGTATGATCATTGTCTTCAACTTCCTCAGCATCATCACGTTCATTTGGAAAACAACCATACCCAACAGAAACCAGTCGATAAACAAACTGATTTTATTCAGTCTTATGATAATTCTATGGGTTTAGTTGAAACGTTATCCCCACTAACTTTATCAACAATAACATCTAGAGTGACACTAACCACCGATGAGAATAATGATCTGAATCAAAATAATCAAGTTAGTCGTTATTTTACTGAAACTCAGAATATAAATAGCCAAATGACATCTGTTAGTGAACCATTTCGTCAATGTATTAATAATACTACTATGAGTAATGGTAGATCATATCAAAATCCTGAGTTTACAGTCAATTTCCCGGAGAATTTAACATTTTTGCCAAGTCCGACAAAAATTTTAAGCAATTCTCAAATACATATAGAAAATGAGGATCCAGGAGTTCGTCATTTATCCCATCATCATCTTTTACAGCAACATCATCACACAACAGCTTCAGAATATCTACATCTTCTTCAATCTAATGAATCATCTCAACTACTTAATAATCGAAATTTGTCATCCAATCAAAATGAAATGAATTTTAAACAAATGTCTTCATCTCTATCGACTACATCGTCGAAAGGATCCAGTGTTCCATTGCCTGTACCAGCTATGGTTTATCAACACCAACAACAATTACAGCAATTAAATAATCATTCAAATTTTTTGCAAAATTCACCAAATTCGTCAAAGCAATCATGTCATCCAAAACCACCATATTCATATATTAGTTTAATTACAATGGCAATACAAAATTCTACAACAAGAATGTGTACATTATCAGAGATCTATCAATTCATTATTGATTTATTCCCATATTATCGACAGCATCAACAAAGATGGCAAAATTCTATTCGACATTCTCTATCATTTAATGATTGTTTTGTTAAAGTTTCACGTAGTCCAGATAAGCCAGGAAAAGGCTCTTATTGGACACTACATCCAGATTCTGGTAATATGTTTGAAAATGGTTGTTATTTAAGACGTCAGAAACGTTTCAAAGATCCTAAACGTGAAGTAAGTCATCGAAGTCAACGGAATAGCAACAATAATAATAGTACTAGCAATATTAGTATAATGACATCTTCATCATCAACAACAGAGCCGATTACTGGCAACATGGATAATATGAATGCAATTGTTAATAATAGTGGTGATAATACCGTTTTACAATCGTCTAATGATCACTTAGTCCTTCCAACTGGTATGAAACGTTCTTATTCAAAGACAGAAGGTAATCTATTGAAAAATATGGACTTGGATGAGCAATTATTGCACAATCGCATGAAGTCATTTCCAGTCGGTATAACAATGGGAAGCGATGAAGTCTACAAGGGTGTAGATGATGGTGATGCTGAAGATGATAATGATGACGATGACGCTGATGATTTAGAGGATGCAGAAATTAATGATGAAGATGACGATTATGATGATCAACAACAAGAAACTGACAACAATATGACAAATAGTAATGGTGATGACCTCAATGAATCTGATTTGAATGACAAGATTCAAATGGAGAATTCAATGATAGAGCAACAGCAACGATACTATTCCCATAATCACCTCCAAAAGTATTCGCCAAAATCAAGGCAATACACAAGAAATATTGAACATACGACTAGAAGTGATATCATCAAAGATATGTATGAGAGGTCAGTGAATAAATGTAAATCATCTCAATTGTTTCTATTAAGTCCATATGATAGTCGTGATTCAACGAGATATATTACAGATATTGTTTATCCAGAAAGTAATTATGAACAAATGAATAATTTCGGTAACTACATACTTGATCAACCAATTCAACATCATCATTCTACTCAGCAACCTGATAATTATACAGATAAACATTTATCTTCTGTAAAGAAAACTACTAGCCATTTAAGTAGTATACAATCAAATATGTTAGATTCATATAATCCCATCACTAATTCAACATTATTATATAGTAGAAATAATTCGTCATTGACAGAATATTTTGCAGCGGAAACACAAGTTTCATCGAATACATTCACTGCGTCACAACTTTCATCTCCTACTACATATCACTATAGTAATTCACGAGTAAATATGATCCCTGAAATGTATTATCCTTCGAATAATGATTGTAATATGCATCGGTATATTACATTGAATAATTCATCAACATGTACAAATGTATTGAATACTAGTTCTGTTACCATTACTACTACTACTACGACTGCGACGACAGCTACTAGTACAACTACGACACTTAATAGCAGTAATAATTGTACTGTAACCAATTTAGATAATTTAAATTTAATGCCAACAGTAGAAAAATATTATAACATGAATGAAAATTGTCGTAAAGTCGAATTGGAAGATCAACAGTATCATTTCAATGAATATTCCAGTACTCGACAGTCCATTTTATCAAAAGTGACGAAAACACCAACAACAGTGATAGATGTGACAACACCAACAATGATATCACATTATCTAAGTCATAATTATGACGGAAATCAGTATGTATCATGTAACGAAGCATCATTCATCGATACAAATAATGTACATAACTTATCGAGCATAATTACTACTTCACATATAACATCATCATTAACTGCATGTATGCCATCGTCAATAACCACTTTGTGTATGACAAGTAATTCTGATAGAATTGTTTCATCTAACTCTTTATCGTCCACGCCATCAGGATCGTTGTCATTGCCAGTAACAATAGGATGCACAAATCCATTATACACTATGTCTGGATCATTCATAAATTGCCCTACAGGAATATTAGAATCAAATACATGGAATACAAAGTATTCACACTTAGAAGAATGTAAAGATAATTCATTCAGATGTAATAAGGAATGCAAAAAAACTGAACAAATAGATCATCTAAGTGTTCAAAGTATCAATAGCAGTAAAGTAACTAATGAAGTTGTTAATAAATGCATTATTACTAACGATCCTAGTGATAATAATGAAGATGGAGATGTAGATTGTGATGATGATGATGACGACGATGATGACGATGATAATGATGAAGTAATAAGTCACTCTGAAAATTTGAATAAGCCATTTTCAATTGATCATTTAATGCATTTTCAAAATCCTGACTTAAATATAGCAAATGCAACAAATACATTATTACAATATGCAGCCAAAACCGATATATCTGTATATGATAAATTAAGAACTTCAACATTTCTAATTGATAATAACTCAACAATATCTATAAATGGTAGATGAATTGTTTATATATATACATATACATATAAACAGAGATAAAGAATATCATTGATGGTAAGTTAGAATAATTGTTTTCTTAACTTTACATCTTGAAGTACTTCACTTTTACATTGATATAACTGATAAACTACATGACTGCTGTACTTCAATCATAGTACAATCTTCGTCCTTCAGTCATATTTTGTCTTCAATATTTGCGGTGAATACAATGAGCTAGGATAAATTCATTGTATTCTGTATATGTCATCATTGTTATTATGTGTAAATAATAGTTCACCTACCTGCTGTAGTTTACAATTTGAAGTTCTAAATATTCAATAACAGATCCCCGTAGAACTTTATAACTGACAGAGAACAAGAATGAACTCAAGAATGTAAACTCATTTAAACCGACACAAAAACAGTTTTTTCAGAATGTAACTGATATCATTTTAATTTGTTACTCCTGACAACTGGATTCTGTTAATTAGGTTAATTGAATGGTTAAGGTGGTTGTTTGGCTACAAATACTGTCAATTCATATTAACTGGTATAGATCTATATCTAATCGTCTGGATTTTTGATCAATTTTCTTAGCTTACTTTTGGTTTAATTAACCTACAACTCCCACTACAACCTTATAATCAATAGACGGAGTCATTATATTTGTAAATTGATAATATCTGCATACTGTAAAATTCTGAAGTCTGTGAACTGAGTAGTGCGAAGACTGAAACGAAATGAATATTCATTGATTTGTTCAGTTTTTTAAATGCAATAACTGACTATTTGTATTACTAAATGTTTGTAATTTATCCATGGTAATATTCAAGACAAGTTAAAAGCTAAGTGAACTCGAAAGTTTAGCTGATAACATACTGAAATTTGAAATGAAATGTATTAGGTTCGACAGTGCGTTTGAATATTAACTATAAGATATAGGTACATTGCGCTTATGAATAATGAACCCACCAGTCATCGGAGCTTCAGCCACGGATTGTCCCATAAACACCAACCCACTAACAGTCGAAGAAATCAGCATGGTCATCTAACATTTCATAAGTGCCAAGTCAGCAGGGTCAGACAACATAACAGCTCAGCAGGTCACTGAAGACACATATAGAAGCAACTACAAAGATACTCAACATTCTCTTCAGGAAAATTTGGGAGGAAGGACAAGTGCCAGAAGACTAGAATAAAGGATGACTCATCAAGATACCCAAGAAAGAAGATCTTAGCGATTGAAAGAACTACAATGGCATCACTCTTTCTGAGTACCAGGAAAAGTCTTCAACAGAGTGTTATTGAAGTGAATGAAAAAGACCGAGTCAACGCCCAACTTCGAGATCAACAGGCCGAATTCCGTAAAGACCGATCGTGTATCGACCAAATTGCTACTCCACGGTTCATTGTTGAACAATCAGTTGAATGGAATTCACCACTTTACACCAACTTCCTCGACTACACAAAAGCATTCGATAGCGTGGATAGGATAGCGTGGATATTATGGAGTCTTCTACGACATTATGGCGTACACGAAAAGATAGTCAACGTCATACGAAATTCTTACGACGGACTACATTGTAAAATCACACATAAAGGTCAACTCACAGATTCATTCGAAGTGAAGACCGATGACATACAAGGCTGCTTACTCTCACCCTTACTCTTCTTTACGGTGGTTGACTGGATTATGAAGACTGCAACATCTCAAGATAATCTCGGAATACAGTGGACAACATCGATGCAACTAGATGACTTGCACTTTGCAGACGACCTAGTTCTTCTCTTCGATACACAACAACAAATCCAGGTGTAGACAGACAGTGCAGTTGCAGCTTTGGTAGCAGTAGGTCTGAACATACACAAAGGGAAAAGCAAGATTCTTCGATATTAAACAACAAACACTAACTCAATTACACTAGATGGAGGAATTCTGGAAGACGTAGAAACCTGTACATATTTGCGTAGCAGCATCATCTATAACCAAGGAGGGTCTGACGTATATGTGAAGGCACGGATTGGAAATGTAATGGGAGCATTTCGACAACTGAATGACATGTGGAACTCAAACCGACTGTCAGTCAACATTAAAGTCAAAATTTTTAATACAAATGTGAAGATAGTTGTGTTATAAGGAGCTGAAACTTGTATTGAAAACTACGAAAATCATCATTCAAAAATACAAGTACGTTTAAACAGATGCGTGTTCACGATACTTCGGATCCGTTGTCCATGTACCATCAACAATAACCTCCTATGGCAGACAACAAATCAACTTCCAGTGAAGGGAGGAATAAGAAGAAGATGCTGGAGGTTGATAGGACACACATTGAGGAAATCATCAAACTGTGTCACAAGACAAGCATTAACTTGGAATTCTAAAAGCCATAGAAAAGAAGATGACTTAAGAACACATAGTGTCGGGAATTGGAGACAGACATGAAGAGAATGAAGAGAACTTGGGCAAAGCTGGAGAGTGAAGCCCAATATAGAGTTGGTTGGCGAATCCTGGACGGTGGCTTATGCTTCACAATGGGTAACAGGCATTGATTGATTAGCTTATAAATCTCATACATATAAAACATGCACCTCTCCTCGTAATTGCACTGTAGATGCATACCAAATTATTTGTTCGGAAATACGGTTTACGCAGGAAACTCGAGATATTTCAGTAGTAATCCATGAATGTCATCAAGATTACCGTATATTTATCTATTCCACAAAACATTGTTATTTGATCACATCTAAATCATAAATGATTCCACAATATGCTGTAAAATGACTTTATTTATTTAATGATTTGAAGTTATAAAGCTCATCATTGTGATCCAAATTGCATAACTTCAATTTTCACATGTTACTTAGTTAGGTATTAGTCAAAAGTATTTCTCATGATGACGGAAATCCATAAGTAACATGTATGTGACTGACACTCAGTGAAGTTTACGCACAACACTGATAGACGTTGTGTAAGTTTTAAGTTGTCGGTTCCAGTTTATATGCTAATCAAGATCTAACTTTTATCAGTTGGCTTTATATCTCAGAAATAGATTTTTTTCCTGTTAATAATGACAAATTATCACTACCAATAGGATAATTCTAGATAGTTACTTCAAACTGTATCTAATGTAGAATGTGTAAGTAATGGCTAAAAGTGAAATCAATGATTCAGGTTATGCTTCAACTACTGTATGCCTGTTAGATTTACCATCTGTATCCTGGTACTGATGTCAACAATGTACTCGAACCCAGTACCCTTCTTTTCATGCAGAACCTAGTTAGTCATTTAGGCACTAAATTCGGATGGATCTCAACTTTTTCAACGGGTATAACGAGTATACATTATTAATATAAGCTTACATTATCCATGATATGGTATAGAGAATACTATGACAATATTAGTTCAATTCATCTTTCATACATACATCAATTATCCGACAATTTGACTAAATAGATTTTACTGATACTTTTTAAAAAAATACTAATTTAATATTGGCAAACATTTAAGTAATCGGTTTTAAGTTGCAGATGAAGTATATGAAAATCAGTAGTACTAATATGGTGCCAACAATACTGTAGCTGAAACGGAGTTAAAATTAGAATATCTCAATAAGTAGTTTCCATAAATATAAACAGCTAAACTCGGTAACTATCTCCACGAAAACAACCTCAATTCCGTAACAATAGTTAGCTCACTGATGACTAACCTCAGGATATTCCTGAAGCTCTAGTGAGAAGTCGTGAATGATATAGTTCAGATTTGTTGGAGTGAAACAATTATCACCAATGACAATGGGTGATCCATTGGGCTATATCACAAACTGGTGGAAGTGAGAAGTCCATGATTAGACACTGGTTCAGTGGTGTAGATGATTAAGCGCTGGCTATGTAACCTGAAGGCCTTTGGTCTCAGTTCTTCGAGGAATCGAGGGTTCTTACTACTGAGGACCCCCATACTACAATGAAATATCTTTTCAGTACTCTCTAGTGGTGCCGAACAACATTCATCTGTGACATAAAATCAACTTAACTTAATGCCTATGGTCACAAACCACCTCAATTCAATTATTTGCATATTTATTTAATTTTCATTTTACTCATTTGTGCACACAACTAATATTTCACTAAGAATATAGAAGATACAAAGTTTCTTAATACATCAGGTGTTGATCATTTCTCTAAAATTTTATTACCATCTCTTAAAATGACCAGAATTGACAGGGGTAAGTAGAAATAAATGATATTCAAAGTGCAGCTTTTCGTGCAAATTAGATTCAGCTTGAAAAATAGATAATTGATGTCTCTTCCTGGTTTCTTCCAGCATTCACCACCCTACAAGAGAACTTGAACTCTTTTAACAACCAGGGTACCAATTTATGGACAGCATTTCCCTTAGATATTGATTCTGTTCCAGTAATTTAATTAATTGATGAATAAGTAGCTTAAAATCACTTTATCAAAGACGTATGTACATACTAACAAAATTAATATAGTCTAGACGCTTGCCAAAAGAACAGCGATGCTAATGCACTAGTGTTGATGAATGTCGTGCTTCTGCACAATTAATTAATATAGATTCTTGACTCTGCCTAAGTTTTAATAATGGTGCAATCATTACAGAATGTCGTCTTCATCAGCACCACAAGACACAACAAAATCAACATCTGATTTTTTGTATAAGGTAATAATTTGAATCATAAAGTAGTACTAATTAGCAAGAACTAACATGAAATGTATATCTGTTACATCTTGATTCGAAATATCTCTAAAGTATTATGTCGTGGTTTCACTGATGTTAAAAAATTACTTAATAACAACTTCGTTTAATTTCATAGACTTTCTAATACAGAAAACAATTAGATTTACTAAACTTTTCATTGTCTGGAAACATTTTATAAAAGTAGATTGTTCTAAAGGTTTTCAGTAGCTGTATATATCAGTCAGTTTGCATAAAAAATATTGTTATTCAAGCAAGTCGAAAACATTGATTAAGTACCTATTTGTAAAGGAACAATAGAGAAACGGGATATTTACTTACTGCTAAAAAAGCTTTCTCGTAAATCCATTAAAAAGCTAGAAACTTCATTTAGCCTGCGTTGCAGAAAACATACTGTGGAACTAAGTATAGATCGTGATATACCGAAGACAATGTTGTATACTCTAAGTAATTCATTAAACTTTTACAGAAACTAAGAAAATGCTGAAAATACTTTGATCAATCTGTGCTCTTTAGAAACTTTTAAAAGAAGTTGAAGGATTATGTACTTCATTCTAATTGCATAGTTAACAAATTTGTTATTAATTTTAGCATTCTTTCTAGAAGCTTCTGGAATCTCAGGATAACAGAGATAGCTGAATGAATTCATTCAGAATAGGCAGCTGAATTCTATTGCTACTTGTCATTTAATATTAATGTGGAGCTTAACGCGATCCATATATGTCTGTGTGTAAGAAATGAGTTCGCATCAAGATAAATTTCAATAAAGAGAAAATTTAATGTCGACATCTGTTAGGATTCGTCAACTTAGTGTAACAGTATGGATCACTTAATGCATCAATTCATATGCAATTTATAAACTGTTAACTATACTACTCTAAACGTATTTCATTGTTTGGTTCCATTTTCTAATCTCATATTTACAACTGTTTATATTTTATAGGACTTATATATGAATCATGCAAATAGACGAATCTTGGATGTATTTAAAACTATATATTCAGAAAAAAAATCTTTATTTCTTTTATTACACTATGAAAAGGTACAAACAACGTGTAGATGATGTCTTCTCATTGTTATTAAATCATTCAACACCATGACAAGGGAACATCATCCAGCGGAAACAAGACAACATTCACTTTCTTTCAGATTATTTTTTTACTTGCTCAATACATTAAACTAACATTATTATACACATTAAATTCTCTCTTATTCTATTGTTACCATACTATTCAAATTGTTACGTTTTATCACCATATGAATTATTATTATTATTCTGTTCTCATTAAATACTCAATTTATCTTATTGCTATCTAACTAATTAACTGTATTATTCTCATCTAACACTGATGAATTCGTTTTAGTTTATTAAGTAATAACTTATTAATTGACAAATGCATATATACTACTTACAAATGATTATTTTCAGGAATTCTTCTATTCGAACTAACGAATTTAGTATGTTTTATGCTTACTAGAAGATGCAGATTATGTGTATTCAGTATTATAACGGGGAATATATATATATATATATATATATATATATATATATATATATATACATGTACAGATACGTCAAATTATGTAATATGTAATAATCCACTGAACGAATAAAGTTGATACTAATTTATTCTTAATCACTCCTTACAGAATAAGTAGTATATGAAGAAGTCACTGACAAATAAACTGATCGAATGTCTTTTTTTTTTTAAAGTAACTTTATGTTAAACACTAATATCATTCATTATTCATAATTGTTTAAATTATTAAAGAGAAATACCCTTATATTGTTTTAATTTAACTTCAAGGTTAATTGTCTTTTTTCTCCATAAATAAGTGTTTATTTAACAATTAAATAAAATAATTTGAAATGTCAGTTATTTGTTTATTTTCTTTTTCTAATTTGTTTGGATAATTTACTCAGATAGAAAGTGCATTCGTGATATTAAAATCAGACTCAGTAATCTGCTTAACACTCAATTACAGTCAACATGAGCTCACTAAGGGTTAAGTTCTCGAGACAATTCTTGAAATTCTTATAGGAAGACTTAATCAGTGCAGTTTAACCATGTCAGATTTGAGGGAGTTACCTAACGATGGTAAAGAATGAGGTCAAGCTAATCTATCGCGAACTGACTGAGTTGTAAATATCAACACGTTGGAAGCCAGCTCAGTGGTTAACGGTTAAGGTCAGGAGGTCTTGGTCTTGATCCTTTGGTAGGGTCGTGAATGCGCACTGCTTAAGAGCTCCATACAGAGAGTAGATAGTTGCTTAGTGTTTTCTCATTTTCAATGGTTGTCTAACTCGGAGTGATTCTGTTATGCCGGAATACAAAGAAGCGTAATAAACTTTCAGAACTGTGTTTGCGAACATTATTTCATTCATTCGAACTATCTGTAATGTAAACATTTTGTTTCTATTATTGTTACGCTCCGCTTGCCCTATCCTCCCGTTTTGCACAATTACTAATATTATATTGTCTGTTGTTATGGACTGCAGTCAACTAGTTGTGTACAAGTTGTTCCTATTCACTACCACTATTTCCCTCGTTCTGTATTCACATTAATTTTCTAATTGGTTTGTTGTGTGGTCTGATTTTATGTATACATAAGAGAATGCTTGAAATATAGATTCGATTCTGTCTGGCTGACCTATTGGCTCGCGTTCTTCTTATTTCGGCTTGGGACTAAGTGGGCACAGGGCAGACGCGCAATTACCAACGAGGCACAAGTCATTTGCACTCGGCCATCCAACCCCCCATCACCCCCCAAATTTCTCTCGTCATAACAGATTCATGATATCAAATTAGAAAACTGAATTGAAGAAATTGCGTACATTTAAAATAGTATAAAATTATTTTAATATTCTTGAACTATATGAGTTAGTATTTTTAACTGACTACTTGATTTTAATTCTGTTGAATCAATGGTATCTTCTGATGTAATCCATTGTATTCAATAATTATGGTTGTTTTCAGTTCAAATAATTGGTGAATATTACAAAATACAAAGTAATTAGCAACAAGTAGCTAAAGTTATCTACAGTTGACTTAATGATCATATTCATTTATCAAAAATCAACCATCCTTTCTGAAAAAAAAAGCAAATGTAATGAAGATTGTAACTTGGAATCAAATTCTATGTTGAAATTTGCGTCATATAATCCAATGTTTGCAATCTTGGGCTATTAATTTTTTGCTAAATATACTAACAAGTTACTTTTTGTCTTTTGTTTTATTTTAATTGATCAATCTTGTTCCCAAAATCAGATTGCGTACTCAAGCACCTCTAAAAAGAAGTCTACGATCTATCGTGAGTAATCCAGTTATATCTAAGCGAAGACACCATGGTGGCTGGTAACATGTGTTTCTAAATAAACTCGAGAATATGAACATAGAAAGATGGATAATCAACTAGGCTGCATTCCTATTTCACTGTAAGTGTACAATATACAGTATACAAATTAAAGTGCTCCTACTCATCTGTTAACGAAAGTTGCGTAGCTCAAGATACTGTTCTTCTCCCTCCTTTTTTCTCATTTTTCTCGAATGACTTGCTCTCTTCTATGAAAAATACCTTTGTTAACACTTGAATGATCATATTATTTGTATGTCTGTTTCTTCTTTAATTTGTCGTGAAATGAATTGTTTCTTAGCGAATGTTGAACAATAGGTTTAGTTTGAATGGTCTTTAACTTAATCCCTTCAAATGTCAAACAGTCAATTTCAGTCTAAGATATGAAAAATACCTAAATAATTTTATGAATTCGTACGATGTTCGTAAAACTGGAGATTTTATAATTAAGACTACGTCGAATATTACTTATTTTGATGTAACTTTCACTTCTAATCTATCTTGAACTTAGTATGTTTTGCTAATATCAATGAAGGTTTTTTCGTTTAATATATTATGTGAAGCGATTACGTAATTTTGGTATTATCAAGCGCTTATATTTGATGACGGTTTATATATATATATATCATTTTTCAGAGGTGTACATGGAAAAAGAATAACTTGTTGAGACATTGTATGCTGAAAATTTATATTATACTAAAAATACTACTGAGTAAACCTATTATTATCTTAAAAAAAAGCAGACAAACGGAAATACTTGACACTGAAATACATAGTAAGGAATGAAAGTGCCATGGAAAACCTCATTTAAATCAGTTACTCCCTTACTAATATCCTACATGTTTCTTCTTTATTTAAGGAGCATCTTTACTAGTTAACTTGAGGTGGTTTTTAGAGATTGGCATTTAATATTATTGTTTGTATTCTTCATAGATTGATCTAGGTTGGATACGGTTGAAAACAGAAAAACACTGGACAGTTGTTTCGTTCTAGTTTGGGACTCCTCGTTAGTGTACACCCTTGATCTCGCCAGGCAATGATGTCCGATAGTTCTCAGCCAAGATCAATCTGTAATAAATGCAAATAGAAAAACTAAGTTGAATTCCAGTCAAAATAAAACCACCTCAAATTAGCCTTAATAATCAGCTCACTAGTAACGGACTTCAAGACTTTACCAAGGTTCTTGTGAGAGGTAATTGATTGGGTTCAGATTTGTTGGTATTCATACTATGAATGGTCGTCTCGCTATATCACAAACATTTTTACTGCTTACATAGGCTAGCAAAACTGAATAAATTGTATTACGTCATAGTAATCTCCTTTAATTGAAGGGAGATTAGTTACCGATGGGATAATAGTGATAAGGTTGTTAATGATTAACACTGACTGGATTTTGAAAATGAACGAATAAAATAATGTCCAATAGATAAAATACGACTGATACGATGTTATCGATTGTTGACTATTTCGCTCAAATCTCATAATTATTTGCTATTAATGACAAGATCGCTAACCAGAAGAATAAGTTTAATTATGTAATAAAATGTCACGATCATGTACAAATTATTAACGAGTGAATAAGGGTTTGGTGAATATCAGATTTGTAGATCACTTACTCACCGTATCACTGCTGCCATACAAAATGACGTAGAATCTTATTTCGGTAGAATCGGTGAAAATGTGATATTTTTGAAATGCTCCATTTATACTACAATTGACTTGAAAATTAAGGTTGTTTCATATTCACTAATTTTAACCCTGTTACGCTCATGAAATTAAAGATTGTTCTGTGCCATTCTCTAAATATCAAGGTATAATAAATATGTCATTACTGATATCACTAATTGATCTGAATCAGACAACCATTGACCACCTGTACGCACTGGACAGCTGTCTTGTCCTAGAATGGGACTATTCGGCAGTGCGCATCCACGACCCCATTAGGGGTCAAAGCCAGGACTATCTGGCTCCGCAACGAGGGCTTTACCATTGGGCCACTGAGCCGGATTCCTGACGGTTGATATTTCTAATTCGGTCAATTCGTGATACGTTTGTGCGACCTCATCCATTGTCATCGGTGGAGTTCCAGTATGAAGACGTGACCGGTGGATTTCAATCGTGTCGAGTGTGAGGCAGTTACCCACCTCAGGGATCATGTACACCTACTGACAAATTTATTACTTTAAGAATAAACTTAGTGACGGTAATATAATTGAGTAAAACAATACGTAACAAATTATATGTGATTTTCATAAAGATTTTTCAAAACGTTTTCCAGGTGGTACTGTGTAAGCGAAGACTAATAACCTACTATTCGTAATGTGGATATTTGATGTACCTTGAAATTTTAATAGATTTTTAGTCCTCAATAATCTTCTATCCTTCAACTACAAATCCGAAAAATGGTTCACGGTGATGAGAGATCATCACTTTCAAGACTAGGTTCTGCACATAAATTATGAGTATCCAAAGGTTTCTTGACGCTTCTGAAAAATATGTTGAGATTACTAGTACAATCAGTATTTATTCAACCAGTGTATGACACATTATATCCTTTGTTATCTCGAAATCTCTTCGTGACTTTTAAAGAAATCCTACTGGTAAAAGTCATTCCAGCTTCTGAAGACTTCAATTTATTATCCAAAGCTTTCAACAGTATTTTCTCCATACACCCTGCAAATTTCAAGATGGATTTTTCATATGAAGAAATCTTCACTCATTATTATTTCACTGGAAATGATGTATATCCTTGTTTAGTTTTTTAAAATAAAGTTACTTCATTTATTTTCGTGTAAAATTACCAACCTACTTTAATTAGATGAAGAAGATAAATTGTTTCGAATAAATAAGATGAAAGAACAAAAATTATTGATGTCCATTAATCTAAATCAATCAATATTCAATTCATTAATCAGCAACAACAAAAAAATTGATGCAACCTCATAGATTGATTGTTTATTTAGTGACTGGACATTGAAAATGAAACGATATGCTCCAGGATACTCTAGCTGTAGGCTATATTTATTACTAACTGATATGAATAACATTGATTTTAGCGTAGTATTTATAGATGTTTCAATGAATCAGGTGAAAAAAACTCCATAGTCATTAACACCATGCATTCCACAAGTATAAACAGATATTCTTCTAATAACATGCTATTACTAAAATAGAGTATAGGGATGATCATTGAATTAGATAAACAGATAGCTCTGGACAATTATTTTGTCTTAGTATAGTACTGTTCAATATGGAGTAAGTTCGAGACTTTCATGTGTCATGTAAGAGCACTTAAACTCCAAACAACTTAGAATTTCAGTCAATATCATCTTTTAACTTGTACTAAAATCATAAATTTTACAGTTAATGAAACGACTTTCTCGTAAGTAAAGTTCTTTAATGATTTGCCTAAAATGAATTGATACTGTTTAGACAGTTCTTACGAAATTTCTGTCTGCTGTGTACTAAATACCAGTTTAACTATAATGAGACAAATGTCTAGTGCTGACTTTGTGTTTTCCAAGTGGTTTATCAAGCTGAATTTTTTTTGAAAATATAATACGTGGTTCGTACTGGAATCCTAGAACACGTGTTACATTCTCTCCAGAAATTGCTATTTAAATTCTCCTACATTCCAGTTTTCATATACACACTGATAATGGAGTCAATCGTCATCTATTCCAACGCCTGACAATTAATCCATTGGTCTATTAAGGTCAGATAGTTAGTGGCAAATGAATAAAAATGATTTAGGTCGTGAATATCAGTAGCTGTTTAATGCAAAACTTCACTAATAAAATGGCATCAGTATATTACGAATAGTATTATCTAATTCCATAGATTTGTACAGAAACAAAATCTACATCGTGACCATAAACGTCTAAAAAGCCTGGGTGAACTTCACAAGTGGAATTGGTAATCAATAATCTCTAAAGCTAAACAAATAGTATTAAGGTAGTAATCAACAAATGATTGATGCTAGACAAGAATCTTACTATATAACACTAATTCAGCAAGTGAATACATTATTAGTGACTGTGAGATATGAAGATTTTCGAAATGATCCTATGTACGATACAGTGAAATATTTATTTAATGTTCCATGTTATTCAACGATTTTTCAGCCAGTTTAACTGGCTTTATAAAATAATTCCTTCCAAACATTCATATTAGTTGATCAATATTCAGTGATTTATCAAAATGAATATTTTAGTCCTACTAATGGTTAGTCACTATCCAAATCGATCAACAATAAACGTCAGTGTACCCACATGAAGCTTCAAGTCACTGAAGATTATTGTTAATATTATGAATGCTTATTTTAATATTAATAATTTGTTTAAGTGAACTGAAGAGCGTCGTTAGGATAGCAATTAATCCATAGGTAGCTCCATAAACGGGTTTTCTGTCAGCACAGTTCATTCAGTGAAAACTGGCTCATTATTAATTAATCAACTACAAGGTAAAGAGAAACCTATCAGCCACAATGAGTTTCCTGTTTCTTTAGCATCACTGAAGCTTTCACAATTAATCCCATGATGCCAGAAGTGTATATTCAATTGCAATTTCATTTAGTAGAGGTGTGAGGTCAGAGAAGTAACACAGCCCTACTACATCTATTATTTTCCTCCTCACGATCGATGAAAGCCAAACCGATTGCGGACAACAAGTCGTCGTCGGTGGTGGAGATTGTTGGATAATTAATCTGTACAGTGTAATATACTGACTTAGAGACTATTATCTTTGCACCTTTCCTTATCACGAAATACTTTCTTTGTCAAAAAACCTGACCTCTAGGGTCAGGGTGGACCAGATTAAGGTTGTCGTTGAGAGGCGTAACTTTCACGAAACATTCTGTGGTTCAAGTAGTTACACCACTTCACTTTTTCGTCAATAAGAATAACGGAAAACAGACGACCATGAAAGTAAGTTGGTTAAGTCGTTGATTGAAACCGTTAGACTTATTCCTAGAAAGTATCATTTTAACAATCTTTGGAAAATAATATTAAATGAATTATGTCAATAACAAAAACTTATTCACTTATATGCTTACACTCATTCAAATCTATTAAATAGAAATTTGTTAGACCTGTAATAATTTTATTTATTTGTATTCGTCATGGATTAATGTAGGTTTAGAGTTAGTAAAATCTAGAGATCGTTGGACAACTGTTTCATCCTGGTATGGAACAACTTATCAGTGAACAGTCATGATTCCGCTACGGAATCGAACACAGAGCCTTCAAGTTGACAAACTCTCAACCTTCTTCACTAGTGGGTCGACATTCAATGCTAGAAATCTTACTTCCATTTATTTTTGATATAGGACAACGATCATTTAGCAAACATCAAACACTAACAAATACAAACAACCAGATTTCATATCTATCTTGACAAAAACTACCTTAATTCATCTGTAACAATCATAGTATGTTATACAGCTTGAGTAATTTAATAGCAACAGTTATATAATATGAAACTGAGTAATACAGGCTTGAATCTCACATGACGTATTAATCCCTTCAATATTACGGATATGCTATACTGATAAATATCAAACAAGTATACATTTCTACTAACTACCATCAACCATTTACCATCTTTTTCAAGTAACATTCATACATCAATTACATTCTTTTTTTTCTTAATCACAGTATAAATTAGTATATCGATTGTTGATAGGCATTCAACAGCAACAAAACATTTTTACAAATTCTCATTCTGGTATAAACTTTTAACTTCTATTATTCGAAAAGTAAAACTATTGATACTACTCACACTACTACTACTGAAATTATTACTACTACTAATACTTGTATTAATACTATTACTACTGTTAATAATAATATGTTCTTTCTTATCAGTGTATGACTAATATGATTAACTGCTGGTCGAAATGGGTAAGTTTCAAGCAATTGGCATGAGATAAAACGAGTGAGTAAGTTAAGACACTGCTATATCTGTATGTATCTGTATCTGTATATATATATATATATATATATATATATATATATATATATATATACCAACAGATTATCAACAATATGATACATAAACTATGCAACTATTGTAAGTAGTATATACGCATATATTACAGAAGTTGTATGTATCAACTCAATTAATGACTATTGTTTAATTGAATAAATGTATCTATACTCTTCAGTAGTATTGATATAAACACGTGTTTAAAGTGGTTGCAATCTCATTGTATTTAGTTTAACTGAAATTTACTACTGATAATAAGTAATATGAATAGTGATATTGTTTTATTCATTATCATGATTATAATTTTCATTTTATCATTTTATTTTTCTCGAACTCATTTTGTTATCTTCAATATGAACTCACTTTATTTGTTTATTGGCGTGTAGGATTTTCTATGCATATTTTGATAATGAAATGTAAAAATTTTTTTTAATATTTTATTATTAATCACCTGTCGAATTTATCAATATGATATTGAATATAATGAATTGATATCATATTCAATTGTTTATATGTATGTTGTTTGTTTGCTTGTGTATGCTGTGTGTGTTGTGTGTGTGTGCGTGTTAAAGAGGAAGGTAACAAAAGGAGCGCGCGCGTCCCGCTTTTTTTGTTTTCCATTACAATAGTTGACATGTTCCGTTGTATTTAACAAATTCAGTTCAAAAATGAAAAAAATAAAAAAAATTGCAGGTGATCAGTAAATCACATACACTTGAGACAATATTGTTGAATCTGTGCTTAAGGATCTAATAGGATGATGAGTGGTTTTATTCAATAGAACTGAATCAACATTAAATCAAATTAAAAGTTTATGTTGAATGATTAGTTGATTTATAATATTATTTAACTGGGAGATAAATTATTTTAAATTAAATAATAAGTAGTGCGCACCCCAGATCCCCCACCCCCCAACAATAGTTTCAAGTTCACGGCAAACGCCTAACTTTCTGGACCACTGGGTCTGTATCCAATGGTAGGATTTCAAATTCAATCAATTTATGATTTATAGCGTGATAATCACCAATTAAAATACCAATCTCCATAAAAATAACCATCTCAATTAAACCTAAATGATAAATAATTTTTTGTATTGATGATGGATAAAGGAAAGGAATCACATTAGACAAGAATAATATAATATAGTTTTATCATTTGTATACGGTTGAGTACCATCTTAAAAAAGAGAACAGTGGATATCTATTTTATTCCAGCAATGTTCATTATGGATCCCATCAAGGAATCGAACATGGGATCTTTGAAATATTCCTGATTTTCTAGTGCTAAGTTTCGACTGGCAGGTTTCAGACAAGTCTGGAGTAAAACAGTTGTCACCACTGGCATTAGATGATAGTTGCGCTATATCAAAAATTGACTGAAGAAAAAATTCTATCACTGCACACCAACCAAATAAAACTAATTGTTAAGCGTTCAAGGTGAGACAAGAAGGTCCTAGGTTTTACTACCTCGTGCAATCAATAGTGTATACTGCTGAGGAGTTGCATTCGAGAACAAAACAGTTATCAGGTGCTTCCTAGTCATCACTGGTACCTAACTGAGATCAGTCTGTAATGAATACAAACAATAAAATTAAACACAAGTCTCCACAAATCAACTTCAATTCAAGACTGTCTTCTTTTCCGAAAAATATATTAGCCCATTCTCACCACAGCATGCATCAAAATGATGCGATCCCTCTCTTTCTGATTATTACCACAGAACCGAAACTGTTATAGTGAGATTACAGAGTAAACAGAATTTACTTACTTGTGGCATAAAGTACTGTAAGATTAGTAGGATGAATTTATATATTCCCATTGATTTGTTATAGACTGAAGCTGGTCAGTCACTGTTGCTATATGTGCATCCCACTGAATGTGAATCCCACTGTGAACATCAACATTGGGATGCAGGTACAGCCAGCCGATGAGTCTCAAATACGACGAAACGTGCGTCCTGGATTCCACTAGCCAGTCACAATCCAAATTAAATGATACTGTAAGATTATTTTCTGATTGATATAATTTCATATATGACTACTAAGCAACCTTGCCTGGAATCCCCCACTAGGGTTTCTGTCGGTCCCAAGTGTAGATATAGGAGGGCTGGGTGTGGGGTTGACAACCCTATCTGTAAAAGAACAACCTTTCTAAAAAGCGCTAACCAGAAAAAACCTTTTTAATCATTTTAACTCTGCCCTGGAAGTAAGAAGGCCTTCGTTTCGATGAGTTATGACGCCTCATCGAAAAAGCCAAGTTTATTCGGAAGTCATGAGGCTGATCCACCTTCTAACAGCCACATTTACAATTAATATAGGGAGACAGAAAGAATGCAGGTAAAATGCTGAAGAAATGGAAAGATACAACCCGAGGATACTTGGAATAAGAGAAACCCATTTGTTTCGAGCTCAACAGTAAAAACTATCCTCAGGAGAAGTGCTTTTATACTTCGATCACGAAAAAAAAAATGTCTCACACACACAAGAAGTAGCCCTAATGCTATCCCAAGAAGCATGAAAGGTTGGTATAAGATGGAAACCCCATGAACCTAAGATCACCAAAGCGTCCGTCAAGACAAAGAAGGAGGAGATTACAATCAATGTCATCCAGTGCTATACACCCACCAACGACAGCCAAGAAGACAACAAAGACCAATTTCATGCGACGCTGCAGTCAAACGTCGAAAAATGCTCAGCCATGAACCTGACCATTCTGATGGAAGACTTCGACGCCAAGGTTGGAATGGACAACACCGGATATGAAGACATCATGGGACGAGATGGATTGCGAGAAGGGAACGAAGTCGGTGAGAGGTATCCAAACGTATGTGGCTTACACAAAACGATTATGGGTGGCATCATATTCTCTCAAAAACGCATGTACAAATCTACCAAACCACATAATGGAGAACCAAATCGACCACATTTACATCAATAAGAAGTTCAGAAGGATGATGGAATATGTAAGGACAAGGAGAGAAGCTGATATAGCTTCAGATTACCACCTGATAGTAGCCAAATGAAAGTGAAGCTGAACAAGTACTGTACAACTGAGTCAAAAGTTCTACAGAAGTGTAATACAACACATCTCTGGAACACTAACCAACTCAACTTATTCAAGATGAATTTCAACAATAAGTTTCATGCCTTTTACGATCTTCTAGAATAAGGCAAAACTAATATGAGGGATTATTGGAAAGAGATTAAGGAAACAATAACTGCAACTTGTCAGGATATACAACGAAGAAACTAGTTGTGAAATCTAGAGAGCCGGGATGAACAATCAAGAACTAGGATAGCAAACCAATCACTGAGATCCACGAACAAAGAAACAGGTGGGTAGAACACTTCGAAGAACTCTTGAATAGACCAGCCCCACAACCCACCAAACATCGAAGCAGCAGCCACGGATTATCCCATAAACATCAAACCACTAACAGTCAAAGAAATCAGCATGGCCATCTAACATTTCATAAGTGCCAAGTCAGCACGGTCAGACAACATACCAGCTCAGCAGGTCACTGAAGACACATATAGAAGCAACACAAAGATACTCAACATTCTCTTCAGGAAAATTTGGGAGGAAGGACAAGTACCGGAAGACTGGAAAAAAGGATGATTCATCAAGATACCCAAGAAAGGAGATCTTAGCAATTGCAGCAACTACAATGGCATCACTCTTCTTTGAGTACCAGGAGAAGTCTTCAACAGAGTGTTATTGAAGTGAATGAAAAAGACCCAGTCAGCACCCAACTTCGAGATCAACAGGCCGAATTCCGTAAAGACCGATCGTGTATCGACCAAATCGCTACTCTACGGTTCATTTTTGAACAATCAGTTGAATGGAATTCACCACTTTACATCAACTTCCTCGACTACACAAAAGCATTCGATAGCGAGGATAGGATAGCGTGGATATTATGGAGTCTTCTACGACATTATGGCGTACACGAAAAGATAGTCAACGTCATACGGAATTCTTACGACGGACTGCATTGTGAAATCATGCACTAGGGTCAACTCACAGATTCATTCGAAGTGAAGACCGATGACATACAAGGCTGCTGACTCTCATCCTTACTCTTCTTTACGGTGGTTGACTGGATTATGAAGACTGCAACATCTCAAGATAATCTCGGAATACAGTGGACAACATCGATGCAACTAGATGACTTGCACTTTGCAGACGACCTAGTTCTTTTATTAGATACACAACAACAAATCCAGGTGTAGACAGACAGTGCAGTTGCAGCTTTGGTAGCAGTAGGTCTGAACATACACAAAGGGAAAAGCAAGATTCTTCGATATTAAACAACAAACACTAACTCAATTAGACTAGATGGAGGAATTCTGGAAGACGTAGAAACCTTTACATATTTGCGTGGCAGCATCATCTATAACTTAGGGGAGTCTGACGCAGATGTGAAGGCACGGATTGGAAAGGTGATGGCAGCATTTCTACAACTGAATGACATCTGGAACTCGAACCAACTGTCAGTCAACATTAAAGTCAAAATTTTCAATACAAATGTGAAGACAGTTGTGTTATATTGAGCTGAAACTTGTATTGAGAACTAGGAAAATCATCATTCAAAAATACAAGTATTTTTAAACAGATTCGTGTTCACGATACTTCGGATCCGTTGTCCATGTAGCATCAACAATAACCTCCTATGGCGGAGAACAAATCAACTTCCAGTGAAGGGAGGAATAAGAAGAAGATGCTGGAGGTTGATAGGACACACATTGAGGAAATCATCAAACTGTGTCACAAGACAAGCACTAACTTGGAATTCTAAAAGCCATAGAAAAGAAGATGACTTAAGAACACATAGTGTCGGGAATTGGAAACAGACATGAAGAGAATGAAGAGAACTTGGGAAAAGCTGGAGAGTGAAGCCCAATTTAGAGTTGGTTGGCGAATCCTGGACGGTGGCTTATGCTCCACAATGGGTAACAGGCATTGATTGATTGATAACTACTAAGCGGTCAGAGTCACTCACCATGAAACTCGGTATTGAAATTCTCTGTTAGTGGGCACTCATCAGAAAGACATGCATTCTGAAGGAATCAACTATTTCTTTGGCTTCAAACTTGTCGAATCCAACTCCATATTTTGAGTCGTTATTGTTAGACGATATAGGTGACTGGGTGTTTTGTCACAGAACTGTGATATCAGTACTGATTTAGAATTAGATAGTGGTCAATGTCACGTCAATCTACTTCTTATTCACAGGATAGTGCATGTAATATGAAGCCAGTGAGACAATAGAGGTTACATCGTAATTTGATTGGTGGTGACACTGCACACCTGTTATTTCCTGGTGTATGACTGAAATTCGAAATGTAAACGAATACATGTAAACTCATAGTTATAAATGTTTAATGCTCTACGCGACACCTGGATGCATTTTCCTTGATCTCAGAAATGATCATAGATTCGCACTACTGATGAATCACTAGGACGAAAAAAATGTACGGTATATTTGGCATTTGATTGTTGTTTAAACAAGATCAATTCATAAATGTGAAGATTCGAAATTTCTATTATTTTATTCACTGTTAAAAGATCCCTGATTTCGCTGCATGCAAATATTAGCACAATCTGATGACAGTTTGAGAATCTAATGCAAAAAGCAGTGAGACTAAATTACTGTTTTCTCCTTGGTTGGCAAACCTCAGTAATGTTTGCAAATGACTGAATATGGGATTTCATTGATTAATCTCACCATTCCACCAATGCTTTCGTTTGAGGTCTGCAGTTCATATGATAGTCTTGTGTTGCTTAACCTTTTGCAAGTCATTATTCAGCTTCAAAATACAATTCCTTTAAAAGAGATGAAAATGTAATACAATGATTTAGAATAGAGGAGAATAAGAGAAGATAATGACCTATGATTCGATCAAACATACGAATCTAATTTATAATTTAGGATTATGTGTAATTAATCTGTTGATGTTGCTAATGACTGCAACCGATTAGTCTTTGAAATATGTGCATCCCAAGCGGATTGCTGAGATACATATTAACATCAACGGTAGATGACGGCACTTCCAAGTTGTGTGTACATACCGGTTACACAAGTGCAGTTATTGGGACAGTACAATAAGATTTGCAAAAATGAATTGAGTTTGGATCCTGGATTCAGGTAAACCAGTTGACAAGTTCGAATTATGACACTCATATTTCACTTGATGAGTCGTAAGTTGAACGTACCAATTATTACGAATTCTACTGCCAGTTATATGACACAGTTTCAGGTTAGCAAACATCCAACCATCTACACCACTGGACCAGCCGGGACCTAGTCATAGGATTCCCATTTAAATCAATTTATGATATATAGATCAACAATCATTTATTGGCATTGGTTATAACTGTCTTACTCTGGACAAATCCAAACTCTACCAGTCATAACTTCTCAATAGATCTTTACAAACATCCTGAAGTTAATCACTAGTGAGCTGATTATTATAATATTTAAATAATTTTATTTAAATACATGATGTATCTTTATATTTAAGTATACATTCAACTAGATTTTATGTTTCATATGTTAAAATGACTTTTAAGTAAGGCCATTAACAGTTTAAAGCGTATTTCTTTAAAAGAAAAATCTATCAAGTAATCGAATCAGACAGTATAAAAGGCCCGCAAAAAAAGAAAGAAAAATGAACTTGTACAAAGATAAGCTAAGTAAACAAAACTCTAAAGTAGAATGACTATTATTATTATTATTATTATTATTATTATTATTATTATTATTATTATTATTATTATAGTTAAGTAAAGAACTAGGAGGGGGGGGGGAGAGGCGAGTGAAGAATTGAGTTCGGGTTTTTTTTTACGGAATAAAGTTATCTCTCTCACTCTATTTTGATATGCAAACATCAGGTAGAGAGGGAGAGAGAGAGAGAGTTAGATAGAGAGATGACCAGTGAGTAAAACAAATTAACCACTTAAGTTAGGAACGAATTCTAGACATTTGATAATTTGTATATAGATATATAGAAAGAATTTTGGAGAGGGGTGACCAGAGAGTGGACGAAGAGAGGGTGTGTGGTTGAAAATCAACACGATTAGAAGAATTGAACTAAATCTAATTCAAACCTGGACAATATTGATCATATGGATACACATGAAGTGCCTTATGTCGATGAAATCATGAATATGATTTAGACAAGTGGATAATGAATAAAAATTAGTTCAAGAGAGAAAAAAAAGTTCTACTAATATTATTTCGACAGCTTGTAAAAAGATAAACATTTGTTTTTTTGGTTTTTTTTTAGCTTGAGTGATGATTTTTGTATTAAAGGTAACCTTAATTTTATCTTAGTAAAGATAGTAATTCATGTTTGTAGTTGTTGTTATCATTACGAATGGTTAATAGTCATTTAAAGAAAAAAAGAAAAGCATTAATGATATCAAAATCAGTGGCTATACAATGATGTAGGTGATTTTATGTTGAAATCTTTCAATTTAAGCCTAAATTAGAAAACCACGTACACTTTAATAGTACAATAGATCACGTGAATTGAGTTAAATTAACAAATGACAAACATGTATGGCTTATTTTTTTTGTAGTTTGAAAAGGATATGGTTCTAAAGTTTTTAAACGATTGGATTATAGCTAACAGTAAAACTTAAAGTACACGTTTTGTCTTATATCCAGCTAGTCAAATGTATAAACTTATATATTAGTGTTGATATTGACAATCGGACTCAAACTAAATGTCTACCGTTTTAAACATCAATGAATTATTCGCTGAGTTCAGATAACCATCAATTTGTACATTCGGTGTGAAAGTATAAGGAAGGGTTCTTAATTAGCCACTGCTAATATTTAAGATTTCACTTGATTGGTCTTCGCTTATATCTTGGCAATCACTAGTTTTTAATAAAGTTGTAATGTAGCTGACAATCGATCTCAGCTTAGGTGATGACCCAAATCAATGTTCAGTTTCGTTAAATATTCACAAAGACTGCATCTAAATTCCAGCATATTCTCTCACTCGATACACATGACAGGCTTATAATAAGAAATCAGTATAGAAGTCAACAATCGCCACAACACTCTACTGTAATCAATAACGAAGATTTAGATAAGGATGCATTTTCAATTGATTAGAATATACAAGCGGTCAACAACTAAGTAAGCCGCCGATCACAATATAATGTGCTCAATCGCACATTGAACGTTCATATAAACAAAGAAATGCAAAATATAAAGATTATTATGCACAGGGGTAGTTACGGTTTCTACACCTGTAATCATGTTTTGTCCGCTCAAAGTACATATATGTCATTAGAGACTGGTCATCACCTATAAACAAATAAGAAATTCTGCAACACGAATAGTATTTCATACTGATTAGTATGATCGTCTTCATAGCTTTCATTTATCTATAAAATATTTATTTCCGAGAACATCACCAAAGTAATCTAAATGTTTTTCAACTGAATTATCCCTTGAACATATCAACTTTTAGATTGTATATTTCTGTGTCTGTGCATGTTTACTTTGTGACTGAACTTTCTTTTCTTCTGGGCTGTTTGAATTTCGGTAGCTTGTTGGATTATTTTGATTCTCCGTATCGACTTATTTTTACTAGTATTTGATCAACCATATACGTGCATTGAGTCAATTGATAAACGAGAATTATTTGTACAAAAAATTTATTTTCAGTTGAACATAACACAACTATGATCCAACGTCTGTAGTTCTCTATAGCAGGCGTCGTAAGTGGTTTCCTGGCCGTCTCATAGTAGCATGTTTACAATGCTTGGATTTCGGTTTACTGTAAGCGATCAATTTATGTGTTGATTAATCTTGAGTAGAAAATAAAATAAGTATTATACCTACTGATGAATGTCAGCTACCTGTAATTTTATTTTTTTGGTGTTTATGTACTAATTACATCAGTAAATAATATTCCCCATTCTTTCTTTTGTCTTATTATCTAACACACTGACAGACAACGAATCAATCGGATAAAGGTGTCTAAATATTACGTAAATATTTGAATCTAATTATTACACAGGTAGATAGGCAAAAAATACATCACTTGAAGACGAGCAGTTGTAATAGCTGGTTCACTTACATGAATCAGAGAAACATCCAGCCACTTTTACAGGTAAGCTCAGAATATCATCAGTTGTTAAGAATTCATTAACAAATACACTTAACCCCTTGACAAAATGCTCTAAAATTTAAAAGACTTAAGGATGCAATTTGGTTCATTGTAATCGTTAATCCACAGACAGAATATGTGGCAGTGCAAGCGTTTTTGTTGCAGTACACTAGTATATTTGTCAATATTGACTTCCTTCTTAGGTTAATCAATGCATTTTTATTTGCCCCAGTCAGTTAAGAAAATAATTGTTTTACTTTGATTTTTTCAGAATTTTTTTATCCTCTGCTGTTACAATATGCTGCTGATATATAATATCGACATTATGGCCCATGCACACACAATACAATCAGTTTTTCTAAGTCTCATGTTTTCATCAAAAAAATTTGTAGTCTAGAGAATATTAGGAAATGCATGTTAACATTATGCCAAACAAACCATTCACCTATACTAATATGTAGTCAATATATGTTGGCACACCTTACCTTTCTGGATCATGAGAACCAACAAACGAGTAGACAGCTGAAATATAAACGTTGTGAAATGTTATAACACTGATTATACCAGTAAAAAATACCTGTGGCACTACCGTTTGTTTATTTTATCTTGATGGATCAATTACAATTATTTTCTATGAATAAGCATCAAGTTATCGTTGAAATACTAGTTGCTACCCGGCTATTGCGTTTATATACATATTAAACACTTTAGCTCACTTTTAAGTGTGTAGCCTCTAAATTCATTTTTGTCAGTTGTTGTGTCAATAAACAATCCATGTAATCTTTATCAGTACTTCCAATATACGCTGATCTTTGTTTGTGCTTGGTTGGTGGTAGTCGACTGAGCAACGAGGTGTAATGCGTCGATACTTTTATAGAACCTGCACATCAACCCGTCACTGCAATAATTCTAAACAATCTATGCTAAATACTTTTATAAACTATTCACTATCTTTCTGTGGCGTCAATCTCACTGATTATAGACATAATAGTCATCGTAGATTCTGAAACAAAAATGTGTTTGCCGGAATTGTCATATTTAACATTGATGATGCATGTATTCAGGTGACTAAAAGTCGAAGGCTACTAAAATTCGGAGAACGGGTGTTTTTAATGAAAACGATGAACACGTTTTTACCATAAAAGCACTATGCGCACCGGCAAGCTCAAGCGCTTAATTATGATACGTGCATCTGTTGATTTCAGAAAATAGTTAAAAGGTGACTAGAGATAAAAGAAACTGCTCTGATGATGTAATAGTACCAGGGCCTTAAAAATAATATAATTTACAGTGTTGTCTAATTGACGGTATACTATTCACGAAGAAAGGCTCTATTTAACAGTCTGAAAGCGATCAGTGCAACATTAAGAAAATAACGGGGGCGACTTATGACTGCCAGTCTGTTATCATCAAAACTGTTTGTTGTGAAAGTCGTTAATGAGTGGGGTTTAATTATTACTGATGTCTAAGCCAGTTCAATGCGCCCGGCGTTATAATTGTTGGATATTGACGTGTAGGCTAAAGTTCTGATCTTTGCTTACATTTGCAGTTGACGTAGACACTCATAATAGCTGATTTATAATGACGATTTTTTTATTACGACCTATAATTCAATATAATCATATGTCAAGGAAGATAGGATGTTGGTACTACTGAACGTTATCTAATCAGATTGAATTCCGTTACTGGTCAACATTAATTCTAGAATTGACTGAGAGGATCGTCTTTGTTGCTGTTGGGAGTCAATATCGTCTTAAAACTTTGTATGATTCTGCTGTCAGTAGTAAAATTACAAATTGTATCGTAAAGGCATGCTTTTCATTCCAACTGGTTGATTGGGAATTGTACATTTGTGGACAACTAGGGTTCAAGATTCACCCTCGGTTTAGGACAGGACTTACACAGTGTTCAGAAGCTCCACTTTCTGCTCAGTCATGACAAATTAGCTTAGCCAATTTGACAGCATATGTAAAACAATTGATTAATGCGATTGACTCAATGTCTGGGTGACCAGTTCGTAATACTACATTTTTAGTGTATGCAAAGGGGGGAAGACGTTTTTTTCTTAGACCCCATGATAACAACTGTCCAATAGAATACTAAACTACTGTTGTGAGTACGTTTCACATACTGTTAGAAATTAAGCTACACAATATAATCGTATAACCACTTTTCTGCTTGGAAACATATTTCATCTTGTATGGAATCTTGTTGGAGTAATAAGACAAGTGATTACTGTGGGTATATTTTGGTTGGATTGGTACCGAAACTCTCCATTTTTTTATTATTTAATGCATTTTATTCGTTAGCCGATTCATTCCTATTATTTTCGTCTTCTGTTTATGCAGTTTAAACTGTATAATAGTTTCTTCATATGCCTTTTGATAAATAACATAGGACTGACGACTAAGATTCCACGGCCACTATTCATTGATGATATTCGTTGAGGAATAGGGTTGCACTCTCCCCTCTGTCTAGCTTAGTAATGACAGTTTCACCACAGAGTTTTACTTAGACATCAGGAGTTCGAAATATGACCTAGTGCCAATAGAAACGCAATGTATGAAACATAGACTATGGAATACATATGATCGAAGACAGTGACATCCACAAATAGTTTGTAGTTCCTCTGGATGTAACTAATTTTCAAGTGTTTGATCCTATCGATAAAGTCAAGCTGCTGAGTTAAATAAAATATCTATCATGAACTTTGACAATATTTTACCAATATGGTAATGATAAATGACAGGGACGATAATAATAATCGCGACTTTTGTTTTCGAGTGGCCTTTTATTGCATGAAAGGCAGACGAGTGGATGACTGTTATTTTGAATCAAAAGGTTCTTTCTGCACTACATCCATTTGTAATAAGATGGCAATTATCTACTGATCTCTGTAAACTAGTTATGCTTGTTAAAGCTAAAACGATCAGTGTTACTGTCTGGTACATAAAGAACGATTCATCGTATAAATACATTCACTGCTACAAAGTGGAACAGCATACCTTAAAATGTGTTTCAAGATTGTTGGGTAACGCGCACATTAAGTGAGTTTATAAATAACAATTAATTCCTGGTTACCTGCAAAATATCTATTAATAACTATCAATGTGTATCATAACATTCTATTTAACTTAATTGATATTGATAAGGGTAATTTATCTGTAAATTATTACAACTAAACAGTGTAAAAGTAGGTAAGTTCTGACCGACAGGCACAGTGAATATTTATCCCCTCAAACTCTAGTTATCCAGAATAACAACAGCCAACTCAATAGCCTGAATTAAACGCGATCTCGAAAATTTATTATATACTCATAGCTCAGAAGAACCAAATAAGTGAGGTGAACTAATGTTTCACACACTTAATTTGCACTCCTCAACCACCTAATATTTCGCTTCCAGTTATTCCCGATTTATTTATATTCGTCTCATTCCGTCTTCCCACAGTGTTAGTTTTTTGTGTTCACCTTTGTGAATAATTATGACTACTTTAACGGAACCCCTATGAAAGCCAAACTTATATCGACTAATAATCTGACTTGATTTGATTAGATTTGGGTAGTATAACTGCCTATCGTAGTCGTGAAATCCGATTAATCTTTTGTTAGGTCCACCCTAACCACAGTTCACAGACTTACCTGTTTAATGTAGGAGACAGTCTAGTCATGAAAGAATTCATTTAAGAAGAGAATAAGGTAGGTACATAGTTAGACCACGACCGTTTCTGAACATGTACCAATTTTACTTTGTTCACTCAACTGTATACGTGGAGAGTTATTCGTCTTAACAAGTTAGAATGATTTATTCAGTGTTCAGTGATCAGTAAATACATTACAATATGGTTACTACTTAGTACCATCTCACTAACAGTAAAACCCGAATGTTTGACTGCCGGACAGGGAAATTTCAGTGCCTGGAAGAATACATATATTCATAATATATCAACTCTTTAATGGATCCTGAGAGTCAAGAATAATTTTACTCGGCTGAGAACATTAAGAAATAAAATATTTTGTGCTCATTCATCATTGGTCAGACGACCTGACCCAATTATAAGTGTATACTAAAAATTTGGTATCCCTACTGGCTAAGTGAAATGTTGTGTGTCAGACACTCAATCCTGCAGCTTACATATCCTTTGCGGTCATCGCACTCCAAAATTTCTATTACTTAGAAACTCATCTAGTATTCTCAAACATCTACGTAATGGAGATCTACTACTCAAGGAACGACTCTTTTGTTTATGTCACACTTTAATTTATCCTGAGTTGGCTTAATATACTTGCTTCTTACTTGTTTTATGTACAATTTAGTTTCATATTTAGCTCCATCTAGAAAATCACAATATAGCAGGACCACTAAAGTAGGACATAAATTTTTCGGGTATAATAATAAGTCAGGTAGTGGAAACCAGGATGATGTGCATACAAAGATCGGCACATTTCTTAATTCAGTGCAGAAAAGTACGAGAAGATCTCAGCTTAACATGTAACGTACTTTACAATTCAGCTTATCGTAGTATAAAACTCTGGTAGGAAGAAGTTTTTCTGGAATCCCTTGACAACCAGTAACTTCACAGATACTCCAAAACTTTTCTGTACTATGGACGTTTTGAAATTAGAATATAATCACAGTCACTGTGACAACTCCATAGGGGGACAGCTGTGAAAAGTATTCCAACTTTATACTATATTTTTAAAATATGCTTCTTATACTCAGTGAAACACCTGCGTACAATGTTCCTTATTTTCTTCAAATACACGTATCTCCTCTTTTCATTTCATATCTAGTTCCACCATTTTATGATTACCCTAATACATTAAGGGCTGCTGATCATATCAGTTTCACCAACTACGTCCCCTCCCCACTAAACAAATAACCAGCTGTTTGATATCTAGCTGTCGCTAGCCCCAGCACGCTCCACAGTAACAAAAATACCAAGAAATTAAAAGCCGAAAGAAATCAGTATTAATTTAAAGGGCGGTAAGGTTACTTCAGTTCATAAGATAGACAAACCTTGCCTTACCCCAACGAAAAATCAAGAATCGCTGATGGAACATCAAGATACGAGTACCAAAATATCATCTAATTTACCCCGTTTCGTAATGAAGTTATTAGGTTACAGTAGGTGACAAGGTAAACGAACTTTACAGTGAGCCAATAAACATTAGGAATCTCTGCCGAACACAGCAAGAAATGATTTGTTTTGTATAAATTCGTCATCAAGATTTTGAATAATGGATCACTTTGTTTAGTATTTTATTTAGTACTGGTGTTTAGACTCTTAGACATAAAGCTCATTCGAAGTGCCTAGGAAAATACTATTTTCCTTAACAATTAAGATAGCCACTAAGAACTCTGTAGCAGACTGAATGTCACATTTTATTATCAAATTTTCTCTCACTAGATTGATGATTGAATAGTGCCCCAAAATATAAAATTTGTCCTTGCGAGAACAGCTGCTCATTTTAGGCACTTTGTTTACATAGGAAGATGAATAAGCGGTGTGATATCGTAAACCTAAATGTTGGAGGTCGAAAGTGTGTTTGTCATATGTATTGGGATATATTTTTCAGGTTTTCAACTTCTCGCAATACACTTTTGTGGAACAAAAATTCGTTTTTCAGCATGTAAAAAACCATTCATTATCATTCTAATCTTTTAGACTGCTTGATGGTGCGCTCCCTACAATGCGAGACGAATCAGGAGCTGTATGTTTATGTAATGTTATTCTATGGAAATTAGATTTTCATTGACAGAGATCCGGATATGTTCAGTGTAATCTTGAATTACCTACGAACCAGCGAGCTTAATCTTAATGGTGTGGATATTACTTCTCTCAAAAATGAAGCCCAGTTTTATGCACTTGACTCTCTTGGTATGTTAGGTTTTATTTTGATGTATTTTTGTTATTAGTGAGAAAGCTGTCTCTTTGCGAGGAAAATCTCCTGGGGAGGTGTGGAAATCTTTTGTTTCATTCCTACATGCCAGCGCCAGGTATGCTGTAACCATAAACATACTCAAGCTATCAAAATTTAAGTTTAATTTCATTTTGGATTTCAACAGCGATAATTCCTTCAAGTTTTGATAACATTCCGTACGCATATTAGTACTGTACTTACCTTGTTATCATCCCTTTTCTGAATTTGAATTTGTCAGCCATTAGATTGCGCATTTTATGCATCGTTGTGTGGGTACATATCTGCAATAGCCATAGTATGTGACTTAATTAGAATTGGCCAGTTTTCAATATGTGAGGTTCTGTAATTTCACTCTAGACTGAAAATTAGTTGTTTCCTACTCCACTTAATAACTCATTCGTGCCTGCATATTCCCACACATCTGATCTTAACTAGGATTGCATTTTTCTAGTCAGTAAACTGGGAGCAATACCTGTGGTAGTTCTTAATTTCTTTGTGTTTTATAAAAAAATATCTGAAAAATACCTGATTATATTTAGGATGATAGGCAACAGTTTTAGATCTCTCGCGTAGTATCTTTATGAGATTTTAAATTTTGCCGAAAAATGTAAGCCGTCCATATCTGAAGTGGTAATATTTTGAACACTAGCTTTTACCTTTGGTTTCGAAAAATTAGGGGTCTTATGGAGACTTGTGTCGAAGCCGTCATCTATTTTAAATGGTCTTTATAAATATTTTTTCTACTTATTCATGCATCAATTAACTTTTGATGGGAAGGTAATCTAGTGACTGCAGCATTCTGTAAATTCATACGCTGCGTTATTTACTTGGGTTTAAGATGGGTAGCATTACTAGTCTCAAAATAATGACTGCAAGTTTAGTATACGGACCTATCTCCGGGTTTCTGAGAAGTAATAAGTAATAATTCAATAGAATAGCTCTCTTTAAACCGCTTTTGTTCTGTAAATAATAATCTATCTAGTCATAATCTCAGTTACTGCTACCTATTTGGTATTAATTTGATCACCAACTACGCAATCATAGACTATTGCATAACTTGGCGCTTCATATTCTTAGGAATAATCCTATTGTTCTACAGTTTGTTACAGCTCCAAACGTTTCCAAGTATTTCACTTGTGTTGTCTGTTAGATCATTTTGTACCTAATTCATATTCAGATCTATTGTAGATCGTCTGGAATAAAACCGATATATATATATATATATATCAGTAGCAAGCAAGTAAAATAATTAAATTATGAGGTTAACCGAACTAATAGTTTATGAAACTGATACCGAAGCTTCAAAACCATAATCACTGCTTTACTAACTGAGTATGGAAGGTTAATGATTTGACTTATTTATCAAGTATTCATTTAACATAGTATTGCTAATTAATTTTAGATTAAAAGACAAACATCAGAAGCGGTCGACTTTCTGCCGTTGTAACAGTGTCTACCTAGTCCCTGTTTTAAAGACTATTTACGCCATACCGTTTATATGAATTTCATAGAAGATTCTCAGTTTGTTTCACAGTAATCCATTTTCAAATACTTTCATTACAATTTTGGCATTGTCATCCAAGTTGTTTAGTGTGTACTTTACAATTATGTGCATAGTTAATTATTGTTTGATCAACCAACGGTTTTGCACTTTAAAACACAACTGTTGGAAAACAATTCTTACTTATAACTAAAGAGGATGTGTATCCTGCATTGCATACTACTGGGTTTTGCTTAACAATTTTTTGGCTTGTAATCTTGCCTTGTCAATGTAGATATTGTTTTACATCCATCTCGGGTAGTCTTATAAAATCATCTAATTAAGTACTACGGAGTAAGGATCTGAATGCAGTCCGTTCAAATATTTAATTAAGTATTTTTTTCTCCTTTTAGCTACTTCATAATATTCTTAAAATTTCTTTAAGTTAACAGTAATAGGAATTTTGTATTAAGTATGTGAATCGTTGAACGACTCAATCGGTTCAGTGAATCTGATTGTCATAAACTACATGAAATATCCACGTATTTGGTCTAAAAAGATATGATCAGTTTGCTTTTTAAGTTCTCGGCGTATTGTTTTCAAATATTTAACATAGATAATTGTTTTACAAACAGCTAAAAAGCAATCACTTTTTTAAATCTTTTTTCCAGAATTTATGTTGAATGAATCTGGAACAAGTTTCAAGTTCGTTTCGTTTTTTTTTTACCATAACCGTAAATTTATTTAGTAAAGAATTAAACATTTCATCCTCTAAAAATACTTTATGCTGTACCTACCTCTCAATACTTTTAAGAACAATCTTTTATAATGTTCATTGAGCTGATTAGCCTCTTACAATACATTGAAGTCCTTATTGGAAGCTAGGTTTTGTGATTTATTTGGCAAAACATCGAACTAGTAATCTAATGTGACTATCGAATTCTGTCTCAACCCACGTTTATTTTTCAACATTAATCATCCCAATATTTATATGCGTGATCATACAAACTGAATCATTTCACTTCATATTAGTAGGCTTTTTGAGATAATGGTTTTTAAGTTATTATGACTACGTACAATCATGTTTTAGTGTAAACTGACTTGGTTTATCAACACTTTAGTATTTAATCGGGATTATCGTATTTCGCGATCGAACTTCGCCTCTATAAACCTTTTTCCAAAATTAACAGTGAATAATCAGGGTTTTACTAGTTTAGTTTGTAAGTTTCTGAATTCTAGTTGATTTGTGACTAACTACTATTACAAATTAGTAGTGCATTATGAAAACTTGCTGCTCATGATTTCTCATTAATAACAATGTCATGATAGAGAATACTTATATTTCAGGTGGATGGCCTTTGGTTATGTTGTGTTCTCTAGCATTGTTACTGTATGACGTTACTTCTGTTTGTTATCTGTTAGGTTTGCATTTGGAGACTAGTTTCATGAGCTGATCATTAGTTAGGCCACTTTGGCTATTTTAATATCGCCAAAGGAAGGTACGTCTAGTTGTATAATCATGTACTTGCTATTGCAATCTTATAAACACTTACTTTAATCCTGAAATTGGTGTTATGGTTTGTGGGTCTGATTTCGTACATAAACCAGTAACAAGATTCGTTGGTTAAAATATGGACGACTGGTTCAATATGTGATACTCCTTACTGCAGTATTAGCAGTTTTGACGGATATATATATATATATATATATATATATATATATATATATATAACATGCTTTGTCAGTAAATGTGCGCCTTATTGTATTTCTATTTGCACAAGTTCCTTTGGAAAAATCTTGAAGCCTCAAATACCTCATTTCATCTTTAACCATTGTGGACCAAGTAAGGAAACTTAATATTCTACACAAGACACCTCACTACTTATAGTAGATAAGATATTTTGTCTACACGTTGCAATTAAATAAAAATCGGATCAGTATTTTTGTATTTTGTTAGCCATGAATTTACTAATGCCTATCAAGATTTCAGATTTTACCGACTAGTTTCCTCAACTTATTTTCGCTACAATAAGTTCCCAATAGTCAACTGTAAAGCAACATTTCAAATGTATTTTGAAGATATTTTAATTATCGGTGTTCAGAAACATTGCCTTTTAACTATTTTCATTTGGTAAGGTTTTGTTCTTTGTATGTTTCCCAAGTAAATCAGAGGTAGAAAAATTTACTTACAGATAGCCTATCTCTGGCGTCGTTGAATAAATATGGTTTATGCAACTCTAATCAACTCCATGAAGTAACATGTTTGTCTTGCTAATCATGTTGCTTGCTTGCAGTTTACTACATTTTTCGTATCAGTTTTCCGTACTGAACAAGATCCAACTTAACCTCTGGTTTTAGATTGGTAATTATTTTAATTATCACGTTTTTCGATAATTTAGATTGATGAGAGGATAAACCTGAATTTCTATAAGGTGTGATAGCCTAATGGATAAAGCACTTGGCTTCCAACTAGTGAATCGAACGTTCAAACTCCGCTTTAGCCATTTCGGTTTATGTAGACAGGTAGTCACTAGTCCTCACACAATTAAAGTGTGACTCAGAGCTGAGCACATAAATCTATACTTTAATATGGGCTAATTAACGTCAGTTGCTGTTATTTTATAACATTTGCTCTGTCAGTTCCTCCTTGGATACACTTTTAAAGTTCTCATCTCTAAAACAAGCGAAGAGTGATTTTTCAATTATTCGCTTCTTGTAAACATTCTAGTGTAAACACTTATTGTACACTACCTACTTAAAGGGAACTCCTTCAGCTTTAATGAATACATTTTATTTTCCAATTTTTAGTTAAAAAAGCTATTTTAATGTATTTTGCTAAATCTTTTCGCTGTCATGTAGCAATCGAAGTACGCTTAAACGTGACTGTCAACTAGACCTTCCAACACAAACAATTATTGATGGGGGAGTGTCAACTTCATCTAATCCAGGGACTCATTCAACTAATCAGAATGTTGAAAATAGTAATTTACAACCACACACCGCCGAGCTAAATCACAAACCTGTTACCTTACTTGTTTGTTACCAAAACATAATGGCTGCTGCTTACTCTGACTGTGTAGCTGTATTCTCGTAAGTATTTACATGTTTTGTTTTCTGAGTTCTTGATATTTGGTTGTGTACATTGTTCTACCAAGTTAGTGGCTTGTTAAAAGCTTGTGTTATTCACAATGTCTCCAGTTTTCAATAATTTTGTTTTATTCAGCATTTTCGGTTATTTTTCCATCCATCTGGTGGACGATTGCCGAATATTATAGTGTAGTTTTGTGTAAAGATTTCATTTCACAAATCCGAAGTTTTCTGCTTATATTACTGTTCTTTATCTTCTGTTAACTTATACATGGTGTATATTTATTTTTTAAACATCTTAGAATACGTACAATCTACTAAACTGTTTAAAGACTATGCTCAACTGTCAGCTCTTCTTCTATAGACTATAAGTTTTATTATTTAATAAACAACCGCAACTGGATTCAACCAAAGGACTCATCATGCATAAGCATGTTCAACAAGGGTTTCACTTTTAGGCTATCGAAAATATATGATATTATTTGGATGTAATGCTAACAGACAATCGGTTTGTTGACAGCTTACTGAATACGAATAACAAAGGGGTAGAAATAAACAGAAGACAGGATTTTTTGTTAATACGAAAGCGTAGTTGTCAATATGAGTAAATAAATAAACAGTGACTTCAAATATGACACCCCTGAAAATATTTCAAATTGCTAGATTTCAGATTATCTAGAAAGAATTGTCTTCGCATCAGTCTTAGTGGTAGCTTTGTCTAGTCGACCGATATTCATACACAATATAAAAGGTAAATTGTTGTATGAGACCTCTTTTATGTGCGTTTTTAAACTCACCTTCTATTGTGGAGCTAGATGTATTTGTCGTTCAACGTGAGTTTCGTAAAAAAGTGGCTCAAGAACATTATCTGGAATCGTTGAGAAAGGTTGTTTTGGATCAGTAAGAAGCTCAATAATTGATCATCTTGTAAAGACGAGTTACTTAAAGAAAATAAACTTGTAGTTTAAAGCTATCGATATGGTGAACAGAAGCTACCATAGACAGTAAATTTCCGCTTTCTTCGCATTGCTGAAGTTCTAGTCATACATCTAGATAAGCTTGAACTTTGTATACAAAAGTGACTTATTCTAATATGTTCATAAGGACTTTTATTTTACATGTATTACTTTTCTGTAACTGTATTCTCACCTCTCCTCTACAGTTTATTGTTATCACTTTTTTTATTTTCTACCCGGAACTGGACTATTAATTTACTTATCCTTTATGTCGACAACTACATTTTCTTACTAACAATAAAAATTATTTCAGTTTATTCTACCCCTCAGTTACTATGTCCACCAGATTATTATTATTATTATTACCAACCAACACATTGTTTATTTGAATTTAAAAATTTATTCCATGTTACTCTAAAAATTTATCATAATAAAAATTCTTTTTTTGAGAATAGAAGACATTAAATGTTAATTCACATAGAAACAAGTTAAAAAATACCTCTTAGGTAATTCAAGAAATCTTCCCAGCTAATTTTAGCTAAAACTTGAGGAAATACAGCATTTTTTAGAAGTATTAAACTAACATTTATTAAGAGTTAAAAATAGACTGAAAACTCACTTGAAATTATATGTATACTGTGTATTTGTATAGATGTGACCCTCAGTGATAAACGCTTTTATTGAATAGCCTTTTTTGGATGGTTATGAATGAGTGACTACTGAATAAAGTTGAACTGTCTCAGGTTAGGTAGGTAAACCTGTGGTTCTTTGGTTGAAACATAACTTGGGTCATTAAGTCGTGCGTCTAAATTCTACTTCATCTGTTTCGAAATGGCAGCTATGTAGCATCACCAGAGTTAGGCTTGAAGTAGAACCTGTAGCTGGTAAATGAGTTACGCTTAACAGGTTAAATAAAACTATAGCTCCGTGATTTAGGCAGCTAACTACTAATAGGGAATTATATATTCAAAACTCACTATAATTACTATTGTTTTGAATACTAACTATTGTTTTTGGTCCTTATGAAATGAACCACTCGCTGTTTGTTATATGAGCTCACATATGGTGTTAAATGGTTGAAGTTTAGTCGACACCACCTAATATTATGAGATATCAACTTATTCGGATTAGTGACCATATTCCTACGTGTTACTGATAGAATTAGATCAAGATGAGGAACTAAACAGACAACATTGGCCACCATTCAGTAGCAGATCAATATAAACTGGTATATACTTACGAATTCACATTTTGTTTCAACACAGAAAATGGGAGCAAAAATTCACAGTGCTAACATTAAATATAGCCTCAATAATACGTTTAACTCACTGGCTACAAGTTTGTGTTTCTTGTTTTGAGACACACTTCAAGTTTGAGGCTTAGTAATGCTACTGCTAGGCAATCGGAAGTATATGAATCATAGTTCACAACTTTGACTTAATGGCTGAAAGTTTCAACGACAAATATTTTATTACCCGATAGAACACAATTAGAAGCTGGATTCTATTGTACTATGAAAATGAGGAATATAGTGTGACTGATGACACCAAATTTTGTTGGCGGACCAATCAGAGCATACATTTAAGCCCGTGATTATTTGCGCGACATTTAAATGCCGTGGACAATGGTTCTTACATTTTTCCGAGTTCAAAGAAGTCTACTAATGTTTAGTTACTAAGATACTTGAGATTGATGAATTTTGCTACAGCAAGTAATACGAATAGGCTGGAATGGTTTTTTAAGTGACTTTAAGAGAACCATTATTACTTTATCGTGGAATATTAATCGAAATAAACTGAATAACATAAGATACAAGCAGGAAGAATTTGTTATAATATAATGCTTTTGTATCATTAAGCAAATGAGATAAGCCTTAGTGCATCGTGAGTCCTTAGAGGAATCTTCAGTGAAATGGGAAAACTTTTTCCGCAAATGAATGAACATCTGAATTACGGATCCATCGTTAGCATTTGGATTTAGGATTATTGCTACGATAAACTTGGCCAACACCTAACCTAAATATCTAATTCTAGTGTCTCCTCAATCGCGCATAGTTTTTGTCATTTTTATAAAGATTTCCGTAGAGTAGCGTGCTACGATGAGTATCACTGGTTAAGTCCACTGATCGCGAGAACAGTCTTTCATCTCTGTAGCCTCTTACAATTTCTGTAACTAATTATACAGTCCTTTTACCTCCGCTCGGATTGGTTAATAAATTCTCAGGGTCACTCGACTTCTTCGGCGAAGTTTATTTTCATCGTGTAATTTTTTACACTGGATGTGTCAAGTGTTTGGATACAGTCAGATTTAATCAACGTATGTCTTGCTTCGAATATGCGTTACTGCAACTTACCATATCACATTAGCTCGGCGAGATGAACTTAGCAAGATTATTACTAAAGAAGTCTAAATAATGTCGGAATAATGATATTGAGATAGACCAAATATGGAGAATGTAATTCAAGTAGTAGGAATGGGTAAGTACATAGCATAGATGACTAGAACTTATGATCTAAAGGAAGATATGAAATGGCTGCACTTGTTGTTTTGTAATTAATGCTGAATGTCTTCAACTACTTGTTGTAGTTGTCGTATTGAATTCAACTAAATAGTCCACTCACACTAAAGTGTCTTAGACCGACAGTCACTGACTTCATACAATGTGCACTGCTTTTTATACGCCATCCATATAATTTTTCTAGCCAGTGGTATATATCTGAATTCTATTTTCATTTTACTTACATAGGCTAAAAGACCCTATTGGTTGGCATTTAACATGGCTGAGCCCTATCTTGCCGGGACCTGTTGATCGAATAGCTCTTACTGGAAAGTCACGTAATAAAAACAATTTTGGTCCTAATGCTACTCAACCCGGAGCAACTACTTCACTGTTCCCTGTAAATTCTTCAATGAATTTATCAAATATGAATCCAGTTAGCAATAATTTAGCCAATCTTTGTGCAAACAATAGTAGTAATAATAATGTAAATAGTTCTAACCAATCAATGTCTAGTAATAATATGAATTCAAGTTTCAATACTAATTCCAGCTCTCCTACTAACTTGTCTTCACAGAATACAACATCACCATCTAATAATTTGCCTTCCGTGATAAGTGCACCTTCATCTAATTGCGGAGGATGTACATTAGCAGTGGCTGTAGGGTCAACTATCACGCTCTGGTATTTATATCCACCGTCAGGGTTAGTCTCTACAATTGTCTCATACGCTGGTACATATGGAGTGACTGCATCACCTGCCACTTATTTTCTATCTCCGTTATATCCATTCATGCCGATGGAAGATGTAAAAAACTTGAATAGTTATCCACCATTAGCTAGAATTAAAGAACCTTGGACTTGTGAAACGGTAAGTTCCAATTTTGAGAAACGAAAGATGATTTTGTTATTTGGTCTTTTTTGACGAAAGTTTGGTATTAACCCCAGTCAATCACAGTACCCGTTCTTCAGCAAAAAAATTTATGCTGCACATCTACTTTTCACATATACTTCGTTAGTATTTTCTTAATTTTTGGAACACTGAAATAGCGTATAGGTTTTCGTTTTAGCAGTCTACCTATTGAGCTACAAATTGCAACCGGTAACTTAACAGTCACACTAATATTTTCACTTTAGACTACCGTTTACGTTTATACTGTTTTCGAAGCTGCCTTATGTCTATGTAACGTTACACATACACTGATTAGTGTTTTAATCTTTGACTATAGAATTGTTAATTTATTCAGTTACAACTAGTTGAGTGATGGCTCAGTGTTTAGGTAGCTCTACCTGAAACCAGTAACAACTGTCAGCTGTTCCTTACCTATTTCTAATTATTTGTTTTTATAGGTGTAATACAACAGTGAAAATGATACATCTCTCTTTTATTTATTTCTTCTTTAATTCCTTCTGTGTTTGAAGGTTGGTCAGTATGACTTAAATAGACGTGCAGTAGATTATTTATTATTTGTTGGTTCTCATCTCGTTGCACTTAGTCGACATGGCTTAGTTGGCGTTCGGCATGTGATGACCAATGCATGGCAGGTAAGTTTTAGTAATATTTGTGTGAATATGTTTGACAATTTTACATCAAAAAACGGGCGAAGTAGGACAACCACTGGAAGCCAGGAAGGTTTGAATGTTACTTCCGTTTTTGTATGGAGCTCGTAGCCAATCCACACTAACCCTACTTCCAGTGGTCGAATCCAGACCTCATGATAGGAACTTAGTCTTCACATTAATGAATTATATGTTTTGCGAGTGCATATAAATTTTATTCATTTTGAAATTCTTGTTAACGCCAAATGGTGAGGGGATAATAAATATACATTTCTCACTTTTGTTGTAATTCTTTCTTTTATTCAAAAGATATTCAAATTGTTAACAGCCTGTAATTTGGATGTGTTTGAATCTTACCGTTGATTTTATGTCAACTGAAATTGATCAGTCTTCGTTACTATATGCCCATCCTGAGCGGATTACCTCGATACAGAGATATTTTACAAGTATGTTTTGAGTTGGATTGTTGATCCAAGCAGAACCTTTCCTCGGTGTGAATATCAACACTAGGACCCAAGTGCACCCATCTAACGAGTCTCAAATATGACGAAACACACGTCTAGCTGGCCGCGAATTAACTTAAATCACACTTTCTGAAAGCTTATTTTAAAAATATGTTATGACGCGAGACATTTTTGGTTGGTTGACCGAGTGCCAATTACTTGTGCCTAGCCCGTAATTGGGCGTCTGCCCTATGCCCATTGAGTCCCATACCAGAATAAGAAGAACACGAGCCAATAGACCAACCAGACAGAATCATATTATATTTCAAGCATTCCTTTATATATACATAAAATCAGACCGCACAGCGAACCAATTAGGAAATTAACATTAATGCAGAACAAAGGAAATAATGGTAGTGAATATGAACAACTTGTACACAACTGATTAACTGTAGTTCATAATAAGAGACAATATACTAAGATTAAATATGCTAAACGGGATGATAGGGTAAGAGGAACGTAACAATCGTAGAAATGAAATGTTTACATTACCCACAGTTAGAATAATTGAAATAGTGTTCTAAAACACAGTTCTGAGAGTTTGTTACTCTTTAATCGCCTAACATAACAAAATATATATTTCATAGGTGCACTACTCAGTCGGTAGAAATCAATGTTAACTTTTATGTAGTTCTCTGTTTTCTTCATGATATATCAGCTTTACAGCGTAGTTTTGTATATGCAGCAATTATTACACTTTGATGTCTGGATACCATTTTTCTGTTTTCTTGTAATTCTAATTACTTTGAATGACAATCTTGCAAGAATGATTTATTCAGTAAAGATAGAAAGAGTATGATTCAAGCCAAGAACATACGCCTAACATATTAACAATCATCTTTAAAAAAGAGGATCAATAGAGTGCACTCATAGACTCACGTGGCAATAAGAAAATGGTGTACTTTATCACAATAAAAATGAGAGATGTATTTCGTTGTGAAGATTTGTCTTCAATGATACAGGAATTCGAATTTTTAAAATAATAATAAACTGGTGAATAGTTACCTGGTTGTGCTACATTCTCAACATAGTTATGAAAATCTTGACGGTAGACTGTATTTGATTTGTGGAAATAAGGAAAGTTCGTTGAAGTTATCTTCATATTTGATCTAAGGTGGATTAATTTGACGTTAACATTTTAGTCTGCCATCATTGAAGTAAGGAACAGTAGCTCCAAACAATTTGATTATTGATCAATTAAACTAATGTAGTAGACTTCTGTTCTATCATTTAAAGGATCCAACCTTTAATCAATAAGTTGTAAGTTCGAATTCTCCCGCCTACTTTGGTTTAAGCATCTATGCAGTATGGTTAAATTAGTATTTCATGGGAACTAGTGTTTTAAATATGACTTTGTCAATATTCATGCAGAATATAATAGATTATTGTTATATGAGATACTATTAAAGGTATCCAGTTAGCCGTAGTCTACTAAGATAGCTTTATATATACACAGGTATCTAAAAAAACATCTATAATTATTTATAATAGGGAGGAAAGCATGTTTATGTAACTGTAACTGAATTTCTGCTTAATGTATTCTTTAGGTCTGGAGTACTGTTCCCATACTCAGTTTTGGTGTCGCCGGTTCAGAGTTACTACTCTTAGGTTGTGCAAGTGGTTGCATATGCAGTATAAGTAAATTACATTTTTCTTTTACTGTACAATTTTGATTTCAATATTAGTACTGAAATGCATCTTTTTCATGTTATTTGCGTGACTTATAGACCCATCACCAAAGTTGACCATATTTTCTATATTAATTGGTGGTATACTCTTGGGACTTGAACTCGACAAATACAATTACCAGCTATAGCTGAGTAGTTGTATTATTCGACTTCAGATAACTAAATCTCCGTTCCGAAACCTCCCTTCCTCTGTCCATTAAAAGGGATTTGGCAATTGGATATTATCGCTAGCCTTCACAGCTAGAGTATAACTCGAGGCAGACAGATTATGCAAAACTGCACTTTTTAAATGGCTTGATAACGTATATATTTCCTATCGTTTTTCACATTCATTTTTATTTTTAACTATATGTATTGGGCTAAGCATTCATCTATACGGCTTCATATAATAACCCTAATGTCTTTGATTGCAGTTTAAAATTTCAAAGAGCTCAATTTTAATAATATCTGAGTGTATTTTCTTAATTTATTTGACCAATTGGCAATAGTTTTAAAACGTGATAATGTAATTGCCCAACATCATTATGCTTATTTACCAGTTGTTTAGGAAAATTTCAAATTGACTCAATATTCTACATTTTTGTTAAGCCTCGTTTTTAACAAGATGTATATCATAGACAGTTGTTTTATGATTGATACAAGTCTACGTCTTTGCGCAGTTGCAGTTGTCATTTGTTAGGAAACTTGTTTCTCAGTAACTGATTCTCAGGACTTAACTCACTTCATCATTTTTAGTTCCTTGATTGCAGAGTAAAATGATCTGCCTCAACTGGAGCATTAACTTTGTGATTAAATCACTTAACTTTAAATTGATAGGTTCCATATTTGAACCCAGCTCCATCTACTACAGTATGAACATTCAGAAATTATTGCTAGCCTTCACAAAAGTAAATACATAGCTCAAATTTGAGTGCCTGAACTTGTACTACATACTCGCCTCAAAATGTGTGACATAAACCTGTTTCTTTAAACCATATCAACTGTATTTTTCGATATTTAAATTTATATTTTATATAGTCTAGCAAATACATTTTGTTTAGTTTGAAGTAACGTTTTATTTTTCCACCTACACTATTGATTTATTTTAATACAAATTAATTGTTTACTTTATATTGTTTATTCTGCGTAGATATACAAAAATTTCCTTTGCGTATAGTGGACAATGATCTTCTAGTTACAGAAATGTATCGTGATCCACTACGTGATCCAATCACTGCTCTCAGTGTACACTTATCACCAAAAACATGTAAGTATAAAAGTTAAGCTTATCCATTATAAAGCATCTGACTGTTATTTACTGGATTATGGGTTTGAACTTATGCCCGTATCAGCAACCAGATAATAATAATGGTGATCAAATGATAAAAGGTTGACTCAAAGATAATGACTTAGACATATACTATGCTGTACTGCTAAACTATTCTATAAAGCCTTAACCAGTAATCGTGATATTCATGTATGTTGGTAATCTATTATTTCCCAAAAATGTGATTTGATTCAGCCAATTATGACTAACTAAGTATAGTGTTTCGGTTAGTCGAGTCAGTGTATGTGACTCTGAACTCTATTTACCGTCGCTTTCTTTTATAATAAATGAGGATCTAAATGGTTACTGAAAATGAAGCCGTTTTATTAATATGGGGATAATTATTATGCTTTCTTGATTTTCTGAATAACCAAATACATAGATCCAAAGTAACCATGAGATTGTTGGTATTGAATTAATTCCCTACTTCTATTGGTTAATATTTTCTTAAACTACTCTAGTATAAACATATATGTTCCTTAGCGTATGTAGGGCACTTCCTTTATACAATCTTATAACTGCGACATTCTGAACGTTATTTTACACTACTTGTCGCCCTCGAAACCTGTTAATGCAACTGAGGGCGAGGAGTATTCACCTTACCTCTCACATTGCTCTCATATGCTTACGCGAGTGAGAGGACGAAAATAAATGCCTAGTGTTTAGGGTTGGTGGACCTAAATGATCCATCTTGGGTATTTGGAAAACTCTGATTCATTAATAATTGGTGTACATGTGCCTCACTATCGCGATGAAAAGAATAGGGTATAAACCTACTTTTTCCTCCGGCTACCATGAGGCTTCATCTTCTGATGATGTTCCACATCCTTAAGGGTTATATCTTCAGATCAAAAGCTCGGAGACTAGCCTCCTTACAAATCCACCTGCCTAGGTTTTGGCATCCGAACAGTATCTCAAACTGCACACAATTACATTGTTTAGTAATTATAGGGAAAACAGTGTAATGGCAATCAAACGATGTTTGCTATTACATCGCAAACATTTATAAGACATTTGTTCATCTTCATATATTCACCATTTAATCAACCCACACAGAAACTTACCTATGGTGGTAATCCTACTCTGTCTATTCGGTCTGAGGTCATTGAATGACTGATTTCTGTATGTTGTTACCTGCGTCGAAAGCTGATTCAATATTTTTCTAACCAAGAGTGCCATTTAAACCCCCTTTCTTTAACGTGCGCACATTGATAAAAATAAGACAATAATTAGGTCTTACTCTGTTACTAGTTAGCCTTCATATATAGTCGGTTTTTGTATCTCTGAGACCCCTTTTCAAAATCTATCACAAAATCGTCTTCCATCTGTCAATTTTAAGCGTGCATTACGTGCTCCTATTCAAGAACATGGTTGCGCCGTCGTCCGTATTACACTATGCGCCGCACCAGAGGCAGGATTAACTAAATAGATGCTTATTATTGGTTACTTATTTGCTGTTTGATTAGAAGGCTCCATTAAAGTGCAAAGAAGCTGGTCGAAACAACGATTTCACTGCTTAATCTCCGGCTGCTCACTGACAGATTACAAGTCAGATGTAGTATAGAATGAGTTCTACCAGTCACTGGATGATATCAAAAAGGCGTGTTCCACAGATACTGCAGTGTTTGCTGAGAATCTAGATGCACTTGTTCAGCATGTAGGCTCAAGGGAGAGTTACTTAGTTGACCAATGAGGACTCCATGGTCCCAAGTCAGATAACGATGACCATCTTCTGCAACTTTGTGCAGACTATTACCTGTTTTTGGTCGGCACTAACTTCCATGCTACTTAGTGTCCTCTCTCTGTAACCAAATCGAAGGTACATATTGATCACATAACGATCGGCTATTGTTGGCGTGGTTGCATTCCTGACTGTCGTTCCTTTCGATACACCTGTCTGAACTGTCATCATGGTTTGGTTTGTACCACACTTATCTTGTGTTTCAGTGGCCAACAAACCTTTTGCCCTAAACGGATCGATACCAGCAAATTAGCTTTAGTCTTTGTTTTAACCAAATATCAGTCTGAGTTAGGTTCAAGGCCAGCTTTTAGTTCACCTTAAAGCTTGGATGAACATTGGCTTTATTTGCATAACTCCATGAAAATGATAGGCCACATCTCTTATAGTTTTACGAAACATCCCGCTTATAATCACAGGGTTTCTGCAGGTTCCCTACAACTCTATAAGGAATATCGGTGTGCGTCTATGACTTGTGAGTTTGACAAAATACACTGTTTCTCATATCAAATTGTAACGAGCGTGCATGTAGACTGATAAACCTGGTGATCAGACCATGCTAAAGAGTTGAAAGCAGCAGGATATTTCTTAGAGGTTCATTAACATCTTAATGTCTCTATACACATACACCTCAGGTAAAAGTGTGATTATACAAACGCCTTTCTCTATTGTTCCAACCCGACAGTCAGATCATGTTGGGTTGCCTTATTTCACCATTCCTCTTCATTTTCGCCACCGATGTCATTCTAGTAACAGCTATGGATGAATCGCGCCATGATGTTGTGCATCTGTCCTCTGGTTTAATACTTTCCGCCCTCGCCTATTTGGATGATATTGTCTTACTGTGAGATATCACACAAAGCGTATAAATCACACTTTATCAGTTGACATTTAATGTCCGTAGATATGGTGCGTACTTTGCACCTTTAAAATACAAAGTACTTCTGAAAGACTGATTAGAGTCTATGACTTCTCCCCCAACCTTTTGTCAACGAAGTCTTTGTTGATTATATTTCTATCTAACCTGTTTCCTGCGTTTTAATTTTCTTTGTTGTCTTATTAGTATTTACCTTTCAGATTATGATCGTCTCCTCTCTTTCTCCATCTCATTTCTTCACAGTATTATGTTTCTAATCGTACATTTTTGATGCCTATGTGTATCAAATTTTATGTGTTTGAATAAAACAATGCACTACTTGCTAGCTTACGAAGTTGTTTGGTAGTTTTTTTTGTTCACTGGATAAAAGAGCTATGTGATACATTTGGGTAATACATTTCGAATAAAGCCTAAACATGATATAGACGATTGAGTCATATCCTATTGTGTGTGGACTCACATACCTAGGTAGGAGTAATCGTGATTTGCTCATAAGTGTATCTGATTAGCTGCAAGAACGAATGAACTCTAATGACAGGATAGGAGCAAATGATAAGCAACTATCATCCTCCATTGTTAAACATTTAGTTGAGACAAGCTGCATAGCTGATATTAAATCAGCTTTTTTGGTGTTGTATAAGAGTGGTTCGGGATGGGGAGCGTATACTAAAGTTTATTGTAGCCTTAACTACATGAAAGTTCGAGCCCCCACTTGTATGTTCAAAACAGTTTGTACACTAAACTTGCCCTGGTCATATTTATTTTAAATTCAGGTTGGAGTGCTTTTTCCAATTACCTTTGTTTTATCTTCTTATTTATCTAGTTTAACCTTCAGTTTTCATACCTAAATGTCTTAATGAGAATTTTTTGAAATATGTATTGTGCAAATATGCATCATATAACTCTGATAAACCTCATCTCATCGCATTGTCAAAATAAACGAAAAGGAGTAATGGAAATCTTTGGTCATTGTTTGCAATTCGATCTTTTATTACTTCTCGACTATCCAGTAGTGAAGAACTATAATCAGTCGATTGTAATAGAAATGAATTTAAACGCATATTTACGAAATACAAACAAATTCCTGATATGGTTCTGTTTACTAATAAGTAGTGTATGCTATCATTTAAAATTGTTTGTTTTTACTGCTGTGTATATTCAGCCCATGCGAGTGATTACACTTTAAAAATGATGTATTAACGAAACACATTATAATTTGTCTCTCTTTACTAAGATATTAGATTCTTCGTTTGTTTCTGGATTATATTTTACATCATGACTAAAACAGTATATCCTCGTAAGTTGGTTCTGCATATACACACTCCACTGTTATAACATTGAACCAGTTGCATAACTTATTCCTTCATACAATTCTATATATATTTCATTGAAGCTTATTCCAGTCGTAATTGGATGGAAATTGCCTATGGTACATTATCTGGTCGTGTATGCCTGATAGTACAACATCCAGAAACAGTTGGTTATAGTCCACAATTACTTCAAGCTTTTAATGTTCATCGATCAATGATTACACGTGTTGTTTTATCGGAGAAATACTTAATTTCAGGTATGCTTTATTGTAGTGATTATAATATTAAGGTTTGTTGAATTGGAGGTATACAGGAAAAAATTGAATTCATTTTGAATTGGCATGAAATCCTTACCATCAAGTTTACTTATATTTGTAGGAAAAACTTCTAGTAGTTAGTTAGTTTAGTTATAAAGATTCAAGTTATTGTAATGATCTTATTAATCCTTAGAACTTAGTATTCCAAGTTACGGTCACAAAGTAGTTTAGTGAAAGCTCAGCAGTAGTATTAGTAGTATTGTAGTGTTATTAACTACCAGTGGAGTCACAAGCAAGCCTGAAAGCAGTTCGACCAGGAACATCTATCAAATCATATCGTAATACTAGTGTTTTAAATGAAGATAAGCACTTGGTTAAGAATAGAATGAATAATGACATGTAAGGAATATGAAGGTCAAGTTAACATATTACACTTAATCAATATGATAAGCAAAGTGAATAGGCAGGAGCTCAAAATACACACATAAGAAGATATACATGGATTATAACTCTTAATACAGTGTTTTTGAAAACACCAAGGCTTAAAGTGCACATACGTCAAATGAGTGATGAACTTTGCACGAACTGAGTATTGGTGTTCATCACAGTTACCACCAGCTTTCCCAATCCTTAGTAAGTGCATTTACATCCAACATTTTCCGTTCATTTAGTAAGTCAGTGCTACATATTGGACTGTGATTTCATTTTAAAAGTTTGGAGTTATTCACATTCGACTTTTATGAACATATCACTAAAGCACACCCAGTTAAAAATATGAGAACAGTTAAAGTTAGGGTTTGAGATGAATTCTACAACAAATATTACACTAATCTGTGGCATTCGTCAACTTGCTGATGAGAAAGATGGTCGACAGTTCTGATTATTACACCGTAAACATTAGAAATTTGGCGGATGTACTCACTTTTAGTTGCGTCAGTTTTATTTATTTGTGTTTTCCTGCCCATACAATTGTTTATTTTTATATCTTTCTATGTGTGCTTACTTTACTTATCGCTCAAATCAGCATTCCCTCTTTCATTTCTATCCGATATTGTTTTCTCGAATGTAAGTTTGGAGACTTTGGATTTCATCACAATGATGTAGATACATTCGCTTTTTATCATCCGTCAAATCTTAAATCTCAGTGCTCTTTAACATACACTTTTTCACCCCGTTTTCCTGAAACATATTCTCAATGTTTAGTGCTTCTCATTATGATTGTTATTACACTATTTCTTCTCCTTTTCTACTCACCATGTTAATTTCATCTTATCGTGTAATTAGGGCTAACGCATATTTGTACCAGGCTCTATGTTGATTATAATTGACTTTCAGTTGTAGTTCAGTCAATAATGAATAACTTAGGACCTAAAACATCTGTTAATCAGTTCAAGTTCCTACAACTCATCAGTACAATCTGAATGCCAATGTGATAGAAGTGTTATTAACATCATTGGTCGTCAGAATGATTTGACATCACGAATGTTACTAGGAAAGAGGAATTAATTCGTGGATAGAAATATATAAAATAAATCTAAAACTCACAAACTAAAGCAAAACAGGAAGTGAATGCACTTGCATCTTTGAAACTGATTCCGAGCCATGTCACCGAATGTCTCCTATCATTGCAAATGGCAATCGCACGTACTCTAACCAGAGGGATTACACCTACCAGCATTGCTCAAAATTTATAGTCAGCAACTCCATAGATTTTCTCCCACTCTACTTCTACACTAGTCAACATCACTCATTATAGTAGGCAGTAATTAGTCATACGTAATACGTATCCTAGCCACCTCAGCCTATGATGATCCACAACCTCTCAATTGATTCAACGTCTTTCTTCAGAACCATTCATCTTACCTTAGCATCGCTTACTCGATAGTTCTAGTAAACATGATTAAATACAAATGTCTTCTACTTTTAAAGGTACATATTGTAGAAGAAATCTAGATTATTCTAGTGAGATATTTTCTTATTCTGTCATTGGTTGAATTTTCCTACTACTTTTTTCTCTTTTTAATTTTCTAGTTTGCAATGATTTTCATCATGTTCGTACATGGTCAGTAACACGTTTCCGTGGAATTATCAGTACACAACCAAGTTCTACACCAGTTGGTTCATTTCATATGACTATATTAGATATGAATAATGCCACACAACAATTAATCGATTCAGTCTTAGAGGCTGCCCAAAAATGTCACACACAAAAGTCACATTTAACAACATCCAATGAAGTAGTTCGAGCTCATTCTAGCCTTGGTTCTAACTTATCACCTGATAATAACAATCATATTAATACATTTAATGAACCATCGAGTCGTGTGAACTCTGTGTCCCATAATTTATCATATCGGCATTCACATAGTTCAAATTCACGTTCATCTAGTGCTCAAGGTGTTTCACGTGATTTAACTTCTCCATCGACATCCTCATCAATACCAACCTCTCAATGTGATATTCATTATCAGAATAATTCCAATACTAATTTAACGAGTGTTAGTTTAAATTCATTGAATAGATTTCAAACACCTGATATACCATCAACTACAATTCATTCTTCATCAAGTGCTGTTAGACCAAGTATAGGAAGTGGAGGAGCTGGTGATATTTGTTCCATTACGCATCCAGATATTGTTGTTCTTCCGCGTACAACATGGATTCATGAAGACCTTGGGTAATTCATTCTACATATCACTTGGAATGTTTCGGGGTTGTTTTATGGCATATATATGCAAACATTTTAGGATCACTTATGTGGTAATTCCATTAACATTTTCTGCTTCAGGGATTATTCAGTTCAGTCGATTGATAAATGTCGTATTAGCTCTAAATAATACAACATTCTAGTATATTATACCCATTTTTGGCTTCATTTCATCTGTTTATAGCAGTTTAGAGTCGTTTTATTCAAAACAGTTTCAAGTAAAATCAACATATTGGACAATGTATATTTTATTACTTATCTGTGTGAAGATTTGCTCCGTACAAAATATTACTAGAAAATTTTAATATTACGAGCTCATTAGTGATTAATGTAAGGAGGCAACCCAGTAATTCTAGTGAGAAGATATGACCGCTGAAGTACAGCCATGTTGAGTGTGTTGCAGCTGTCCACCTACACTAACTAGTAACATTCCTTTGCTCTCGAGAATTATTCTACCTTGAACCTCGATTAGTTAGCAAAAGCATATACATGCATACAGAAGCTTTATTTTCAAAAATATATTTATGTACAAAATATCATCTGTACCTATAATTTAACTACACTGAAGATATATCACATCTGAAAGCTTATAAATATTCAACCAGATTATAATATCTGATTTCTAAATGTTATAGAAGGTTTTTATCAAATCCTGAAATGACAAACTTAGTTTCAGCGTCTTTTATGGCTTCTAAGAATTATCAAGGGTTCCCAATAAAACAAGTGAAAGTTAAAACTAGTTGATAAGTTGCATGCTACTGATCGCTACTGCATAAAATTATTCGTAAATCATAAACATTAGTTAACGTATCAATAAAATACAACTTGGTTATCTGGCTTATTTACACATAACATTTCTTGATCACTTATTCATTAGTATTTTATGCAATCATATAATTTGTTTGTATGATCATTCTGATAGCGATCTACCCAATGAAAATCATCAAAACGATGCGAATCCCTCTGAAAGTAACCTCAATACTCCGACTATTATTAGTAGTATTGATAGTGAAGCTACTAACAATCATCGAGTTAAAATTCGTCCATCATCTACTTGTCGAGGTTTACAACAATCTGTTCGGCGGTATGAAAATAAACTCGATAATGGTAATATCGAGCTGGATAACTCTAAAACTAGTAGTCAAGTTAATAATACTTCTACTACTTCTTCTAATAATAACCACAGTAATAATAAAACTATAATTCGTCCTATAATTGATGTGCATAAATATGCTAATAATCCTGGTCCATTTGGTGAAAGAGAAGATATCCTTGTGTTTGTACAAAAACTAACACCACAAGCCAATCAGTTATTTGTACGCTTAGCTTCTACAGGGGAAAGGTCAGTTATCAAGTATTTCTTATCCTTTTGGTTGATTATTTTGTGATACTGTTTAGAATTGTATTATCAAGTAATTTTATATTGTGTAAATTGTAGCGAGGATTGGAATTTAAGAAGAGCTTTTTTGTCAGTTTTGAGACTTTTGAATTGATTACATCTTTTACCTTGAACGCTAACACTTATTTGTTGGGCTACTGAGTCTAGATAACCACTAACTTGTTCGATTCTATGATGTGTATGTTATTATATTGCGTTCACATCATTCTGTTGCGAATATTTAGGACTGATTTATGACATGCATGCATGTCAACAGAATCCATTTAGTATTCACATATACCAGTAGCGACAATTTCGGTCCTAGATATGAACAATGAGGGGACTCAAGTTTTTTTATAATATGTTAGCTGAAAAGCCATGAGCCTTGGTTTTAAGCTTAACTTAACTTGAAGAACTTCGCCAAGTGGACTGATTGAATATTAAGAGCTGGGTTGTAGTATGTAATTATGACAAACGCTGATATTCAAAAGGTCGTTATATCATGCTAGTCAAAATGTTGCTTTTAATTAACGATTCCTAAGGTGTGTAGAGTAACTCAAAGTTGTTTTATGTTTGTATTAATCAGCTTAACTAGAATATTTTGAAACATTACAAAGGTTGTGGCAATTCATGTTATATCTTCCGCTTGGATGCAGTCAGTTATAGAATCATTATATCATTACGTTTAGAGTTATTATAATATTTAGTACTTCATTGTTGCCACACTCGATTATACCGAAAAAGCTATCTTCACTGGAAATCTACACATTCTATAGAATATATCATGTCCCCTTTTTGAATTTAAGTAGTTATTTGAACAGTTATGAATCATCTATAAATTAGCGCTCGGTTTAACACTCAATAATTAGTGAATTTCTAATAACATTTATATTAAAGTACCATTCATTTAGAGCTCTTGAAAAAAAGTCCAGGAAATGTTAAAATCGCTTTGAGCAATCCTTAAAAATTTGAAAAACATTGAATAATGTTTACCGAATTCTGATTTGACAATAATCAATTTTTAAGTTGGTTTTATGGAAATCGGTTTCATTTTATTGTTTGTATTTATCACAGATTAATCTCAGTCCATTACCACTGAAAGTCAGTGAGCACTAAATATCTGTTTTATCCTAGTAGGAAACTTCTAAGCAGTGCACACCATAACTCCACTGCTTACTGATCCCAGGATCATTATATATCTCTATAGGCCCTTAACCATTAGCACTACTGGGCTGGTATTCAAATGTATGATTTGCAGCTCATTGAATTTGTGGTTTAGTGCAACGATAATCCATTAACATTGGCTATAACTATCTCATTCCTAGCTTGTCTGAACTCCACCATTTACGAGCTTCCATTAGGACTGAAATTTTCTCATTTTGGCGCCTTTTTTGATACCGATTGTTAGAAGCATACTGCTATTCCTAAGGGTCCCGTGTTCTATAACTGGTAGGGTCGTTGGTACGCATGCTATGCAGTTTCCTACTTGTACTGAACACCTGTTCAGTGCTCCCTGATTTTAGTAGTAGGCAATAGAGACCAATCTGTGACGAATAAAAACTACAATTCCGTAATGAATTACTAGTAGTTTTGATACGTGGTTATTGTTAACATTAGTATGTCAACGACGAATGCTACTAACCTTCACATGTTTTCTCAAAGCTCCCAGAAGGTGAAATTATGTATATCACCACAAGTGCCCTGGTGTTCTGTGTATAAACCAAATCTGAGGGTAAGGTTTTTTTGTATCACTTCCCTCCTTTTGTTTTCCTTTCGGGTATCAAGTGTAGAGAATTTGTGAAACCAGAATACGATTAAGAAGTTAGGGTTTAAGCATCCCTAAAACCAAGACACATCAACCATACTTTTGTTTACAAATTACTGATTATTCCCTTCATCATTTCAACTCATTTAACCTCTAAATTTTTTTAAAAAGAATATGTGTCATTCATTCTGTTGATCGAAGTCCCATCAGTTCCTTTACTGTGCATGAACATGATGGATTTAATCGGGTTGGTGCACATCCAAGGCGATATATATTTACAGGTCATTCCAATGGCACAATTCAAGTATGTAGAATCTTTTGTTATTTTCGATGTTATATCACAAGTTTCCGAATTTAAAAATGTAGCCCATTCGATTTTAGTATAATGGTTTAGATAGTAATATAATCGCCGCAATATCTTATAGTCTTAATATTGGTTGCCTTTTAAGGTCATAAGTGTTCATTAGCGAGGTGTTTTAAATTTGGACGAAACACTTGTCCAGTTGATATTATTTAGTAACGAAGAGTCTCATCTCGCAATTTATGTTAGTTTTATTGTAATAACATAAAAGATATTATCTTTGTATTAGGTATTTATGCATTAAGTTACAGTTCACTATTAAACAGTTAGTGAAAGTTGACAGAAAACCGTGGATATAGGCTTTGTTTTTGTTGGAACTTCTCAGAAAAGAATACCAAAAGTCTTGAGAGAGGCGACACTTGTCCTGGGAATCGAGTGTCGGTCATCTGACCTCAAAATCTTCGACGTTGGAGGTGAGAAGTTAGGGCTTCAACTGACCATCATCTGCTCAGTGAATATTGATCAATGTCATGCTTGTATACAGCTTAGTACTAGTTAAATTTTATCAGTCTACCACTAAATGTATGACTACATGTATGTATTACTTATAAATGCTAACCATCACTCAAACTAGATCCAAAGTTTCTTTCCTACTAACTTTGATCAGCACTTCTTCGGGGACAACGATGATCGAACACAAAAACGCTGAAAATCCTCAACTCGTAAAGACTAGGTCCCATAAGCATAGAGCAGAACCGCAGTCACCGAGGCATTGAAAACGCAGCGTTTTTTGCAGCCAGATTGATATCACGACGACACTAAAGATGACCCGATTCGACATAAGCCAATCTGGCTTTCATTATGTATAGTTTGATCTCATTCGACACACCACCACCATCACTTACATTACTACTCATATATACCGAATTTTTTTATTACTTCTATCAACTCATCACAAAGAATGATAGAAGGTACACACTTCTGCCAGTCTGGTAGAAGTACTTTGTATCTTCAAAGTGCAAAGTACTTACTATACTTACAATTACTGATTGGCAATTGATTGAATGTTTTCATGTTATTGCGCGGTTAGACAATATCATCCATATAATTATGGCTGAAATGTCTTTCTCTAGGTTAAAAATCTACACCACTAACATGCACTTCCATCAGAGCTGTTTGTAGAATACCGTCGGTTGCGACGTTAAAGAGAAATGTTGAGATCAGGCAACCCTACTTAACCAAACTCCTAGATTAAGGCATCGGTGAAGAGTGATTGTTTGCTTTTACTTACCCTGAAGTGTCTGTTTACGGAGCCCTTAAGATGTTATTAAGCTTCTCAGGCACATTATTTTTCAGCATACGATTCCATAGCACAGTCCTGTCTAGCTAATCGAAGGCGATTCTGTTGTCAAGAAACACAATAATTATCGACCTACAGTACTTGTGACTGCGTTTTAACATTCGGTAGAGTGTCAGTCTTTCACATGATTGCAAAATCTACGAAGTTTGATGAAAGCTAATAATTTGGAAGTAATCGTGAATAGATTTGTCACGCACCAACCCTGATAGTTGTTACATTTGTTACATAAGCCCTCCAAGAAGATGGCGGCGACAGTCACTTAATGCCATGATGTTGAATCGCTTTCAGTTTCCCAAATCTTTCTAGGAAGCCTTGTCGATTCCTCACCCGGTAGTTTACTACCATATTTAAAATAGCTGTGGGGCGGGACAAGTCGTTAGGGCCTGGTGATTTGTAACGATTAGGAAGTTGAGGTTCCTTACGTTCTCTCTTTTTACTTAATGGGTCTGTTGTCATCGATCATGGAGGGAAGGACAATCTGATCTACGTTACCAGACGACAGGCCAGTTGAAAAAAACTCAACCCACCTTCTAAGACAATCTTAAATGTTAGTGATTGTTTCACAATCAGCTTCACAAATTGTTTGAGTTGGATTGTGACTTGCAAGCGGTTTTACTAACACCAGACTTTTTATTGCCAACAGCGAATATCAGCGGTGGCTGTACCGGAAGTTGGGTTAGCTAGAAACAGTTTTTGGTGTGTACTTATAATGTAAACTTAGTTGAAAGTTGATATAACTTGTAATCTTTCTGTGATTTCTTTATTTTGTTCATATATTTCTAGGTTTGGGATTTAACAACAGCATTGAATCTTTCAAGAACTGGCCCTCTAATGACTATTCCGAATTCATTAATTAATACAGACGGATGTTTGCATTTTCCGCATGGTCTGTGTATTAAAATATTTTTTTAGTTTGTACTTCGTTTGTAAATGATCTGAAGTTGATTACTTTAATTAGATGGTTTTTTCGGTTTGATCTCATAGTACACTTGTGTTATGATGCGTGAAATTTGGTGGTTGATTGGCCGAGTGCCGATTACTTGTGCCTAGCCTGTAATTGGGCGTCTGCCCTATGCCCACTGAGTCCCATACCAGAATAAGAAGAACACGAGCCAATAGACCAACCAGACAGAATCATATTATATTTCAAGCATTCCTTTATATATACATAAAATCAGACCGCACAGCAAACCAATTAGGAAATTAACATTAATGCAGAACAAAGGAAATAATGGTAGTGAATATGAACAACTTGTACACAACTAATTAACTGTAGTTCATAATAAGAGACAATATACTAAGATTAAATATGCTAAACGGGAGGATAGGGTAAGAGGAACGTAACAATCGTAGAAATGAAATGTTTACATTACCCACAGTTAGAATAATTGAAATAGTGTTCTAAAACACAGTTCTGAGAGTTTGTTACACTTCTTTGGTGGTCCGACATAACAACTTGCCAGAAACTTTGATACTATTTGGTTGTTGTAATTGGTGTTGTATTCTTCGATTCTGATGTTTTAGTCTTGGAACATATTTGTCGTTCAAGGTAGCATCATCAGAGCCGGCTTCAAATAGAAATAAACGTTTTGTGAGATTATTTCATTGTAAGCACTTAATGTATCTATTCATATTATGGCTGGTTGTCTCCTCAAACGTTATCATTCCATTTGACTTTAAATTGCCACCCCACTAGTCTGAATGTTTACCTCTAGCTGCATGACTTGAAGACTTTAACTTTGCTATGTGGTCGAATAGTGAATGCATTTTATTTAATAATCCCATACAGCTCTCTATTGCTTCCTGATTTTTGTTGATTGTTTAACCAATGTCTATTCGTGGTATGAAATTTCAAAACTGACGATCTTCGAAACATTCTCTAATAAGTAACATCAGATTTTGTTCATAGTTCTCCTTTTTTTTTAGCTTGTATTACAATAATAAAAAAATAATGTTATTTCCTTTGTACTTCAGAAATCGCATCTTATCCAGTTGGCGTAATCAATAATATGAATTCATCCGGAGGGAACACCATGTTAATGATTGGTGCAAATCCTAATGGACCGACAAATAATTCCAATAATATACAAATCTATCCAAATCATAATTATCATCATTCGTATCATAATCCATATATACATGGTACAGATTATTATGCCAATGGTTGTTTCGTCGGTGGGCCGACATCATCGGAATTATTAAGATTATTAGAAAATTGTCAAATTGGTTTTTCATCTGGTGATTCTAGTATGACAGCTTTATGCTCAGAACGTTTAACACCAGCTGACTCATTAAGTTCAATTGTTCATCATCCAGGTTTGTAATGAATTCATTGAATTTGCATATTTTCCACTATCTCAAAACTCTAATTGAAGTTTTATTCCCTCTTGAATTACATCATCCCTAATTGTATTTTGGTTATTATATAGTAACATCAGCAGCAGCCCTAGCTAATCATTTTATTCGAATATCGTGTATATGTATTACTATCGAATTTTTGTGCTTATGCTCTACCTATGGAAGCAGATACTTACCATCAACTGTCAGTCTTATTTTACATGTTTTGTGCTTGATCAGTGTACACAGCATTAAGTCAACTCTTTTTTTATCCAGCTTATTTATTCGCTTAATTTTACTATATTTAGTCAAAATGAGGAGAGTTACTTTTACTATGTGTAGTGTTGTCCTTATGTTTTATTTGACTTCTTAACTTTTGAAGGTATCAAAATGAATGTGATTCCGATTTTGGAATATTTACTTTTTATTGTTCATTTATTTCTTATCCTTCGTGAGATCTCTAGGTAGTTATACCATTACAGAAGCAGTTTTAAAGCTCTGGTAGCTTCGGGTATTTTAAGATGTGGGTACCAGCTAGTATAATCCATTGACATAGTGATCAGCTTTTTGGGAGTACTATGCAGCTGATCCACTGATGTGTTATACAAAGGTTGACAAATGATGTCAGATTGTCTGTGATAGTCGGCTGCAAGTACTCTCTCTTAGGCTGTTGTCAATAACTGATGCATCATATGAGACTAGAACCCTCGGCATCCGCTGTGCTATTCAGACTATACCTTATAGCATAACGTAGTGCTTAGGATGTCAAGCCACTTGACTATTAGCTATATTGCAACCTGATCAACAGAATTCTATTAAGACTAAATAACTAGATAGCTAAATACGAAATACTTACATTTTAGACTTCAAAAGGTTAGTGGTACACCATGATCATCATTTAATGTCATCACTAAATAACTATCTTAATTTAGAACTGATCAACTTCATAGATCTCAGATTTCCAATAAAGTTTTAAAAATTCATCTCAAAACAGTTAGTGATAACAGTATTATTTATTCAGATATTTCTGTTAATTTATTTCTTAGTTTGGAAGCTGTTTACACAAAGCGTTGGCATTTGATAAAAGACTATAAAGAATAGAACACTTATTTCTATACTTTCCAGTAGGAGCTAGTGGTTGATGGGGTCTTTAAGTGTCATCTTCATTTACATCGCTAGAGTAAGATGTTTATCACCTGATCGCATTATATCGCAAGTTACTTAAAACGGAAATCCTACCATTCAATATCGGTCAAATGATAATGGTAGTTAAGCTTTCAGCTACGATTCGTGAAGGTTCTGCTGTTGATCTTTAAATGGGTCACGAATGCGTACTGCTGTAATATCACATTCTTGGATGAAACAGCTGTCTAATTCTACCTGACCTTCAATAACACTGAACCTAGTTCAATCTGTGACAAATAATAACTTATCATTAACTGGTAAAAGTTTAGATACATGATTATAATTACCATTAATTTTGAAATGGCAGATGACGAAATGTAGTTTGTTTCATTTAAGTCTTTCATTAGTTCTGTATTATTGCTACCCAAGAATAACATCACACTTCATGTTGTGTAATTCAAATATTGACCAGACCACATGTTTGTATGCCTAAACTTATTTAGAAAATGCATTTTTTTAGACAGATTTATGTATACAAATGTCAGAAAACGTAACTGTGAAAAGTGATTTATATAGGATGCATTGTATATCCTTGAAAAAACTAGTCAGTTATGAACAACGGAGAACCCGACACATATGCGCATAGTTTTAAGTTGTCGTACTGCATTAGCACGACGAGATCAATATAATTCAACAGGAACAAACAAAGAAGACGTATTTACGAAGTAATGTAGGAATTTGAGATTTAGAAAAGTTATGAGTAGATGCATTTACGCAACTGTCCTTGAATAAGTAATAGTGAAAGGTGATAACTAGTTTTAACTCTATTCGTTTATCAGTTAAGTATAATTACATACATGGGAATGATTTTTGTCTGGTTATGAAATGACAGCTTAGTATTAAAGCGTTTATTTCCTGTTGCTATTGTTCATATAGGGACAAAAGTTGTTAAAGATGTAGTAACCGATTATGTTTTTGACCATTTAATCATATGATTGAATAGGGTAACAGTTAGTGTCAACCTTGACTTAGTAATCCTACACAAATGCACAAGAATTCGACGAAACAAACAGGAACTGAATGATCAAAACAACAAAATATAAATATGCGAGATGATGATATTTTCTGCCCTCTGGATATTTATTTTCACTCTCAGCCAATCAGGTATTTCCTCCTGAACATGTTAATTTCACATAGTCTTTTCTAGAGAGGTTTGATGTAAACATTCTTGAAAAGTTCTATACCTATTTTCTTTTATATTTGGATCATCAGTAGTTAGAGTAATTATTCCACCCATACCCCACCGTAGCTGCTACCTTGACGTGGTGGTCGGGCTCGCCTATCGTGATGACCCAACTGAGCTATATTGGCTGGAACCCATGTTTCTTAAGGTCCTACCTTGCCAAGCAGGGCTGTTGGAGAGGGATAAGACTTAAGGCCGCAACCTAAGATGTGAGGGCGAAGTCGTACTTCTGACTTCAGCGGGGTTTGACAGCAGTAAGGTGTTTCCCTCGGATAACCAGCATCTGCAGCGATGCTGCCTTCTTGACGGAAGGAAGGGGTTAGAAAAGATCGACCCTAAAAATGTCACACCTCACCTTACTTCACGGATTTCCGTCTCCAGCAGTAAGGTCTAATGAACGGAGCTAACAGTTCAAAAACTCCCCATAACAAGGCCGTGCTTAATCGGCCTCAAGCAGTTGTCCCTTGGGCTCTGAGATTGCGCTCCAAGATCACTATGACCAATACTAACCCAGTTTCTTTTTCAGATACCTCAAGAAGCATTATCCTTCCATGGTGTGGGCAGCCAGGAAGTGAAAATTGCTTTCATACCTCTAACAGCAAACGAGATCATCTTGTTCGAGATCAAATCCCACCATCAACTCTTAATAACTCTCTTATCACCATGCTTTATCCTTCTAACATAATTTTATCACATCGCGCCTCTAATGCGATGTTATAATAGTGGCGGGTGATTTTAATGCCCAAGTAGGTAGACTAGATGAGACCGAAAGGCACCTAGGTGGATCCTAAGGTGTTGAGGCTCAACGGACAGACAATGGCGACCGTTTACTACAACTATGTCCAGGTAAACGTTTATTTCCCGCAAACATCAACTTTAAGCATAAGGAAAGACATCGGTTGACATGGCGGCCTTCACAACCAACTCAACGCTGGACTCAAATAGACCACATTGCTATCAGCCATCGTTGGAGAGGCTCGATAGAAGACTGCCGCTCGTTTTGGAGCACATGTTTAGACTCAGATCATGCCGTAGTACGAGCGCGTATTAGTCTGCGTCTCACTGGACGTAAAAGATCCACGACAAGGATCCCTCTCAGAGTTCACCTTAATCAAAAAGTAGTCAAGAATACATTTCAGGAACAACTAAAAGACCAACTAGTCAACTGCGTAGACTGTACTTATCCTGAGTTAGCTTGGAGTGATATCCTAAAACCTGTTGAAAGAGAAGTAATATCTACTAATAAACTAAACCAAAAGGTTAAGAAAACTCAGTGGATTTCAGCTGCATCTACTGAACTGATAGATGCCCGGCAACACATCTCGTCTGGTTCTGAACATGATGAGGAACGAAGGCAACTTAAACACAAACTGGTTAAAAGCTTACGCAATGATCGTGAGCAGTGGTGGGTGGCGAAAGCTAAAGAGATGGAGAAGGCAGCGGGAATAGGTAACAGTAGGCAACTGTTCAAACATCAACGAAATGGGTATCAGAAACCCGACTGTAAGTGAAACTATCTCCGGAAAGGATGGTTCCACTATTCACTGTCAATCAAGAAGATGAGACTGATGGGCGGAACACTTTAGGGAACAGTTCAACTGGCCCTTGGCGTCATCCCTGTTGCCCACCTTTCCCAAACAATCTGAATGGCAAATTAACATTGGTCCCCCAAGTCTCAATGAGGTTGAGAAGGCTATAGGGAACCTAAAGCGAGGAAGAGCAGCAGGACCTGATGGATTAACCACTGAGATATTTAAGGACGGTAGTCCAGCTGTAGCAACGAGATTGACTGAGATCTTGGCTGGAATTTGGGAACTGGACCTAATACCATCTGACTGGTCTCGAACACTAACCATTCCGGTTTATAAGAAAGGACAGAAGTCCTCGTGTGACAGTTACCGAGGAATCAGTTTAATGAACATAGTGCTTACAATATTAGCTTCAATAATACTTCGACGTCTAACTAAAGCTCGTGAAAAGCAAACTCGAGAAAACCAAGGTGGTTTCAGACCCGGACGTGGTTGTATAGACCTAGTATTCACACTTAGGCAGGTTCTGGAACATAGGCACACTTTCAGACGCCCAACAATAGCTGTATTGCTTGACCTTAAGGTGGACTCTATCGATCGTAAGGTTATGTGGCGATTTCTCTCACTGAAAGGTGTACCGGAGAAGTACATTAACCTTATACAAGCTCTCTACTCGAACACCGCATGTTGTGTTAGAGCTTATGGCAGATTGTCATCGGAATTGATCACTTCTAGTGGTGTGCGTCAAGGTTGTCCGCTTTCCCCATTTTTATTTAATTTTATCATGGACATACTTTTAGAGTTAACATTGTCATCGTCTGATTTCTCTGGGGTTGACCTCCTTCCAGGAAATAAACTTACTGACTTAGAATATGCAGATGATATAGTTCTATTGAGTGAAGATGCTGACAAAATGCAGAAATTTTCGACAACCTTAAACATGAACATAAGCATGTTTAGGATGCGATTCTACCCATCCTAATGCAAAATGTTGCTTCAGGTCTGGCTTAATTCGGAACCGAAGTTAGTGTAGGGATTGAAGTAGTTGAATGTGTTAAACGCTTTACTTATCTCGGGAGCCTCATCAGTCCTGACGGCCTGGTGTCTGATGAAATCTCGGCTCGTATACATAAGGCCCGATTAGCTTTTGCCAATTTGCGTCACTTGTAGCGTAGGCGAGACATTCGTTTACTGACGAAAGGACACGTTTACTGCGCAGCAGTTAAATCCTTTTTACTTTATGGATGTGAAACATGGCCTTTAAGGATAGAGGATATTCGTAGGCTTTTAGTATTCGATCATAGATGTCTCCGAAACATTGCTCGTGTTTGCTGGGACAACCGAGTAAGCAATGCATCGGTTAGGAATGGAGTACTAGGTAAATACAGTAAGTCTATTGATGAAGTAGTGAATCTTCACCGGCTGAGGTTGTTAGGACATGTGTTGCGTATGCCTGACCACCGTCTACCTCGACGAGCAATGTTATCTGGTGTGGGAGTAGGCTGGAAGAAAGCTAGGGGTGGCCAAACAAAAACATGGCACCAATCCATGAACTCATTGACAATTGGGCTGAACCATGTTGATAGATGCAGACTACCTGGTTGGGGCCCACACGATGATCGTAACAAATGGTTAGAGACTTTAGGTGATATGGCTCAAAATCGATTGCAATGGCGCAGCTACATCCACTCCTTGTCTTCCTCCAAATTCTAATTTTTGAGCTTATTATAATTTTCTCTTTACTGAATCACTTTTTATCTCAAATCTCATTTCTGATCTCTATGCCTTTCCATTAGTACTTACTCTGTTACTACCTCCTCTACTCTGGTATTTGGTCCGATAATTTAATCCTTATCAGCTTATCGAGGCCTGGGAACTTGAACTGATGTACGCATGTACTAAGTTCTACGTTGTAACTGACTGACTGATAGATTCCACCCACACATTGTGCGTAATACTTCAGGAAATGATTTTAAACTATGTTAAAAAAGAATTAATGGATACATTCTCTTCCTCAAATAGCACAATCGTAATAATGGTATTCTTATAAACTTTAGATTTTTACATTTATTACTTTAAATCATATAGTCAATCTTCATATTACTAATGATTATAATAATGTACTACTGAAAATCTTGATTTGTATTTTAGATTTATGTTTTATTTTCTAGTTACTATAGTGCTACTTTGAGAATGAACTCTTTAAAACGACTTTTTTGTTGCATTAATACCTTGTAAATGTAACTGGCATCATTAATCTAATAATCAATGTACACATTCTCTAAAATTTCAATATTTTCCTTAACCACTTTTTACAGCTCAGATTATTGATAAACATAGTAAGATATGTTGAACTATACAGGAAGTCACAATGAAAATACAGAGTAAGTATGAACATTGAAAGCGTATATAAGTTGTTGCACAGTTAATATTTGATCTTTAATTTGCTTTTAAAAACATAGTCTTATAGTATTCACATGGTTTATTTAACTTGATTCTTTTAAGCTTTACAGTGAATTTCTACTTAGTGGACTAATACTCTTAAAAAATTTCATCAATTACTTTAAAGTAGTATAAAACTAAAATGCAAATTTAATCAGTTATTGTGTAAGTAATTGAGTGAACTAATTTGCCTAATGAATATAACTGTTAAGGGAAACTACTGATTATTATTATTGTTTATTTCTTTAGAATGTGGTCTAATCAAATATTATATGCAAAGTAATAACAACTTGTTAGTATACAAAGCAAAATATGTTCTGTGATCTATCCTCAGATTCGGAATGATGCACTAATTACTGTCTGCCCATCGATTTCCAAATCACCAGTTGAACGTGGTCGCTTGCCCCACTGTGGTGCCAAAACATGACTATATAGGTGTACAAAATTTTCAGATCTTGTAATTGTGATACGGTGAATATGTGTTTCTTCAACATAGCATTAATTTGAGTAATGACTTTGTGTTTATGCTTATTTTTTGTGAACAATATAGACTAGCTTTCTCTTTACTGAGTAATCAAAGATAAATACCAGAAGTTCCTAATTTATGCTGATTTTATGCCAAGTAACACGCATCAGTTAGTTGTGTTTTCTGTCTTGAGCACATTAATGTTCATCGTGGTGTTCGAATTCAAGTCATGTGTTTCACTTTCTAAGTTCTTGGTACGGAATTATTCGAGTTGCCTTCAGGTTGAAGATACTTACATCAACTGGTCACAACTAGCTGCCCCTAACTACTTAACACTAGGAAATGTCACATATGATATCAAGTCACCTAGAACGATGGCCACAATTACTAACTTTAACAACCATTTTCGGTGAAGAAGGAATTATAAAGGGTTCAGTGTATTTCATGATTGTATTTAAGTTATTGTAAACTACGTTTCTATCTGTTGTATAATTAGTTAAATTATATATTAAAACTAATATCTGTAACTTAATCTGAGAGGCTGCTAAAATTATTCATATAGCAGCTTTTTAGTGTCATAAGGAATTTATTATTATAGACTTAGACGTTTTGAAATTAATTTCGAAGTCAAAAAATACTTCTTGGTTTCCCTCCGGTTATTAATGATCAACCTTTATGATCACTTTTTTCGAAGTGATTCTGATATGACTGTCTACTTAATTGTGTATATATTCAGTATTTAACTTCCCTTAGAATCTTTACAAATGTACTGACAGTTTGGTAATGATGGTAGCCGACTGTTTGCTTAAATAAATTGTTTTAGTGAGGAACTAGGAATTACCTGTAAACCATTTTATTAAATTCATTATTAGCTATGTTCATAAGTCGATCAGTTGATAAGTAAGTGAGATATAGAGTCATTAAAAACAACTTGAACTTCTGGTTAGCAATCATGTTCGTAGAACTCTTTCTCACGACAATAAAGATAAAATCTAAAGGAGCAACCACAGAGATATCCATATAATTTTAAACAGATTATAATTATTTTTCAAAAATATAGCTAATTGTTCATTCAATGAAACAAAAATTTGAAGGGATTAAATAGTGATGAACTGATGATTCAGAAGACATTTGCTGAATCATAACTCTCAAAGTATCCTTCTCTTCATGTTGACAGCTCCCACTAATATTGCTTATCTTTAACAGGTTAGTCTTTATAAACTGCATACATTAGTCTACATTAATCACCGAGGTGATACAGAATGTTTTTTAGTGTAGTACCTAAAACGTTTTGTCATTTAGTTGACGAATATTAAAGTTAATTTGAGATGTTATTTTTGTAGAGATTGATATTTTAATTCCTTGAATGTCACAGATTGATGTTGGCAGGGTACCTTTGAAAATCTGAAGCTTTAGTGTGAAGTTGTGATTGGTGGGGCTTAGACTTATCGGGAATGAGACAGTTATCACCACTGACAATGGATGGTCGTCGCGCTATACTTCACAAATTAATGAAAGTGGGAATTCTACCATTAAACGCGAACCCAGTGGTACAAGGGAGTTAGGTGTTCACGCACCTGAGGCCCCTTGGGGTAGAATCTGGGGTGAGCACTGCTCAGTAGTTCCACACTAGAACAGTAAAGTATAGTTTTCAATGAATATGTCATTTCTAGCATTTAGTTGTATCCAAATTCATCTGCTATGAACCTATCCAATTTAATGCAATCTGATATGGTAGATTAAAAGCACAAAAATGTAGTAAAAATTAATGATTGAAATTATTTCCATTAAATTCTCATTAAGTCTTTATAAATACAACTAGAAATGTTTATTCAGAAAATATTTGTCAATAAATGAATCATAGTGCCTTGAAAAGAAGGCTGTGATTACCTTCTGTGAATATCAACTATCAGATTGTCAGTTTTATCTGTATGATGTATGTTCAAGTTACGATTGAACCTTTTTCTTTCTAATCCCTGGACTGCTTAAACTTTGGTCACTTTTAGTTCCACATATATTCCTATCTAATTCATTTTATCTACTTCTTAATTTATCTACATCTAATCATCAGTATATGTACATGAAGTGAAATTGTTATACGTAAATTATATGTATCTAAGATAAATATTTATCTAAATTCAATGTATTTACTACCCAACATTAACATTTCCGGTTTTGTTACGCTCTTATTATAACACTTATATATGTGAATTAGTGAATAAAATTGATGATGATAAATGAACAATACATTCATTCTATATGACAGAAATTCTAGTATTGACCATCTTTTTGGTGAGTTCAATACGGCCCACTTAGAAGTTAAATTTATGTATGAAACTGAAAATGATGAATGTCTTTCATTCTTTGGCATATTTATTATCTAAAAAGACAGTCGTTCAGTTAATTATAAGAAATCATGGCTTAACCAATACATCCATTTTTGATCTTTAGTTCTCTGGCTACATAGCGAAGAATGTCATCCACAATCTGATATTTCGAAATAGAAAAACAGATGACGTTTTAGAAGAAACAATAACAGAAATACATAGCACCTTTTATAAAAACGATTATCAAGAAAAATTTACTTAATCCGTCATAACAAAAGTGATGTTAAAAAAAATCACTGGCAGATAAGAAGAAAACGCCACTTACACTTGCCTTCCAGAAAACTTTGACTACAGAAGCTTCAACAACCCAGTTAAAACGAATTATTAATCAAATATCTTATATTTCTAACCTGCATATCATGTTTTCAGACTGATGCTTAATACCAATACAAGTCAAGAATAAGCTTCATAGTTCGGTCACTTTTTTATGCGTCTAGAAATTTAACTGTTCTTGTGAAGACAGGCAATCAGATAGAATTACCTGATAATCTCAATGATACTTTCTTCAACACTGTCCAGAGTGGGTAGATGAAGGGCAAAACAATTCTAGCTTATTGTATCCTTCACAAATTGGTGTCTGTGGAGTACTATTGAAAACCAGGAACTGGCGCTGGATAACTGTATCGTCTTAATATGGGACTCCTTGGTAGTGCGAATCCTCAATTCCGCCAAGGAATTAAACTCAGCACATTGGTGATAACCGTCTCTCGACATTTCTGAATTCCACCAGTCACTAATTCTCACTGTAATTTCAACAGTATCCTGAAATTAGTTATTAATGAGCTAATTAATGAAAACGAATCGTGGGAGGGGGTGGTTTTGTGGAGGTAGATGTTAACGTTAGTTGATTATGTTTGTCACCAGAGTGAGATGCTTAGCAATAATGATATTGATTGATCGTCGGACTATATCCTGGAATTACAAAAGTGGGGAATTTTTCCATCTGACGCTGGTTAACTCAGTTATGCAGATGGTTAGGCGATCACCATAAAACTTGTAGGCTCTGAGTTCTATTCGTCGACAGATTTGAGGGTGCGCACTGCTGAGGAGCCATATACTAGAACGAAACGACTGTCTACTATCAGCTACTAATTTTCACTGGCACCCAACTGATATCATTATGTGATGATTACAATCAACCAAGTTCTCGAGAATGAATTTGAATCCTTTAATGAAAATTACACTCTAATATGCAGCAGTCACCCCCTAAATAATCAGGAAGTTGGTGGAAACAGTTGGATATATTACATATATGAACACTGAAAACATAATTAGACGTATCTTAGGTTACAGACTTATATTATGCTCTATAATTAAATCCTATTAATATTGAAACAACGTCTAAATATACGCTGACAATAGTGACTCACTACCATCTGGTGCATATGATCATGATGAATCGATCTTTAGATGTGATAATTTTTATTTTGTTGATAAATTTAGTAGCTAATAAGTTTATATTCAGTTGATTGTTTCTCTTCTGCTAATTAGTGAAATTTGCATACATTTTGTCTTTCTATGAATAGAAATAACTATAGAAATCATATGCTTTTGTCATGGTTTATTGAATTTCAGTGTTATTCAAGCAATCTTTCGACTTAATAACTTACTTATAATAATGATTTTTTATGTCGCCATGCTGTTATAATGTGAACTTACGACCAACTAATTGATATCACCTTGTGCATACGAAATTGCATCACCCGGTTACAAATACAACAGTCTACTTGATGTCTAACGTCTCCCCGATGCTTACTCAGTCCCAGACTGCAATAAGACGAACATAGGTCGATAAATTAACCAGACAATTCAAATTGTATTTCAAGCACTCCATATATATATATATATATATATATATATATATATATATATATATATATATATATATATATATATATATGGGATCTATGGTGAGGATTGCTGGGGGGGGGGTTCCATACTATGACGAAACAGTTGTTCAGATCTCCTTGGTTCTTAATGACAACCTACCAGCACAAGTATTGGACGAATGTGCCAACAACTAAAACATACTGTGACAGGAGTGTTGATAACTTTAATTAGAACTGTTTCATCAACTTAATAACTTTCTTGGTACTGAAATATTTACAGAATTTCTAGGAATTAGATATTCGTTTTCAGTGATAGAAGCTTTACGTTTACTGTTAATGTTTATAATTTATTGAAAATAACAATCAAATAAATACTGTCTTTACAATCATTTGTGTCTTTTTGTTGATTGTGTTATGATCTGTAATTAATAAATTTTAACTGTCATATGTGCAATTAACCGACAAGTCCTAAATAGGACGAAACATGTTTCTTGGATGACACTTGCTAGCAACAAAACAACTTCGATAAACATTTTCTTTGTTTTCAAAACCTAATAATTGATACTGAGAAGAAAATAATTGGGCTTTAAGAAATGTCTTTTCATTGATTCATTCAACTCTTGAAAATATCGTCATCTCATTTTAGAATACTGTTATTTTTTGAAAACACAAAAGTTATGTTTGATAATCGGTGTCACAACATTCATGGTAGTCAGTAGAAAGTTTAATATCCAGGTTTCGCACTGTTTGTCATTTATGAACATTGCAAGTCTATATTTGTAAATGAACTGACCTACGTAGATGAATTGACTCAAATTTGAATTTCAGCAAACGTTACATCGATGATTTAAAAAGATAAAAGAAAACATTTTCATTATGTAAGTTAGAAGATTAGTGACAAATTGATAATAAAGAAAGTTTGTTAAGCAATATAATAACGAAAAGAAGAGTGAATTAAATAGAAATATGATTAACGAAAATCCACGCAGCGATGGAGGTTTTTTTGGGCGGAGGGTAGTCGCTAGGAAACCCTGAACACATGTTTCGTGCTATCTGGTACTTGTCAACAAGGTGCATCGGCAATCTTTGGGGAAACACAAATTCTCCCGCAGAATTAGTCCTGAGTTACAATCTGTGAGCGTTGCCACTGAGCTAATTAGGTCACAACTGACCCCCGTACAAGACTGAGATGCATACATTAGCTGATCATGTGTATTGACCAGTCGGATGTTTATCAAGTCTTTCTATATGTACATATACTAGTGATGTAAAGTCATTTAAACTAGTGGCTTCAGTATAATTTGATCTGCGAAATTCCATCAAATTGGTCATTACACAGTGATCAACCAATGTAACAAGAGACCACTTCATGTTCATTTTTATACTGACATCATATGCTCTACAAATATCTTCAACAGGTTTTACATAAATTAGTTACTGGGGCATTCAATGACCAGGAAACTATTCCTTTTATGTCATCTTCATCTCGCACCCTCTATAAACATTCCAATTTTAATTGTTTTTAAAAATGCTGTGTATTGAACACATTTTAATGACATGTTAGCTTCATACAAATAAAAACATTTTAGTACTATTACTGGGAGTTTCATTTCATTTTAGAATGTAAATTCATGATTGACATAAATGGTAAAAACAATACAAATCTAGGTTCCAAACATTCTGCTGGTTACCAACAATGCTGTGACATTGATTATCAAACATAATTTATATTTTTTCCAAACAACAATATTCTAAAATTAAATATGAAGATAATAGGCTGCAATTTGAATGAATCAATCAAAAGTTGAAAACAATAAATACTTATTTAAATGTGAACTTATTCAGTACTTAGTGAATAAATGTTTCCTTCTACTTCCTTCTGTCTCCTAAATTTCCATTTTTGTTGGGAAGGGGATTCTACATATTGAGGTGCTGACGTTGTACACGGTATTATGCTTGATGCAAAACATGAAATAACTCAAGTGAATATACAAGTCATTAGTTTAATTCTGAGTAATATGAGCGTAGAAGAATATTAATATTTTGTGGTTTTACATGTTTACTATTTACCAAAAAATTTTCGATTTTCCCATTAGACCTATGTAATAACAAATACCATTTTGAATTTGTAATCAAAAGACAAATTTGTAGCTTTGTTAGAATGATTGAAATGTTTTATGATTTAGCATTATTTCGTGTTCCCTTAATTAATTTTAATAAATCATGTAGATACATTAGATTCTGATAAGTGTAAGATGAATTTTACCATTGTTCATATTTTGTCTTCAGTTTCTTCAATATAATTTACACTTTCTTTATGTTATGACGCGAGAAATTTGGGGGGTGATTGGATTGGATGGGGTTGGATGGCCAAGTGCAAAATTACTTGTGCCTAGTTGGTTATTGCGCGCCTGCACTATGCCCACTGAGTCCCAAGCCGAATTGAGAAGGAACACAAGTCAACCAGACAACACTAGCGAACTACCCATTTATTTACATAAATACATCGATTTTTTATATCAGTTAATTTACAGTGAGTATTCATCAAGTGAAATTATCATCATTTAATTAATACAATGAAATACTATTAACTGTACTCAGGAGTTGAACTCACATTGAAATCAACTAATGTGATGAAAGTTTACAAATAAGCTTACAAAAAATCAATACAACTTGTTTCGTTTAATTAAGTCAATCATTGTATCTTTGGGGACTAGGAATCCCCAACACTTTACTAGACTTAAAGATCTTAAGTTTAATTCTCTTGTTTAGTTAGAGATGATCACTTCTATAGAGTACCATCATTAGAATGAAATAACTATCTAATGTTATGTAATTTTCATTAGTACTAAATAAGCATCAATCTATGACGAATACAGACAATAGATTTTTGTTAATTTTGTTACAAAATAATTTTGTTTAGCAAAGTGATTTTCATTAAAATGCAAAATTAATTCACATATGAAAAGAGTCATTCCTTCATAAAATTGTTTTGTCATGTATGTTAAGTTAATTTTACCTTATCACATAGATTTATCAACAACTGTATCTAGTAAGCGTTTTCCTTGTTCTTATAGATGTTTTCTTTGATAAATCCTTATCAGATTTTACATTTATAACTTCAAGTCAATTGATGATCAAGAGTAAATAGCTAAGTTTAATGCAGAACTATATTTTAAATTAGATTATAGTTTATAAATCTAGAAGTGATTTGAATTAGAGTTCAACCGTGTCGGGTGTTAGGCAGTTACCCAACGATGACATGGATGAGGTCGCGCAAACGTATCACGAATTGACTGGATTTGAAATATCAGCCGTTAGGAGCCAACTCAGTGGTCCAATCGTAAAGCGTTCGCCACGGAGCTAGATGGTCCTGGGTTCAACCTCCAATCGGGATCGTGGATGCGCTTTGCTGAAGAGTCCCGGGCTAGGACGAAACAGCTGTATAGTGCTTCCAGGTGATCAATGGCTGTCTGATTCAGATCAATTCGTGATATCAGGATTGACAAATTAACTATCTCTACAACCCACACCCCCCAATTGAGAATTTTCAGTATCCAACTGATTAGTTTATGATGTTAACTTCAATTAACTGTTTATGCGTTAATTAAGATTATCATAGTGATCGCGATCATCATCATCATACTGGTAAATGTGTATTAGGGTAAAACATAGTTAAACAATCTGAATACAAATCATAACGGTTACCTTGACGGAAACTAAGTGTATTGTATAGGAGGTGAGTGTTCATTAAGATTGTTCATGTGATAAATCAATCATTGTCCGTAAACCCTTGTAAAGCATAGGCTGCCGACCAACATTTGCCAATCAATCTTGTCTTGTGCACTCTATTCCAATCCTTCAGCGCTATTTATGTCTATCTTCAATACCAGGCGTAATGTGTTCTTTGGTTTTCCTACGGTCTTGACTATTCCAATTTAATGCCTGTTTTGTGATGCAATTTGTAGATTACCTCATTGTGTGTCCCAACCGTCTACAGAGTTTTTTGTCTGTGATTACCGGACGAATTATAACAAACGATATGAACAGTAATTATTTGAATCGGAAAACAAAGTTAACAAGCTACGGATGGGGAAAAGTGATCTATACATTAAGTAAATTGGGTTAACGTACGATTAATGATTTATTTGGTTAGATATTGGCCATAGTAAATGAAGGTTTCTTAATCCGGTTAGCTATTGTTTCTATTGTCTGAAAAAATCTGAGTCTTATCTACTTCAGTAGGCAGTTATTAACGTGGTATATTATTGACAAAAGCTGACTGATACAACACAACACGTTTCAGCTAAATGCGCGAGTACTGAGTTATTGAGCGTCTTAACCACGTTTTCGCTCATTCATACATGAAAATGTTTGCGAGCACGAAAATGTGAATTCCTAGAAGTTACTCTACGGGAGCGATTGAATCGATAGATTCGAAAATAAGGTGTTTATTCTAGGTAAATCGTCTTTTAGTTTTCATTTCGCTACTGAACATACGGAAAGTATTATTCTTAGCTTTCCTCAGTTAGACATTCTTTGAACTGTTTTGCATAACCTCTGGAATAACATTTCACTGGCAGCATCACCTCTGCATTGTAGGCGTATGAACAGTGAGTTCTTACTGATGGTTTGAACCATTTCCACCCTAACTTTCATGGTAATATACTTATCAATAAACATTTCAGAATATTCGTTTTCTTTAGGTGTATCACTCAAAACACCTCATTCTTTCTCCATGGTATCAATAGACCACATGCTTGTTATTTTATAACTAAGCGATTTTATAAATTTTTACATTACAATAGTACGAAGCAAATAAAATGTATATACTGTCAAGTAACTACCAATGACTAACTTTTCAAAATAATTCATGTAGTTCCAGTTAGAAACTGCTACTGTGAAATTTTGGTCATGTAGAGTAAAAAAATAAATGTCGTCGATGTCAGTGAATAATGGTTACGGAATAATACAAAGTGACTGAAGCTGAACAAAAATTTCAGTGATCTGATGTATAAACTCTCTCTATAAAGCTTGAAATTCATAAGTTTGATTATTGGTCAGTTAATAGAAGTGGATTGCTAATTAGTCGACTACTGATACAATACAGTTCCCCAGCACTCTGTTTTTTTTTCAATGACTGCCTAACTGATTTCACGGGGTAATATATGACTATATCAAACAATCTCCACAAAATCCGTTAGTAAAAGGTGTCAGTATAATATATTCACACAATTATTAATCATATAAAACTAACTAATTGTATTGTTAGTACAATCATCACTTCCATTCTGTAAATTAGGTCGGTACAGTTTTTCTACATTTCGACCTTCTTAACTTAATCATACAAGTATATTTGTGATACAAATCTATAAGCCTTTGGTTATGTGGTATGTTGTCAATTAATTCAAACTTAATGAGAATTCCCATAAACTAGAATTAGATACTTGCTACTTAATACATTTGAATAGCTTAATAACACAACATATAATCAGAAATCATAATGAATACTGACACCCAAAAACTGTTAACATGTTTAGAGTTAACTCCATTTAAAATTTGTTTGTAGGTGTAGAAAATCTTGTTGTAAACTGAAACGTATCTACAACATAGTAACGAGCAGTCTAACAATTTAGAAGTTAGTATTATATTACCAGTGATCTCTATTTTTTTAAGTGTTATCTAACTTCAATGTATTCAAACATTTTTAGTGGTAACACGACATCACTGTTTTCTAAACTTTGAAATAGAGCATTTCAATATAAAGTCACTTGTTTATAACACACTCCACTATGCTAAAATTACTGAGGTGACAGATTGAAAATGTCGTCTAATTTTAAAGTTAGGTGGTTGGATTTGTGGAGTTAAGTGTTAAATCTAGATGTTTGTCTTCGTCACAAGTTGATGTTAGATAGGTACTACTAAAAACCAGGGAGCACTGGACAGCTTTTATGCCATAGTATGGGTTTCCTCAGTAGTGTAGAGTGGAAATTTTATCATTAGACACCTTTCGGTTAACTAAAATAAAGAGTCTGTTAAGAGCTCTATGGTTCGGAGAGTGGTTTCAAGGTAATCAATAAGAAACACCGGATCTAGGTTTCGTGCTATTCGGAACTCGTTAGCAAGAAGTACTTGTGACTAATCTCCTTTAGGACTGTAATGTATACATTGGTTGGTCACTGTGTACTGATTAATTTGAATATCATTAAGTTCATTTTAGTGTTGATTGCATTCTATCAATCAAGTTGTAACGTTTCGGCTAATTTAAATGACCCCACATCACTGATACATTGTTGAGATGGGAGGTGATATTAAGTCATTCAAATTAGTAGACACATTACAACTCGATTGACAGAATACGATCAGTATAATAAAGAACTTGATGAATATAAAATCGGTCACTTTACATAAATCAGTCAATGTAGTTCTTTAGTTTTAATAGGTAATCTAGCTGATATTAATTCATATTCTGAAATGATGAAATTATTCGTTCGGTTCTGTGAACATCACTGAACTCCAAAGAGGTTTAGCCATAAATTTTCACAGACAACTGATAAAACTGATGAACGTGTATATTTTAAGTAATGTTGTACTTTCTAATCTAGGTGGTTCGGCCGAAATTTTTCGCAGAAAACAATTAATTAAAGATTGTGAAGTAAAATGAAACCATCTCACTTGTTGTACACTAATTCTTTCATACAAGTATAGTGAAATGAATTTTCTTCATTCTACAATTCTTATTGTTCCTATTTTGCAGACATTTACCGTTGGAACGAATTGTATAGAGATTTCTCACTGTCATTTTGATTATCATATTCAAATATTGTTTGATGAAAAACTGAGCAGCTTGATTATTCAGTACCGATTAAGTTGGTTCATTCTGATGACTATGTCCGACAGGTCTTCGTGTTATTTTTTCTTGTTTGTTGCTATGTTTAAATGACCTCTGATCGTATAAATGATCGATCTTTTCTGTATGATTTGATAAACTGAATATATATCAATTTATCTGTTGATCATAAATTGACGTGAATCTCACGATTCCACAAATTTCCTGGGATTCATAAAATTTCTTTCCTGGATTTTAACTGTTTCAATCGAATTTATGTTTATAATCATCCACATGCATTTCTATAAATAATTGCATATACGTAACTGGTAAGAAGGGGGGACGTCCACTTGTTCAGTAAAATTCTACTCGCAGTCGAAACAACATATTTTATAGTCTCCTGAAGTGTCTTTCGACAGGTACAGGGTGAAATAAAGTGGACGTGTTGGGCTTTGATTACTTCTAAATTTTTTCTCATATTCAGAAGAATGATCGAAATTTTGGTTATCTGGGACTATTTTCTAACTCTTTCCTCATTTAAATTATGTTAGAAGCCATTCTTTTCAAAGATGGGCACGAAATGGGCCTCTTTAACTATTTGTACATTTGAAATGCATAGAGAGATGTGTCATATTTTTGATGGAATTATATGCTGTTAAAGAAAATGGATATAAATTATTACTGAAACTTACTTTCCAACCGGAGGCATGTCTTTATTCAACTGGCGAAACTAAACTTTGCTGGTGAACATGAGAAAATCAATAAAAATTAAGGTAATAATTCCAAGTTGGCGAGTATATTCGAAGTAAAAAGGATTACATAAGGTCATATGATCGGGGAATTTTAGTGACGATGTTATTGTTAGTAATTTATAAGATCCTGGATTACTATGTGCAATTTTTACTTGTATTTTTGGCCTTAATAGGGCTGTAGCACAGTCAGTAGAAACTTGTGATGAAGTTATTTTACGTTGTAATGGATGCTGATAAAAAAACAATTAGAAATGGAAGTTTCTTCAGTGCCTTTAACACCAAATTAAATGTTTAGGTTAGTTGTTTTATGGCTGTTTCCTATTACTCTGGCATCAGCACCAGTAGGTGTAGACAAAGTTTCAGGAGTCCAACTACACAACAACACTACCGAGATAGGTGTTGGGAAGTAATACTGAGACTGAAATTATAGCTACGAGGCATCAGATAAATAGTTCAGGTAAATAAAAAAAGTAAAGATAAAACAGTATGAAACATTAGGACGGGATGGTAAGAACTAATCACTTCAATCCAACTGTCAGGCTTTTGGCATTTATGACTGAACTTCTGGTAAGAGACATTTCCAATATGATCCAAGCAGAATGGCAATACCGCTAATTCCATTTATTCAATAGTGCATTCTTCTAAGAACAAATAAGCATGCAGATGAATGCATAAGTTACTGGCCTCTAAGGAAACTTGGTTATGTACACTGTGTCGTTATTCATCGAATAAATTTCTTGGACGCACCGCTGGCCTGTGCATTCATTCGTCAAAATGAGTTTCCGAAACCTTATCATAATTCCAAGAGTAATAGGATAAAGAGTGACATAGATAAGTTCTTACATAGAACGTATTATGAATTTAAAATGGATACATCTATTTCTAACCATAGTAGGTTTATTACGAATGTTCAAGTACTGTATCCTATTTAATTTTTCCTAGTTTGTTATCGATTTATAAAAATATATTAGCCATTTAACTTATAACTGCGTTCTGGTTGGCTGATAAAACATCAAGGTCATTTGATCTTTAGCACTTTTAACAGCAAGGCTTTGATCCTCCACACAATTAGAACGAAATTGTGACTGTTGTATTTGTCGATATAATGTTTCAGATTTGTTTCCATTGCTAATTTAAAATGGGTCAACCACCTTATGTGTAATTTTTTTCTTTGAAGGAAATTTCTTTAAATCGTTCATTCTAAATTAGGATTCACCACAGATTACATTACAAGGATGAATGCTGAACAGATACATGTCATGAACTAGGATTCTGTTGTCAATTGTAATAATGAATCTACATGTTAGTTCATAACAAATAAGAGCATTAAATAACATTTGAAGCATTTCTAATATATTAGTACTCAGTGAACAATTAGAACGTGCGTTATCAACAATCTCCACCTCACAAGTAACTATCATCAAGAGGTAATTCCTCGGGTTAAAGTGAGATGATATGACTAGTGCGATTCAACAGTGTTGAGTGTAAGGCGACTATCCACTGATGGAAATAGGTGAGGTGGTGCAGATATATCACCCCTCTCTAACTTAAATATCAACCATCGAATGTCAATCCACTAGTCTAACGGTTAAGGGTTTACTAAGAAATCTAAAGGCCCTTGGTTATATTTCTTGGTGGTGTCCTAAATTTACACTGCTAAAGTGTCCTATACTAAGTAGAAAAAGCTACCTAATACTTTATGGTTTTTGATAGTTGTTTATTTCGTACCAACACGTAGTATCAAATTAATATCAAACTCCATGCTGTAAAGTCGAAAATTTGCAAGACGACTGCCGTTTCTGAAGCACACTTTTGCATCTTGTGTACTTTTGTCTTAAAGTAGGTCACTCTTGGGCTATTTTAGGCACATTATTATTATTATTTTTATTACTATTATTATTTTAGGTTCATTCATGTTATTTCAGAAAGGTCGTTTCATTCTATTGTCACTAATGAGATAATGACCTTAAGCTATGAACTGAAAAAATCAATCATCAAAGCCTAACAAGTTTACAAAGAATATAATTAAGATCACTTGTGCATAAATCTACAATGAATAGAAAAATGCCATATTGTTTAGTTCCTTTAACTGATAAGAAGCTGGCAGTAGAAAACATGAGGTTAACATTATTAAAATTAACTCCAAATTTATTGTAATTGGGTGTTGTAGAGATTGTTGAATGTCTATTCGATATCACGGATTAGTCCGGATTAGATGACCGTTGAGCACCAAGAAGCACTAGACAGCTGTTTAATCCTAGTTTGGGACTCTCTAATAGTGTCATTAGTAACACCGAATCGCAGTCAATATCAGCTCATTAGTGACTAACTTCTCGAGGTAACTACTGGAGTTCTAGTGAGAAGAAGTGATCAGTCGAGTTTAACCGTGTCGAGTGTGAACCATTTACCTACTGATTGCAATAAATGATGTCGCACAAGCATATCATGAATTGACTGAATTTGAAATATCAACCTTTGAGAATCAACTCAGTGGTCTAATGGCGAAGCGTTTATTGCGGACCCAGAGGGTCCTGAGTCCGATCCCTGGTGGGTTCGTAAATGAGCAATGTTAAAGAGTCCCATACTAAGACGATACAGCTGCCTAGTATATCCTAGTGATCGAAGGTTGTCTAATTCGGACCAATTAATGATATCAGGCTGACATCCAAATTTACTCTTATGCATCAATTGAAATTAAATAAGTTTCCTATTTACTAGATAATTATCATTGTTTAACTTAGATCATGAATTATAAGCAAATAGTTTGGAAATGTATTAAGTTAATTAATAAACCGAGTGAATTGAATAATCAAGTATAAAGCGAAAAATATCTTTACTGATTACGTTATACGAATTGGGGATTATTAACAAAAGCAAAATTGGACTGAAATTGTTTGTGGAGATTGGTATTTTCGATTGATTGAATTCGTCATAGATTGATGTTGGTGAGGTACCATTATAAAATTGATGGTCATGAACTGATGGAAGTGAGAATTCTTACATCGGATGCCGGTCCAGTGGTGCAGAGGGTTAGGCGTTTACCAACTCGAAATCCATGAAGCGGAATCTAGGGCGTGCACTGCTGAGGAGTTCCATACTAGGACGAAACAGTTGTTCAATGTCCTCTGGTTTTTGGTGGCATCCTACCAACATCAACCTGTGGCGAACTAATCAACAAAATAGTCTGGTTGTTCAAATTAAAATATTTAGTGTGTCGGTTGAAATTATGATAGCAATTATCATCTCCTTTACACAGTTTTCAATTAATTTGCTTTAATGTTAATTAGTGTTGTAGAAATTTACATATTTATGCTCACGGATATTTTTTTTTCATAGTGGTTAAACAGAAGTGTAACCAAGATAGTAAACAGTTCAGTGCATACCTATTTTGATGAAGCTGATCATGCTGTTTAGAGGATTACAGAACCGAAACGAGCTTGAACTATTTTTACATGCCCTTGAGAGAGTAAAATTCAAATCGGTCAGTCAGAAAACAGAACACAAAGGGAATTCAATTTATTGTTAAAGCGGCTGTCGAAATGGAGTATTATTAGAATACATACCATAGTTTTGAATGTTTAATGAATACTTCCAGGCTATTGAGACAGTGTAGCCAAAAATCCAACAAGCAAAGTAGATGAGTGGTCGTGGGTCCAATGATTGCGACACACAAAAATGATAGTGAAACAAGAGGCCAACAATAAAACGTGAGGAAAACAAGCTCCATCACGGTGGTCTTTCTGTAAATTAATTAGATAAATGGGTATCTAACTAATTTGGCTCATCATAGTTATCTACAATGATCTTACGAAGTAATCCTTTCTCATATAAGTATCTGATTACAATTTCTTCCTCGAATAGCTAACTTAGGACAAATTGTCAATATGCTTAAAGAAACATGGCTTAATGACTGTTTAGACGCAACTTTCTTTTCTATTGGTTCTAAATAGTTCGTAATTTCTGTTACTCCAAGCCAATAAACATCGTAATAAAAGATGAGCCAATGTTAATGAAGGATTTATCCTTTTCATCCGCAAAAATGAGAATTGTATTCCAGTACTATTGTTACTATTACTTATATCGTTGTATTATTATTACTGTTGATAACGTAAGCACAAAGAAAATTTTACGGACATGCCCCTATTTGTGCAAATTCATACAATTTCAGGCCATAGTTCAGTATGGGAACAGGTAAATATCTTTGCTCAGTTTACGAAGGGACTAGTCATATCATTCACTAACCAATTTAAGTCAATAAGAGGACAGCATATATGAGTGAGTAGTTTATCGAGATAAACTAACATGTATATTACAAAGGATTTAAATATTTTACGTGGTTAATGAATAATTGATCGCAGTTGATTGGTGTTGATGCTTTTTAACCAAAGAATTTGCGATAAAGAGATTCATCCATGCGATTAAATCCCTCCCATTCCTTGGAGCCACCGTATGGATGTAAATACTTTCTTAGGTGTCCTTAACATGACTCGATGTTATTAGCACTGGACCCACAAGATACCTCTTGTGTACTACGACATGATATTTGTAACCTAAACGTGAAATGCGCTTGTATGCATCCCCCACCGCAGTCATCCTAACACATTGTTGTTCCTGATGGAACTAGTTTATTAACTAACGGTACCAACTTTCGTTCGATCTTTCATCTTTTGAATGTGATCTTTACAGGCAATCCTTTCCTGGAAACCGAAAACCTGTAACTGTCAGTTTTAGTAAGTATTAGTACTTACCCATTTTTCTCTTACACTTTTTTTCAATGTAGATTTACGTTTTCTTATCAAAAATTTATCCATTTCAATAATTTTATTGACTTTACCAAACGACAATTTGGAATTCATTAATGTACCCATATAAATGACTCAATGATAGCTATTCCACTCCACTTTACTAGTGTTTATTAATGCAGATAAATTAGATATTTAATGGCCTAAACACTAGTACACTAGTAGAAACATCATTTATCAGAAAGTGAACTTAAAGCCATGGAACACTGTCTGTTTTAATATATTTATTAATCCATCTATTTCCGTTTCACACATTTCCACCTTCATTTTTCCATCACAGTTACATTTCAGCGTTCTAGCAACAATCCTATATTCCCTCTAAACAAATGAAAAATTTGTCGATGTTATGTATTTCTCATTCAAATGTGTTCAAACCTTCTAGTTTATAGCGCGGTTATTTAAGTGTCAAATTTACTTAATTTCTGTATGTTATGACGAGAGAAAGATGGGGATGTGATTGGGGTTGGATGGCCGAGTGCAAATCACTTGTGCCTAGTTGGTTATTGCGCGTCTGCCCTGTGCCCACTTAGTCCCAAACCGAAATAAGAAGAACGCGAGCCAACAGATCAGCCAGACAGAATCGAATCTATATTTCAAGCATTCTTTTATATATACATAAAATCAGACCACACAACAAACCAATTAGAAAATTAGCATGAATACAAAACGAGGGAAATAGTGGTAGTGAATAGGAACAACTTGTACACAACTAATTGACTGTAGACTATAATAAGAAACAGTTTAATAACAGCGATTATGCTGAACGGGAGGATAGGGGAAGCGGAGCGTAACAATAATAGAAACAAAATGTTTACATTACAGATAGTTCGAATGAATGAAATAATGTTCGCAAACACAGTTCTGAAAGTTTATTACGCTTCTTTGTATTCCGGCATAACACTATACTGTACACTAATGAATGTATTCATTATGACTATGATTACTTACATACATTCAAACAAATGGGGAATTAGTGACATATTTATCGTTATGCCTACACTTCGGTTTAACCACTCTTGAGAATGTTCAACAGCATGAAATTGTCAATTCTTAAATTATCAATCAATATAAATTACTAGACACGAGTAAATGAATTAGAAAATACAAAAATGAGGTGATGTTTAATTTTTTTTTTACAATTTCAACTAACACATAAACTTATTGAAATTAATCCATGGTTTCTATGACTATGACTTTTTGTATCCATGAGTATCTTCTATTGAAAGCTTTTTTAATTTATCTCTATTCAAATGTTGTATATCACTTGAGGAATAACGTAAGTCAATTATATTTACAATGTGAATTACATGCTGCACTAATTACAATCAATTGTCTGTTGTATGTAATTAACTGAAGAGAAATACAATGAAATGTCAAATGTATTGTATAAATGTATTCTGTGAACATAGTTGTACTAACTTTATCCAAATTTCTATTCCATAAACTAACATGGAAGATACATCTGTTTTCAAGTTGATAATTTACTTACTTAGTTTATTATTTAAATTTTGGTTTTCAATTGTGTACAACTTGACAAGAATTTATCATAATCAATATTCCTTTTATTCATAGATCGTTGTTTTCAATAAAATTGAAATTAGAGCTACAACGATGATATTTCCAGTATACATTGAATTCATTCAGTATTTCGTTGTATTCACAACAGTCAATAACATACAACAGACAATTAATTATAATTAGCATAACATGTGAATATCAATGTAAACGTAATCGACATGTATTATTTATAAAGAGATACATAAGAATGAAATACAAATAAATTAAATGGATTTTCATTTGGGTATTTATGGATATATGAAAAAAGTGCTAGTTCTAAAAACCGAATTGGATTGGATCGACTACGCAATGTAAAAATAAGTATATTAATCTAAGCAGATAAGAGATCAAAGGGAACTGAAAAATCGCTAAAGCATTATTAATTTGGTTATATAATATGAAGGACAGAAATATGAACCTTTTCATGTTTTCTTGAGAATATCTTAAAGAATCCAAGCTTAAAAGCCTAAGCAACGTCTGTTTATTATTGATATCAAAACCTGTAGAATTCGTAGTTATTAATTTTGTATATGTAATCTACAGAAAGAAAATAAAAACATGAACTGTCTTCTATATGCATCACTGAATGTTTAAGCAATTAAAACTACCAGGTCAATTTAAAAGGTATCATTTAGTTTATTTAATAGACAGTATCGAAAAATTTGAAGCCTATATCGTTAAACTTGAAGATGAAGTATTAGCGAAACATAAGTTTGACAATAATCTATAGCATGAATTTTACTTAACATGTCATCGGTAGAGTTTGATTTTTTACTTCCCAGACATCATACGTAATCATGACACCTAAAAGTGTAACAAGGAAGGTATGCCACTTTACTAGTTAGTAGCATTAAACAGATCAATGAAAGCAATCCCAATCTCCTTCATCCTTAAGATGTTTCACTTTTCAGTCAAGCATGGTAAGGGAAAGCAGAGTTTTATTTTAATTTCAATTACAATGAAATGCAAATGCATCTGAATGTTTACACTCTTCATAACAGATCTCACATAACATCAGAGTCACAGTTTTCATTACAAACGTCAAAACAGTTCTGTTGTATGAAGCTGAAACTTGTATAGAGGACTAAGGAAAGCATCTATTCAAAAGAAACACAGATTTATAATCAGCTCTTCACTCAAGTTGTCTACTCCGGATTCGTTGATTAAATACCATTAGGAACAACCAACTGTTACAAAGAATAAACCAACCAAGTTCTAGCTGAGAAAGAAATTAGGAAAAGACGCCGGAGATGAAAAGGACACATTGAGGAAATCATCAAACTGTATCACATAGTAAGTTATAACTCACACTCTTCAAAGTCAAAGGGAAGGAGGAAGACCAAAGAACATATTACGCCAGAAACCGAAAGCATATATGAAAAGAATGAGTAACACTTGGAAAGAACTGGAAGCAGAGCCGAGTACAAAGTTAGTTGGAGAATGATGGTTGGCGGACTATGCTTCATGATGTGAAGAAGGTATTGGTTGGCTGATTGCATTCTTAATTATAGATAATTTTCAATGATACTTACAGTCAAGTGATCACATTATAATCACTAGTAAATGGCAACGAAATCGATCAGTTTGTATCCTAAAACGTTTCAACGTATTTTACAGGTGAACAAGATCTAATCATTTAAAATTCACTAAAGCAATTGCTAGTGAACACTGGAACCTGTGTGTCCAGAACGTTGAAACAGCTGTCAACAATTTTTACCCTAGTTGCTTATCATTTACTTCATTATATCATTTCTATTCTTTTCTGAAATCTGCTTCATTTCGTCAAATCATCGTATTGGTTATTTTTTTTCAGTTTTATTTTATAAAAATGAGTTTAGTCCATGTTATTTTCACTTACTGTCAGTTTGCTGTCTATTTTTCATTGCGTAATCACTTCATTTTTACATCACTTTGCTTTCTAGAAAATTCTTTTGTGTTGTATATATATATATATATATATATATATATATATATATATATATATATATATATATTCAACATTCTGTTAATTCCTGTCATTTCTAAGTAGGATCTTCAGATTAGCCACTATAAAGAAAACAAATCGTGTCATTCTGGATAAAGGTGATTCTATGTAAGATGCATTCATGTTCGTGTATTTAAGTTTGAACAATAGGATATTTCTTAATGTGAAAGTGTAAATATGGTTTACATGTTTATGGTATCAGATTTGAACAAGTTAAATATGATTGTTAAGAAGGATAGTTTTAGTTTGATGGATAGTGTAGGTGTAATAGGATTAAGTAGTAATATTAAGAACTTCATCCTATAGTCTATCATTTTAGTTGAAAAAGCCTTTTAGAACCATACTGATACTGATGTAAATAATGGATATTGACAATAATATGTATTGTTACTGATAAATTTATTTGCAGATTATTCGGTTCTCCAGGATTATCAGAACATTCGTACTATGCAGCTTAGCTGGTTTTTGCCACAAATTAAGATTGCATGAGAAGATTACTATGTAGGAAGCATCATGATCGGTAAAGTTTAATCTGTATATGTAGTACTGCCGTGATAGAGATGAGACAATTGAATTTGTTGATAGTCTTTATCACAGAATGATTAAAGTTGAACAATTCTTCCAAAAATTTCCCAGCTTTCTTTATGCCTTTTCTATCCAAATTTTCGATGTCTTTTCGTTCGATTTAATGTGTGTAACTGTCCACATTCAGTGATATAAGATACGTTGGGGTGATTAAAACTTAGTTTTCACATGGACGTTTTAGGGTATTGTCTACGAGGATAGTGGAAACTATACCTTGAAAACCATCTATCTCAGAGGCACATTACTTAGAGAATTCTCCTCTTAAGCTACAAATATTCATCATCACATTAGGAGTGTGGTTTATAAAATGATTCCAGATAGAGCTACTCAGAACTGTGAACCTATGTCTTTCGAGGCAACAGAACCTTCAGGCTTCATTGGTCGCACTTACTCTGATCACTCGTCAATACTATTAGGAATTGTTGGATCTCTGATAATGGTCACGTTCGGTTTAATTTACATGTATTCCACTATATACTTTCAAGTATTATTAGAGTAACTGTAACTAATAAGAAGAAATGTATGTGTGTTTTGAAATATTACTGAGTAACAAGTTTTAGAATATGAAGAGTTGAGACGGCAGTGAGATAATCCTCAAAGAATGCATATATACTAAGAAAGACTAATCGAAGTTCAATCCTAAATATCAGTTACAAGATCATATATAAAATGTGTAACATATTCATGTATTGCAGCGAATGTGTTTATTAAAAAATGATCAACAGGTAGTTATACTTGAGCAAAAGGCTTGAATAATGTCTTCTTTTTATATACTACTTATTTCACAAAATATCATCAACATAAAGTTTTCAATCTAATCAGATTAAAGGTAGACACTACTTAATATCAGAATGAATTTTTGTTAAATTAGTTGGTGATAACTTTATTACTTCTCATATAGACCACAGTAGATCACGTGAAATGATATAAAATCTTGTGATAAATTATACTACTACTTGTTAGATAGCATTCAATAGACTGGAATGTAAGAAATCATTTGCATAATAGAAACTTGTATGTTATTTACGATTTAATGAATTCAAAACTGTCTAGATCAGTTAACTTGATCATTTTCGATTAACTGTAGAACTATTTTACAACTGTATTACATTGAAAACCAGAGATTACTAAAATCTTTAGTTATCTACAATGTTTTCAATATTCACTATGTTGTATTGATCATTTTCAAGAGGCTTATTGTTCATTTGACAAATGACTAACAAGTATTAGAGTGTAATTTTCAATAAAGATTTTGTTATAAGCATCTACAATTATTCAAAACTGTCTTTTATGAACACATTACTCTGATATAACTCATGCAAGAAAGATATATCTGTCCACTTCTTCATAGTAGTGATCAAACTAATAATGTTAAGCTTCAAAATTCAACAATCTTTATTGCAAGCATTAATAATCAATAATTATGTATGCATTTTCATATTTAGATTTTGTTAATACTACAGATTCTCTGATGTCAAGGAAATCCGTGGAAGTGAGTTGTGATGTGATGGCCTCTGTTGTGATGGCTTATAGGATGGTTAACACATAGAAGAGACACGACATCAGAGTCGAGTAGTTAGTAATATAGGTCATGGATCATTCTTTATTTAAGTCCATTCATTTATGCACCAATTAAATTACAGTGATTATAAGTTAAAGGTGTCGTCAACTATGAATGAACTTCACAAGAGTCACTATGAGCGATTATGATACAGTTTAAATATAATTACATGAATTAATACCAGTTAAATGTCATAACATTTTTGAACTGGAGTATTTGTTTAGATTTAGATAAAGATAACAACTAACACTGAATTATGTTGAATGTGATATAACTTTCAACAAATCAAAGCATGTGAAATCAACAATTTCCACAACACCTAATCTTAAAGTTTGATGTTTAATATCTAAATAATATCTTTTAGGGGATGAGGGGGAAGGGAAACTGAATTTTCTGAGATGTTGCCTGCTGTCTGATGTCTCAATATTTCACATATTGCTAAGCCATTAATGAACTCATAGATTGTGAGTTTGATCAAGTTACTTGCCTTAATAACAACTACCGATGTGTTTCTTTCCTTGCTGAATAACTTTAACATAGCGTACATCTGACAGGCCGACCTATAACAGTGTCATCTAGTTTTACAAAATCTGTACTAACCTGACACTTATCACTCATGCCAAGGATATAAATCTCCATAAAACATTAAATTTGTAGTTATCTTTGGGATTAGTTACATATAATTTAGAGGAAAATTTCGTAACGTCCTGAGTGACTCAGGTGAGAAATTATCTCGCTGATGGTACTGACTGAGAATCAGGCGATTTTACTAACTGAAGTAGAATACGAGCCGGTGAATTTGATTTAGCAGCACAAACACTTCATACATAAGGCAAGACTTGATAGTTAAGTGTTCAATAACATGTGGATTACTAGACTTATACAGAGAAAAAGTTTGATTTAGGACACAACAAATGTTTAGAAATCTGCTTAGTTTCCCTACGTAAAGAATAAATGTTTAAAGTTTACCAATCACTTAGTTTTAACTTATCTATTTATATTTCATTAATTGTTAGTACTCAGTCAATAGAATTCATTCAACTTCAAGGGATGAGACTAACGTTATACCGATAACCACTCAGAAATCAATCAACGTCAATATCTCAAACCTGCAGGAGACTGTTTGTAATCAGAATGTTTCGACGGTGACGTTCAGTACTGTAAATGTAGATGATATCTATTTGAATCCAATATGGTTTGCTGCTTTCTCAAGTTAATGGTACGCCTTGTTGATTAGTGTCATCCTATGTCGAGTAAGGTTTTCTGTTGACTAACTCCAGGTACTTAACCCGATAGGAAAGTTGCCAACTATCTAGTTACTTATATTTATCTCAATTCAAAACAAAAATGTTACCATAATTTAGACTGAATCAGAGTGTGTGCTTCTATCTAAGTAATCGAATATCAAAACTATTAATTTCACTATAATCGGAAAGTAACTTCCTCTTCATATTTCAACGAACTTAACAAGAAATCAGCCATATATTTGTAATACCGCAATAAGTAGAAACTGAAATTCCTGAGGTTTAACAACTTCAATACAAGATAAATGTACAAGTAAATCAATACAATAGTACAATCAAAATACAAGTTTGATCTTGTTGAAGTCGTCACTTGGGTCAAGGTAATTCAAGGTGAAATATATTTGTATGTATTTGTAAACTATGACCGGGTATGAAAAATGTAAACAACAGTCACGCGAAAAAATTTCTCTTCAATAAGTTTTCTATCAAGACTCTCCACTGTATAATTCACAATAGAAATAAAATTGACATCAAGCACGCAGTAGTGTGTCAGATCGTAATGTAACAAGAACTGTTGTTACATAGATGATACTTTGTTAGGTTGTTTGTATTCATCATAGAATGAAGTTTGTTGGGCTCAATTGAAAAGAATAATCTGCCTAATATGTTTTTTAAATCCCATTCATCAATTACTTTTACCTCAAATGAAGAATAAAGTAATAATATCTCATTCTTGCACTAGAGAAGTAGATTGTTCAATAAGCAGAGATATACACAGAAAGTCGTCAAGTGGGCAATATACCTATTTCTATAGGTATGTACCACTTAAGTTTAAAAGAAACTTAATCAGGAACCTAACACGAAGCAGTTGTGTAAGAGACAACTGATATTAGTAATCTACTCGGGGTAGTCGGTAGAAAAGCCTGGGCAGTGGATTCGTGTTATTTGGTATTCATCAGCGAGGTGTACTTGCAATATAATGGCTGTGTTACAACTTGATCTATAGAATGTGATCAGCACTATTCAAGATTTGGCGAACATCAGTTGGTTACCACACAGTGATCAACAAATGTATACATCATAATCTTACAGGGATCACTTAAGGCCTGAATAATTTAGGGATAACGGTCATAGATTGTGATATCTGATGACCCGGGATCGAATGCATAAGGAAGCACACGTTTCCTCATAAGTCGCAGGCACCCCTTGCTAACGAGTGCACGGTTTCTTATGTTATGGAAAATGCAATTTTAGAGTGTGAAAAAATGGTGATATGTGTTAATTATTTCTGAAATCTGACTCAGTTAAATTGTAGTTGTTTGCACAGACAGTTGTTGTCAAATAAATAGCAAGACCTTCTTTTCCACTAAGTACAATTGTGGTGGATACTACTTATAAGTCATCAATAAGTAGTAGGTAGCAGAGCGTCAAAGTAAATTGGGAAGAATCAGTAAACAGCAGACAAGACGAGTTGCGAGAGGACAAGAAGTGAAACAGGATTGAAACACAGAGGAAAATCGAGAACAACTAAGAGAAGCAGGCTGAGAAACGATACAGTGCAGACAACGCAGAGGATGTGCAAATTAATGCTTGAAAGTATGGTATGTATTATTTTATGACCTACTCTGTTGTCACCAAGTAAATAATGCTTAGTAGTATCCACCACACAATAACGTTTTTAAAATTATATGAGAGGTTTCAGCTCCACTCCTATCTTTACAACTGGAAAACCCTTTCGAATAATTTGTATATTTTCGATGTTTAGTTTCTACCTATCTTAAATAATATATATTACTATCGTGGTTATGATTTATAGGTTTTCAAATTCTACAGGATTATTAATTATGTACCGTGCAAGAGCCCAGATTCCTCTGGGAGACTCACCATCATAGTGAACATCGAAATTGACACAACTCAGTAATAACTTCTTTTGAATTGTTACCCAGCTGATGAAAAATATCCGTGCATTTTCAAATATTTGATTTGTTACTGCATATACTACTTTCTAGAGCTTAGTTGGGTACATGGTTTTTGTTATAAACAAATAATTTAAAATAAGATTTATTTGTTTGCTTGTTTCGCAGACTGATGTTGATTGGGTTCTAATGAAAACCATTAGGAACTGGACAGTTGTGCAGAATCAGTGGTTCAGAAGGTTAACCATTCTCCAATCTGAAGGGTCAGGGTTGAACTTCCTAACGAAATTAAAGGTGTACACTTCTGAGGGGTCTTATATTAAGACAAAACAGCTGTCTTGTTCCAGCTTTTGGTTTTCATTGGTACTGAACCGATATCAATCTGTGATAAAAAGAAACAAGTATACCTAAGTCTACTTTAAATAAATGTTTTTTATGGTATATTGAATATATAATAATGGATGAAATGGGCTATCTGGTGCTCTGTTGTACAGAACATTACAAGTCTGTCTCCATAAACGTAATTTTGCACAATTTTTCCTTCAAGTAATCCAGTTGAAGTCATTAGGTTCTCTGTGTGTTCATTGTGAAATAACAGCAACAGTATTTATCAGTATTAATGATTCGTTTTTCATTCGATGCTAAATAAAACATTTAATTTCTTGACTGTGACAAGTTTTATAATTCTAATCATTCGGGGGATTATTATAAACATAAAGTATACGATTCAAATAGCTGAAAATATTTTAAACAATTAAAGCATAGATTATAATGAGGTGTCGTAAAGTCTGCTGAATTTAGGTACAAGTGCGAATTTCATGTAATTTATAACTTACATGCTGTGAACTGCTTGCACAATTCTAACTTTTTTCAGTTAGGTTGTTAGTTACGGCTGCATCTGCTGATATATTTAGGCCTCGGTTTGTATAAGTAAGTGGAATGTGTTGTGTTACTTCATTTCATGTCATCTAGTAACTTACTAAGAACATGCTAATTCATGCACTGTGCACAGTGTTGCAAATAAGTCATTTAACTTTAGACTAATGAACAGTGTCACTATTAACATTATTAATATTAATATTATATTAATATTATTTACTTAAACATACACAATGAGTAATCACCTGATAGTAACCAACGCCATATTTGTCTAATGTTTTGTACTGACCTATTGGTCAATGAGCAGTATTCAGTCAATGTTTCAGATTTGTGGGCAGTCAGTCACTGATATACCTGAGTAGTAACATCTCAGATTGTAATAATGGGTTGAATGTGTTCGAAAGCTACAGCGAGCATCAGTCTGTAGATTCACTTTGTTTCCGAGTGTTAACTAATGAGAAACATAGGTCTATAGTTTATTTTTGACTATCCCAACCACCTGGAATTTTTGAGTGAACTACTGGTCCCAGTAGATTCTATAGCCAGTTATCCTGTTTTACACTCTTATGTTTTCACTACTGACTACTGCAAGACTGAGATATATACACTAGTCGATAATTAATTAGCGAAAATTGTGGTGTTCGAATTTGATATCACTAACTAACCTGAATTAGACAACAACTAAAAACCACAAATCAGTAGACAACTGCTTCGTCTTTGCATAGGACTTTTCAGCAGTTTGTACCCAGGACCTTCACATTTCTCAATTAGTGTTTAACTTTTTGAACACCGAGCCGACAGGTACAGGGTATGTAGGTACGATTTCACTTCAATCCCCAACTTTACACTATGTATTTTTGATTGAATACTTCAATAATCACGATAAAAAGTTACGCATAACTCCAGAAGCCTGAAGGGAAATTATATTTCCCTACACCTACCCATTAAATAAACTGACAAATGGCTGAAAATGATGAGTACAATGTGAATATTCAATATACTTCAGATAATTTCATTGCATAGTTGAACGATTTGAGTCATCTAACTTTAATCGTTTTACATATATAAATTTTATTTGCATATCTTTATTACATTTAGGGCTCTACTAATTCGGTACTACTTATATAATTTGTATCAATTTTCTACGTTAAGTACACCAATGAATTTGCTCTGATGATTGCTAACTGAAGATGAGAATTGGATGTCTTTTGCTTCGTTTAAAACGCAGAAACATATGTAGCGTGTTAAAATACAACAGACAGAACAGAAGCATGATTAGCTTAAAAACTATTTTAATGAATGAATTATCTATCACTTTTAACTTATTGATTCATCATAAAGGACCAAACATCAAACCATATTTACTATTTTCAAATTTTGTTTAAATTTTCTTATTTACTAGATACAGATTCGTCTACTTAACTTTTAGTCACATTATAAGTTCATGAATTAATAAAACTACTCAGTTTCCTAAACTGAAGTAATTAGTGAGAGATTCGAACATGTTAGACATTGAGTGGAAGTCTAGCGTCATAAACAGTAAGCTATCACTCCACTCTAAGTCAATCCATTTTAATACAGAAGTCTGTATAAAGAAATTCTGAATTTCAGTATAACCATTTATTCAATTAATCAATTATTCAACCAGACCAGATCATAATTCAATCATTTTGTTACATTCATTATTCAATAAACATTTAACTGTGAATATATGAACTAAGAAGTCTACAACATGTGGACAATAAAATAATCTACCTTAGCCTATTTGTACACGTATACAATTAAGTTTACATACAGAAAACTGTATAATAGTTAAGTATTTAATTGTTTTGTCTTAAAAAGAAAAACCTAAATTAACCTTTGTTTAATAACATTTATTGAAATTTATAGTGAATAACATTGGAATAAGCGCGGAAAAAATTATTGATTGCACTGTTTTAAAACTGGCTGTTTTTAGGAGTGGGTCAGTTATTACCAAACAACAATGGATAATAGTCGAGCTATATCATAAATTGACAGAAGTTAGAATCCTACCATCAGGTGCTGACTAGGCCCAGTGGTGCTGGTGGTAAACCGTTCGCAGTAAGACTTGAAGTTCAGGGGTTTGATCCTAGAGAGGAATCAAGGGTGTACACAAATGATAAGTCGCATACTAGGACGGAACAGACATCCAGTAATCTCTGATTCTTATTTGTATTCAACTAACATCAATTTGTGACGAACATAAACGACCAAACATTATACCAATCTATTTTCAAAAAACTATCTCAGCTCAATATTAGTAATAGTAATAATAATACATCAATCAGTACCATACATTTGATTGTGATTAAGAATTCCCAGTACAATGTAATGTTGCAATGAAATTTTATTTCTATAACCACTTGTCAATAATGTGAAAAAATATATAAAAATAGTTTTTAGGTAGTGATTATTTACTTTAAATGCTCATCCCTAGATGTTGGTAACCAGTTTTACACCTTTAACATCTCTTCCCATTACTAAACACATTTAATCTATGAGTACCTTGGTAATCACCTATCATTTCTCCAAAAGACATAGGAGGCAGTGAATTTATAAATAAAAACAACTTGGCATGGGAAATTTTTTTTCCACGATCTTATTTGCTGTACCCATACAACTGTATATATAGTAAAATTTACTTGATCCTGTGATGCTTTTTACATTGGTCACACAAGACCAAAACTTTCCAGACGCGCCTCAAAACATTACTCATCAATGATCCTAAAAGGTAAACACCAGTGTGTTACTAGCCCAATACATAAACGCCTTTCAACACGAGCCATGTTGCCCTCTTCCCTAAAATCATCCTACAACATTAATTATGTTGTCAAACAGTTAAGTTTAAAGGGAGGGGTGGAATGAATTTGTATTCAATGCAGTACTGAAGCCTTAGCAACAAGACAGTTCAAACCCGATCTTTGTGTTCAGAAACAGCACATGAAATCCCTGAATTTACCCTCCTCCTTACGCTTCATTATTTATTTATCATTGCTTTTGATCTATTCTAGTGTTTTTCATTAATATCTCATTCCTTATTATCAATCTGATAAACCTCTTCTAACTTCTCATAATTAGTACTGTCTTTGGTATATGCTTTCTTATATTTTAGTGAAGTGAACAATTATAACTCATTCTTGCAATTCGTAAATTGATTACATTGTTTAGGCGTTTACGTAACACCCTTTTAATCTTTTGGATACTTGAAATTCCTAGAAGATTTATTATATAATCCCTGCTTGTTCAGTTGTAGCAAATAAAATCGTCAAAAAGAATTTTTTTCAGCCGGACAGTTTTTATTTTTTCTTAATGACATGATGGGATTTTTCTACTACGTACAAAGTTATCAACCTCTTTGGTGGTACTTTCAGAATTATTAGTAACTTAAATGCATAGAAGATTGTTTTATGAAGGTGTATATCTACGTGGTTAGAAGACATAAATACTTAATTAAACCGCAAATTAGGAATAGTTAGGAAGATTAATTAGTTTAGTTAAGAAGATGTACTTTTGCAGAAATGTTGATTTAGTAAACTATGTAAGCTTCAATGTATCGTTAAAAATTCATCCATTATGGAGCTATCAAAGTCACTTACTAATGAAACTACCTTAATCCATTACGATAATTAACTTTAGATATTTACATGTTACAACGTATTTCCTTCAATACCCTGTACGCCAACTGTTTTGATAAGCATTATTTGGACTGGGTTGTGATTGGAAGGTTGAATCCAGGACGCGCGTCACGCCTTATTTGGGAGTCATCAGTTGCATATACCTGTATCCAAATCTTAAAGTCCACATCGGGATTCAAACTCAGTTCGTTTCGTGACAAAAGCACCGAGTTCACCACTAGGCAAATGAGTTCAGATAAGCGATTCGACGATTTCTGGTAACATGCGTATTATTTACCGAATTCAAACCTATTACATGTTACTTTACAACAGTCATTGAATTTTTGTTATATAATGAATTGATTAACCTCTACTAATTGTTAAATAAAAGAAGTGACTGATTAAAAACATAATGCAGTTTATAATTAATCATATATCATTTCACTTTGGTATTATGTTATCATTTTAAGTGGATAAAAATGGATGAGACAGAACCTTGCGTCAACTAGGTTTAGTGAAAGTTGGCACTTTTTAGTGAGGCATACCTCTAATAATGGCAAGATGGATTCTCCATCTGATACTGAAATCTGTGTCACACAGCTTTACAGTTTGTGATGTAGATGTTCAAAGAGTTCATAGTGTAAAGTCGTGACCCATTTACATAGCACCTTGACTAATAGGATTCATTCAGCATGAAATACCAGACAAATGTGAAATTTGTCAATAATCATTGATCAGTGTACAATTATGGTGTTATAAATGATTTATGTGCTTAATATGCAAAACGGTTGCTCAGTTGGATTATAAACCTACATAATAAAATGTATTTATGCTGTATTGAATAACCGTTTCGTTCTAGTTATGAGCTGTTCTGTAGTACTCAATCACCATTCAAAACCTTGTGGTCACTCATCTAGTTCTTAATATCGTATAATTACAAGTGTTACCCCCTCATGTGGACAATCTCAACTAACTGTCACTTCCTGAATTCGATATACCAAACTTACTGACGCTATGCTATCACCTAAGTGATAATTGATTTCAAACAAGTAATAATGAGTATTTATATAATTCGCTGAAGTATGCCTAATTAATGAAGTAATAGGAGGTATCATAGGGTTAATATGTTATTAAATGGTGCTATAAATTAACCAGGTGGATCAATAAGTTTATCACCGATGAATATACTTGATTAACATAATTACTAAACCTTAGATATCATAATACCTTGCAGTGAAAAGTACTTTTATTTTGTAACAGAACAACTTCTTGCATAAGTATCGAATCACCATCACAATTCACCAGTGAACTGGTTGATTTGGTTACACTGATAATTTACCTAACATTACAATAAACCACCTAATTACTGAGTTTATGTAACTCTATACGTTAAATGATGAAATAACGTAAACTTTTATTCTATCAACTAACTTCCTTAAATGTCCGTAATCAGATAAATTAGCTTGAATCGAAACTACTGTACACAAAACAGTTTAGGTATTAAAATAAAAAGAAGGGAATTATCGATTCTCAGTTTATAGGCATTTAATTCACCTATAAGTTTCTAGTGATTATCACTTTGAATTGAGATGGTTATTTTTTTGGAGATTGATATTTTCAGTTGATTAAATACGTCATAGATTGACGTTGATAGGGAAGCATTAAAAATCAGGGTGGACTGGACAGCTGTCTCGTTCTATTGTGGAACTCCTTAGCAGTACGCACCCTAGATTCACCCCCAATGGCTCCACATTGAAGTTCCCACTTGTCGGGAGTAAGACAGTTATCACCAATTACAATGGATGATCATCACGCTATATATCACAAATTGATGGAAGGGGGAATTCTATCATCGGATGCAAGCCTAGTGGTGCAGAGGGTTAGTTGTACGCCAACATGAAGCCCCTAGGACGGAATCTAGGGTACGTACTGCTGAGGAGTTCCACAATAGAACGATACAGCTGTCCAGTGCCTACTGATTTTCAGTGGTACCCTACCAACAACAATATATGAGGGATTCAATCGATTATCAGTTTGTTTTTCATTATGTCAGAAACAGGTAACATTAAACAATGTTGCTATTATTGTTATGTACAAAATGTTCTAAATTTTACCTTCATTATCTAAAGTACAACGATTTCAGGTCATCGTTAACATAGTAAAATGAATGCAAAAAACTAGGCAAATAAGCAACAACATACGTTACTTAAATTAGTTAGTATGGAGCTTAGATTCACTAACCCATTCTAAGTCCCCTTAATTACATAATTATAAATCAGATTATTATACAAAATGTAATCTATTTATCGGTAGGCTGTATACAAACTTATTGTCTAGTACAAACTTACATCTGTTTCTATCAGTCAAAAATAACGTCATGGTTAGTACTATAGAAACCTATAAAACAATAGTAAGTCACTTGTCTACCTAAGCACTGGACGTGAAATGTATCTAAGAATTTTAAATCATTAGTACAATGTAGCTACTAATCTATTTTTTTTTAATATTTCAGTAATCTACATCACAGACTGAATGTAGATAGGGAACGATTAGAAACTAGAAACTACTGTATAATTGTTTCTTCCTAATATGGCACTCCATTACCCTTTTGATAGTGAACTCAAAACACTTGAGGCCTACTGGTGATGGCTTAATATTCAGTCTACTGAGTTAGCACCCAATAGTTTATATTACTAACTTTAATAAAGTGACGGACTATTGTGACCACCGTTTATTACCATTAGTGAATAACCCCTTAACTCCCTACATGACTTAATTTCACTGATCACAGCTCATTGGGAGATTACCAGGAAGCAACAGAAAAGTAACATGAGTCAATACATAATAAAACATCTGTACACAGAAATCTGGACTGGAGACAAAAAGTAGTGAGTTTCACGAAGTTATGAGCAAAGCTAACGGTTTATTACTTGTTTGCTTACACTAAGAGATTTAGATAAAAGTAATGCTGAAACATATTAGTCAGTCTTTGTTGACAATATGTTGTACTTTCATGTTTCTAATGCATCTCTTTATTGAATACAGAATGTTTTCATTTTAACGTCCAGCCCTATTTTATTATAAGTAATGCAAAATGTTTCGACTTTATGAGATTTTAAAGTTACGCATATAAGCCTGCCTTTGGTTAACTATTCATCAAAGACCATGAAACTCTGAATAGTCATGTAAGACTAGTTTAGAACTTCTCATTAGTGTATATCCACAATACCTACCCCTTTAGGATCGAACCTAGAATCGTAAACTTCTCGTGATGAGTACTTAACCCTCAAACAAAGGAGTTGACAGTCAATAGCTTTCCGATTTGTACAGTTAAAGGTTACATATGCACATACACATTTATGTATATATTGACGATATTGTAGCATGTTACTGAACTATTTCTCTTTTGATCATAGTCTAAAATCACTATTGATAAACATATCACGAGGCAGTGAAGTGACAAAAAGTTATGATTCTAGAGATTGCAGCTTATTTTGTATGAATTTTTAAATAGAACTAATGTATATAACTGATTAGCCTAATTGATACTACTTTTAAGGCTCGAATATATCAGTTACATGTTTTTTTTTTGTTTATTTCGAGTGAAAACATCAATTTATCAAGATGAATGTATAGTAAACCAATAATTGATGTAGTCAATAAAGATGAGACGCCTGAATTCAGCTACTAAGTAACACATAACAAATGATGAATTAACACTTCATACCCATATTACACCTTTGAGAGATAAAATCTACAATTTAAAAAAAATTAATGGCTAAAGTGGCTTTTTCAGATTAGCAACTTTTTTAGCAGGGTTGTTTCTTTACGGAATGAGGTTGCTAACCCTGTCCCCAACCTTCCTTTTTTATCCGGACATAGAAGCGGCAATGACCCTAAGGAGATTCCAGGCGAAGTTAATTTAAAGGAAAACCTCTCTACATGTAGAATACCTAGATGAATAATAAATAGGGAGTATTTGGTAGCTTCGTCAAAGTTTACTATACAAACTGAAACATAGTACTGAATAACTATCAGATTCTACAAGAAGATTATGATATTTAATCACATCAGGTTTTCGTTGATTTTCGTCATTTGGTTGAAATGATGACAAAATATAATACCATTATATGAATGCTATTAGTATTGTTAAGTTTACAAAGAGTGATGGTACTTTCGTTATTGATCTGGCTGAAATCATTAGCGTCGACAACAATTAGAAGTTCGCTTCCTAGTCAATTCACAAGTGTTCTGTTAATGTGTCCAAATGTCTTAGTTTGTGATTGGTTGATTGATTTTGTCAATTTTCCCAATCTCACTTTTCCTTCTATTACTGTTATCTGTTTTGTTTAGTTGACCTCTGATATATGGCTAGTTGATTCGGTTACAAATTGAACTACCAATTAAAATATGACAGTTTCTTGTCAGTAATTGCAATCCACATGGAATGATCGTAGTGTTTCTGATGGTTATCAGAGTTCTAATGAAGTGAGAGAAAATCTACTTTCTAACCAGCCGCCTTACCTGTTTATTGTTTTAAGAAAATTCAAAATATCGTTTATTAAAGGTTGGATTAAAACAATGTTGATCAATATATTTTCATAAAAATCTCGTATAATTTGGAGGGAATTTCAAATACAATCTGTCTTCAGTCTGAAGACTATGGAACACTGAATAGTTGTTTCGTTTGAGTTAACAACTACACAGTAAAGTGTTTTTTCTTATCTGCATAAGATCAAACCAAACAATATTAGGTCATATTAGCATTAGTTAAGTGTAATTAATAGAAAACAATGAAAGCGAATTATGTTATTACTTGTTAGTTGTTAATTGTCAACAAGATGCATGTATTAAGTTAGAGGGAATTGGTGCTCCATATGTAAATTCAAACTTTCATCATTCCACTTCACAGCTTAAGACATTAACACTGACCTGTTCAGGTCAAAATATTGAGATTTACTCTTTTATTGTCACGACACAATAGAATGAATCTCTTAGTATCAGTATCATTACTATGTTCAATCATGAATAATAATTTTTATCATATATATCGTTATATTGACAAATGATAGCAAATGTGATTCGATATATATTCACTCAGTTAACTAGTGGTAATTTATTCTCAAAGAGCACGTTTTAAACTACAATCGAATAAGAATTCGAACCGATAATAAATATGATTGCTAAAGCTTCCACCCTTCAAATCTTCATAGATCAATAAGTTATAAAATATTAGTAGGCGGGGATTGGCCTGTTATATTGGGCGATTAAAGAAGAGTAACAAACTCTCAGAATTGTATTTTAGAACACTATTTCAATTATTCTAACTGTGGGTAATGTAAACATTTCATTTCTATGATTGTTACGTTCCTCTTACCCTATCCTCCCGTTTAGCATATTTACTCTTAGTATATTGTTTCTTATTATGAACTACAGTTAATTAGTTGTGTACAAGTTGTTCCTATTCACTACCATTATTTCCTTTGTTCTGTATTAATGCTAGTTTTCTAAGCGGTTGACTGTGTAGTCTGGTTTATGTGTATATAGAGGAATGTATGAAATATAATTCGATTCTGTCTGGTTGGTCCGTCGTATTGTGTTTTTCCTATTCTGGCTTGGGACTCAGTGGGCATAGGACAAACGCACAATTATCGACTACGAACACCTAATTGGCATTCGGTCAACCAATCAAAAATTTCTCGAGTCATAACATGGCCTTTGTCTACAAAGAATATATTTTAGTTGAAAGTCCCACTCTTTATGTATAATTATAAGTAACCAAAGATTACAAGTTAAATGAAATGATTACATGGGTTGGTCCAACGATAGTTGAAGTTGTCCAACCTTGTTTCAACCTTTCAGATACATTGATTGATATTTAAAGCAGAAATTCTTTTTCTGTTAACTCATTTACCAAGTATAGGTTCATGTATGTGACTATGAGTTCCGCTCTCTATGAGAGTAACTGATGTAATTTGACTATTCAAACTAAAAAGGTGGTAGGGAGGTGTGAATGCATTGAATGTAGTGACTAACTATCGAACACCTTGATAACTCGATCACTGCTCCGTTAGATTAGAAAAGTTTTTGACATGTGATTTGTGATATTTATTTGTACGTCACAGACCAATAGCCGATGATGTTAGTTTTATATTCTTATTAGGCTGATTTCATTGACTTTGCAGCAGTCTGACCAGTATTATATCCTCATTACTCTATGACTATCCCCTCGCTCCCACTAGTGAAAACGAAACTCTACACACCTTTTAGGTAGTTGTTTATTTATAAATCAAACTAAACGATCTTATTAGATCTCATAATAGAACCTTACCTTGAATAAACAACAAAATGAACTATATCTTGAGGACTGATAAGAATGTCATAGGAGTCAATTGATCGGCTAAAAGGTTTTAATTATTAAACTCTGAAAACTCTTGTACTAAGTGTTCAATAAATACGGTCTAAAAATATCAGCTATAATGTTCAATTAAATAGTTTCTAGAAGTAGTTACTTCATCCTTTAACATTTCGTTGTAACAACCACCTCAAATCATTTCATTATTTGATAAATTTACTTTCATTGTCAAAAAACTTATATAATAACATATAAACATACTACTGATTTAACTACATCATTCAGGAAAAATAACTGGAAAAATCAAATTTAACTACCTAGTTATTTTGTTTATGATTTGTTTCCACCCATTCCTTTATGTTGACTATCGATTTAACTTCTAAAAGTGGAAAAACAAATCAAGAACAACGACTGTAAATTGTCTACCTCACCTCCCAGCCGAAATTACTTTATATTATGTCATTTATAATCAATGACAAATATGATAATGTTTTTCAGATCAATTCTTATAATTGTATGTTATTTTAACAAGAAGAAAACATTACTATATTTCATATGACTGGCTTTTTTTTGATTAGTTTTATCAAGGTATTAGTGATAAGACAACTTTGACTTGGATTATCATCTTAGATATTCTGCTTTGTAATCTAAATGGCTTAATTGTCGTTTTAGATAATATCATCAATAGGTATTGTTTTGATGACCCTAGTTGCATTAGTAGGTTGATTTGTCTTCATTTGTTATTATCATCCTATAGACTAACTTTTTCAAGTGATTCTTAACTATATGAAATTAATCGACCTATTCTGTATGGATTTACAAAAAGATTAGTCTACGTCAGTGTAATTGTCAAGTAATAATTGACTTGAATTTCGTATTTTTAGAAGCCCCCATTGATTGAGATGGTTGAAATATGTATTATGTATGCCCAATCACCGCCTGCCTTACTCTGAATATTGACTGGAGTAGAAATATAGCAGAAGAAAAGTAGGGCCGTCAAACTAAATCATAGCATTGTTTCATGCAGTCTTTAATTGATGGTAGATGAAGACTGCTTAGTTGCGGCCTGGGCGATAATCTTGATCAGTGGCTAGAAACACGGGGTAACATGGCTCAGAATCGGTTACTGTGGCGTAACTGCATTTACTTTGTATATTCTTACAGTTTCTAAGTTTCACTAATCTTTCATACATACGTTTCCTCTATTCCTTCTTGCTAAATTATACTGCTGTGTTAACCTTGTAAATTTGACCTCATTAATAGGGTAAGGGAACTTGGTTGTATGCACATACGCATTAAGTTCTAATTTGTTTATGATTGACTGTATGAGTGAGAAATTATTTGTGATTAGTAAAAATTTTAACATTGTTTAAATATATACGTGTATCAAAAGAATGAAAATGATGAAGTCAAAGAAAAAGATTCCTTTGACATTAAAGAGTCCTTCTAGTGAAAATGATTTATAGTTACTTCTATTATTTTCACTAAAGAAATGTTAAACTTATATTCATTTCAATAAATGTACTCTTTATAAAGGAAAAAGTTTATGCAATCACATTTGAACAAATGCAAGTAACTGCTTTCTTCTTATTGTTCACAGTTTTAGTTAGTTTCTTTTAGACATGATCACTTCTACCATGTCGCTAGTGTGTTATGCTAGTTTTTCTTCTTAGAGAAAAAAACTTGGATTCCAATGAATTCTTTCATCTTTAACTTTTACATGAATAGATAACAATAATCATTGCAATAACTTTATAGTTGTATTTTTAAAATAGTACTATTTGTAGCTCAGGAGGATGGATTTGTTTATAGTGTATTCTCTAGGCCGGATTGTTTAATTACGAATCTTTCACTGTCATTATGGATGACTTCATCGAAGCAAACTGTTATAGCGAGTGATTCAACAAGGGGAACTACCTTTCCGAACTGTTTTTCAGAAGACTGTTTCTTTTTCTTCAACATGTGTATATCGATTATTTTTATTATTGTTATGTTCCCATTGCCCTAACTTTTCATTAGACTCGCAAACTGTTATCATAACTTTGTCATCCAGGAACTATAATCAATTAATTATGTATCTCTATCCTCAGTCCCAAGTCATTAATCCTCCCGTTTTGTATAAATGTTATTCTTTCGAATGGTACGCTGCGTGGTTGGAATTTTTATTTATAAAATGAATGAGTGAAATATAATCTGATTGCCTAGTAGTTGGTTTAGTTATCTTGTGTTCTTCATTTCGGCTTGAGGATTAGTAGTCACAGGGAAGATATGTAACACTGGTTGATTGGTACTATCAAGGTCACTGTTTTCCATATATTGTGATCACCCAATTTAGGATGGCATAACACAAACTTCTGATAGTTGTGTTCTATATATTTCTGAATTGAATAAATGATATCCAGTGAGGCTCGCATAAAAATAAGGCGAACATCATTAAATGAAATGGTCTTTGAAATGACTTCGATGTTCGAGGTGAGTGAAGTTTAAAAGTATCCTTTGAATGAAGTTAGTCTTACAATGACCTTAATGATTTACGCAATTATCAGCTTTCGATGGCTCAGTTAAAGTGAGCTGTTAGACAGTGACAATGAGGTGATCATGTTAGTTGAAATAATGAAGCTTTACAGTGATAGTGAATACTAATGAACCTGTATTGGATTACGCAAGTACTGATTGGCTGTAACATAAAATTTGTGGTAAGAAAAACATGTATTGTGAATGATTATTTCAAGAAAACAACAAAATAGATGAATGAATGAATAAACAAATAAATAAAGGTATATTTATATGAAGGAATGAACTTGTGAGAAAACAAACACAGATATAAGACAAACAAGGAAAGAAGAAGTGAATGTCAAGAATCTAGAATGAAAATAATATTTTAGAAAATAACTTTATGTATGTACAGTAGTTATAGTGTTTCAAGTAAACCACATGAATCGCTTGAAAATACATTGTATTTTTCTTCTATATAAAGATAAATCAGGTGACATACTAGTTTATAAACTTACATCATTATCAACAACAACGTAGAACCGGGCATATACGCTCATAGATTTAAGTTACCATACTACATTAGCACTACGAGATAACAGAGATAACATAATAACAGAATACAAGAGGGGAGAGTGAAGTAAACGTGTGCAAAAACTAATAATAGGATTCAAAATTTAGATGGAGTTAAAGAGTGAACACACTTGTGCCACTGTGACCGATTCTGAGCAATATATGCCAAATGTCAACAGCCACTTGTTACGACTATCACGCGGACCCTAACTAGGTAATCTTCATCTACCAACATGGCTTAGACCAACAGTTAAAGACTTCATGGACTGATGCTATGTTTTGGTTTGGCCACCCCTACTCTTCTTCCATCCTCCTTCAATCCTAGCCAACACGGTACGACGAGGCAGGTGGTAATCAGGCATGCGCAACACATGTCCTAGCCATCTCAATCGATAAAGGCTAATGACTAATTTACCATATTTCCCAATAACCTTTTGTCTAACCTCCATATTACTTATTCTACTGTTCCATGATATACGAGAAATGCTACAAAGATTTCTATGATCAAACACCTGAAGTCGATGCATATCTTGTGTTTTCATGGCCCACGTTTTGCAGCCATATGTTAAGGATGGCGCGGACTGCTGCGCAGTACACCCGGCCTTTAGTTGAGAGACGGATATCTCGCCTGCTCCACAAGTGGCGTAAATTGGCGAATGCCAATCGGGCTTTCTTATAAACTTACAATTTAATAAGGTGCTATATCAGGGCAATGACTCAAAAATCACGACCTATGAAGTCCATTCACTGTTGTATCAGAACTCTCTACTGGTAAGTTAGACCTGTTAGTAACTATAATATTTGTATTACTTAAACTGTGAATTTTTCATAGAGTCATTAACGATTGTCATGCTTTTTTCTCTTTCCTCAATTATTGTATCCTTATTAAGATGATCCTGTTATCCCAAATTCTGTACACAGTTACTCTAATTTATCGTTTATTGTATTTTGTATTTCCAATTACTGAGTGGTCCAGTATATGATATATAAAAGACATTGTTTGTACTCATTAAATGACTTGAGCTTAATTCTCATTCGTCTTTATTGGTTCTTTTTATCCATATCTCTGGTGGTGGGCTGGGGAAAGGATTTAGTGATGAAGCCATCGTAGAAATCAATAATTGTTTTTACGTCTATCGGGTAGTTATCATAGCACAAAACCTATTAGCTCATCTTTCTTTCAACAACCAGAAAGTCATTTCAATGAGGTTAAATTAACTACACATTACGAAATTCTAAATAATAAATAGCTATACAATGAAAAGTCCGATACGGCTCATTCTATTTTCTCAGTGATAAAGTCTTTAACTATGACTATATATAATAGGTGTATGGTTCCTAAGAAACGACTTAATTTCTCTGATAATCACAACATCTTATTGATAAGTGTTAACTGATCGTAACTGTCAGTAAATAACTTCACGCAGTCACCTACTAACTACCTAACGTAAATGTCAGATTATAACAACTCTACAATTCCTTCTCTCAAATAAACGGTTATAAATGATATGCAAATTGGTAAATGATGCATAACGAAGGCTTATTTCTAGCCTTCTATATCTATTGTAGGTACTTAACGATGATGTCAAGAATTAATTGTCACATCAATGAGTGTTTATTAGTTAAAAAGTTCATCTTTTAGATAATTTATGCATCCTAGAAACTAGTTTTTCCTTATTCGTTTAGTAAGCTGATTGATCAGAACACAATCAGATAAAAAAAATTTTCATCATCACAGTGTACATAAATGTTAGCGTGTATAAAACTTCATTTCACGACATCGAAATGTGCTATTGTTCCAGAGTTTCATTTAAATATTCTTCTCAGATATTGCTAAAATGACTTTTGGAATCTAATAGTAGTGAAATATTGACCTTACAACATTCTGTTAGCCTCCTAACATTCATTATTTATTATGTCCTATAATGTAATTAAAGAATGATTGTGAATGTTTATAGGTAAATAGTCATGAATACTGTTTGAGTCAGACAAGAAGAATCCAAGACGAGTGTTTCGTCTTACTTAAGGCATGTCCGATGGATGTACCTGCATCTCATTGTTGATGTTCACAACGAGACTCTAGCTCAGTTCGTTTCGTGACAAACACAACCGCGTTCACCACTAGACTACTGAGTTCAGACAGCAGGTTATATCCCACTGACCAGTCCCATATAGGACAAAACGTGAGTCCTGGACTCCACCTGCAAGTCACATTCCAACTCAAATAATAATTATAAACTATTGATATATTGAGGCAATTCGATCAAGATGCATATATGGCAGCAGAAAATGATCAATTTCAGTTCATATCAAATTAACTCAAGGATTCAAATACATTCTAGTTAAGAATATTGTTAATCAGATTAGTGGGTAACTGCTAAATTTACAGCTTACTAGTTAAAGTAATTACATTTCAACCAGTAAGATGCACATTAACACAGTTATTCACCTAATCCATTTAGAATACCTGAATAGTATCAGTATTGATTACATAATAAGTAGTGTTTAGTGCTGAATATACAAGTATGTACGTGTTAATTAGTAACATTTCATACAGTATATTGAATTCAGTATCAATATTTATCTTCCACTTATTTATCACTAGACTGTTTTAAGTAAAAAAAAGCAACAACAACAACAACAAACATGAATTTTACTATAAAAGTTTGTATTTGTAATCAAAATGAAGATTATGAAAATTTCCTGGACAACGTCAGTTGATGTCATTTAATACTCATTTATTTATTACCTGTTGTTAAGGTAATTTACTCGTGAAACTTTCAATAATAATAATAATAATGTATGTTAATAATATCTAGCTGACAACTAAATATTCCAGTAATGAAAGAAGCATCATTTTGACATTTAGAAAAGAAAGAAATTTTTATGAGTTATTTTGTTTTATCAAACTCTACACTGATGTTTATGCACTTTTATATGATGATAATAATAATAATAAGATTATTGATAAAATGAATACTCGTTAAGTAGTGGTGTATTAGACAATCTTGCTACAAATTCAAATGTTTATGGAAATAATTACGAGTGATTACTAAGGTAACTAACATATGAGGGTGGACGAGGTAGTTATAGTCTTCATAAGTATTAAGTTAGTAACTGAATACATTAAACACATAGTAGATTGCATAATTTTTATTGAAAGAATTGATAATATTATGACAAAAAATCTAATAATCAACGTTGTTATGTAAGTACTAAAAGAATGCTATTGTTATGTAAACATAAAAAGACAGTCTACATTTAGAAGTTATGGGAAAGAAATTGAAATTTCACTATTGACATTAGTAATAACAATAGACGAGTGAAGCATAATAAATCACTTATGGACTGTCTTAGTATTGGTTATTATGATGACCAACGTAGAGAAAGAGATTGTACACATTACTCATGAACACAGATTAAGTTTGCGAAGGTAGATATAGATAGTTTTCGATATATATAAAAATAATGGAAATAAATAGTACAGGAAATTTGATAAAATCTAGTGGATGATTTTAAAGAGATTTCGTATAAACATTTGATATTTTGTATATATTAGGAGTGGTAATATATAACTCTTTATTGTTCATAATTGTCCCTTACTTAGCTAGGCTGGGTGATGTTCGAGAATTATGTGTGGTAGATACATTTCGATGCAGCTGATTCAATAAGCCTGTGCTTAGTTTATCTTTGAATGATGGGGTGGTTATAGAATATGCTATGAAGCTTAGCTGTGGCAAATGTCTTCTGTAGCATCTTTTTATTCATCGCGTGGTAATTCCACTAAAATTTTCACCTAGAGACTGCTTTTTTAAGAAAAACGTGTTTCTTAGTAAGGGTTGTTTTCTCCACCTCCGTTTTTACTGCCACCATATGCTTATTCATCAATCTTAATAGATCTATTGGGAATAATGTTTAACTATTCTTTAACAGTGTCCTCAGAGTAAATACGTTTAGCACGATACATTAACTTATTTCTAAGTTTCTTTCGTACCTTAGTAGCACAGAACTGTAAAATAAGTGTATTGATTCTGGTATTCTCAAAATACTACATTTTAATGCAGATGTCTAAGAGTAAGACGTTGTCATTATGCTTTTCTTCACAGGTGAATAATTAATGAACGCTGTTAAACACAACTCCAGCCCATTTGATTTGTAATAATCATGAATATGTCATCTATGTAGGAAAAATCAAATCACAAATGGTTTGTTTTATTTTTAAGAAGACCATTTTTCTTAGTTTTGATAAAAAGAAGTTAGTAAGGTGTAGTCCCAATGGTCATCTAGTTTCAACATAACATAATTGTCTTCACAGTTCATCACTGAATTGAAAATTTGCGCTTGTCGTACACCTGATGATTAGTTATTTAAGGAATTTTAGTATCTATGTTTATTTCTGTGGAGATCATTGAACATAAAATTCGCTGTTTCTAGTTACAGAACGTTAATGAGCAGAGGTGATAAGGTTATTGATATCATTTGCTTACCCTTGACTATAAGACCTTTTATTTTATCAGTAAACTCACACGGGCCTTTAATGCTATACCTGATGATCTCTCTATTTAATGGTTTCAGAGCTTTCAATATCCATTTTACCGTGACGTAACAAGCGGCATAAATCGTGTTTACAACTAGGTATTTATAGATCTAAATACAGTTTCCACACATTTCAGACATACGCTAATCTTAATGTAAACATTAGCACTAGGATGCTAGCACATTTATATGCCAAATCCCAAATAAGAAGTGGGCATCTTGGATTCTTTTATGTACTATAATTTGATCTTACTTAAGCTTGTGAATAATATAGAAACGAAAAATGCGAATGCCAATACATTCCGTGTGGTATTACATGGTTCAATGTCAGTATCTGATATCAATTGTTTTGCAAACGCTGTCATTAACTAGCTGAGAGATAGTTTTACCTGTCACTGAATTTATACTACTTAAATAACATTGATTCTTTTAGTTTTGTAGGCTGTAATGGTAAATCATTTGATAATATAATTATAGTAACCTAATTATAACGAATTCCAAACCTCTTTCGATTTCCATTTTCTTATTATCAAATTGTTCTTGTTTCACACTTGTATCATTCTTTATTATGATCGATTGCTTTCATTATTAAATATAAGCGCACTTGATTTGCTTATTGAATAATCAGCTCACCATTTTCTTTCACTCTTTCATCTTTTAGATTTTCTTACGTATATAGCCTTGAACTCTTCAAAATACAAAGTACCTTCCAGGCAGACACAAACTATTACAATAATCTGTAATATACAGAATTTACACACGCATCTGAACTGTGTGAAACAGTAAACAAAATAATCAGTTATTGATCAATAATGTATTACGTAGTATTTAAGATATATTACTCTGTACATAATCAACAATTCACGTAAAATCTAACGTCGGAACTACATGTAGTAATCAGTGAATGTTATAGTTGGGTACTTCAAAAAGTTTTTCTAATAGAATAAATTTTAAACAATTCAACAGCTAGAAATAAACTGATAATACAGCTGATACTTGGTGGTTCAACATAGTGGTTCAATATACACGACCTGGATTTTGAACTAGTTGATACCATTCGACAATCTTGTGGAACAAATGCGCCCCAATAATGTGAAATCAAATTACTCACATTTACAATCAAAGATGTTAGTACTGATTTATCTTAACTATAAAAGATCTCCTGAGGGACTGAGTAATATTCATTGATCGACTCTGGTAAACACCAATGAGTTGTTTGTATACTATTTTATACTATTGACTGAATCCTGTCTATTTAAGACAGTGGAACAAGTTACAAAATATTCATAAAACGCTTTATTAAACAAAATCATTTCCATAATGAATATCCACAAGTCAGCTTATAGTAGGTGTTAAAAAATTCATTTTGTAAAACTGATGAACCATTATATTTCGATCATTGATTTTCAGAGATATTCTACAAGAATTGTTAAGTTCAAGAGGTAGATATTCTTGAAAATTAACATTATTGGTTTCATATAATCTCATAGTATTGTTTTAGAAGAAAACTATAAAGATTACAATTTCAGTTGATGAATTTTATCACAATCATCATGATAAGAATGTTCTCACCTAACTAAGATAATCAACATCGACAATTGACTGATCATTATTCAAAAGTTGCCAAGTATATTTCACTTTAAACTTTAAATAAACAAAATTAATTTTTATTTCAACTAAAATACTACATTTATACCGGGGCACTTAAATTCATTAATTTGATACTGGTAGATGTATTTCAAAGGAGTTCTAAGATTGTAAAATATTAAACTAGCATAAAACAGATATTATTTAAGTTGGATTATGACTGGCAAATAGAATCCAAGAAGTTATATTGAGACAATCCCCTCAGGATACACATATTGCAACAGAGACTGACTAGCTTCAGTCTATAACAAATCAATGAGAATAGACAACTTCATCCTAATAGCATAAAACAGATGTTTAAATTTAATCACTAGAAAATTATTTCATTGTAATTTATTTTGAAAATTATAAATATACACACACAATGAATGCTGGCTAAGTAGTCTAAAAATTAGGCGATCAATGCAAAACTTGAAGGTTCTGGATTCAATTCTAAATAGGTTTGTGGACTGTACACTTTTATTATAAAGCTCTATACTACTAATTGTGCCTACAAGTTTTTGATGGTTATATGGCTAAGATGAATCAGTGATATTAAACTTTAACGTGTATTAAATCTAACAAATGAAGTCCAAATAAATTGTCATCTTGTTTTCAGTCTACATTCATTGACTATAATATGCTGTTTAACAATATCAATGGATAATAATACTATAAAAAATGCATGTAGTAATTACACTCCAGGGTTCTATGACATCAAGAATCACGGGATGAATTAATTATTGTAGGTGGTATATATATATATATATATATATATATATATATATATATATGAATTGTTTACGTAGCAACAAAAATTCAGTGGATCAATAAGAGGACACTTTGTTTCTAGTGCTAATAATACTGTCTTTATATTTCATTACAGTAAAGAATTCTCAGCTAAAGTTATTCATCCATAAATGGTTACAATCCGTCTCACTATCGAATATATTTGGTGTGAAAATTCTTTAGTAATTGCTTTCTGTTCCTTTGGAGGATGAAGAAAGGAACCATCAACTTATGTAGTGGTTAGTATCTAAGACATTACTTTCATGATGAGTTATAAATATTTAATAAAAGTATAGTGTACAAATATGCAACAGGAAAATCGATAGAAATCGATATGTGTTTGATAAACTAATGGTCTAGTAGGTTGAATAGGCCAACATATAGCCACTAGGTAGTTTACCAGTTATTGGGTTTATGACTAGAGGGAATAAAAGAAACTGAAAGATGATAATAGAAATGTCTTATAAAAATTTATTTTATGGACTCATTGAACATCATTAAATGCGTTGTATTCTATCGCTTTTTAGAATTTAAGTATATTTATAAAATATATGGTTAGAGGTGTATTGATATTATAACGTCTTGACAGAACCGAAAGGTTAATTGTAGAGAGACAACCAATAGGCAAGTTGACTTTTTCATCAATTAATGTCACCTTGTGAATTCACTTAAACTGACAAGTAATGAATAAATGTATCTACTGAGAACTAGCCTCAATGTAGATGTTTCGTAATTTTTATATTACTGTATTAGTCATATTAGGAAAGCAATAAATAATTAACAATACCATCCTTAATTTTAGCATAGATTGTGTCTTTAGTACCCACAAAGGAAGAACCTCAAACTAGAGCAGAAACTTCATTCAGTACTCTTCAAATGTCAGTTTTTCTTAATCAAGCAGAATACATTAGCCAAGGTTATTTTTAACGTTGTGGATGTTTTCTTTGTGTAAAGTGTAGATTAACTTTTCTTTTTTGTTCATTTGATGAGTTCACATACTAGACAGAGTTTAGTTTAACTTCGATAGCATTAAATAAAGCGTTTAATAAAGAATTTCACTCTTATTTTCATCACTTATAAAATGAAATGTATATGCCAGGTATCTAAAGAAGGTTGACTATCTTCGAGAATCGTCTTTCTGTAGACTATTTTAATTATTTTGGTTATATACAAAGTGAACATTTTATTCTTATTATTATTCAGTCTCTATTGACCTCTCCTCTCGTGTAACACATTAACAGTTAGTGTGTCGTTTTCCATTTAGGAACTACGGCTATTTGATTGTGTATATATTGCATCGGTTAACAGTCACTATTACCTTTATTTTGTATTAATGTTAATTTTTATTAAATAGTTAAGTGTGTGATCAGGTTTCGAGTATATATAAAGGAATGTTTGAAACATGATTCGATCTTGTTTGGTTGGTTCATCAATCCTATGTTATCTTATTTCTAGCTTGGGAATAAGTAGACATTAGGCGCAATTGCAATGACCAGCTAGAAACTCTGATTGGCTCTCGTTAGTGTATCTTTGTGCACTCAAAGTCGCATCAACCACCTAGTCATGCGCATCAATAATAACAGCCCTTTTTAACGTCATGACAGAAATTGAGAAATGACCAAAATTACTGGATCTAACATACTGAACATATAAACATTTGTCTAAATTTGAACGAATAGTTTGACTAAACAAATGGGTGCCAAGTATATAGGAGATTTTAAAAGTAAATTATATTTGATAAATCATAGTGACTGAAAAATAAATGAATAAATTTCAATGTTTCACTCGACAAATTGGCCAGAGCTACTTTAGGGAGAAGTAGTCATGTCAAAATTATCACAGACATATGTAAAGTGAAAGAAGTACACGTTTGTCTAGTGATATTCCATATAACAACTACTTGTGTACTGTAAAATGTTTGAGTCAAATAAGATGTGATCAAATGGAAACTTGTGTGTTCATATCTGTGTATTCAGTTTTTATATTTATCTCTAAATATAATGGAGAAATTAAGTTTTCAGCTATAGATAGGGATAATGGAACCGATTCGATGTATTATTAATAACTCACATATGCATACATCAAATCTACCGACGATGCATGATTGTCATCAGTCGAATAGTGTGCAACATTGTTAAATAAATTGAAATAAACTACTTACTGAACATTAATGATAACTCAAATGAAATTTATGTAAACTTTCTACAATCCCATCAAAATACATAATTTAGAAGTACCTCATTCTTCTTCTTGTTGTTGTTAGGGTTTGAAACGAATCAGTCCCTGTTTATAACTGTCTATTCTGAGTGGATTATCTCGATATAGTGATAGTTTACAAGTACAACGAAAGTTGAACTATCGTTAACAAGTGAAAACTACAACTCCAGTTTGAAAGTGATTATAACTTTATGTTGATGTGAATCAATATTGCATCAGAACGATCCTCTTCGGATGTACATATGCCAACAGATATTGCTTAATAATGCAAACTATAACAAAATCAACGAGACGATACAATCACTTTTTAATTATGTATACATCACCATTGACTAAATGTGATTGTTAAGACCAAGTAGATCACTTGATAACGCTGTGATGTTAAACACAAAAGGTTAAAATTGTAATTCAGGTATGAACATCAACTTTGGAATATGGTAACTGCATCTAACTGACAAGTTCCAAATAGGACAATACAGACTTCTTGAATACCAATTATTAGTTATAACCCAACTCTCATTAAGAAAAATAGATATTGATTAATTTTGATAAATTTATATCAAGTTACATTTTGAAAAAAATAAAAGTCAACTTCGAAATTAGCAACAGGTAAAGAAACATCAACCCACTAGAAATCAGCTGATCATCATGTTAAGAAATTGACATGGACAGGTCAAGTTTATTTCTTTCTTGCTTCAGGAATTTACTATATACACACTAAAATGAATTCAATGGTTTGTTTAAATATTGAAAAACCGTAGAAATAATCCAGTTATTTCTGATTCTTGATTTTTCATTAGGTAACGAATAGAAGTTGTTAATTCACCTTGTGAAAGTGTTCATTTAAAGCAACAACCAGTTCTTGTTATCTTCTTAGAACTCAGAAAATAGATTGACTTTAGTAAATTTTAGAAGATTACAGTTACATCACAAGGTTTACGGAGATAATGGTCTATTATTGATTTGTGATTAGTAGAACAAGTATAGTGTAAAATACTGATACTAATACCTTAAATATACCTTGATGAGTCGTTTTCTTGAAGTATAAGGCATTAAATTCATTGGTATGTCGTCTATTTCAAGGAGGACAATACGTTAGTGAAGTAAACGTTTAGTTAAATGTCGACTTGATATGCCTAAAGCTGAAGTTTAGGAAAGGCTCTTAAAGACGTTACTAACTTGAAAATACATCCAACTCGTAACCATAGATAATAAAAAATGTCACATTGTAACCGACATACATGTAAACTGGCATTAAGTATAGAAATGGCTCAGTTAATCAACCCATAACTAATAGACATGGCATACATACTCACTGACGTGATTAGTTAGATATTCTGTAATGTAAACGCTTCGATATATCGGATAATAAATGATAGTGAAGCATATAAATGCTTACGTCATAAGGCTTATTGCATCTAATTTATTTACCTCTCTGTTGTTGGATCTTGTACACTTTCTTTTTATGTCTTATTTATACAAATATTATAAATGATATTCTTAATACAAAAATGTAAATCTACAAACTTCATTTAGAAATGCTTTAGGCTAAACTGAAGTGTATTAAATTTGTTTCCAATGTACATCGAAGAAATGGTAGTAACTACCCATTAGATACATAGTAACTAGTTAATGGAAAAGTTTTTTTGTCTTCTCATTAATCAGTTATAAAATTTTCATTTTTTTTTTCTTTAAAGAAATTATTCTTACATCACTTCTTTATTCTTTTATATAAATAAAACATTCTGTTACATCATATTAACATTTAAGTCCCAAATGAGTTAGAAAACCTAATTTTTTTTTTGTTTCTTCTAAATAAAATTGACTATGTAAGTGAAAAAATTGATTATTTCAGTGAAATAAATATTGATAGAATGAGTGTTTGTTAATAAAATAAAAGATCTAACAATGAACTTATGAAAAATAACATAGAAACTAAAATTTCAATTTCTACACTTAAAAAGACTTAATCATTAGATGTACAATGAAAGTGAACTTACAATTTAATAATGAATTTTGACATGCAATCAGATAGTTTCATAAGGTGAATACCATTGAGTACACTCCTTATGAATTTCATTCTATCAGAATTAGAAAATGTTTTTTTTTCGAAAACAAGATCAATTAAGTGACGTTCTATTCTCGTTATGTAGATGACATGTTTATAATCGTCACAAATGATATAAACAAGAATGATAAGTTTAAAAGACTTATTAATGTTTATCCATCAGTCATAATCACCTAAAAAGTGTAATGATACCATCTCGTTCCTAGACATCTTGTTAACAGGAAGAGTAGATGGTATAAGAGAAAGAAAGAAACATTTATAGAAACTCAACGTTGGTTTGTCAATACACTAAGATACAGAAAGGATTTAGTGTTATCGCAACAGAAAAAGGCTGTTTACGATTGATGAAGGTATGACAAATTATTCGATGTGACCTTGTGATCACGAAGTTACAATAGTAAACGTCGATGAAAGTGTTTAATCGGTCTCGGTATGTCTTCCTAATGCCCAGAGCAGAATAGAATGAACACAAGATGGTAAGTCAACCAGTTAAATCATGTTATACTATAAGCATTCCTTTATATATACACAAACCTGACCATGCAGTCAGCCAATAAGGGAATTCACATTAATACAAAACGAGGGTGACAGTGAATTGAGGTAAAGTGTGCACAATCAGTCAACTGAAATTCACAAATGACAAATGATACAAAAACAGTTAATGTACAAAATGGGAGGATAGGACATAAGGAACATAATAATGATAGGAATTAAAATGTTTACTTTTGACACAATTCAAGCAACCGAGTGTCTTCTAAAACATAGTTCTCAAATTCTGTTATTCTTCTTTAGTTGTCCAACATAACATTTAATGAAAAGTGCAAATGCATCGTGCTAGATGCATATGGTATGAAGATACTGTAGATTAAGATTTAACCGCCTCTAACGACATGCTCAACATGGACGCATATCAGTTAAAATTCATAACTAAGCATATGATGCAAACAAAAAGTAAAAATATGAAGGCGCAACTGCTTATACGAAAATGATTTTTCGCAAATTATAATTCCTAGATGACTCTATCAATGCAATTACGCTGCAACGAATTAGAAAATCGTTGGAAAAAACCTTTACTGCAGCCAAACTTCATATCATATTCTATAACCACCTTTTGATGAGAATAAGAAATAAAGGCAGATTTGTTGAATTCACCTCATCTATGTGTATAATGCGATTCAATTTCTCTTGTAAACTCAGTCACATTGAGGGCATGGATTCAGCACGTCTGTCATAGAATTTCTGAATATCACCCAGTACAGTAGAGTGAAGGATAACAACGACAAGTGAAGAGCTTCATACATGGATATCTGGTTGACGTAGAACATCAATTAGATGTGAAAAAGGCTTTTAAAATCGCTTATTGAATTCTATTTGCCGTTTACTCCAACATCTTCTACACGAAGAGAGAGCCATCAGTACCTACTTATTCTGAGTCTATGTGTGCATAAGAAATTTGTACAACCACTTTCCTTACCTTGGCCATCATAATAACCAATACTTGAGTGGTTTACAAATGACTTATTACACTAACTTCTTTCATTATTATCATTACTACTACTCTTATCATTACCAATTTTTGTATAACAATGACATTCACTTAACTCTTACGTAACAGTTCTGAATGCTAGATTCCTTGTAATTACTTTATCAATTCCTCCAATAGATATTATGAAATAGACAATCTGCTAATACATATCATTTTTATAATTTCGAGAACTAGAACTACCTTATTCACTCTCATATCATAATTACTTTGTTCATTAATTGTAATTAATTTGTCAGTACCTATGGACTTTTTAACTTATTATTTAGCACACCACTTTTTTGGTAATGATCCTATTCATATTGCAAATTGTATCTATTAGTATAGAGTTATGATAAAGAACTAACTGAAAAAAGAAGATTTATTCACTTCTTTTGTCTTTTATAAACTTTATAAAGATCTTAGTGATTAAAGATTGTCTGTAAGTAAGAATCCTAAAAATTATATGATTGAAGTTAGAAGACTAACAACACTATTTGGTTTAATTTATGTGATAAGTGGCCACTTACAGAAAGTTCATCTGTGCACTACATCTGTAATAATTACCCCTCCCCCTACATTTATGTCAGTCCATAAAGAACATCTTCAAAAGTACTAAACGTATCAAACTGACTACTTTAAAGTAAATTATAAAAACATTCAGTTGAATCCTTCTATTGAAATTAGTAAATTAAAACTAAGTTGAAGTTAACTGGTTATGTTATAAAGAATTGATGACTCCAACTGTTGTGATGTTAACTGCATAACTAATTTTCATGAGAGACCTAAGACATTTTACTGATAATGATGACTAGTATAAGCTTGGGATATTAGTCACGATATATAATTGTTTACATTACCTCATACCAAAAATGATTAGTCTGATAACTTGGAGGTTCCAGACAATGTACATACAGTCTGAAGATTTTTTTATATACGCGATATTACCATAAACGATTTATTACTAGTAAGAAGATTATTCACATACAGAACGTAATCTCTCATATAATTCTATTTGGATTATTGTAGTATCATATTCATGTATAGGCATGATTTATGTGTATAACTGTTTGACCATTTAGGACAATGTTTCCTACGTCTTTTCACTTTTGTATAGCATATGGAAGAAACACATATATCTCAACTGAATCAGACTTATAACACCAACATCATCAGCATTATGTAATACCCTTCCACTGTTCATGAGTATAAATCAGGAACTATACAGAAACAAACATAAATCAAATAAACTAATAAAGTATTAGACTGCGTTGTTTGTAGTGTGTCATCTACTATCAAACAAAATTCCTAGAAATAGATGGATTACGCATAAAAAACTTAAGTCACTTATCGAAAACAGTGTAACTGAACCACTGGATTAAAATGCATTTAAATCTTAGTTTATTTAATTCATAATATATATTATAACCCCTCAATAATGTTTCCTACGTCTTTCCATGTAAGCAGCAAAATTACAGAACCGAGCTATTTTTCGCTTACTTCGATTTGAGTAGTTAGGTTGTGTTATTAGTCCTCAAACATCTACTGAATCGGCCAAAGCCGAATAAGTAAACCTGTACGTACTAAGTGGGCTATGCATTCTGTCTCATTTACTGGGTTAACAAGTTGCGTGCCCTTTGATTATGTAGCTGTCTTTCAAATCAAACTCCCTAGTCATAAAATGACCACTTCTCCACTTATTTTACTTAGCACCAATGTCGAAAACAAAACGATGTAAAACCTTCCGGATAGCATTCATAAAACATGACCGATAAATCGTAGCCGATGTCTCAGGATAGTGACATCGACTGAACTGTCGCTTCACCAAAATCTTATTACAAAACATAAGCATTGATAGAATGTTATTAAGGCTGAAAGTTAGAAATCCTGTAGAGAGACAATCACCAAATATCCTCACCTCGAAGGGGCTACGTTTCAAAAACAGAAAATATTAATTGTAAACCAAACGGTTAAACAAACATCACAGTGGAGATTGAGAAAAGATAGTTGAGTTTATCATAAACTCTTTTTGACTTTTACTACTTGTATAGTTACTTTATCTACTAATCAACCACTATCACTCACACAACTACCGTGATACACGAACTTTTCGACCAACTTCAATGATTCATCACAAAGAGTGAGTTCAAGCATAGACTCATGGCAGTTTTATAAAAGTACTTTGAATTATTCAGATAATTTTAATGATTAATAAACGTAATTTCAAAATATATTACGTTATAAATCAATAAACATGAATATAAAGAATTGTACTGTATTAGTATGTTTCAGGATTGGCTTACTTCGGCGCCAAAATTAGTTATAAGGATTGAAGTAGTTGGATGTATTGACTGTTTTACTTATCTTGCAAGTTTTATCAGTCCTGATAGTCTAATATCTGATGAAATTTCTTTACGTATACAGAAGGCGTTAACCGCGCAGTTCGATCCATTATACTTTAAGGATGTGAAACATAGCCCCATTGAGCATAGAGGATATTCGTAAGCTGCTATTATTCGGTCCCAAATGTCTTCGAAGTATTGTCCATATTTTCTGGAACCACCGAGTAAGCAATATGTAAATCTGGACTCTCGTGCTTTTGCGGGTATGAGGGCAGTTGTCACTTCCCGGCTGCCTACACCGTGGAAGGGTGTTTCTTGAGAAACCTCAAAGAGAAGGTAGATTAGTATCGGTCTCAGAGACCTAAGAGCGTGACCGCAGAGCCCAAGGGACAACTGCTTGAGGCCTGTCACGCACGGCCTTTTAATGAAAAGTTTTTGAGTATTAGCTCCGCACTTAAAAGCCCTTAGTGGGCACCCATACCGCCGGAGACGGAAATCCGTGAGGTAGGGTGAGGTGTGACATTTTTAGGGCCGACCTTTTCTAACCCCTCCTTCCTTGTGAGAAGGCAGCATCGCTGCAGATGCTGGTTGTCCGAGGGAAACACCTTACTGCTGTCACACCCCTCTGCAGTCAGCAGTACGACTTCGCCCTCAGACCTTGAGTAGCTGCTTTTAGTCTCATCGTTCTCCAATCGACCTGCCTGGCATGGTAGAACCTACGGGAACATATGTTCCAGCCAGGATAGCTCGGTTGGGTCATCACGATAGGCAAGCCCGACCACCATGTCAAGGTAGCAGCTACGGTCGGGAATACGTAAATTAGAGTTAGAGTGCCAGATAAACATGGCAAACTGATTGATGAAGTAATGAATCTTCACCAGCTGAGGTGGTTAGAACATATGTTAAATACGCCTGACCATCGCCTACCCTGACGGGCATTGCTGCCTGATGTAAAGGTAGAATGAAAAAAGATGGGGGAGGCCCAACCGAAATATGGCACCAGTCCATGAAGTCATTGACAATTGGGCTAAGCCATTTTGTAGGTGCAGGCTAACTGGTTGGGTTCCTTGTGATAATCGTAACCAATGGTTAGACTTTGGGCGACATGGCTCAAAATCGTTGGAAATGGCGTAGGTGCATCCATTCCTTATCTTCCTCCAAAGTCTGACCTTCTGAATTAATCATAATTTCTTGTATACTGAATTATATATATACATATATTAGAATCTTATCTTCGATTTCCAATCCTTTCCATTAGCACTATTACTGCCTCGACTATTATGGGACTTGATCCGACAATTTCAACACCATCTGCTAATTGAGGTATAGCAACCTGAACTGATGTACTCACTTACTAAGTTCTACATTGGAACTGACTGATACATAGAGACTGTACAAATATACTACTGTTATATGCTTTATAACATACTTAAATAAATGTTCATCTTCACTACTAATCACATGAAATAAATATTAAGCGTATAACAAAATTAATAATAGTTCAGGTAAATTACGTATACCATATGAGAAATTATAAATTAGAATGAAATTTTTCTAAAATAAAAAAAATAGATGAACATTTGATTCATAGTTTAGATATTTTGAAAAGATCTAGATGTGAACAAACCTTATTAGTTTAGGAAGTAAAGTTTTCTTGTTTTAATTGTTAAATTCAATCAATAAACATAATTTTCAAAATGTGAATATTAAACAATTAATTTAATTTAGTTATGATCTGATATGAATTTAAAATGTAGATGATACTAAATAATTTTGGAGAATTTTGATAAATTTTAGTATGTTTTCCGCGTTGTACACTGTTTACATAAGTTGACGACTGAATATTTATCAGCGACACTAAACATGACATTTTTTGTATTATTCGTAAGCCTCCTAATATACTTCTGTAAGGGGTTTATTTACTATCAATCCAATTCAGGATGTCATCACACAAATCATTGCAATGAATTTAAACCTCTCTTAATAGAGAACATATCAGCTGCGATTTCCCTTTTACATGACATTACACAACTGACAAAGCTACGATTATACAATGCATATATCAGTGTGCTGACAATCAACTCGATTATGATCTACAATTCCTCCAAAACTGGTGATAACTATCTCACTTCCGACAAGTCTGAACTCCACCAGTCACCGATTCGCACTAGAATTTTAGGAACATTCCGTAGTCACTGTAGAGCTGATTGTTGTAACTGCATTGAGGTAATTTTGTGCAGATAGGCATTAAGATTAATTGTTTGTATTCATTATAGACTGGCGTTGGTTGAGCACCTCTGAAGACTAGAGAGAAATGGACGTGTGTTTCGTTCTGATATATAACTCCTTAGAAGTGTGCAACATCGATTCTACCCTGGAATCCAATCCAGAGCCTTCCTCCAACACTTGTATTCCCAATAATACTATGCTCGTATTCGGTCATACAGAAAAATCTTCTTTTGAAAGAGGAGCACCAATTGTAGTTTTGAGTGTAAATGAACGTAAGTGGTCTTATAAATATTTGGTTCATATTAGTTTTATGTTGTTTTCTACCTTACAATCTACCGCAGGATATCATCTCCTTTACTTCAGTTTCTGACTTAATACCTACCAACTACACAGAACCTATCATTACACAATATGATATTTTGATTATTTTCATATAAACAAACTATAAAAAACTGAAAGTTAAGCAAATAATTCATTAAATTATTAAAGTTCAGTAGAATATATTGACATTTCAAAGTCAAACTTTTATAAATGTGTTATTTAAAAAAAAAAGACAAACAAACAAACTAAAATGTTCAGTTTCATATGGAACTTATTTAATAAATGAAAATATAGCATAAAGTATTCGATGGTAATTCATTTATTGAACATTGAAAATTTTGTAGATAACCTTAAGAAGAATTGTCAAATTATTACTTCCATTTAAAAAGAAAAAAAAAGAGTGAATGAGAAATTTAAGCAGAAATAAAAACAATAATTTCATTTACGTAATCTTAGGGATTAGGGTAGAAGGGAAAGAGGGAGAGGGCAGAGTGAGTATTAACAAACAAAAAAAACAACGAGAAGCAAAAATTCTTCATCACAAGAAATAAACAACAAATATAATAAATAATCTTTGAAATTAAGATAAAAATTAAACTGAAATTTTACATTATTGTTTTGTTTTTATGAATCAACATCAACATCATTTGAGAAACAATCTCTTTTCTTCTTAGTGTTTATTAATAAAATGTTGACAATTGATTTATTGTAATTTATAATAAATTATACACAAATAAAGCAAAATCATACTATTCATTGTATTTATTAAGAAAATATTCAATGAATAATTTTGTACGATAAGGTATGTTGATACAACTAACAACAATTATCAATTTGTTGCCAATGAATAACTCTTACATATAAATGTATTTAGTAATTAAGAGTAGTATAGTGATGATATATTTGATTCTGATTTAGAATGACCTCTATTATTATAATCAATTGGATAATTTAAACAAATCATATCGACAATTTAAGTAATCTATGTTGTGTTGGGAACATGGAAGCATCTATTTATATGCATAAAATGATTTAGGACAATTCTAATTGGATGGAAAAAAATGTATATGACCTAGAAAATGGACATTGACAAATTGAAATGTGGATAACAGTAGGGTGAATGAATACATTTAAGGGAAATAAATAAGTAGTATTAAGTGACTTACTATGTAGCATAGTACTAGCAGAAAATTACTTCATGCCTTACATATAATAGACAGAAAAGTAATAATAATAAAAATAATAATGTCAACAACAAAGCTAAAAAAACGCCTAAAACATACACACACACACACACACTGTGGTAATAAATAAAAAAAACAATATGAATGGCATAGATATGTAGAACTAATGCTATAGACAGAACAAGTGATTAAGTCATGTAAAATTGTCAAATATATTAGTTATTAAATACAAGATATATATTCAGAAAGACATTCGGTTTTCTTTAAGATAAACTTTACTACAAAATAATGAATTCACAGCACATAGGAATAGAAGGTTTGTAGGTCTTAACCTTATATATTCTCATAATGTTTTTTTTTAATAGCAACGAAGAGAAGTAATCACTAGTATTGAATAAAATTTAATCTAATATTAAATGTAAACAAATAAAGGATTATTTGTGTTAATCTTGTACTTGGACAATATTATGAGTTTGACGATTGAAATCAATAAAATCAGATGATCTATTATCTGTTGACTCCTCCTCTTCATCATCATTATCTGAACCAGTTAATAAAAGAAAATCTCTTGAAGGTGATGCAGAAGAAGCACGAAGTCGATATTTTGGACGTTTACGATTAAGTTTACCTAGATTAGAGTTGAATGTAACACGTAGATTTTGTGAATTGATTTTTGAGACTCTCCTAGCTTGTGGAGTTGAATACTAGAGAAAATATTAGTGAAAAATATAATGACCAGTTAATGATTTGTTGACTATATATATATATATATATATATATATATGCATTTTTAAATTCAGTTTTTAATTTTATGGACTATAACTAATTAGTCCATATTGACATACACGCATCTTGAATAGACTGTCACTTAGTCATAATTTTTAGTATTCGAATTATAACCAGCAGCAGAATTTGAGACGAGTAATTCATTCTATTTGCGACTTGTCAGCCGCATACTTGTATATTCTAGAGTTAATGTTTAGAATAAGAGTTAAGGCAAGTATTATTTCACTCTCACATGCAACTACATACCTCGATTAAGTGCTCTTAAACAATTGTTCTAAAGTAAAACAGTAAATCATATAAAACAACAAAATACCTATGCATACTATTAGTGTTCGAGTGAAGATTATTACACTCAGTTATTGCACTTAGTTCACTGGAACAAAATAAAGCTATAGAAACACTAATGTTTGTTGATATCATGGATTATGTAAGTATAAGACAAGTATAGACCAAAGGTATTTTATTGTAGGTAACTGATTTTATATTATGGAAGGCTTGAGTGAATAATGATGAAGTTAGACACTGGGTACCAGGCAAATATAGCAGGTAGGTTGATAAGATTATGATTGCCCATCAACTGCATTAAAAATGCCTAACCGATGGCCTACTATCCTACGAAATGTTTATTTTTGTGAGAGTAGTTTGGAGGAGGTTACAAACAGTTAACTTGAAATACACCATTAGCCCATGAAATCATTAACTATTAATCTGAGCCATGTTATTAGATTAAAAGAGAATTTGAGTCTGTGACATAACTGTAACCAATGATTGCAAACATTATGTAACATGGTTACGAATAGATAACAGTGATGAAGATATGCATCCATTATTTATTTCATATACTTAGTTCTCTTTATAAACTTGGAAGAAATAACTAGAATAACATGAATTCATACAATTTTGCCATTTTCTCGTCAGCTACTTACAAACTGTAATATTTTGAAATTTTAAATTATAAAACAGAAATTTAGCATATTTATGAGGTGAAGTTGACTGTGTGTAAATAAGTGTAACATCATCCTAATAAACAGAAGGTTCAAGTAAGGTTGACAGAATTGACTAACAACTGTTGTAGTTAAATATAATCAATAAAGGAAATTTCTAGAACATCATGAAAGGAAAAAGTTAGAGATTTCAATCAGTTGCGTAACGTAAAAGTTGAAGGTGACTGGGAATGATGTGAGTTAAGATCAACCCATTATAAAATAAGATTGTGGAGTTGAAAAGATTTTTAAAAAAACGTAATTGCAAATAAAAGGAGTGAAAAAAGTGAACAAAGCAATAGAATAAAGTCAGTTTTATTATGGAAGAGAAAAATTTATTGCGGATTCTTTGTGAATATAGAGATCTAGTTTAAAGTGATTGACTGTTATAACTGTAGTAAATTTTGATTGTTTATTAATCACTTCGAAAGATCTCATGGTATAAGTCCAATAACCTATGTCAAGTTGTATATATTCAGCCCTAAACAAACTGGACTCCTCATTGCTACAACATTCGCATGACGGTAGCAGCTGCGCGTCTTATATGCAGACATGTAGCAGTCGGTTGAAGTTTGTTGTTGGCGTAAGCGAAAGATAAGAACGCTGACAAATTGTGTTTTCGTATTCCAGTGAACTAAGATGTGATATGAACGAAGACCATCGACTTACCGGAAATGTTGGTATGAATTATATCAGCGAACTGTGAATGATTCTTTTGATGTATATATAGCTCTAATTTTTCAGACGTGAAGCGTGCAAACTCTGTGATACTATGAATTCATTTTATTGCTGCTAAACTGAAATAGTTACTAATTCTATAGTTGAGTATTTAATTCATGCCACTGAAGAGGGTTTAGACAGATTAAAACAAAGTGGGAAATAATATATCTTCAACCTATACAATTTAAATAATCACCGATTCATGATGGATATTCCCTTACACTCTTTACATTAAAAAGCTAATGAATCTCAGAACCGATAACAAAGATATTCAAATATCAATAATGGACTAGGTATATTGAACTGTTTAACGCAGAAGATATAAGATGATCAAATTATTTGTCGTGCGACTGGTCAGCTACAGAATGTGGTATCGGAACAATAAAGGGGAATTAACTGGTAAGATAGCAACTTTGTATCGGCAAAGACTGTTAATTTGAGTGTCATGAATGTGAAATGACCATTTACACATAGAAACAAGAAACTACATGAGTAGGTAAACCTAAAGACTAATAAAATCACTGACGGTAAAGGAAAAGCTCAACTAGAACACTGTTATTTTCAGTTATCCAATTTTACGAATATGTTATGCAAACTAGTTGTATATAAAAAACCGGATGAATCTTTAGTGCATGACTAGTTATTAATAACGTTTTTTTTAAGAACAACACCTTTATATTAAGTGACTCAAGATAGTTCTCAGCAAATCCTACCTCATCCAAGCTTTGTGTTAGTTAGCAATCATCAGCAAGACCTATCAAGAATCTTGAACGAACTGATGTTTCTTGACGGATTTAGACCTGTGCAATATTGCCTTACAGTATAACAAGTTACCACAGAACTATTCAAATCGCCAGTGACTAACACCTTGAAGGAAATAATTGGAATTGCCGATTATATAAACTATTGTGTAGAAACTGATAAAGATTATTTAATTTCCTTGGTCCTAAATTTGCATTATATCTTCAATAATTCTTGACCCACTAATCCCCTCCCTCACAGTTATTAGGGAGGTGAAAATAGGTCACAGGTCTATTCCGTAATACAACTGACGATAATATAAAAGAAAACGTGAATATTTACACAATGTGGAAAGAGTTCTTAAGAATTACTCATCAAGAATGCAAGTTTTATGGTATATAATTCGACAATGCTTGAAGTCCAGAATGGCAAGAGTTGATGATTCAGATAGAATTTCTGGAAATAATGCATTTTCGAATGGATACCATAGTGCTACGTGCAAGCCAACTCAGAAATCATCTCATTCGAAAAGTTCAAATATGAAGTACATGCTGATCAACTCATAAACACCAACTAAAAACAGTCACGATTAACGATTCAAAAACTCAGCTAAGAACTCATTATGTGAGCACAGCTGTCACACAATTCTGTAAAATATACCACTTACATGAAAAAAATACATGGTTTTGACAAAACTACTAAACGTGGAGCGCAAAACCACTTCGAAATATACACAAACATAATTATTCGAAGAAAGAATAATAGAGAAATAATAAAATAAAAAATATTTCATCATTTTTAGTACCACTATAGAAAATGTGTAACTTTTTAAAAATGTCCTGTATTAGCCAAGAAAAGAAATCGGATTTTTAAATTACACACAGATCGGATCAAAGGCCACGAAAACCCCAACTTCGAGAGGCGATCCTCGTGGATACCCTAGAAACGGGCGGTGAAACCAAAACAGCATCAGTTCATTAAGTCAACAACTGCTGGTCCGAGCTATGTTGGTGGATGCATACTACTTGGTTGGGGTCCACACAAATGCCGTAACCAACAGTGAAATGGCTTACAATCAATCACAATGATCCAGGTTCCATTCAATATTTATCTTCCCTTAAATCATGACCCTAAAATTATCTCACACCTTTATTTTAACGAACACATTGCTTCTCCCTAGACTATATTCCATATATCCCCTCTTTTTCTTTATTATTATCATTGAAGTGACTAGTACTTCTCCTCCTTTGGTGTTCACCTTGCCAAAGGTGTGGCAACTTAAACCGATGCACAAGTGTTAGGTTCTGTGTTTTGCATACATATATCCTATAAATTTATAAATATTCACTTTTCATTACGTATCATCATCGGTTTAAGTGGACAGAAAACTTTGTTTTAATCTTCTCAATAGTTTGCGGGTTGAGCCAATAATCTTGACAGAGGTATAGTCAAAGTTAGGTTAAGGAGTACTGCGTTCGGCTTAGCATTAAGATTTTAGGGTATTAAAACAATTACTATTATACTTATTATTAGTAGTAAAAGTAATGAATTAAAGTGTAACGAAGAGAAGCTGCAGTGAACATTTAATACAAAAATATTGAAACGAAGTGACTTTTGTGGAGATTGGTTTTAAATTTAATTGTTCGTATTCGTCACAGATTGAAGTTGGGTACCACTGAAAACTATGAAACACTGGATAACTGTTTTATTTTAATGTGGGACTACTTAGCAGCGCGTACTTTGTGATTTGATTCCCTGATGGGATACAGGAATACTTAACTTAATCGCCTTCACATCTCATCCTTAGGTGCGAAATCCTCCTGATTAGAATTCCAAGAGACTATAGAACATGAATTATTTCAACCGAACGGAAAAAATATTGGTAACTACTTTGATAAAATATGATCTAATCAAGTTAACAAAGCAAGAATGCGTGCAATATGTGCCACCATTATGTATGATTTGAATTTAATCAAAAATGCAACATTGATGAGTACTATTGTAAGACAAATAAAAGTGCGTCGGACCACATGGTTTTTCAAAACATGTAATCGAAATTCGAATTACTAATTGCACCACCACGTGTATTGTATAATCGTGACTTTAAAATGTTCCGATTACATAAAAAAATACCACTTAAACACTGGATTATATGTATATGTGTTGTATCAAATACATTTAAAAATAAAGAAATTTTGTGCACAGATACATATTTGTTTTATCTCGTAAAACAATGTGTAAGTCGAAATATCAATTTACTGTTATAGATTAATAGCAACACGTTAACCAAGTAGAGATTTATGTCTTAGGCTTTGAGCCTCACTATATGTGTAGATAATATTCAATTGCTGAAAATCCCCATATATATCTCAGTCCAACTTTATGGATTAATCTCATGCCACCGTTAAGTCAATACTATCCTTACTTCTAATCAACTTACACAGTTGCTGAAGGTTAACCTAGGTGATTGGGTTAGGTTTCACGTATGCATGATAATCGTTTACCTCAACCCACGATGTTGGAAAAAAGGTACACATGGTCAAGCCAAAACGTCAATCTGAGTTATGTTGGTAGATATAGCTTACCTAGTTGATGTTTGCGCACAAATATTTAGCGGTTGCAAACGCTGAGTGATACGATCAAAAATCGATCCCGATGTTGCAGGTGAGTTCATTCTGTCTTCCAATAGATGCTAAGCTTAAAATATATTTCATACCACTCGACAAAGTAATTCTTTTTCCTCGAACCATATCCTTCATTACCGCTGACGTCACTTCCGTTATTCTTGTATCCAATTCTCTGTACTTATGTGGTTCACAAATTGGAGCGATGTAAACAGATGCCATTTTCTATGGTGCTTATGATGGACTGATTGAACAAACTTACTATACCAACCAGTGCTGATCGTCGAGGTAGGTAGTTGCTAGATAGGTGTAACATTTGACGAAGATTCGAAACCTCAACAAACGACTTGATATGCTTAACTAATCTATCTTGAATACAACATTATCACCACTCGGTTTCTCCATTATACATGAGGAATACTTTGAAGGCATCTAGAATCAAATACTTGCAGCATGTTCGAAAAACTTCAAAGACCGTGTGTGACGGTCATAACTACATAAAGAACTGTTGCATATTCAATCATCTTTAGGTAGGCAAACAAGATACTGTGTATGAGCACGTTAGGAACAATCCATGGAGCTCTTCTCATTCATATAAACACTTCTTCAATCCCTTCTACCCACTGAAGCTTTAAAATACTTTCAAGATATGTGAAGTATTAAATACGCTCAATGACTTCACTTCGTATGGTTAGAAGAGGCTCTGACACTGATTAATAATGAAGAATCACTTTGCATTTAGAGGGAAAGAAATGCATTCAAAACATTTTCGCATCATTACTCAAGGTATTTTAAAAACTCTCTTATAATGGAATATTCGCCATACAAAATTATATCACCCACGTACTTTAATACAAATATTGAGCTTGCGTCACTAATTAGTCCCTAAGAAATTTGACAAATATGCTATTATTAAAAGTGTATTTAAGACAAAATCAAATAAAAATTATGCAGACATATAGCCCATTCAGGATCATCAATCTGAATGACAGTTCAATGATAGCTTTTACTCTACCAACTGAATAGAACGCCTTAGTAGGTTTATAAATAAACTGACAAACGCAATTCGATAATGCTTCCCAACTTTATTACTAATACACTAGCATATTAGTATTCCAAACGTAACTACATTTGAATACGAAAGATGGCACTGTTCGTTATCAAGTTACTAACAACTAAATTTAAGAATAAGATAACGTCATTTACACTGATCGATCGATGATCATTAGTTCAAGTGACAGGAGATAGTGTGCCCCATATTTTGATGTTAGATTGTCAAAGGTAGTTGGCGACTCACTCTGTATTAATTTAAGTCCCATCCCACTTGGCGATCATCAGCAAGATGTACTTGCGATCTTGAACTAACTAATGCAGACCGCATCTGGTCATCTAATACCAGTGTCATATTAATACTAACCATATAGTAGTAATGTCAGTTAGTACTCCAGATAAGTTTTCAAAATAAAACAAAGTGAAAAACCGATTCGTGTAAAGCTTTTGTAAGTAATATCAGTTAGGCAGTCAGGTACAAAGTAAAGTAGTACATATTTGCAACAATCCAAGCTACTGCACCCCATAAGCATAGCGAGGTGAAAATCAAATTAACAGTGACAACAGAGATCGTATACAAAAAGTTAGACATAGAGAGTACGAGTCAAAAAATAACTAGTCCGCAGGAAGAAAGGTATTGTGTAATTGTACTAATTATACAGCAGTAATTTCAAAAAATTATTATATTAGTAGCAACATTTCATACATTCTGATGTACATAGTTGAAACATGCAACACTAATTTATACAAAAGTTGTTCAATGAGTAATTAACCCTGCACTAAGATGTCAGTATGTTAGTCGCCTTGAAAATTACAATATGCTTAAATATTTCTGGCATCTAATAAACTACCATTGATGTATCTGGCTGTCAGTCAGTCAGTTACAACGTAGAACTTGGTACATGCGTACATCAGTTCAAGTTGCCATGCCTCAATTAGCAGATAGAGATTAAATTATCGGACCAAATCCCAGAGGAGGGGAGGTAGTAACAGAGTAAGTACTAATGGAAAGGCATAGAGATCAGAAATGAGATTTGAGATAAAAAGTGATTCAGTAAAGAGAAAATTATAATAAGCTCAGAAATTAGAATTTGGAGGAAGACAAGGAGTGGATGCACCTGCGCCATTGGAGTCGATTTTGAGCCATATCACCTACAGTCTCTAACCATTTGTTACGATCATCGCGTGGGCCCCAACCAGGTAGTCTATGTGGCTGTAGTGACGATTCTGAAACTTATAGGAATATTGTCTACATTAACCTTATGAATAAGTTAAATAATTACTTTTTTACTAATCACTGAATAATGAAAGTAGAATGATAGAATATATTATAGATTTTGTACACGTAAGTGAGATACCTATAGTTAATTGATTAACTTAGCCACATTACCGATTGTGCGAATAGATAATTTGTGAGTTTTTTTTTCACAAGATTCGACAAATAATCATGGGGAAATAAATTGTTACATTTTCTAGAATGAACCTACATAGACAAGCATAGAACAGTTGAAAAAGTAATTAAAGCTAACAGAAAGTAAAAATATTTGAACTTGAAGTATTAGCAAACTTCTTCATGCTATCACATGCTTTGAAACAACAAAATAGGAGTTAATCAACTGATGAAATCAATAAGGAACGAAATTCTACATGAGAATGTAAAAACAGAGAGAAAAGAAAAGGGATGATTTGATTAACCGGCCAGTTCAAAGTAACTTGACAAAGTGTACGTTAGCTGAAGTTGTCATATTACATTAAACAACAAAATAAAAATAACAAGATGAATACCAAAAGAGTAGCGATAATAATCGTAGCGATCGGGAATGAAAATAAATTAAGCATTGAGAATATAATTCGAGAAGACAGAATAAAAATATATGTACGAAAAGATACTAAAGGTAGATGAACAGTGGATGCATATCTTCACCAGTGTGACAGACCCTAAGCTGTCACTCAACGTCTCTAACTGCTGATCACAGTTATTGAGTTGACCACAACTAGATGTCTTATGCTTAACAATATCTCAGGCCAACAGTTAATGACGTTACGAATGATTCCCAAGTCTTAGTGCAAACATATTACTTTTCCCACTTGATTTTTAAGTGATCATATGGATTCCGTATTTTTAGCGAATTTGGATCAACATCACAGTTTTCAGTTCCTTATTCACAAAAAATGTTTACTATGATATACTGTAGCTTATCTTTGATTACCAGCTTAACGATTCAAGTATACAGGGGTAAGTCAAAAAAGGTAGTGATCATAAAGTTAAGCTTACTATAAATAAAGTGTTATTCAGAAATGAAACTTAATTATATTCCTTCTACGCTACGAAGTAGATGTAACCTTAAGCAGATAAAAGATAGTTATCTTCCCATAAATAAGAAGCTCAAAAAGGCATCTACTTAATAAGTGCGACACGCATAAGCGAACATCAAAAAGGCAATTTAATAATATGCTATAGATGTACATGTTATTTACATGTATAAATGTTTCGACATGTATATACACGCAAATCCAAATCGCTTGTTGTTCCGCGTAAATAGTCTAGTATTTGTCTGTTTTCATCATTTTCAATTAGTTTGATGCATGCTGCTATTTACTTGTTTTCATTTTCTAATACTGTTACAACATCCACATAGTCAGATGAACGGCATTAATGAGTTGGCTAGAGACGGTATAAATGTTATTACTACTAGCTGAGTGATCTGTTATAAAACTTGTTATCTATTGTATTACGTTGATAAGGTTTCCTGATTTCTGCGATTTTCATTATTTAAACTGGATCGAATGGGATAAACAATATGGTTGTAATGCATTTAGGCAAACTCGTTGAAATGCTAACAGTTCGGAGTGTTTGTAATAAATTATTGGTGGGTTTAGAGCAAGCCGTAGTCCGTTCAGTAACAACCATATACCGAATTGATGTACTTGGATTCGAGGACACACTGTATATACGTAAAACTAATTAATCTTAATTTAGTTTACATTTCCTGAGACTTGAAACTATACTCAATCGTTACTTGAGTTATTCAAAAAAAACTGTTGGTCATTTCTCATCCACGCCCATTTTGATGTGCTCTCCTGTTTGAGTCGGTTTCATTGGAGCAAACTTAAATTATCATATCCACTAGGAAATATAAGTTGAAAATACATTTTCAGGAGTGATTTGTAGCATTTATGCCTACTGAATCGTGAATCACATACACATACATGCATATGTAAGATACACAGAAACAACTGTCAGTTATAATCAGCAGAGAAACCAACACATCCATAGGTCTAGGTTGTCACATCACAGCCAAATAACTATAGCTAGTAAAACATAAACATACTTGAGATAGCTTTCTTAAGCATAAATCATCCATCGGTCTACGATTATTCCTGTTGTTAATATTTTCTAATATATCATATGCATCTGTTTCTAGACAGCTATATCCAGAATTATCATTATCCGTGGGATTGTCTTTTTGACCTTCAGGATATAACTTAATAGTAACAGGAGTTGGAGATTTTGATTTAGTAGGATTTTCTACTAAATGTTCTTCATCACCATCTTTATGAGCATTATTGTCAACAATAATACTTGTTTGATTATCAGTTGATCTAGTTTTATCGTCCATATAATTACGAGCACTAGTTTTATCCATATTCACATTGTTCAGAGCTACATAATCAATATTGTCAACATCACTATCATTATTGTCATTATTATTATCCGTAGAACAAACAAGATTAAAATGCCCGATGTTCTCTGTTGCTGATGTTGACGTAGAATTATGATAATAATCACTAACACGTCCAGAATCAGATAAATCTAATAAATATGCATCTTTATTAACGTGGCTATCATTGTTGGATGTCACAAGAGGTGGAATACGAAAGGCCCAACCTGTTGCATTCAACGATGAGCTTAATCGATATGATAAAGATGTAGAGTCACTAGACATCAGAGAAAACGATGATTGATGAACCTGAGTTGAAGATGAGGAAGATGATGTATTCAGATGATAATGATGTTGATGGTGATGATGATGTGGAGGTTGGTGTGAATGATGATAATGATGATGCTGCACAAAATCTGTACATGATTCTTCATTAGGATCAATCAAATTTGTTGTTGACGATTCGAAAACACCGCCATCAGTTGACGATAAAGAACTAGATGTAGCAATCGGTGGAGAACATAACGAAGACTTAGATTTTTCAGTTTCATTATGATGATAATCACATGCACTAACTGAATGAGATTTCGTATAATTTGAAGCTCTGCCTGTAGTACTACTGTCGTTAGCTGTAGTGTTAGACAGGTATAAAGGATATAACCATTCTACATCCCAACGGTTGTCTTTAAATAAATGTACCAGTTCAATTATGACTTTGCCTTCTTTATATCGTTGACTAGGTTCAAAGGCTCGTTCATATTTCCAACCAAGCGCTGTATCACAACATGCACAAAATATGTCAGCTACAAAATGTAATCCGGTCAAGAGAACACGTTGTTTAGCTTCAGCACAACGAATATTTACAGCCTGATAGATATAGGGTCGAAAATCAAAATGCATATAATAAACATCTGTAAATTTAATTTACATATTTACTTTTTAATAAGTGATACGAGAAAAGCACGAATATGAAAACGCTTGCAACTTTTACTAAATAACTCTGATAAAGCCATACTGTTTTACATCCCCCCTATTCTATGATAACCAGAAAACACCAACAGTTCAGTGATTTACTACTTGCCTTACAGTATGCGAGGCTCCTGTTGACTTACTACCAGGAGCCTCGCTTACTGACTTAGAGTATGCTGATGACATAGTCCTATTTGGTGAAGACGCTGACAAAATGCAGAGTCTTCTGACTACCATGAGCAACAATGCAAGCATGTTCGGGATGCGGTTTTCCTCCTCGAAATGCAAAATGTTGCCCAGAATTGGATTGCATCGGCACCTGAACTAGTGATAGGGAGTGAAGTAGTCGAGCGTGTAGACCGCTTCACGTATCTGGGGAGTCTCATCAGTGCTGATGGCCTGGTGACTGACGAAATCTCAGCACGGATACAGAAAGCTCGATTGGCTTTTGCCAAGTTGCATCACATATGGCGAAGACGAGATATCCGCTTGCTAACCAAAGGACGAGTGTACCGTGCAGCAGTTCGCTCTGTCCTACTATACGGGAGCGAAACATGGCCGTTAAGAGTAGAGGACATTCGTAGGTTACTGGTCTTCAATCATAGGTGTCTCCGAAGCATTGCTCGAGTATCGTGGGACAACCGAGTGAGCAATGCTATGGTTAGGAAACGGGTTCTAGGAAAGGAGAGCAAATCAATAGATGAAACTTCATCAGTTGAGGTGGCTCGGACATGTGTTACGCATGTCTAACTACCGTCTGCCTCGACGAGCTATGTTTTGCGGCGTAGGAATAGGTTGGAAGAAAGCTAGGGGTGGCCAAACCAAAACATGGCAGAAATCGATGAAGTCACTGACAAGTGGACTAAGTCATGTTGGTAGATGTAGGCTGCGCGGTTGGGGTCCGCGAGACGAAAGTCACCAATGGTTGGAGACCTTGAACGATATGGCTCAGAATCGTTCGCAATGGCGCAGGTGCATCCAATCTTTGTGTTCTCTCAAAATCTAACCTTCTGAATTCTCTCTTTCTTCTTTCAAATTTATCTCACTGAATTATACTTTACGAATCATATCTTCGCTCCCTAATTTTCTGCATTACTGCTAACACTTCTACTACAGCTATCACTCTTGGATTTGGACTGACAGTTGCGTCTCTGTGCTGATGTGTGGTATGGCAACCTGAACTGATGTACGTACGTACGAAGTTCTGCGTTGTATCTGTCTGTCTTACAGTATGCAGTAAGATCACAAGGTTTTGTTATATCACTGAAAACATGCGTATTTCTAGTATATTCAAGATTTCGAATTCCCTCCGACACACTTTGTATTCTGATAGTTTGTGATTTACCGAGTTTGATTCGGGCGAATGATTCATTTCAGATAAAAATGAATTTTTACCCTGTTAAAAATTATTATATTTTCACGACACAGTCCTGCATATATTCAGTTTTTAAACAATACAAAATTAGAACGATAATTAAGGCCTAAAACGAATAATATTTAATGTTCGCAAAATGTGCTTTTGTAGACATGAGTAAAATAAAGAAAAATACACCTCTGGTAAATATATCTCAGATCACAAGAATTATGACTATTTGTAAAGTCATTTTGTTTTTCGAAAAGTTACCGATGATAATCATCGGTTTAGGTCACATTTGAAGCCAATGCATTATAGTGCACTGACTTCTATTAATAATTATTCACGCCTAGCTACCAAATATGAAGAGACATTACGATACTGAATATATGAAAATACCACCTAGAGATGAAACAAAAGTACTACAAATGACTTCACAATGTCAAAAGTCACGTACAAAAGAGAGTATTACCACATTTGAGACTTTGTGTAATGGCTATTTTGTGATATCACATAAAAATTCGTCACCAAACATAAAGATTTTGTGGCACTGACGTCTAGGTAATTACAACCTATGCTGTATAAAGCACTTGATGAGACCAACAAAACAAATGGGAATAAAAGATTGGGGGTAGGATCAAAACGGTTCACTGATACGTATTTTGTAAGTAGATTACAAATGAATGAAAAAAAACGGACAGCCTAATAATGAACATTTACATTATATCATGTAAAACTTGATTAGTAACAAAATTCATGTCAATTTACAGGTGCTCAAATCGATACAGGGAATTTCACTACTTAAACTAGTTTGTAGAGCGATGGCTTAGTGGTTCAAACATTCGACTTTTAATCAGATAATATGTGAAAATGTAGCTTTAATTGCTTATTTCAGTAAGTTGATAGGTGTCACGAAGATTACAAATTCGAAGACTAATGTGACTCGAAGCGAAATGCACAAGCAGAAACTTGGTAAATGTATAAGTCAACATCAGTAGATCAAGAATAATAAATGCTGCCATTAAAACAATTATCTGAACTTGTGAAAAGATATCGAGAGTCCTGAAGTATGAATCACTATCGCAAACTGAGATCTAAAGCGTGTTATGAACTAAATTAACCTTTTTCCTTAAATTTTAATACTATATCAACAGACCATATGTTAATTTTCATGATGAGTAAACTACAACGAACCGGTGCCTTGACCCAAAGCAGATCTAACTCGATAATAAGAAACGAAGATCTATCCCATGATCATGTTACACATTATTAAGCAAAAAAACTGAGTTGGAAACCACTAAAGAATGTTTTAGGACACAAAAAGGCGGCTAGGTTACCTGATTAAATAGATAAGCACGGCCTTGGCTTCCCTGAAAAGATTTGCTTATAAGGTCGTCATGACGAGCAAGATGAGCACGGCAATGAAGGCAGCTGTATGTCAAACAGTTCTTTTCGAACGGAAAATAAGTTTGAAACTTGCCCTTAACCATCTTAGTCGCAATAACTTAGTCACATTATGCAAGCGGATAGAACTTGATAAACACAATTGAAAGAAGTGATTATTCTCTGCCAAACGAAGATTTACAATCACTCAGCGAGATAAGCTGATCTAAAAGACAAACAATAGTAGTTATTAGTAAATAAAAATATTACCATAATACAGAGAAAGAAAGGTTATCGACTTACAAATTCAAATAAAATGTTTTGCAAATCGAAATGTATGTTTAGAACTATGACAAATAAGATGCTTGAAGTTATGTTCTCCACCAATCAACATTTAAAAACTGCTTTCTTTGTTGGGGTAATTTATTTGATGGGCTTTCAAATAGGTACCTACACATTAACCTATGTTTAAACGACTACTTTGCGCCAACAATTTGCATTCGAACTTGTGGGCCGAATAGTATACGCCTAACTGAAGTGTACAAACAACAAGGAGTTCTATTTACATTTCAATAAAAAGATAGTTATTAAAATGTCTTGAAACAAAATATACTGAATTACAGCAGTATTAAATAGCTATGAGACAGATTAAATGTATCTTTAAGATATTTTAAGATGATATTATGGAAGCTTCGATATAAATTACCATATTCTTTCAATCTGTCCAGAATCATTTAAACTACGCGTTAGTATACATGCACTTAGATACTTATGATGATATAAATTGCAATAAAAATTTGGATGCTGACTATTTTTTGTTTTGTCTGTGTGTAGACAAACAGATCAACTCTTGTATACAGTAAGCATTCATAGTGATTCAGATTCCTTACTGTATATCCTCCCCCTTGTATGGATGATTGAAATTAACGACACTCATATCAAGTGTTAGAACCTTCTGTAACATTTATATTCGAAAAGTATGTTAGAATCATATTTAGTTCAGGTTTGATGTTCTAATCAACGGTTACTCTACATCATTGTCACATCAGTTTCTCCTAAATAATTGATACCACAGGCTTATTTTAGCCATGTTGTTGACCTTCTTTATTGTTGACAGTATCAACAACTCGAAACAAATCATAGTTACCATTATTTAACAATGAATTAAGAAATACAAAACAATGAACAGTATCGATCCTCAGCATTTAAAAAGAAGTGAGAACAACGTTGGTAAGGAGCAAATATGTATTTAGTTAACAAGAGTAACAGTTTATATGTTCATCGTGGTTTTTGATGGAATCGTCAAACGTGTGGAATCATCCTCATTATGAAACCAATAATGTTACTTCGCCTGAGACGTTCTTCTAAGCAGCTGATTATTATGACTCGTACTTGATAGCTTGACTAGCCGCAGGCAACTTTAGCTATCGAATATCTTGAACTCTCTTAGTCAAAAATTCAGAAGACCGAAGACGAGTAGACAGGAAACTTTATACCCGTAAGATAGAAAAGTTGGTTATTTACAAAATAGTTGTATATTTGTAGTGACTATTCATTAAATTAAAAATATAATTTTTTTACTTTTATTGTCAGACATGCTCACATTAATTTATAATAATGTGATGGAAGTTTACAAAACAAGCTTACAGCATATTTATACAACTCCTCAAGCTTAATTTTATGAACATTTGTATTTTTGTAGATTTACAGTACCCAACACTAATATCCACCTAACCAGCAGCGTAAGAATGTAGAGGAGCATTACTAAGTATTTATTCTTCACAACACATTATTATTTGCTTTACACAACCATCAGTGTGAAACTGAGGTCGGCATCTCTATTTTGAAACGAAACATCATAAACTGTGACTACCAGAGAATAGCCCAAATGAAGGGATATGATATGATAGACTGCCAGGTGTCTTTAAAAACTCCCGACATATGGAAGGTACTTGTTCTCTTCAGTAGCTTTAATAAGTAAATGGATCTCCATAATAACGTTAGTTTATGTCAGTGGGTTGTTGTGCAGGTTAAAATACAGTTGATGAATGCAAAGACTGTCTGTACGCTAAAAACATTCTGGTAGTTAAATATACCAATTCACCGCTGGTGGCCGATTTTACGAAGAACCAAAACAAGGATTTTTAACTTCTGTAATTTTTTCTACAAGCTATTTTTTTATGAATGGTACACTTTCGTACGTCTTTCTTTGACCCCGAATAATAGCCATTAGTTTGAAATTAGGTAATTAATCACTGTTGGCTCTTTGTCTCACTGTGACGCCGTCAGAACTCCTTGATGCACTACCTGAATTTTATGACGATTTTCAGTATTATTAAAGCGTCTTGGATCAGCATGGATAAATCCTCACAGCACTAAGTTAGATAACCAACTACAACCAGGATATAATAGTTCAATATCCCCAAAATCGCCAATGAGTTTGCGAGTTCGCGAAAACTAATGATCGTTGTATATTTCAAGTAGCACACCATATATTGCATCTTAGGACGTCAATTTCATGACAGAATAGTCAATTAGGCCTTTGCTAGGATGTATACGTACGTATGATCAACATAGAACCTGGCACATGTGTGCATCAATTCAAATTACCATACCTCTATGGTACCACAAGATTAATACCACATTTGTAAAAGTTACTTCAGTAAAAATAAATGTAATCATAGTAGTAACAGAATAGGGTTCAGGGAGTGTGGAAAGAAGGTCATGTAATAATTTAAAGCTCACAATGTAAGGGAGGACAATGAGTGGATACATCTGCACCATTGTGACGGATTCTGGGTCATGTCACTCAGTGTTTCTAGCCACTGGTTACGATATTCGTGAGGACCCAATTCAGGAAGTTTGCAGCTACCAACACGGCTTAAACCAGCAGTCAGTGACGTCATGGACTGATGCCATGTTTTAGTCTGACCACCTCTGTTTCTCTTCCATCCCGTTTCTATAAAAGCCATCATCGTGCGTCGAGGCAGATGGTGGTTGAGCATATGTAATACATGTCCTAACCACCTCAGTCGATGAAGATTCACAACCTCATCGACTGATTTACCACCTTCGCCTAACACCCGCCATCTAGTCTCGTTGTTGCTTACTCGGTGAACCTAGCTAATGCGGGCGATGTTTCGAAGACATCGACAGTCAAAAATTAATGATCTACAAGTGTCTTCTACCCTTAATGGCCGCGTCTTTCAACCACACAGTAAGGCAGAGCGAAATGTTACGCAGTGCACCCTTCCCTTTGTTATGAGACGCATATCTCGTCCACGCCATCGACAACGTAAGTTGGCTAAATCCGAAAGGGCTGATTGAATTCATGCTGAGATTTCCTCACAGACCAACTCATTACGGCTAATTAGACTTCCAAAATAAGTGAAGTGGTCGACATACTGAACCACCCCACTTCCAATCTTTAGCCCAGGTGTTGACGAAGGCCAGGTGTGGAGCTATAGTTTGCATTTAGACAGGAAGAAACACATTCCAAACATGGTTACACTGATGCTTATTTCTATTAAAGATTTTGCATCTAATCAGCGTCTTCATCAAACAGGACTATGTCATCAGTATATTCTAAGTCAATATTGGATTCATTGGTAGGAGATCGATTCCTGGAAAGTAAGACGATGAGATTGTAGTTTTCAACAGTAAATCGACTATGAAATTAAATAAAAATCGAGACAGTGGTCAGCCTTGACTGATATCACTTGAGGTTACAAGTTCGGATGACAGTTTGCCATAAGCTCTGACACGACTAATAATGTTTGAGCAAAAAGCCTTGACAAGATTTATGCACTTCTAGGGTACGCCATTCACTAAGAGACATTACCGTAGAACTTTTAGGTCTACAGAGTCAAACACCGCTTTCAAGTCAAGGAAAACCTGCATTGTCCGGTGCCGAGCAGTATGTCTATGTTCCAAAATCTGACAATGGTGAATATCTGGTCTATGCAACTGCGACCAGGTCCGAAACCAGCCTGGTTTTCTCGTATTTGTAAAGTTGTAACTAAACGTATGATAATTATAGAATCTAGTATTTTAGACACTATATTAGTCAAATTAATTCCTCTATGGTTATCACAAGACGACTTTGACCATTTCTTATATACTGGGATGATTTACGACCAACACCGGTCAGAGAGAATTATGTAAATTCCCAAGCTTTAGTCAAAATATCAGTCAGCCTAATAGTCGACGTGAGACCACTATCCTTAAAGAACTCTGGGCATAATCCATTTGGACCCGTCGACTTGACTAGCCTTGGACTGGATATAGATTTATTGACCTCGACAAGAGTTGCGGAACCTCAGTTGACTTTTTATTCTGGCTGTCTTAAAATAATTGGAAGTTCTGAAGTAGCTGAAGGATAACTAAACTGCTCCTTGAAATGTTCAGCCCATTGTTTTGAACGTCTAGATTGAGAGCTAATAGGCGTTCCAAATTTTTCGGAAAACGTCTCAATAACGTTTGAATTTTGAACCCCAGTTTCTTCTATTAGCTTGAAAAGTTGTCTAGTGTTAACTGATACCACTGCTTTTTCTTTTTTATTTGCTTTCGTTACCAATTACAACTTACTGTCTTTTCTTAGACTTCTGTCAGTTTGTGCCTGCTTATTTTTGTTGCTCATCATGTTCGGAGCCTGACGGAATAAATTTTTGGGAGTCCATCAATTCGACAGAAGCTATCGAAATCCTCTGATTTTTCTTGACATGCCGATTTAAGTCCTTGATAGATATCACAGTAGATGCCACAGCTGTTTGAATATCTTGTCAAGCAGTATGAAGTTGAGTCACATCTTTATAATTGCCTAAGTGATTCTTCAATTATTCCTGGAATTTAATCTTGGATGCTTCGTTGCTGAACTGAATTTTAATGGATTTCCAGGTAGTAGTTCTTATCCACTTAGTAAGATGCAAGCAAATGCTTGCTAGTACTAGAGCATGATCAAAAACTAAACAAACACTCCAAAAAGATCGGTAATCTACTATCGAGCCCCTCCAACGGTGACTAATGGCGATATGGTCTATTTGCGTCCACAGTTGAGTAGGGCTAGGATGTTGACGTGTTTGACGATGTCGCTCCTGATGCTTAAAGTTCGTGTTTGCTAGAAATAACCGATTGTCTAAGCATAGTTGTAGTGAGCGATCGCTATTATCCATTCTCTGAGCTGGAACATTACAGCATCCACCTAAATGTCTTTAACACTGATTCAAGCCACTTTTATTGGCGCTAAAAACCACCAGCCATGAGTACCAAATCTGAGTGTTTAGCCCTATGAAGAAGTTCAGAAACTTTTCTGTAAAATTTATCTTCTGCTTCATCCAGGTAGCAGTCAGTGAAGTCGTAGACAGAAACAACGTTAAGGTAACGGTGTGTATCCCTATCTTTCCAAGTTCCTACTGAGTCATTTTGTCTGACGGCACATAGGCGACTGCCGCTAGGAATTTATTCGAGAAGTACTTGTTCTGCTGTCATACTTAACCGAATACCTACAACAACTAGCCCACAATAAGTTGCTGTTGAGTTACCATTAAAACAAAAAGTGTATCGCGAAGGTTCTTTACTCTGACTAGGTGAGGTCAAGGGGACGACCAAGCTAGGATCCTGTGTGTGTTTCAGAGACACAATATACATTACTGGTGCGGGATTTTAATGTATTAGCTAGGGAGGCTTGCTGTACTATTTGACACAGAGTTCGTACATTAAGTGCACCAAAGTGAAGTTTGGAGTGTGGTCTTAGTATACTCGGGACATTATTTCATGGGCCGGAATCGCTGGCACAGATGGAAGGAGAAAGCTGAAAATAGGAATCTAGGCTTGAAGGTAAGGCCAGAATATATATTAGAAAGTAATAAGGAGTATAATTAAATTGACGGTGATCTTGTGTGTTGTTAGAGGTATGAGGGGGGATATCTTTTCTCAATTGCCCACGCCGTGAAACGGTTTTTCTTACGGCGCCAGAAAAGCGCATTGGGTTAGGGTTGGTCTAAAAGACCTGGGAGCATGATTGCAGTGCCCAAGAAACAGCTGCATGAGTCCGGTCACACACGGACTAGTCTTTTCTCTTGCTTCTAGTGGCTGACTGGATCATGATAAACCTCTACATTCGAGGGGAAGCACGGAGTTCAGTGGAAAAGTAAGATTCGACTCGATGATTCGCACTTTGCAGATGATCTAGCTCTTCTAGCCCATACACATTGACAAATGCAAGTGAAGACAACCGACGTAGCAGCAACTTCAGCATCAGTAGGCCTGAACACACAAAAGGGAAAGAGCAAGATTCTCAACTACTACACAGGGAGCACCAACCCAGTTGAACTTGATGGAGAAACTCTGGAAAAGTAGATACTTTCACTTGCCTGGAAAGCATTATCGATGAACAAGGAGGATCCAACGCAGTTATAATCGCAAGGATTGGCGAAGCAGGGGCAGTATTCCTACAGTTGAAAAACATATGGGGCTTCAAGCAACTGTCGATCAACCTCAAAGTCAAACTCTTCTATTCAAACGTCAAGACAGTTCTTCTGTATGGAGTTGAAACGTGGAAAACTACTTCAAACATCCTCAATAGGACACAGGTATTTATAAACAACCAGCTGAAGAGGAAATCAGGAAACAAAGTTTAAAATGGATGGTATATACATTGCAAAAATCATCAAACTGCATCACGAGACAAGTATTTACTTAAAATCTTGTTGAAAAACCTAGAAGAGGAAGGCCGAAGAACACAATGCGTCGAGAATCGGTAGCAGACATCAAAAGGATGAACAGCAACTGGAAACAGCTTGAAAGGATTGCTCAGGACAGAGTTCAATGGAAAATAGTGGTAATTTCCTCTGTGAGGAGTAACGGGAGTAAATAAGTAAGTAAGGAATGTCATCAGGCTAATAATCATTATATTATCTTATATTAGCTATGGTCTGCTTGATTTTAAGCAAATAAAATTAACTGTTGACAGATGTTTAGATTCTATTGTTGATGGTGTTGCCGTAATAGCCCTGATTTGTGTGAAGTAATATCTTGGAAAGTAACTGCTTAATTGCTAATTGATAGTAACAGAGTTGTCAACAATAACATCATTTGAAATGAAAAATGAAGGGAACATTTTAGACTTTGGGTCTAGTTGGAAACCAATTCATCAAATCGATGATGAAATTAGATTAATACTACTCAACGCGTCGGTTTTCACAGTTAATGGGTATTCGCGCTAGGCGGAGTTGAGGTTTTTGGTGATCTTGTACGCACTGCGTAATGCAGGTAAATAATCATAATAATAGCTTTAATTCTCAAGTGAAAATTTGTGCATGTGAGCACACCAGTTTACAGGCATGATCAGTGTAATATGCGTTTATCTACATACAAGAAATTTAGTAAGGAGACTATGTTAGGAAATTTACACTACATGAATACGTGGAAAATGATAAGAAGAAAAGAAACAAAAAATAGCGACTTCAATGTTCACAGTACTAGGATACCAGAGGTATGTATAGTATCATGGTTTACCTCTGACAAACAACCGCATGCCTTTTGTCCCAGGTGATATGATATCAGAAAGTGACTGGGAGTAAACATAATGAGTCATAGAGCATGTTCAGGTACAGGATAAGACTAAGAGTGTTTGATAATTTGACTGAAGCACAACTAAGCATATATATGGGGATATCCTACTGTGATTGTGTAATCCATGTACACTGATTTTGAACGGTGGGTCATTGATGCATAAAGGATGTTGCTAACCAGCTATATGACTAAATTACTTAAACGAAACTAAGTTCGCGTTAGGTCAGCCAATAATATTACGTAAGTGCATGGTTGTATTTGGGAAAGTTTCAGTGATATACCATCACGAGAGTTTTCGCATGAACAGCAATGCATGGGACGCAATTTGATTGATCTTCAAGGGGGCTAACTGCCTAAAATCGCTGAAGAGAAATGAATAGTAATGTATCAGTAGGTTCCACTCTTGCTCTATGCATCATCATCTACAACTAGAGAGAAGACGAAATTAGAACAAATCAACAGTACTGGCATCCTGGAGTTTACGAATCCAATGAACAAGATTATTGTTTATAGGGACATTGAAAGAAACGAGTTACCACATAAGCCCATAAATGAATCAAACAGAAGAAACATTCACATATGTCTATGTCTGGTGAGTTAATTGAATGGCGCTCAAACATTCAGAGTTCCTGCTAGCTAGTGAAGTAAGAAACAATAGTAAATGAAGAGATTTCAAGTGCCACATCAGAAGAGAAGAAATTACCAATATGTCGCACAAATTAAGAAAGTTAATCTGTTTCCCAGATGGCTCTGGGCAAAATGTTCCAGATTCTTGAGAATTTATCTGTAAAATAATCTATATAATGTGTAGACTTAGAATAAATCCATATCGTTTCTGACGCTGAGTTGCGTAAGCTATAGGAAGAAAGTTCCACGAGCTGAACTGCGTTAGACGATGAATAAGCCAATTTATTCAATATCCTATAAAAGAAAATTAGATTTAATTTAAGTCAGCGCCTCCACAGAGTGTTTAGTCCTAGCTTAGTGCATCTGGTTTTATAATCCAAGGTACAGTTAATCCAGAGAATATGGAAAGTAAGGCGACGTTGGACAGATTCCAATCTGAGTTCATCCTTAATGCTAACATTACCGAGAATAAAAGCGAAGTATTCTAGTAAAGGTAGTACATAAACTTTGTATAGCTGAATACGAGAATCGTTGTTAACAAAGTTGCATAGTATGCAACCCCGAAGTCGGTGCAACTTAGATGTCTGCATAGTAACCTATTCTGTAGATGGCAGATTATAAGAGTACCTGAGTCCTAAGTAAACTACAGATTAAAGCCTATATAACTTAACACTCTTTATAAAGAGGACAAAAATTCAGGCGCTTATCTCCGAAACATAACCAACCACACTTAGAAACTTCAAGATTTAATATCCATTTCACGCACCATATGGTGACTCTGTTGACTTCAATAACGATGCTGCTGGGTGCGTGAGTAAATTTGTAAGGAGGAAATAAGTACACAATTTGAAAATCATCAGCGTATGGGAGTAGTAGGCCTATAAAACTACCTTGTATGAAGTCACTTGTAACCGGTTCGACTTTCGACAGAGGAGTCAATTTCAACAGTTTGATATTATGACTGAGGAAAGAGTTTAGCCAAGTAAGTAATGAATTCCTGATCCCATAAGTGGCGAGTTTGCCTATAAAAAGCCTGTGGTTAACCATGTCAAAAGCTTCAAATATATCTAAGTACAACACTAATACTAAGTGTTCAATTTTTTTTGGCAAAAACTAAATTAAAGAATTCAAAGTAACAAGTCATACTATACCTAGTTTTGAGAAAACCATGATGCGAATTGAAAACAAGCTTTTCAGATAGTGAATAACTAGACATTCCATCGCTAAATATTTTTTCCATCATTCTAGCGATAACTAGGGTGATATTTATGAACCTATAGTTGTACAGGTTGGTCCTGCCCACTGATTTAAATTAATAACAAACGTATGAGGCTTTTAACATATTAGGGTGAGTGCCTGCTTCTAAGGAGTGGTCAAAGAGTTTCAGTAAAAGTAATGTGACCACCATAAGCGACCACCATCTTTAACCTCAGTATCATCTAGGGGTTTACCCCCGTTATACCTAATATCGTAGCTTGAGATGTCGCAATTTTTTCTTGAGGAATTTGGGAATAATTTGACGTGTGCTATTGTCGTAGACAACACACTCAACATATGGGGCTATGCAGTTTAGGTAGCTCATCAGATTGTAATATTGGTCTATAAGGGCAATTTTGACATCTTCAGGGGTGAAATATTAGTTACATCGCAGACATAGGATGAATGACACTACTTGCTTTCTTGTTTCACTACTGCACTTTAGATGTCTGTACTCATTAGGTATATTTAGATTAATCATAATTGTTGATTTGTTACTAAGTGTAATTATTACAACTTGGGGTCGCTCGTATGGAATTCAGAACTGACATATACTCAGGTTGAGTCAAAATTAACAGTAAAAGTAAGTCGAGAGTATCATTTCTCTAAGTTAGGGTTTGGACTTAATAAGTCTATTCTCTTAGTTCCACCGTCATTAGTTATTTGGTGAATCGTTTATTCGCTGGTGGAAATTTCCAGCTGATATTTGTTAGATTGAAGCCTTTTCCAATTAGCTTGGTTGTGTGGGGCTGATGAAAGGCTAAAATGAGCGTATTGCCCGAATTCGCGCCATAAGTATAGACTGCAATGGGTAGCCAAAATATGTATCCGGCAAGTAGGTAGCTTTGAGTACCGTGGGCTGTGCCAATCCATATTGAGTCCTTCGGCGCACCTAGACATTCGTCATAAAATCTACGCACCTTTAGACCAGAGCAGGGACAAATGATAGTGCTGTCTCTACCTTTGTTATGACTATCAGATCAAAATGTGTATACTCGTCTACGTTTATTGAGCTGTCTGACAGGATTGGTCTACATCGTGTTTCCGTGGTTAATACTGTGCTAGGATTACCAGTGGTCATATTGAGTTTGTGATGGTGAAATTTTTTTAGGAGTAATTTAGCATTTAGCAAGATTATAAAAAATTATGAATTGTTATAGAGAGTAAGGTTATGCAGCAGATTGTTTGCTGTGGGTTGTGGTGGCCGCGGAATACTATCAAGTTAATAACGCCTCACAAACATTCATAATTGAGAATACATATCATATTAACGGTCAATACAAGTACATATAGTAAGTGCAACGTTTATTAGAACTCAGTTTACTTGAATCAACATCAATGTTTGAGGTGAATGATAGGTTCTTCAGATGACCACAGCATGTATGAATAAATCCAAGTGTCTAGTAGGTTCGTTATAGTGAGTTCAACAGAGAGTGACCCCAGTGACGATGAATTATGTAGCTTAGACGCCATAAAAAGGATCAATTAATAATCCAAGCAATCAATGAACTAGACGCAGTTAGAAAGAGGAATAGTGCAACGACGTCATATATAAGCCTCGGACAGTCAAAGATACAAGGCGCCAACGTCAGAGAGTGTGTACAATGATAATAATTATGCATTTAAACAATGTTAACATAGTACATATTGGTAACGTGTTAACACAAAAACTTATTACATAAGTAACACTTATAAACGTTAATAAAATAAGAAGTATTCAAAACAGTCAGCAGACAGTAGATAGAAAGTCAGTGGGCTTAAAGACATTGGAGTTCATCAGCTATCGTCAGGAGTTTAGTTTAGGAAACCTAGACTCGGAGAGGAACCTAGCTTTGGCCTGCACCCCTTTTAATGATGACTGATACTTAGCCGTCCATCCTTTCTTGTCAAAAGATGAAGAGGTGTTTATACTCAAGTAAAGTAATCCATAAGCTGTCAGTAGTAAAACATGAGCTCCATGAACCCGAACATAAGATTATATGTTTCAATTCTGACTATGTTCTAGTGCGAATATACATTTGTCTACATCTTTCTAAACACAGAATCGCTGCAGCAGAGAGACCCATTACAATTCATTTCAGCAATTAGAGAGTCAAGATTTTTACCCGTTAACAACGAAATAACCATTTAGTCAATTATAAGAATGCAATTTATGAAGTTGCTGCTTGGCAAAATGTCCAAGCATCTGTGGAATTAGCAGTGACACCTATCATGGATTTAAATTAACAGGTTCAGAATAATCCATGGATCTCGGCGACGTCTTTTGAGTTGGTGGACTCTCGTAAACATATTCTATCAGACTACGAACTCAGAGTGGAGCAAGAAAAAATCAGATCTAAACTGACAAAATCTCTTCGGAGCGATCGTCAGCATCGGTTGGTAATCAAAACAAAATAGATAGAAAATATAGCGGCGATGGATAACATTAGGCAATTTTTCAAACTAGTAAAATAAAATGGGGCTAAAAAGTTAAGTGCTAGTGAGATAATCTTCAGAAAAGTGAAATTATTTATCTGCTCTAGGCTTAGACGCTTAGAACACTGGGCTGAATACTTCTAAAATCAATTCAGTTAGCCTTTGACTACTTTAAAACTACTCGTTATTTCCCAAAAGTCTAAACAGAAAATCGATTTAGCCCACCTACTCTTGTTGAAATTGAGAAGCCATAGCTAATCTGAAGGGAGGAAGATGAGAGAGCCCAGAGTGACCAAATGCAGGGGTCTTTAATGATGGTGGTTCAACTTTAATAATTAGAGTGAAGGATATTTTAGCTAAAGTCTGGGAGCTGGATATAATCCCAAGTGACTGGAGACGATCGTTAATCATCCTAGTATATAGGAAAGAAACAAAATCGTTCTGAAATAACTATAGAGAAGTTAGCTTGACTAATATAAAATACTGGCTTGATTGATTATCAGAAGCTTAACTACAACTCTTCAACTGCACATACGAGAAAACTTGGCTGTTTTTAGACCTGGTCATAGTTGTATCGACCAGATATTAATTATTCGTCAAGTCGATGTCGGATAATCTCCATTTTTCTTCACTTGAAAGCAGCACTTTACCCGTAAAAGTGGCTTGCTCCTGCTATCAAGAAATAAATTGTGATCCTGAATCCAGACTTTGTTGGTGAACTTGAATGACAAGAGATGACGTTGAACCACTTTAACTCTGTCATAGATGAAACTATAATTTATTATAAAAAATGATAAAAATGTTTTTAAAAAACCACAGAAAATGTAAAGTTTTTACATGATTTATGAACTTTTGAAAGTTGAAAACATGTTCATTGATGTTGAATTCAAAATATGAACGATGCGACTTTACATCATGTTGTTTCTAGAACCGTTATTATGTCTTAAAACTCTTTTAGACATGGCGAATATCCTTTGATGTTTTTTTGTATGTGAATACCAATACTTGGGTTCACAAAATGTCTTTCACGAGCTACGACAAAGTAAATATATCCAAGTTTTCAAAAGAGCCGATAAACTCTTCAGCTGTCTGTATAAATTGTAATTTCTGAAAAAACTTACATCTGAATTATTAAAACAATTACCTTAATTCAGATTGGCTCTCTCAACTTTGTTAGCAAAGTTTAGTTTCCTCAAGAAATGTGAATTTTCAAACAAAGGTCATCAATATTTATTTGCATTTATTTATAGCTAATAAAAACATGACCAGAATAAGATTTATAAATGATCGTCAACTGAAACTCTTTTATATGTAATCATCTTTTTCACTGATTCAAATAATTTATCTATTTCAGTGGTATGATTTTAAGGAACTAATGAATGTTTTCTTTTGTTTCACAAGTTTTATAAATAACTGATATGTCGTGAACTTGACCAATCACGATATGCAGAGACAATAACTTTGCTATGCACCAGTATATCCAACGGACTAGAAAAATAACATCAATACAGAACAATGATTGCAATAATAGGCAGTTGGGGTAACGTGTAGGCAATCAACTGGTTATACTACGTGAATGGGAAATGATACAGCAACAGTCAATAGATCATATGAGAGTTTAGAACGAACAGAATGTACAAATAATAGGAACAAAGCATATTTTGTTCATATAAAAAATACATAAGAAATATTCTGAAAAACAGCTCTGGAAGACAGTCACTCATTTTAATTCTTCTGATCTATCAATGAAGTAACAAAATAATCATATTGACAAAGGAATTCCCTTAAGAATGTGTCATAAAGCAGCAGGCATACTGTTATTCCTCAAAGTGGAATGACCGATTCTGTAGATTCTGACTTACGCGCAATACAATACCTACTGCCACTTCCAACCTTGCTTTAATCCATTACTTAGGTACGATAATCCGACAGAACGATCAACAACTACATAGGTTATGCACAATCGTATATTCCGAAAATACTGAGTGATGAATTACACATATCAAATGAAAATGTAAATATATAAGTCAGAGTTATATATTTACTCAATTTTTGATTCGTCATCTATTTGCCTACGCTTTCATTTCCCAATCAGCACATAAGTAAACCAGATATGTCAGTAAACTATTACCATAATCATACTTCCCCATCCAGATAGACTTATTCACAATGTATAATCATAATCAGGTAAAATACTCCTGATGAAAAATATTTTTAGGAGTTCTTGGTTGTGTTGTACTACCTGAGCTAGGTGATTTAATTTCAAAATCTTTGTCTTTGCTCTAAATAGCATTATCAATGCTTAATTTAAATGAGACTAAGTTATATAGTTATTGTACAAACGTTGAATCAGTTTGTTGCAAAAGTCTTGTCTATGATTGAAATTTTTAGCTCCATATACCTATAGATCTCTGTTAGGTGTTTTGTTCAGTATATTTTTCTAAATTAATGCGTCCAGAATGTCAACATATACTTCATAATTAGGCAATTGAGACCAGCACAATATAAGCAAATGCATGAAATGAGTTGAGGTAGAAATCTTTTCGACTATGTCTTTGATTGTATTCTATAATCGATAAATACATAATTGGTTTTTTCTTAATTATTTTGAACCTAGTTACATTGGTTTAAGAACTCCATATTAATCTGAAGGATTACTGTTATCATGATGATAGTTATCTTCAGATCAAACAATATGTAACTATTCAGTTAGCATGTTCTTTGGTCAAAATTACTTTTGTTGCTCCCTAAACGGACCAAATTCATTCGATTGTATTCACATTTCCAAGTTTTGTATCATTGAAGCTGGATAGTAACATTTATGCTACTAAGGTATTACGATTATATAACTGTGATAAGTATACTTTTTTTTAACAATAACAACAGAATTGTTCACAATAACAGTAACCTGTCACAATGTATATTTTTATCCAATATAAATAGTCACTGTATCCAAAATCAGGAATTAATCAACCTGTAAATATGATGCTTTATTCCTATATCCATAATAGCCTATTGTAAATAGACAAGTGATTAAAGAAACGGTGGTGGAAATAATAGAATATACATAGATATATAGATGGAATGAGACAAGAAAATGGTAATGTTAAAGCGTTTACCGCGGAGCCAAAAGGTCCTGGGTTCGATCTACGGTGGGGTCGTGGATACGCACTAGGATAAAACACCCGTCCACTGCTTCCAGGTGATCAATCGTTGTCTGATTCAGATCGATTCGTTATATCGAAATTGACAATTAAGTGTCCCAACAACCCCCCAATAATAGACAAGAAAATGTTAGTTATAAAAACGAGTCTCCAAAATGTAGATTATTTACGTTAACAGATTTTCGGTTCACTACAAATTTCAACTTGCTGACCAGTTAACTCACAGATAGAAACCATACAATTACTTGTCCCTATGATATTTATTCCAGAATAGTGCTGCTCCACTTAACATCAAGTTCTATGACTCTATTCCCTGACAGAATCAAGGAGGAGTCCCATGCTAGGACGAAACCGTTTCTCAATGCTCTCTAGCTTTCAATGATATCCAACCACCACCAATCTGTGACGAATATGAACGACTAACCTCTATATTATTACTGCATTGATAAGATTTCAGTCTATATGACACCATTAATTCTTATTAGCAGTCAATATCATGCATAATTTACTTGACCTTATAAAATGAAAAATCCGACTGTCAGGTAACCAACACATAGACATGACATTTATCCTATTAGAAAACACTTTAAATATCTTGTTACTTAATTTCTATTGATAAACAGTTTATTTATTGTTTAGTCAGTAGTATATATGTGATTTAATACATTTGATAAAATGTATCTTATGGTTGATCAGTTGAATAGATCATGCTTGATTAATCGTTTCAGACATGATTTCAACAAGTAGGAAGATAGTTAAAGTTTTGAAATAGTTGAAGAATAAATTCAATTATATCAGCCCAACATGTAACAGAATAGTGAATTAATTCATTCGTAAATTACCTATTACGTAATACAATGTTATGATTTCTGTTATTAATGAGAATTATCTAAACATTAATAACTAACATTTGGGTGCTGCTTAAAACTGTTGAACTCTGACCTTTAATTGTCTCATATGTAGATTAATTTTATTCTGTGAAACTTTTGTTAACATGAATATACGGATAGTGATTTATCAAGAAACATGGTAGAATGCACACTTATTCTTTGTATGATATCAACACTTGTTGACTCAGAGTAAGGTTAAGTAAACATACATCTATTACCTGTAATATATGTAGAAATGGATTGCAGTATATCACTGAAGAGGTTATAGACAAACTATATTCGCATATATCTATGTGTATATGTGTTCTAGAGATCTTGTGGATGATGATAAATATTATGTTTAATTAGTTATTTGATCAGTAAGCATCCCAAAAGGATCATCGGGATGATGCCTGTAATTATAAATTTTAATAGTTAGATTGTAGAAAGCAGTAGAAGCTCTTATTGTGGTTAGTTTTTAAATGCTATTTCTGCAGGGTAAAATGCTTATATAGTGCTTGGTGTCAATCTGATTCTTTAAATGGAAATATACTTGCATAACTCAGCAACTGTCTTCAAGCAACTACGTTGTTCAGGTAATATAAAAGACAGAGAATCAGCTGATAAGAAATTATTTTATTTTATAAAGCCGAAATCAAGGACACTAAAAGTTCATTTGTTTCATCGTACTGTAACATACATACCAAGTAGTAGGATGAATTTGTATATTCCCATTGATTTGTTATAGACTGAAGCTGGTCAGTCACTGTTGCTATATGTGCATCCTGAGCGGATTGACTCGATATAGCGATTATTCACAAGTATTATTTAATTTGTATTGTGACTGGCAAGTGGAATCCAGGACGCGCGTTTCGTCCTATTTGGGATTCATCGGCTGGATGTACCTGCATCCCAATGTTGATGTTCACAGTGGGATTCGAACTCAGTCCGGTTCGTGTCATACGCCCAAATAGGACGAAACGCGCGTCCTGGATTCCACTTGCCAGTCACAATACAAATTAAATAATACATACCAAGATAAAAATGCACAATAAGTATAATGATATGTTCCAGGTTATCAGCGGCTGCTACATGCTCATGTCCTAATTGGGACTCATCAACTAAATGTGCATGCAATTGATTGAATGAATTATCGGCATTTGTAACACAAGGCACTAGATTCTAGTCTTAGTGTGAGCATCAGCGCCGAGATAAAAGTGGGTTCAGGTGACGAATTCAGATCAGGACGAAGCACTCGTTTCAGAGTTTACTGCTGGCGACAGAACAAACTCTTACCAGCTAAATAACTATTGAAAATCAGATATCACCCAAGTAAATAATGATAACTATTATCAAGTTTAATTCAAACGAAAGAACCTAATGCAATGAGTAAACCAAATAGTATGTGGAAAGAATTTCCACCAGTGAAATGTTTACACTTCATCATTTTACTTGAAGTGGATGATAATCTACTTAAAGTTGATTGGCAAATATAAATTGTTGTAATGTAATAAAAAGACTGATACAAACACTATCTCTGAAATGATGATAACTGATTTAGCTTGTTAGTGAATGTATGAAGTCTATGATCAGTAAACCGAAACCAATTAAAACTCAAATCTTGGAAAGATGGAAAAAGTGAATATTGCAAAAAATATGGTAAAACTGATTGATGAAACATACCAATGGTATTTTAACTATGGTATTTTTTAGGGATTTTAAGTTTGACTACTTTAAGACAGCTGGCTTCGATATCTATCCTTATGACCTTTGAATATATGTTATAATATGGAGAGCTGAGGGTTTTCCATATGAATGAAGTTTCACTAACAATACTGTCAATGCATGCCATTATACTGATCCTATTTGTGCAACAAATGTTTTTGCTGGATAGCTAGTCATACTGAGATTGGTGGTTGACTGTTAAGTTCACATAGACCGAATATTATTTAGACATTATAATGAATATCTTTATTGCTCGTGAATATTAGCTTGATTGTAGTGTAAATAGGATAAATCACACATAATTATGTTTTATATATCTGATTAATACATGAATACAGGAATATTGTGAGAAGAGCCCTCTAGAGTTAGAGTTAACTATGTTATTCCACCCCAAAATTTAGTTGATGAGGTGCCTGGCTGACAATTAATTCTCTCTCGAAAATCAGAAAAATGGTTAAATACTACAATGAAGAGTATATATATAATTACAAAGAGACCGTTGATTTCCACAGTAGTCATATGCTTCTTTTAAATATTGAAACATATGTCTCTAGGTATGTGTCGTAAAACATAAAGACTAAACTAACTCATTGAATCAACTATAGATCCTTTGATCTTAAAAACTAAATAACTGACTATAGGAAGTGTGGAGTTAATATACACTACTAGGTCTTAAACCTCAAAACAGTGAGTGGACTCTTTGAAACAAAACTTACGTCAGAACTTCTGTTTCCCTCTAAAGACTGTAAAAGTCTTTCAACGATTATGAAATTTTATTGAAGAAAAAAAACGTTTTAGTATTTTTAAACAGTAACTACGTATCATTGAAGGGTAAGAAACGTTCACTTCATTAAAAATCACAAATAATACTGATTAACTTACTCCTTGTGAAGCTCTAGAATGATAAACTATTATTTCTGTTAATGTCACTGTTTAATCAAAACAGACTTCAAATTACACTATTTTGTAAAGTAGAATACCACAAATCACTGATCACATTATATATTTCGTTGTATAATAAACATGATGGTTTGCCGAAATTCAATATGATATTATCTCGTATCAATATTTTAACTGTTGTTACGGTCATAAATCAGTAGTTGGTTAATGATGTAATCAATTATTATACTATGCAAATAGATAGGAAGGTAATATAAGCCTAGTAATAAGTGGAACATCTGTTAACTTCTTTATACATATTCTCAAACAAAAACTTCTTACTGAGCGTGGGAAAACAATGATTTGTACATTTAAGTAATGGAATTTCATCACTAAAGCCAGCTGAGAAATATGTAGATGTTTGAATATGATGACAATTTGTTTAAACTATTCATCTTCCTTTCTGTTCAATGTGCACGCAAATATACTTCATAAGAAGGTTCGGTGTTATTTTACCTCTGTAATACCATCATGTACAATAATCTGTAATCCTTTTTTTGTAACATCGATGCTAAGATATGATTAATCAAACGTGTCAACTTTTATGACTGTTATGTTTCCTGAGCTGGATGGTTTGATTGAAAGGATTATATTGTCGCTTATGATGACACGATCTGTGTTTACTTCATATCGAAGTGAATTTCTAGTCATTCACAATTAAAACAATTAGATCAGTGAATATAACATTACCTAGAACATTCATTTAAACTTTAAGTTATTTGTATTATTTCAAAATAGTATGTACACTTAATAGTAAGATTACGGTAAACGTAGTTCAGTAGTTATTAGTATTAAACAGATTGATCTTTTGTTGAAATAATAGATGCTTACTAGAGTTATATGAGAGTAACAACAACGAAAAGTCGATGTTACACTGTTCACATGGAATAGTACACAATTCGAACTAATATAATTGAAGATATTTAAAGTTGTGATAGTTTACAAATGTAGATAGCCATTACATTTTCTATTACATGACTACTAGATCCTGATGTATGTCACTGAGAAGCTGAAGAGTTTTAAACTAGGACGAAACGTCTACCTATTGTCCAAACTTATGTATAAAACAATTACTCATTATAACTAAAGATAAAATAAAATCTACTGATCACTATCTATGTGTCTACGAGAAAAGGAATAATAATTAAAAACTAATTTATCACCAATTCTCATTCATCACAATCCAAAACAAAGATCCTTTAGCCCACCTGTGAAGATTTGAAAGAAGAACAATTCATAATGAATAAAAAATCTTAATAGACTAGAAACTGTCAAAGTAATCCATATTAAATGAACCTTTAAACGTTATCTCAATACTTCACCTCTATTCGCATAAGCCATTCATTTATTATTTTTATGGATCACTTGAAGGTGGCATCATATTCAGTTTTAATTGAAACTTTTTTGTCTTTTTTTTATTTTTTCAAAAATAATTCTCACTTCATTTGTCTTAAATTGTTAAGTAAACAACAGTTTTATTTTCATGAAAAATATTTTGTGTTTAAGTAAATAGGTCTTCTTATGAATAGTGTAGATAATAGTGAAGAACTTTCATTTATGTAATTTAAAAAAAAAAAAGAAGAAGGAAATAGCTTTATTTTTGTTTAGATAGGAGGCATGGATTCATCATAGTCGTCTCTTGATAAAAGTCTGTGTTGTGTACAACGTGTGACTAGAATGTTGGTACATAAAACAAATAAGATTACACAGCAGGGGTTTCAAAGTTTGATAATCTTTGTTTTGTTTTTTCGTCTTTTTATTACTCAGTCTATAAGTGTGTGTGAGTATCTTTCACATATTCTAAGTGATTTCTAATGATTAATTGATCTTGATCAGAAAATTATTGATATTTTATTGATCTAATGAAATAGTAAATTAATCTGTTAATTCATCAAAATTATGTACACAGAAATCGAAGGTTTATACTTTTTTTTTAACAGTCATCTCTTTGTAATTCACTTCAAGATGAAAGTTTGAATGTTCTAGTAAAAAATATGTGAGTAGTGTTGATGACTGTATTTCAACATTCGAATAAAATGCAAGATAATATTAGAAGTATCACAGATGAAACAGTAAACCACTTATCCGGTAACCTGAAAACGATTGTACTGAATTGTACTGATACTATTAAGTAACTTTATAATTAACCACATCTTAAAATCGTATGTTTTATATGACTTTGAGTTGTTGGTAGTATTTGATAGGATAACCTACTTTATATATGCTATAGACGACGTGGCATTCCTTAGCATGATTTATTGTAATCTTAAGGAAATTGATGTTTTCTGTCGGATTTAAACATCTATCTCTTCAGTTTTATGATCTCTGGTGTTGCCAGATACCCATTTGGGCTGTGAATGACCTTTACCACTTGTGATATGTTTACACTGATTTACCATTTATAATGGAAAAAACTTGACCTTTATCTCCACTCTATACTACAATTTCACCATGAATAATTCCTTGGCTTTTACCGTTTTACTTGATGATTATGGTTTTTAATGGAAAATATATTGAAATTTATACGAAAATTAGTCAGTAAATGAAATCATTGTCATACGAAATCATGTTCAATTGAAAAGAGTAACGATAACAAAAATTTATTCATGTAATTGATCGTACTCAACAAAACAGGTACACAATTGATTTTCATGGATGTACTTTTCTACGAAATGAGACATTCGTTTTATTAAAGTGTTTGACTAAACAACCGTAAAACGTCTATTAATTAAATGATAGTACATGGTAGACAATAATCATATTCACTGATAAAAAATAAAACACTTCTATTAAATAGTAGAATGAACTTGTATATTCCCATTGATTTATTATAGACTGAAGCTGGTCAGTCACTGTTGCTATATGTGCATCCTACTACCGATTCGCCCATTGCACAAATGTGACTGTCTGGACTCAGTAGTCTAGTGGTGTACGCGGTGGCGTATGACACGAACCGGACTGAGTTCGAATCCCACTGTGAACATCAACATAGGGATGCAGGTACATCCAGCCGATGAGTCCCAAATAGGACGAAACGCGCGTCCTGGATTCCACTTGCCAGTCACAATACAAATTAAATGATACTTCTATTAAATCTCAAATAATGATTATTCAAAGTAAAAACCTGATAACTAACGTGCATTGCAAAGCAAAAGGTTCAGATGTGATAGATTTATGTATACAAATTGGTGCTTCCTACTGTAGATGTTATGCATTGTTATCGGTCAGTTTCACTCCAAACTTCAAAGTGTTATTTACTAAGTCACTGAACCCAGAATACCGCTAGCTACTAGTTATGGTTAAAGGTTACTAAGACATGTAAAAATTCATGTTTACTATGAATTGAGATTTAGAATATCGGTACACTTAAGTTCTGGCATAAATTCGGTGGGACTAGGAGTCCTTAGGTTTACTTATAGATTTATGTATATATTAAAGAAATTTCAGAAATGAAAGTAAGATTTAGCAACCTACTTTTATCGTTGTTTATCCAGTAGTAACTAGGTGTATGCAACTATAACTATTATTACACTGAGTAAACAGCCAAGTCAACATTCGGTTCTGATTACTGTTTTTCTTTTCTTCCAAAAATCCTCAGTAAATGTGATGTGAAAGCATACTTTTTAGGTAAACAATACAATATGTTGGTTGTTTTCTATTACAACGTAGGGAACATGAAGCTTTTACTTTATGATTTAAGATCATCAGAAAACTAAACAAATCGTATACTTGTCAACGATTGTAATGAAGTTAATTATATCCAACAATCGCGTTCCGTTACTTGCTAAAGAGTTAAAAGGTAGACTTTATCTTCATTCCTTTACCTACTGTTGTGGACAGAATCAAGTGCTATGAAAATGATGTTTACTTGAATACCATCTTCTATACAAGAAGATTAATTTGACTTCATAATAAACTCTTATCATTTTGACAATCATCCAAAGAATTTAGTATAACATAGTCCTACATTGATAACTACTGTTTAGTATGATAACCTCATTCATACATGTATACACATTATTGAAAAATCACGAACATTGTGATTATATTGAAAACACATTATGATCTAATGATTTCATAACAATCGATCAATAAACATGACATAATCGTTTTTGGGGAAATATTACTTACAATTATCAGTTGTCATGGTAATGAGTCATGTCAACAGTAGATATATTAATCATATAAAATTTATTATATACTGTAACAATTATACTGAATTCATATTAATCTGATTTCATGTAGCAAAACTGTTAGACAAAAGCTGACCCATGAAACTGATATCTTACATAAATTGTCTAGTCATGATGTTTCATGCCTCAATATTCATGTACGTTAGAATTTGTTATTGAAACAATGTTTCATTTCGAAATGTATTTAACGGTATAATAAAAACAAATTAAAGCTAAAATATGAATAAATATTAGTAGCTTTTGATCATTAATGTAATCAGTTTGTTGAAATTTGTCAGTGACACGAATTGACTGGTTTAGAAATATCAACCATAAGTAGCTGACTCGGTAGTCTAGTTGTAAAGCGTTCTCCGCCGAGATAGAGGGTCCTGGATCCTATCCCCGATGGGGTCGTGAATGCATACTGCTGAAGAATTCTGTGCTAAGTCGAGACAGCTGAGCAGTACTTCCAAGTGATTAATGGTTGTCTAATTCAAACCACTTCATAATATCAAAATTGATTATCAGTAAATGGTTTGATATTCTCATCATATATCAACATTACTCACTGAAAACTATGAACACTATGAAAATACATTTTACGTAGTGATTGTATTCAAGATTAATTCTTGAAGTTTTTGTGAGAGGCTATTAAGTAAGCGGTTAAACAAATCAGGGTTGAAACGAATATATACAAAAGTATATTGTTAAACGGCTGGAATTGTAGACCACGGCACTAAAAGTTACATTCTAATTTGTTTTTTCGGTCGTCAAGAGAGGAAGAATTTCTTGATTTGATTTCATTTAGATTCGTGTGGCTGTGTAACACTAAACATCACCAGTAATAGAGCTGAAAAATGATTTCCTCACTTACATCCAGCTAATGGGTTCCAAATAGGACGAAGCCCGCATCTTGCATTCCGCTTGCCAGTCACAATCCATTTCAAGCAATACTTGTGAACTATCGGTATTTTGAAGCGATCCACTCAGGATGTACGTATGGCGATAGAGACTGATTAATTTCACTCCATGACAAATCAATGCGATGATCCCAATACGTTCTAATTTTTTTCATGTTTTATAGTTTTTCAGTAACACTCAACTAGATGTCACTCTAAAGTTAAGAGATCCATTTTCGCACAAAACGAAACTATCGAATCACTTAAAATATGTTCATTCAAGCAAATAAATCAATTTTGACTGTTGGAAAGAATAAACTTTTAAAAAGGTCAGTTACTTATTGAAAACTTTAATATTAACTTATCACACTGTGAAACTGGATAGTTAGAAGCTTGTATCCAACAGATAGCATCGATTCTTTTAAGAATGGAGGTATGTCTTGGTGACAAGTGATAATTAGCATGAAACCTTAGTGAAGTAGGATTTGCAACCGACAATATTGTTTCAAATAGTCTACATAATTAGATTTCGAGTTTGATTCCAGTTCTTTTTATTAGTGTGATAAAAATTTTAATGATGAGGGCCCTTCGAAATAAATACTACATGGTTACAGAACTTTACTCACATCAATTGATCATAGACATTCTATATAACAGATGTATGTTAATAAGAGTCCACTATCATAAATTCCGTTATATAGTGTTCATTATTGTTCTTTAACAAGTAATTCAATAGATTCATACCAGTTTTCCATAAAGGCTATTCAGAATATTAAAAACTCATCTTCCCCCCTAAATTCTATCTTGAACATTGACGTTAGTGTCAAAAGAGTAATGAATAAGAAATAATAAATTACTGTGTAATTATCAGTGATTTCAGTTGTTAACTTTTCATTATTTTGTAGATTGATTACTCTGTAGTCAAACAGATTGACTGAATGTTATAACCGAAAAGTAATCACTTAATACTGTATTACTAAACTTGAACATCAAGACAAAAACCAAATTAATGTCTGTTATTTCAATAAACTTTAAACTAGACTTTATGCACAAGTCATACAGATATAAGTCTGTGAATCAGTAGTGCATAGTGTACATAGTATGAGAGTTTATCAGCTCAAGTTGTCAGAGATCATGTCAACACAACGAGTGAAGAAATTAATAAAATGAAGGGGGAAAACAGTGCATATTGTAGTGGAGAGTGAAGCATAAGAAATTAAGATCTAAAGAACAAGTGAAGTAGTTCAATAAAGTAGTAAGCATGATTAAGCTCAACATTTTGCACAAGGTAAAAAATAATTTTAACATCACAATCATAGTTTGTGCCTGTCAGTCATTATCAGCATAGAAACTAGGAGAAACTTGAGTTACTGTAAGTTGCCATACCACATTGGTAGGATTAGATGAAGTTAATAAAAGAATACCGTAGGAGCACAAACAATTTACTAGCGAAGATAGTGAGAAAGCTTAAAGATTTAGAAAATGCTTCGAGAAGAAATGAAGAGGCGACTATAAATGGGATACTGTAACATTAGATTTAGATAAAAATATAGGTTAAAAACACCTGGAAAAATTTTACCGGTTCTGAGACATTTCTCCCACAATCTTCGGCCAGTGACTGCAGTTATTTACTGTACCTCGAATGGGTATTCTGAACCTATTAACTTGGCTTAGATCAACCGCCAATGATTTCATGGAACGATGCCAATTCTTAGTTCGGTCTCGTTAGGTTTTATTCCAACTTCCTCTTACTCCAAACGGTATTTCATGTTGAAATAAGCTATGGTTGGCCACACTGTGAGACATATTCTAGCCATCTTATTAACTGATGCATCATCTGTGTCTAGTACCCTATGTATATACTCAGTATTTTTCGCTAAAATGGTTCCAAGACGTATGAGCAGTGTTTCAGTTTTGATTATGATAAAAACCTGTCGCATATGAATGTCTTTTATTTTGTAACCATTGTTTCATATCCACAAAGTAATATAGAGCAAACATCTGTTTGCTATACTCGCTCCTTCGGTATTATACGGATATGCCACCTATGATACAAGTTATTCAAGTTAGTAAAAGTCGGACGAACTTTCTTATTTTGTGTAAGGTTTTCGTCAGACACAAAATCACCAAGGCATTTAACATTTCCAAGATAAATAAAGTGATAAGCTGCCTGCTTAACGACTAGAAAATATCGTAACTCATTTCAAAAGGGATAAGATAGATACAAAATAGGTTTATACTGTACAAAAATAATGTTTGACAATTGGTTAAGTCCGTGATTACCATGGTCTCCATAAACCACTACCTCTGTCTGAAATATAATTATTTTCTTCTGATAATAATGAGTTATGAGACGATGATATTGACGTTTCATTGCTACGAGTGTTGCATGAAATAAGATTTGAAATAAACTTTTCATGTTTACTTGATGGAACTAATGAATTCATTGAATTATTGGATCGTTCATGTTGAAAAGATGCATTGTGTGAAGGACTGTAATCTGGCATGGAGTTTATAGACTCAGATGAATCACTAATTGTTTGTTTTGATATGAATGATGTTGTATTTAAAGAATTTATCTCGGTGTTTAACACTTGTGACGCTACGAACTGCTTGTTATGAATCACTTCATTGAAAGTATTAGATAGGTAGTGTTGATTACTTCGACATGTTCCAGCGGATATCAAAGACGTTGTAGATTCATTGTTTATTTGCTGACTTTCGAGATGCTTTTGAATAATATTTTTGAAGGCCGTTTCACATGAAAGATACCCGTAATAAAACATACGGGCGTTTTCAGCTTGCTGAGACTCAATGAATGAAGTTTGACACTTTTCAGGTTGAAGGTCTAGAATGGAAAGAGAAAATAACAGATCATTAATACTTGGGTTAATAATGTCTTGCCTCAGTGTTGGATGAATAGAATTTCATCAGGTTTCATGTTAGTTGTCTTGTATGAAATCGTCGAGACAATCGTTTCTTGTCGGGTTCTAACCCCACGTTGACCAGCTTCATAGACTTGCTGAAAGATTAAGACATTTACACAGACTGATACCGAGTCACTTAGACTAGTGGCTGTATAATAACCTAGTCGACAGTTGTCAATCATCATTGAGTGGTAGACCAACTTGACATTGGTCGGTATTCAGGCGCGAACAGTGAGATATTATCATCCTCAGAAAACGATGTTTTCATCGACTACCATAGAAACATAAAACCAAGTTAGCAGAAATTTGTCATAACATATAAAGCTAAATCCATTGATTTTAATTTCTGTTAATATTTCATCAGATTTCGTAAACATTGGTTCTGATTTAATAGCATTAACTTAAATTCATGTAGTTGATGTTGACAAGTGACATTTTAAAAAAATAAGATGTAGACTATTATACGTGAACATTTTTTGAAGACTCGATGCATAACAACAACAACTTTAATCAAAGATGTGTACTGTATTGTATATTAGTTACTTTGTTGTTGCTTTTGTTTTGGTATATTTGATCGATTCATGGAAGATCATATGGTTTATCAACAGTTCTTGATAGATGTTATCATTATATGATCTTTTTTTACTGTTATCTATCTATAATTATAAATGTGATGACTAGCAACTAACTGTACTGAAGTGGCCTCTATCTTTTCTATTCATTTTCAGAAATCTAATCCAAGTTAAATGTTTTCAATTCATTTTTATCAGTATTTTTAATTGATATCAGTCGTTGATACCTCCAATTAGCATATGTTTATGCATAGGAATGTAAATATATATTCTGTTTATTTAACTTGTTTCGTTGTACACATGATATAGGGTTCATTGATGAATTCTTTATGTATTTCACCTGTGTTTAAACAATAATACAATTAGTCATATTTCATTAAAACTAACTACATTTTTCTCGTTAGTATATTGTAACGGCAAATAAAAAAGGAGATTTGAAACTTAATAAAGTTAGATCATGAGTAACAGTGGAATCCAAGACATGTATTTAGACTTATTTTATGCTTATCAGCTAGATGTACTTGTATTCTAGTGGTGATATTTGGACCAAGACTAAAACACCATATCTGCCAATTCAAACACTAACATATTATTCACTACATCATTGAATTCAGATAGTAATGCAACATTCAACGGGTATAAAGCCATATTATATATATTCCTTCTGTCAAATAATAAGGAGTACATTTGATCAGTCACTACGTTCATTTAATTGACGAGCAAAATATTAGATGAAACCTTCTTTCTGAGATTCAGTGCTAGTTGCAAACCAACTTTAATAAAATAACTTGTATCCAATAGCATCCAATAGATAAGTTCATCTCAGAATGGATGGATGTTAAATAAGGTATATATCAAAGACTAGGAATTATTTGTAAATTTGTAAAAGTCATAATATATCTAGTGATAAAAGGACAAATTGCATTTATTAAATATCTAATAACTATGATAAACAAACCTACATAGAAAAGAATAGTACTTACTAGCTGTTAAATCTTTCACAAATTTGACTGTCAGATCAAGTATATCAGCTTTTTCTAATTTGTTGGACTGTAATTCAAACGATGTGTAAAAGTAGAAAATAACAGAGCACAAGATGAGTGATAAGTAAGCAGTTAAATTAATAAAATATATATCTATTTCGTTTAACTAAACAGACTGAGGAGTCATATACTAAGACAAAATAGCTGTCCACTACTCTCTAGTTTTTAATACTATCTAACTGAGATCAATCTACATCCAATGGAAACAATAAATGTAATACCGGTCTCCATAAGAAACTACCTTATATCAACTATAATAATCAGATCACTAGTAACCAACTTTAGGATGTTACTGAGGTTCTAGTGAGGAGTTGTAATCGGTATAGTTCAGACTTATTTACAATGAGATAACTATCACCAGAGACAATGGATGATCATAGTGCTGTGACAAATTGATTAGTATCAATTATACTACTGAATACGGTCTAGTGAAGCTGATGGTTAAGCGTTTGCTGATAGATCTGGACCCTCTAGTTTTGATTACGTGATAGAATAGAGAGTAAGCACCTCTAAAGAGCCCCATACCGTAGAGTAATCCCGGGTCTTTAATGGTACCTGACTGGGATTAGTCTGTAATAAATACAAACAGAAAATTAAATACCAATCTCCGTAACAAGATCACTCTAAAAGACATCAGAATAATTGAATTGATAGATTAAGTGTTTTAATTTATGAGAAACATTTAAAATAGTAGTAAGTTAATTATTTGAGTAATTCTAAGATAACGTGAAGGATGGAAAATTGTTTCGTTTTTCCATGAGAATTTTTATTAGTGCGTACTGACTATGTTACCAAGCATCAATCACAGAACCTTCATTCTTCTTTTGTCTAGCTAAAATTCACGTGTAATATAAAATGTCTTTAAGTTTTAAGATCTCTTCAGAACTATCGTCCTAAAAGTTACAGGAAATCGAGTAGTAAATATCACGTATTATAAACTTGTTAATACATACCACAAATGTAGCGGTACATGAATTCGCTACTGACAGACCTTAGGATATAATTTCCCGAGTAAGAAGACCTTATTAATATAGTTCAACTACACCTTATGCGAGGTAGAAAATGAGTTTGCTCTCCTGAGGATTCTCATACTAGAATGAAACTGGTATCTAGTACATTCTAGAATTCATTAGTCATCTAACTAAGGACAATTGATGATATAAGATTCAACAATCACCACAACACCGAATCATTATGAATCAGACAATCTATAGTAATTCCATTTCCTAAGAAATGACTGTAACAGATTCTGATAAACGCCATGACAAGCTGAACACTACCAGGAAACAATGTCATTTATTTCAAATAAGCATATGTTATCCACTCTAGTATTTGCATATATCTAAGCACAGTATGCAATCTACAAATGAGTAATTAATTATTATTATTAGTTGATGAATTAATATATATTCAATGCCAATAAATATATATTTCGTTTTAAATTGATTAACTTTCACACTGATGTCTCTAATAGTACTGAATTCTAGGATTTCTGTCTATAATGATCCAATGCTACTGGTAGTGAAATTCAATTCACAACTCTTGTAAAATGATAGGATGATGCATCTTCAAACAATCGCTTGGCTTATATGAGTGTCCCTAGGTATATTTCATGTCATTTTGAACTATCTGTAACATTATTGAAGAAAATCATTAAGTAATGATAACTCTGGACGTATTCATAGAACTCATTAGTAAAATATAACGACCACATTAATTACTGATACTTCATAAGAAAGTCATACTGTAGTGTTAAGATTAGGGATTAAAAGACAGTTAACTTATTGTTAATATGATGGATGAATGTACAGGTCATTACTTATAAATGAAATTTTGATTTTTCAGCTCAGCATCTTCAGTTAATTCTGTTAATAACTACAAAAGTCTTCAACTGTTTTAGAAAACGTTTGCTATAATTTTCGTGTAGTACTTATTCTGACGTTGATTTCGAGCCAGAGAATGAAAATTAATTTTTAGATAAGTGAAGTTTGGAAATATTCATAATAACGTTTGCTTCATTTGTTAACTGTTTCCACATTCATTCCCAATTAACATTTATTACTTCTAAGATTGTACACTAACTTATAGAATGCTTCGTCAATTCGAGTATTATGAAATTTTTCACTTGTACGCATCCATTACCCACTGTGAATCTTATTCATACCATTGAGTTACCATCCATTAGTTTACAATTGACGTGAAATAAATAGATGATAGATGATAATCTTAATAGTCAAGTTGTTTAGAATTGGAAATGTAAACAAACTGGGAACTAACTCAGTTGTTTGAAGATTAAGCAGTTTTCAAAAGGTTATGAATTCGATTCTTAATTAGATCATTGATACTCATCATCATCATTAACGTAGAACAGGGCATATACGCCCATAGATTTAAGTTGCCATACCACATAGCACTACGAGATAACAGAGGTAACATAATAACAGAATACAAGAGGGGAGAGTAAAGGGAAGATGTTCAGAAACTAATAATATGATTCAAGATTTAGATGAAATTGAAGAGCAAATACACTTGCGCCACTGTGACCAATTCTGAGCCATATCTCCAAGTGTCTACAGCCACTTGTTACGACTATCACGCGGACCCCAACCAGGTAATCTTCATCTACCAATAGTCAAAGACTTCATGGACTGATGCTATGTTTTGCTTTGGCCCCCCTTACTCTTCTTTCATCCTCCTTCAACCCTAGCCAACATGGTACGACGAGGCAGGTGGTAGTCAGACATGCGCAACACATGTCCTAGCCATTTTAGTCTACGAAGGTTAATGACCTTTTCGACTGATTTGCCATATTTCCCAATAACCTTTTGTCTAAACTCCATATTACTTATTCTACTGTTCCATGATATACGAGAGATGCTACAAAGATTTCTATGGTTAAACACCTTAAGTCAACCCATATCTTGTGTTTTCACGGCCCATGTTTCGCAGCCATATGTTAGGACGGCGCGGACTGCTGCGCATTACACCCGGCCTTTAGTTGAGAGACGGATATCTCGCCTGCTCCACAAGTGGCGTAAATTGGCAAATGCCAATCAGGCTCTCTGAATCCGTGCTGAGAAGTCGTCTGAAACCGACTCACCAGGGGTGATGAGACTTCTGAGATAAGTGAAGCGGTCAGCGCACTCAACTGCTTCACTCCCTATCACTAACCTAGGCGGAGACTCAAGCCAGTCCTGGAGTAACATTATGGATTTAGAAGGGGAGAAGTACATCTCAAAAATGCTTGCATTGTTACTCAAGGTGATCAGGAGACTTTGCATATTATCGGCGTCTTCACCAAATATGACTATATATATCATTGATACTCACTGATACTAAAGTGAAAAAAAAACAAGTTTATTGCTTCTTTGTTTTCAGTAGTTGTTTAATCAAATGTCAGTTTTTAATGTATAACTACTAATTCAACACTTTTCATAATGCACTGTAATGAATTGACTTTATTGGTCTAACTTAAGTTTCACACGTTCATCTTAGACATTATTCAACTAAAAGAAGTATGTTTTTGTTCACGTGATTTGAAACTCGTCTATTCGACATGCCAGAACACTAATAAAAGTTTCTGTTAAGTGTAATTAATTATTGAATATTTTGAAAGGATCTGATTAATTGTTACATAACACAGCATGAATTACTTCGAAAATTCAAGTGTTGACACCATGTCCACTTGACTATAAACAATTATAACACATGCCTATACAACTATAATAGTAAGAATATGAAATAATTATCCATTCAGTAATTAGATTAATAGAAGTTTGTATAACTTACATGTTTAATTCTAGGTTCAACAATTAATCTTCGTAACTCTTCTAATGCATGATTGATTCGTTGACGTCTACGTTTCTCTACTAAAGGTTTATTACGCTAATTTATTGAATATAAACAACAAAATAAGCATAAAATGAATTCTGTAGTAAATAAATAATCCATCTTATTGACACGATTAACTTCAACTAACAAGATAGGAGTGAGAGAGAGAGAGAGAAACACGGTAGCAACGTGTCATCATTGTATCCGAAATGTGTTAAATGTGAAACATGTAACAAAAATGTCAAATATTCCAAGTGTCTAATTAATGTGTTACATAACAGTAGTAATAGTTTCTATGTTTCTAGAAGAAACTATTTGTACTAACATTTCTTAGTTAATAATATAAACTAAAGCTATTTAAAATGGTCGGAAAATATTACAAATAATTGTTGATAGGCTGTGAGACTTTTTGGTTGGTATTTTAACTTCATAAGTATACAGTGTATTTATGGATAAATGAGAATAATTATATTTTCAGTTGTATATTATGGACTGGGAATAGTTGGGTGATAATAAAATAAAAACCGGGAAGCACTTGTTAGCTACATAGTCCTATCATAATACTTCTCATCAACGCATATCCATGAGATTGAACTCAGGATATACAGACATCGTAGCAAGCGTTTAACTTACAGGCCAATTAGGTGGAATTCAATAGTTCACGTTTGCAAATTCACTTAATTTATGATATTGTGCTACCGTCATCTTGGATTTCATGGTTTCAATTTTTGATAGAGTTGTGTGGATGCACATTGTTGAAGAACTCTATACTAAAAGGAAACAGCTACCCAACTATATTTAGTTTTCAGTGATTATTTAGCTGAAGTCATTCCATGATATGAAGCTTCAAATACAATAATCTTCATAACAGCCTATAACATGATATAATTTTTTACTATCATAATTATCGTGAACTGTCGTAGGTTGCAAACTCATTTCAGACAAGATAATGCTTGCAACTTATTAAGTTATTAAAGATGATATTATTATTTATTTTCTAACTCATAAAAAAAGGATATAGAATACTGTCCCATTCAGTCTCCAAGTTAGAATAAAACCTATTCAATCACTTAATTTAGTACAAAATAGTGAAATAATGGTAGGCGTTGATGACTGACATGAGTATGGTTGATTGTGTTATTCTGTAATGAGACTATCTCCAAAATAATTATTTAGTTGTAAACTATAGTAATGACACTGAATATAGAGATGAAAAGTATGTACTTTTTTCGTTCCAACTCAGTACAAAACATTTAGAGAAAGTAGTTAATCGTCGTCATTTAATGGAATGCAGTGATTCAATTGCTAGTTCCTTTAATTGTACATTTGGAGCTAATTGTAACTATCTAATTCCTAATTGATTTAAACGATTATCATCATAAGTATTAAAACCAATATTACCCATATACCCTTAAAATGCATTAGGTATACACTACATGCTTATTAACAGGTAATAATTTCTACAGATGTAATCTGAATTTGAAAATATACATGTCTCCATATCGTGTAACTTGTAAATCAACTAACCAAGTAATTTTCTGTTGGAAACCTCCTTCAAATTCTTAGAGCAAAAGTTACAATTTTAGGTACTGCTGGAATTCTACAAGGAAATCTTTGCAAATGGACGCTAACTATTCATTTTAAGATAAAATGGTTTTGTGTGAACAGGTATTGAGTTCACTTGTTAATATTCGTCACAGATTGATTCTAAGTGGGTAAAAATGAAAGCTGAGGAGAACTGGTGAACTATTTCTTTCTAGCATGGGCCTAGTAAGCAGTGGCCATCCTCCATACGTCGATTAATGAAACTGGGGATTCTACGATTGGATGCTGACTCAGTGGTGCAGATAATTAAGCACTTGTCGTGAGACCCTAAAGCTTTAGGTTTGATTCCCTGACAGACTCGAGGATCACCACTGCTAAGGAGTCCCACACTAAAAATAAATAATTGTTCAGTGTTTCCTATTTTTCAGTATCACCTAACCCACATTACTCGATGACGAAGATAAACAATGAAACTGCAATTCAGAATACTGAAACTCAACTATATCAAGTATGATACTTGAAAAACAAATTAAATACTTTAAGTAATAATAAAGCTATGAACATTATTGCTCGATGATAATTTTAATGAGAATATAGTACATTAGTTAGTAACTTACTTTTTTCCAACTTGATTGACCTACATGTAAATGTGAATCAGATTGAATATTCTCAGTTGTAATGCTCATTTCACCAGGTATAGTTAAACGTTGTGATCCATGATTATTAAATGGTGTTGATGTATACATTTTTGTGTTGACAATAAATGTTTATGAATGTGGTTTTTATTTTTATTAGGCTGAAAATAAAAACTGATTAATTAAAATGAAATTTATTTATAAAGCTAACTAGACGGTTGGATAATTATGTAATTGTCAACTGATGATTGATTGGTTTTCTTAAAGAACACTGGAAAAAACCCAATATTATGTAATCCGATCTCGCCTTGTATGCATGTGTGTGTGTGTGCGTGCATGTTACATTACTACATTCAGGAGATGATTGAATTGCCTAGTCATTTTTTGCACAAAGTCACACATGCACACACGCACACACACATGCACATGTATAATTGTGCCAATTAATTAAAATTATTCTCTCAATTTGATTTGCTAAATTAAACAACAGCAATAATGATTGTTGCAAGTGTAGAAATAATCTATTAGAATAAAACTGAATGTCGCATTTTTGACACGTGGTCTAAGTAGTCTCTTTTTCATCAATATCAGCTTACTTGTGGTTAACTTCTAAAGGTTATTCCTGGAGTTTTAGTGAGAAGACATGACCAGTGGAGTTCAAACCATGTGAGGTGTGGTCGAGTTACCCAGCAATGGTAATAAAATATGTTATTCAATTATATTACGAATTGATTGGGTTAGAAGTATCAATCGTTGGAAGCTGGCTAAGCAGCCTAATGGTTAAGTGCTCTTCGCGAAGCCTGAAATTCTAGGGCTTGATTTCTTGCTGGAATAGTGGATATGCACTGTTAGAGACTCCCATAGTAGGACAAAACAGTTGTCTGGTGCTTCCTGGTTTTCAACAGTTTTCTAATTCCAACCAATTTGCGATATAAAATTTTAATTTAACAATTTTTACTACATTTGATCATAATTTTTATTAGTTATTTAGTTGTAAAGTAGTATATAAAGATCATTCATAGCCGTAAACTAATATTATTTGGTAAACCATCTTAGTATCGTTTCGTTATAGTTAGAGGCTCCACATCGATGAGCATCAATGACCGCACATAGGATCCACGTGGAAGATTAATTTTCATGGTTGATTTGTAATCATCACCCTCATTATAATGAAAACAATTATCAAATATAAGACGATTAGAAAGTAATGCGCAACTTGCCGATATTCCAGCCTTTATGGAGCTTTTCAGCAGCATCTGTAACTCATACTATAAAGAATTTAACTTATTATAAGAAATAATTTAAGGAAAGGAAGTACCAACATGAAAATACAGAAATTAAAGGCACTGAAAACCTTTCAAGTGATGTATAAGATAAACAAATCATAAGTCGACTGTATTTATTAATCACATGCTGCTACATTATATATATTTTTTCTCAATCTTAAATGACTAGTTCCAGAATTTTATCATACTTTGTATTGTTGTTCCTGTTCAGTTCTTACCGTTGCCAAGAAAAGCGCTTGTCCTCTCCTGGAAATCATGAAATAAGTGTATGCAGTAGAAAACTTTCTGCAGTTTATTTCCTTATCCTACGCATAAGGGATCTAACAGAAGACCTTATGAACTTGCTTCTTAAATCTGTAAATACACTTTGCTCGACTATGATAAGAATTTGAGTCTAAGTTAAACTTTAATTGAATGCTGGTTGATTGCATTTACTTATAGTAAGATTAGTTTGACAATTTTTATCACGAAAGCAATCGCGTAGTTCTTATCATTGGCCTATTGCAGCTAGATCATTGTTGGAACCCACACATATTAGACAGCTGTTGTGTCCTACTATGGAATTTGTATAAAATATATACTACGTACATATCACCTGCATTGAATGGTTGCCACACAACACCGTAAATGGACTCATACTGTCAGTTAAAGCTATTTTCGCGATTTAAAGTCTAAGCGCTTATCCTGAACGGATCATAGACTTACAATGATGAGGAATCCTAAACTAAGACCAAAGTGTGATCTAGTACCTCCTAACTATTTATTGTTGTCCATCGATAGCCAGTACATGATGTAAACCTTAACTTGCAACAATCTCAACAACCCACCATACTAACAAAAAAAACTAGTTGATTTTTAAATTTTTTGTCCAATATACTGAAAACGTAGTCCTAGTACGAGTTAAAACACATTCGCTAGTAGTTGTGGTGTATCAATGACTCAATGAGATAGGTTCTAATTTGCACATATTTTATGTAATACAGGCTGTCATGAGAATTCTTAATTTGAACTCAGTAGAAATTATTAGTTGACTGCATGTGTTACAGATTGATGTTAGTAGGATACCATTGAAGACTAAGGAGCACTGGACAGCTGTTTCATTCTAGTATGAGACTCCTCAGTAGTGTGCCCACTAAATTCCACTCCAGGGGCTTCAGCCTGAGGAACACCTAGCTCTCTGCACCACTGATTCGACATCCAATAGTAGAATTCCCTCTTCTATCAATTAGCTGTCCAATAATCTCTGGTTTTCAATGGTACCCTGCCAGCATCAATCTGTGACGTATTCAATCAACTTAATACCAGTCTCTATGAACCATCTCAATTCATCAGAAATTGTTCAGTATATCGAAAACTGAAATGGACGATAGTAAAGGCATATGATAAAATGTAATAACTTGTTCATCTTATTTTAATTACTACATAAGTACTTAGGTAAGATGTTATTAGAGATGTCAGATCCCCGAAACAGTCATTGCTTCAGTAAATCAAAAAATAGACTTTGTATTGACTTTAAAACGTTGATATTTGATCAAAAATCATCACAACTAATTTAATTCAGTGTAATAACTTTAGTTGTAATCATTGTATCGATTCAATGTGATTATTGCATAATCACTGTTCGTGTCAATTTTTTGTGACGTTTACTCAAGTGATGATTTTCTTAGTAATTCACATGAGTTATGTGCTCTTAGTTCATCTTTCGGACTACTTGTGAAATGCAATTTTCCTTTTCAGGTTGAACTTCTTACGCTAGTTAACAGGTTGGGGAGCAGAGAATAGCTTAGTTGCATTCAGTGTCATTGTTTCGCATTTCACTTGTCTCAAGATGTCAAGCTGTTATCTTATTCCGGAAACACAGCAGACGTCGAGTACTACATGTATGTAATAAATCGTTTAGTAAAATATAGATTGCTTGTTAACTGAGATAACTGAAATTCCCATCACATATGCCTACTCATTTTCATCTCGATACAACATACTACTTAACTTTCTTTGAATTAGATTGTAATTGTCAAGCGGAATCCAGTACGTTAGTTTTGTCCTATTTGGAACTCATTAGCTGGATGCACCATTACAAATCAACAGGAAGATCCAAATATATTATAATTATACTATTTAGCCTAATATTAGGCTCAAAGAAAGCTAGGAATAGCTAGACCAAGACGTAGGACCAGTTTATGGGTTTGATGGTTGAGTTTACACGTTAGTTTAAACAAATTCTTACTTATCGATTTTATTGGTTATTCTTAAACTATTTTCTCTGGTTTTCATAAAATCAGACAATATATATTTAATATTCGAATGAACAGAACATGAAATGATGTAATTATATTACTTAATTCTATGAACTCTTCACCCTATGTTGCAAGTATTAGGAACATGTAGCAAATCGACTGATGAGGTTTAGAGTCTTTATCGACTTTGTTGGGGTTTGTGTGATTGTCATAAACAATGGTTGGAAACTTCGGTCGACATGGTTGTGCATTTACATTTACTTTCTATCCTCACTTAAATCGTGACTTTTCCATATAATCATACCTTTCCTTCCCCGAACTGACTTTTACTTTCTGGCTAATATTCTATGCGTCCACACATTATTATTATTATCATTGAATTAAATACTACTTTCACTAATTTGATGTTCATCTTTCCGTGTTGCTGAGGTGCGGTAATCTGGAAGGTCGTACAAATATTCCAGGTTCTTTGATGCACATGCATACATACATACAATGCTTAATCAATTTAAAATTATGGCCTTGGTTATGGTGCTTACATTCTCTGTTTGTTTTTTGATACAATATGTAGCATTATCTCTAACTATGATTAAAGCCAGATTATAGCTGAAAAATGTAGTCTAGGAAATATTTTGCCTAAATTCGAACTAATCGCCTAAGTGTATTTGAATTCCAGTGTGAATATTAACACTGGAATTCAAACTTCACTAAATTATGTGAAAGGTTTTCCCCCTATCCAGTACTGAATTACTGAATATGGACAGTGATATTTATGCGACCTGAATGTCTATAGAATTTTAAAGCATTTGTATCTTACAATTGTTGTTGCTACGAATTGTATTTCCTTTTTCAGACAGAATCCAACTTTAATCATAATTATGAATTATTGTTTTCCTGACACGATTTATTTAGGATGAAGGTATATCAACGGTGACTTATCAACATCAACTAGATTTAAGCGCCTTCAAAATTATTATTTTTCCTTCTTCAATTATTATCGTACAGATTATCTGTCATATGTAGTTTTCTACGACGTCTTTCGTTTTAGATAAATTATAAGGTGAATGATTGTATAAGTTATAATGATGTTTGTACTAAGAAATCTTTTGTCCAAAGTACCAAAGGTACTTTAATTTTAACCAGTCTACTGAATCATTATACTGCATAATTTAACTGTTCCCAATCAATATAAACTTATACGTCATACTAGGCGTGGGAAAATTTCCGATTATAAGTAAAATACATACGAAAAATCTGTTCCTAAGTTGATCAAATTAAACACGACTTTCATACGGTTGATTATTTATCAGAAAGAACAAAAAGACGAAAAGTAAAATAGTGATAACGAAACACTGAAAATCTCTAAAATTGAAGTTACATGACAAGTAAGGCCTCAATGAAAGTTAATAAGAAAAGTCTTCAGATTAATTTCTTAATTCTTAATCAAAACAATTTGGGGAAATAGGCTTGACTGTAATTATGATCTACCACTACTAAGACTATTGTACAGCTTCCACTTTTATCATAGATACCAGAAGGGATTTAGTTGTCGTGTTTTGTGTCATGGAAAATATGGTCTTGGTAGGAAGAAGGAGAGTGACTTTTTGTTTGGTCTAATTTTTTAAATAGTTGTCAAGACAACAGTAAGCATTCCTGAGTTCAGGTAAGTTTACAGACTACTCTTAAGTACACCAGCGAGTAGATTCTGTTGAGACGGTTTATGTGTCTAATGTCAAGAAAAGAACAGCAAAGTATTTAAGGTTCCTGAGATAGCAGTTTAAGTCTAAGTTTAACAACTGTTTCTTAGGATTTTATTAAAAACAATTACGCCCTCGACTGCTGTTACACTTTAACACCTGAGGAAGATGAAATTCGATGGCTATCAGTCAATCAATCAATCAATCAATGCCTGTTACCCCATGAAGTGCATAGGCCACCGACCAGTATTCTCCAGTCAACTCCACCTGGAGCCCCTCAAGGGTTGTTGCCGGTCCCAAGCCCGAATAAAGGAGGAGGGCTGGGTATGGGGTTAGCAACCCCATCCCGTAAAACAACAACTTTGCTAAAAAAGACGCTAACCAGTAAAACCCTTTATAATCGCTATATCTCTGCCGTGGTAGTTGGAAGATCTTTTATGACGTCTCATGGTAAAGGCCGAGTTTCTTCGAAAGCTACGAGGCTGATTCCCCTTCTAAAAACCACACCAACAATTAATGTGGGTTCATTGAATTTTTGCACGATGTGAGAGACAAGGAGTAGCATGCAAATAGCTAGTGAAATAAAAAGACTTAACCTGAAGATACTTGGAATAAGCCAAACCCTTTGGTTACAAGCTGGACAGCAAAGATTATTCTTAGGAGAAGTGATTTTATACTCCGATTACGAAGAGAAAAACGCCTCACACACACAAGGATTAGCACTAATGCTATCCCAAGTAGTATGGAAGGCTGTTAGTGGAACCTCATGGACCTAGGATCATTAAAGCATCCTTCAAGACAAAGAAGGAGGGAATTACAATGAATGTCATCCTGTGCTATGCACCCACCAACGACAGCCACGAAGACGACGAAGACCAGTCCTATGCGAGGCTGCAGTCAATCATCGATAAGTGCTCAACCAAGGACCTGACCATTCTGGCGGGAGACTTTAAAGCCATGGTTGAAATGGACAACACTGGATATGAAAACATCATGGGACGAGATGGACTGGGAGAAAGGAACGAAAACGATGAGTGGTTTGCTAACCAATGTGCATTCAACAAAATGATTAAAAGTGTCACTGTATTCTCCCACAAATGTATACACAAAACTACATGGGTTTCACCAGACCACATTACGGAGAACCAAATCGACCATATCTGCATCAATAAGGAGTTATGAAGGAGCCTGGAAGACGTAAGAGAAAGCAGAAGAGCTGACATAGCTTCAGATCATCATCTGGTGGTAGCCAAAATAAAACTGAAGCTAAAGAAGCACTGGACAACTGGAGCTGTAGTATTACAAAAGTTTAACACAGCCGTTCTCCGAGATACTAACGAACGCAATGAATTCAAAATAATTCTCAACAATAAGTTCCAGGTATTTCACGATCTACTAGGGTAAGGTGGAACAAATATGGAGAACGACTGGAAAGAGATTAAGTAAACAATAACTTCAACATGTCAGGAGGTTTCGGGTCGCAAGGAACAACACCATACAGAATGGATTTCTGTTGGTATACTGAACAAGATCTAAGAAAGGATGAGCAAAAAGATAGCAATTAATAACAGTCAGACAAGAACAGAGAAAGCCAAAGCACAAGCCGAATACACAGAAGTCAACAAGCAAGTGAAGAGAAGCATCAGGTTGGATAAACGGAAATATGCTGAGGGCATAGCAATGACGGCGGAAAAAGCTGCAAGGGAAGCAAACATGAGGCACCTATACGATACAACAAAGAAGCTAGCTGGGCAATTCACTAAACCGTAATGGCCAATCAAGAACAAGACTAGCAAACTGATCACTGCAGTCAGTGAATAACAAAACAGGTGAGTAGAGCACTTCGAAGAACTCTTGAATAGACCAGCACCACTGAACCCACCAGTCATCGAAGCAGCAGCCACGAATCTCCTTATAAACAACGACCCACCAACAGTCGATGAAATCCAAATGGCCATCCAAATATTAGATCAAGAGTGACAAGTCAGCAGGGTCAGACAACATACTAACAGAGGCACTGAAGACAGATATAAAAGCAACTGTAAATATACCTTACATTCTCTTCAGAAAGATTGTGGAGGTAGAACAAGTGTCAGAAGACTGGGAAGGAGGGTACCCCATCACGATACCAAAGAAGGGAGATCTTAGAAATAGCAAGAACTGCAGAGGCATCAATCTACACTCAATACCAGGAAAAGTCTTCAACAGAGTGTTATTCAACCGAATGAAAGATTCAAGTCGACGCCTAAGTACGAGATAAACAGGCGAGATTCCGTAAGGACCGATCGTGTATCGATCAAATCGCTACCCTACGGTTCATTATTGAACAATCAATTGAATTGAATTAACCCCTTTACATCAACTTCTTTGACTACAAAAAAGCATCTGACAGTGTTGAAAGGAGAACAGTATAAAACCTTCTTCTTTAATATGGCGTATCCGAGAAGATCGTCAACATCATACAGAATTTTTAAGACAGACTACATTGTAAAATCTTGCATGAAGGTCAACTCACAGATTCATTCGAAGTGAAGACTGGTGTTAGACAAGGCTGCTTACTGTCTCCCTTCCTCCTCCTGCTGATGGTTGACTGGATCATGTAGACTACAGCATACCAAGACACTCTCGGCAATACAGTGGACAACATCGATGCAACTAGATGGTATGGATTTTGTAGATGATCTATCCTCTCCTATCCCACACTTAGCAACAAATGCAGATTAAGACAGACAGTGTAGCAGCAGCCTCGATAGCAGTAAGTCTCGGCATACACAACGGGAAAAGCAAAATCCTTCGATACGAAACAACAAACACTAACCGAATTTCACTTTACGGAGAAATTCTGTAAGATATAGACACTTTTACATACTTGGGCAGCATCATCGATAAACAAGGAGGGTTTGATGCAGATGTTAAGACGAGGAATTGGAAAGGCAAGGGCAGCATTTCTAAAACTGAAAATCATCTGGAACTCAAATCAACTGTCAGTTAACATTAAAGTTAGAATTTTCAATACAAATGTGAAGATAGTTCTGTTGTATGGAGCTGGAATTCAGAGAACTACGAAAAGCATCCTTCAGAAGATACAAGTATTTAAGAACAGTTGTCTGCATAGGATTCTTCGGATCCATTGGCCAGATACCATTAACAACAACCTCCTATAGCAGAGGACAAATCAACTTCCAGTAGAGGAAGAAATTAGGAAAAGACGCTGGAAGTGGATAAGACACATACTGAGGAAACTACTAAATTGTGTCACAAGACAAGCATTAACATGGAATACTGAAGGTCAAAGGAAAAGGGGGAGACCCAAGAATATACTGTGTCAGGAATCGGAGACAGACATGAAGAGACTGAAGAGTTCTTGGGAAGGGGTAGAAAGGAAAGCTCAGGACAGAGTTGGTTGGAGAATACTGGTCGGTGGCCTATGCTCCACATGGGTTAACAGGCATTGATTGACTGAATTAACCAACTTATTAAGAGTGATGGTATTCCAAAAAGGCTGTGTTCGTTAGAATAAACTTTTAGATTTCTTCTTCAGTATCACTATTATTATTAGCTTGATGCAGTATTGTGTACTTGCTATTCTTCACTGTCAATTCATAACCCATCTCGTAGTCTATATCCTCGCAGAATATTTTCATTATTATCATTATTCACTCTTTATCACTACTGCCCACGAACTACATTCTATTAAGTGGATATTATTATTATTATTGTAGCTACACAATACACATCAATTTACTACTGTATTCAGGCTATTATGAAGATAAGGGTACGTTATTCTAAATGACATCCACTGTTATTTATTTCAATTCAGCCTTAAGTTCAAATTTATTAAAAACTGAGAAGGACAGGATAGTATAAAAAGAATGTTCACAGGTGAAAATACATTAATTAAACAGTTTTCATCGGAAGTAATCTTGTAAGTAAATAATTTTCCTTATTACATAGTGTAAGGGAACTGAAGTTTACATAGAAAGTGGCACCGATACATCTCCAGGAGCGTTTTGGAGTCGTTAATACTGCATAAGATGCAATAATTTCAAACAATTGTTCTATAAGTTGGTTGAATTAGTCAGAGATCGATGTAGGTAGAGTACCAGTAAAAACTAGGGAGTACTGAATAGTTGTTTCGTCCTAGAATATGACTCTTTAGAAGTTCATACCCTTAATCTCACCAGAGAAACCGAACTAAGAGCCTCCATGTTGGTTAATACTTAAGACAACACCACTGAATCAGCTTTAAATGACAGAATTCCTTCTTTCATCAATTTGTGATATAGCGCGACGGTCATCGATGATAACTGTTCCATTCACCACAAGTCTGAGGCCTACTATCCATGGCTTCTTGATGGAATTTCAGGAACATCTTGTAGATAGTTATTGGTGAGCAGATTACTGCAGTTGAATTAAGGTGGTTTGGTGAAGATAAGTTTTGGACCGAAGAGTCCCTTACTAGGATAAAACAGCTGTCCAATGCTCCCTAGTTCTCAATGACAATCCACCAACATTAATCTGGGAAGAATCCAAACCTTCTCACTTCATTTGTTCCATTAGAAAAGGAATCATGATAGATAGTTTACGAACCCAAGAAATAAGCAGAATAGCACGAAGGATTTCACTAACATTTTGCATAAAGTTATCTACAAATAGAGAGAAGAAAAAATGGTGTACACAGAACAAAAATGAAAATATCAGAGGTGTAGTGAACTGAATGACAAGTTTGAGCCTACCTAGATAGTGCTTATAAGGAATTTAGAATAGGCTTGTATCTTCCCGTCGATCTATAATGGACTGGAACTGGTCAGGCTCTGTTGCCATATGTGAATCCCGAGCGGAGTTCCAAATAGGACGAAACACGAGTCCTGGATTCCACTTGCCAGTCACGATCCAACTTTAATATAAAGTGCTTATAAGGGTTCGTATTACATGTTTGTGTTAAAACCATAAGGTCAAAATATTTTGGAGGAAGTTTTGAAGGTTGTTGAATTGAAAATTGTTGTCAGTGGTCTAACGGTTATGCGTTCGTCGTAAAACTTGAAGTTCCTTGGCTAGATTCTATGTTGAAGTCGGGAATAGACACTGATGAAGAGTCCCATACTAGGGTAAAACAGTTGTTCAGTGTCAGTTCCTAGTTTTCAGTGACAGTCTCACTAATTTAAATTCATTTCAAATACAGGTTAAAATAATGTCAACGAATGAAAAAACATGTGTACTGAGTGATAACAATATTCATGCATTTCACATAATTCACTGGCTGTTTCTGCTTCATTCTGATTTTTTTCTTACCTTATTAATTTTTTTCTTTCTAGGTATTATTGTCAGTTACAACTCCTACGTTGAATTTTGAGTTTGAAGCATATTAAACTATTCATTTTCCTTCCACCCTGAATTGTTCATTAACGTCAACTGTATCCATAAACATTTATATCAGTATTCTGATCGTCGAATTAAAAATCACTTTTTTCATTATTTCAATCGACGTTGTCTCACATGAAAGTATCCTTGTTAAACATACTTAATAATGCATTTTAGTTCTTCATTTCTACCAGAAATGATTATTTTTGTTGATGTGAACTTCCCATTTGATCATACTATTTAAAGGATCACATATTGGTTACCTTCCTCATTGTTTTATTATTTAAGCTAACTTATTCACCAATTATTTGAAGGTATTTTTGTCTTCTGGTTGATATTGTCATGAACTGAAACTGATCAGTCTCTGTTGTCATACTTGCGTCCTAAGTAAATTGCATCGATACGACGTCAGTTTAGTTATAAATAAGGTTGGACTGTGAATGACTAGTTGAGAGTGAAGATATTTCGTCCTAGTTGGGACTTGTTAATTAGACATACCTGAATCTAAGTGTTTATGTTTACATCGGTTCTCTAACTTGGTTCATTAGTGTCAAATGCCTTCCTGGGATGAAAGTACGTCCTGTTAACGAGTTCCAATAAAACAAAACGCTCATCCACTTGTCAGCCACAATTCAAAATTAATCCTGCCCTGTCTTCCATTACGCTACGCTTACCGTGCTATACTGATTATGCTTGTAAAATTTATATGCACGTGTTTTATTTTTAGGCAAAAATTGTTAATATTTATATGCAGTATCTGTGTGTATGTGCAGTTAGTGTCATCATAACTACTCACTTTAAATGGGGCCGTTTTCATTTGGTGTAGAAGCACTTTGAAGTTGCATTTTAAAAAGACAAAGGAAATCCACTTTTAACAAACCAATGAACTTACGATTTAAAGCATTCTGATATCAATAGTTAATACCGTCTCGGGATAATACTCCCCTCTGCCCATCCTCCGCCTATTGTATGATAGCTACATACTGCATTTACAGACAGTTTACATTAACCGGTAATAATAATCTGTAAGCAAGCTTATAGCATTCATATAGACGTTTAGCATGATATTCATTCCAATAGCCATGAATCAGATATAGACCTATATCCGGAAACCATATAATTTAACCGTAAATCTTCTAACATTTACCAAATTGAACATATTGTCCGGGTATTAGTAAGAAGTGAAGAACGATTCAATGGGATAAGAAAGACCATCTCCGTAGAAATTAAAAGAACTACAGTAGTCATCTATAGAAGACTGAGAACTCTAAATAAACAGTTCAACTGCGGTTTCTACCGAAATTTTAATTATTCAAGGAAGTCATTATGGTGTCTACACCAAAAGACATTAAGTAACCTTGGCAATTGAATGACGAATACAAACTATCTAAGTCGATTCCCCACTTGGTATTCAGAAAATTACCTGAAATGATAGTAATAATAATAACGTAGAGTTAGCCCTATTTTTACCACGGTTATTTTCTACGGGATGGAGTTTCTAACCCTATACCCAACCCTCCTCCTTTATATTGGTGCGGGATTGACAGTAACCTTAGATAAGCTCCTAGAGGTGTAATAAATAAGAAATTTAATCTCGAAACATATAATCGTTTTCAAGTATAAAACTTCATGAAACGAAACCTATAAAAATAATATTACGTTAACTTTATAATCACAGTTTATTATATGCATGATCAAAGCTTATATTGTTTTAAGTAGGGAAAAACAAAGATAACACGGTTGATTTGAATAGATTCAACTAGAAATAACTTAGACCTGTGTATAACATTTAGATGAATAAGAATGAAGTCATTAAGAAATCATTCAAAATGACAATTTTAACCATTTTTTTATTTTATTAAGGTATACAATCTAGTTCTGTGGATTCCGGTACTACATATTGATAACAAACAATTATATGTCAATGAAAATTTTTTATCAATGTAACGAAATCTCTCTTCAACATTTGTTATCATGAACAGATTATTTATCAAAATGAATAAATGAAAAATAAAAGTTCATTGTTACCATGGTTATAGGAGAATAACATCAAAATGATTATTTGGTTAATGAAAATAGAAATCATTATTATTAGATAATTGTTCAGTTACATTTGTGTCAAGTATAATTTGATCAACTCATAATTGAAACATTTTTACATAAAATAAATATTTTCTTAGACAATATTTAGTAATAAAGCCCAAGTTGTTAAGAGATGCATGATTGGTTAGTTGTTAAGTACACAAAATTCTTCTGATTCATTCATCATCTACAGTAACCAAGATTAAAATTCTAATTCATTATATTTTCTGAACCAGTTTATGTACTATAAAATGATAAACAGATTTTGGTGAATTATTTATCAAAGGTAACTGTATACTAGTGATTCTGCATTAGATTGAATCCAAGACTTTTGAATCCTGTAGTTATTACATTACTATGATAAAATAATTGTTAATGCTCTTTGTTTAATTTAATCTTTAAGTCATGATGATTTGCGAGAAAAGTTGTGGTAGACTGGAGATTAACAGTTAGATAAGTTTTGAACGAATAAAGAAAATTCACTTTCTTCAATGTTATGTTTCTTGAATTAACACTTACAAAGTAATCGAAAAGTTAACTTCTATATGAAGTAGACATTATTGATACTGTCCAGAATGACAATGATCGCTTCAAAATTAAATCAGATGAATTTATTCAATTATGTTTTCCTTACGAACAACTACCGAAGGATGCATCTAAATCTAAATTCTTATACTAAGTTTTCTAAGTTTGCCATTTTAAGAATATTGAGCACATGTATCTATCTATCTATCCATCTATCTATCTATCTATCTATCTATCTATCGATCTATCTATCTATCTATCTATCTATCTATCTTTCTTTCTTTCTTTCTTTCTTTCTTCCTTTTTCTCTTTCTGTTTTTCTTTTTTTCTTTCTTTCTTTCCACCTATCTATCTAACTAACTTACTAGCCAACAAAAGTAACAAATTAGGTAACTAGCTAACGAACTATCTAACTTTAAACTTAAACAGAGTTTGTCATTTACCTTTATTTAGAGTGTTTAGTTGACTAACAACTCGTGATTTTAATTCATTGATACAAGTAAATCGTCAGATACTTATAATTCCCAGTGATTAATTTAGATAATCTCATTTCACTAATAATGAAATGTTAAGGGTGAACAAAATGTGTAACCAGTTTCTTATAATGTGTAACTAATGAATACTAAGTAATCACATTTTTGGGTAACACTGATCGGCAGATCGTATGTCTGGATTATTACTGATCATTTTTAGTCCTGACAGCGAATAACAAGAAATTACAAATCGCTATGCTTAGCCACTTTGAAAATGGTTAGTGTAGTCAGTAGCCCTCTGAATAAGAAGAAAGGAAACATACCAAACTGATAAACCCGAAATTCGGCGAAACGCGTTTCTTGGATTAAATTTTAATCACAATCGAAATATACTAAATCTTGTGACACAACACTTTAATGGGATAATCTGTTCAGGATAGACATTTGACAATAGATACTGGTCATTTCCATTCCTAAATATCTACAACTGGGAGTTATAGGCTCTTAGTAATACTGATTAGTAATTCCTAATAGTGTTATTAAATATGATACCAAAAACTTATTTTCATAAAAACCTTATTTAATGTTTAGATGAACTTTAACCGACTGACACATTGTTGTTCGATGTACAAAGCCGTAGAAACGAAGAAGTAAATTACAAAATGGAAAGTCAATATTTGAAATTTCATTCTAGTTCTTCTTATTATGAAACTCCTCAGCATTCACCACGCAACCTGGAGTCCCTTTGTTCGATCCTTGATAATGCCAATAAATTACATACTAAGAAAAATCAGCTGTCTAACATTTCCTGGTCAGTCAATAAGATAAATTATATTCGATTTGATCTAATCTTCACATATTTCATTACTTAGATAGAAATATTTTTCCACCTCAGGTTTTACTCACAGATAACTGGTTACCTTAAATGTCATGTTTCAGTAGCTGTACTTAATTGTTAAGCATATAGTGTCTGAGAATGAAGTATTTTATTCTAACCATATATGTCTTGTCACATATATTTCAGGCGTCTCTATTTATGGGGCAACCAGAATACGGTTTGGTCTTTAACAATTGAAAGTCAAAACGATCTGTCTGTAAAGAGCATATGTAAGAATAGTACGTAAAATAACAAGAAACTTGGGTTTAATTCAAAGAGATATCGATTCACCTCTTTGAATGAACAACTGAACTTAAATAAAAACTGAATATTAGTTCGTCTTAATTTAAAACTGTTCATCAGTAGTACATCTTCGTTAGTCAATATATGATTAAATCAAATACCTAAACATCTTGCAATCAACACAACAATCTGAAGCCACTGAATTCACTAGAAAAATCGAAAATGACACGTTGTATATAACTGGAGACAGAGACAACTAAAGTCCAATTGGTTTCTTTAAGAGTACTGTGTTTGTTAAAAGACTTCAAAGCATTTTTACCTATCCTATCTAAGGTTCTGAAGATGCAACTCTGATATGAAGTAGACAGAGGCATTTTATTTTTAATTATACTTATTTGAATGTTTTGATTAATTCATCTAACTATGCTGAACTTCTTCCTTCTAACCTCATTAGTTGAATGACCGTCTTACTTATGATTTCATGAAACCCCATTTAGCTAAAACTTCCCATTATCATTCTAAGAAATTCCTCTTACAGTTATTCAGTAGTAAGTACCTACATTCTAGTTATTAATGCATAGTTTTACGAGCTAGAATTAAAACTAATAAAATGTGAATAAAATATTCATTGACTGAGATAATCTACTATGCTTTGAATATACAGAAGGCATCTAATAAATGAAATGTAAACGAATACAAAACATGTTTTAGATTTACTTCATACAACCAATTCATTAAGTTTCTTTCTAAATATATCTGTACAAATCAATAAACCATATAGATCGATTATTATTATTATTATTATTATCAATTGGAAATTGATCATGTTCATATACAAAATGTAATCTATGTTCAATATCATCATTATGCAAAATGCTTTACTTGTGAAGTCGCACACTAATAACATTGTCTATTATCATTATCCTAAGAAGTTGTTATTTCCTTCAGTTGAATTCATTCATTTGAATTAAATAGTTGATTATTAAAAAACATCGAGTTTTTTCTTTTGTAACTGATATTCATAAATTGATAATTTCAAGTTGTACATGGATTTCTGTGAAGAGGAAATCTTCTCAACAACAACAACAACAGCATCAGTTGACAACAAAAATATTCTACAAGTAAGTTAATGTTCTGTTCATCAAAATAAATTAATACTAAACAATATCAAAGGAATTATATGAAATATCAAGAGTAAATCCTAAGTACTTAGATTTTTATTTCGAAATTTAAGGAGAGATTAAGTTTGAAATTATAATAATTACTCGCAAGTAGACAGAACTTATGAATGAAATGTGTAAAGTTAAAGGTTTTAAATCTTCTCGTTTACCTGGTATGCAATTCATCAGTCTTTCCTGGCCAGTGCATACACCTCAAGCAGATTTCCTCTTAACAGCAGTAACTTATAAGTATAATTTAAGATAAATTATGGCTGTCAAACCAGAAGGTTGTGAACTCGATTTCCCTAGTGGGGGTGCACAATCCTTTAGAATCTTCTACTAAAACAAGATAGATATCTAGGTTTTGGTTACTAGTTTTAAGTAGTTGTATAAATTAGATTATATTCTGATGTCAAATACAAATTCAACAATCTTCATAGTATTCAGTCACAATATATCTAGTAACTATTGTCTAGTTATCCTGTATTATTAACGAAACATTGTATTAATATTTTAATACTCCAATGTAAACAAAATAAAATAAATTCAACATGTTCAATGCACTGAAATAATAATTGAATCACTTTAAAATTTAATCTCATGACTAAGATGGTGAGAAGTGACCAGTCACTCAAATTAGTGCGTGTTATCCATCGTAAGTATGAGAATAGCCGGCCAGCGTCCTCCTTTGTTCTGGGTTTTCCTTTTCAGCTCTTTCGAAGCGCTATTCATTATTTCCATGTATGCTTCCGATTCCCGGCCTCATATGTACTTTGGTATTCTTCTTTTCCTTCGCATTCAAAATTTCGTCAGTACAAAGTGCCTGTCTTGTAACGTAGTTTGGTAATTTCCTCAATGTGTGTTCTATCCACCTCTAGCATCTTTTACAAAGTTCTACCTAGACTGGAAGTTGGTATGTATTCTATCACAGACAGGTTGTTTTTGATAGTATCTGTTCAGCGGATCCGAAGTATCTTGAAGCAGGCTGCTATTTATAAATACTTGTATCTTATGGAAGATGCTTTTGTAGTTCTTCAAGTTTCAGATCTATACAATGGAACTGTCTTTACATTTGTATTGAAAATTTTAACTTTAATGTTGACTAACAGTTGACTTGAGTTCCAGATGTTTTTTAATTGTAAAAATGCTGCCTGTAACATGCCGATCCGTGAGAAGTGAACTGGTTATTTCATCTAGAATATAAATTGCTTGTAGAAGTTTTAAATTCTAAATAATTTCAGTAAAATTACAGAAACATAACAAAGTTTGACTATGCATTTTCTTTAATTTTCTTATAGTCATCAACTAATTCTTATGATCATTGGATGTTGAATGATTCTTTACATTCACCTTGGCCAACAATTGAAGTAAATCAATTAGCATATTTAATAAATCAAATGAAACCAGTATTCTCTAAGTCATTATATACATTATCCATATTCTACTCATTCTATTTCTACAAACTGTACATCTTCAGAATTCTTAAATACAAATCAATATCAATTAAACATGGATAGTAACAATAGATTAAAACATGTTGTACAAAACTTTGATGATAAACAGAAACACTTAAATTATAAGAAAAATTACAATTTATCTAAATTGAAAGTATTTCATAAACGTTTAGTTATTATTGATTGTCGATATCCATATGAATTCAATGCTGGTCATATTTGTCATGCTATCAACTTATTTGATTGGCCACAAATTTATGAATACTTTTTCGGTGTAAAACAATTCATGAAAACAACAACAAAAGTTACTTGTAAAACATCAACAATATCATCTAATAAATCAATGAAATTGATACCATCAAATACTCTATATGTATTACATTGTGAATTTTCTACAAAACGTGCACCAGAATTATTTCTTCTTTTACGTAATTATGATAGAACATTACATTTCACTTCATATCCTGCTATAAAATATCCATTAGTTTATATACTACGTGGTGGTTATGCTGCATTTTTTAAAGAATATCCTAATTTATGTGAACCTAGCAATTATTTAAAAATGCATAGTAGACCAGATCTTTTAAGTATTTGGCGTAAACATTGTTATATGGTAAATAAACAATCAACGGATTACATTTTACAGTCATATGACGATGAGCATTTGAACATCAACCAGTCAAAACTAAACACTAAATTATCATAGAGAAATATTGACAATTTATTATAATGTCAAAAATGATTAACAGATTTCATTCTATTTATCATTTCAACTAAAGTATGACGTAATAGTATACTTATTTTATATAGAAGTGTATTCTTGATACTAATTATCTTAATGATGAATTAAGTGCAATATTACTTATTTATTTGTTAGTAGACAATAAAACTAAACAAAATATTTTGATCTAACTTCAACCAATTTATTGATTATGATTGGTATGATTATTTTCTGACAATCACAAGGATAATTTTTATGTAAAGAAATATATATTTCACTTTTAAAATATTTCACGAAACCATAATTAAATGGAACAATGTAATTTGTAGTATAAATGATTCTTTGAGAATGAACAATTTCTGCTTTAATTTGCATCAACTTGAAAATATTTTTATTTTGAAGTTTTACTACTTATTTGCTACTTAAATGATTAGAATTGGTAGAGAAACATAAAACTTAGGAAAAATATGAGTTAAAATGATTTTTATAATATTAAATTAGTTTGTTTTTTTAAATAAAGATATGTTGATGCATACAATTATTTATTTAATCAATTTTAACATTTTAGATAAAGAGTTCAGAATTTGCATTTACTACTACTACTACTACTACTACTACTACTACTACTACTACTACTACTACTACTACTACTACTACTACTACTACTACTACTACTACTACTACTACTACTACTACTACTACTACTACTACTACTACTACTACTACTACTACTACTACTACTACTACTACTACTACTACTACTACTACTACTACTACTACTCACACTATTACTACTTTTTACACGATTACTACTACTGTTACTACTACTACTAATAATAACATGTTCTTCATTCGGTAGTATGTGTTGAGTTTAGTATTTATTTTCTTAAGGACAATATTTTAGCAAGTTACTAATTTATTTTATAGATTTCACAAGAAGAATACAAAAGGATGGAGCATGATAAAGAAGGATATGTGTATATATTCTTAAATATTTTTAAATATTCAATAAACTGAGTGATTGCGCAATTAATTTCTTAAAGTACTTATCTAAGGATGTGTTACATCATATAACAAATAGTCAAAAGTTAATTAAACTACTCGAGTATCACATAGAACATGTCAAAATAGCAGTCATTAAACAGATATATAAGGATAATTATTGATACGATGGATATTTAGATGAAGAATACGTGGTGACAATAGATTGTAAAACAGTTAGAGAATTTAGTTGACTAAATATATCACAGGCCAATATTGGTAGGGTATCAGTGAAAACAAAGGAACAGTGGACAGCTATTTCATCCCAGTATGAGAGTCTTCTGCAGTATACACCCTTGATTCTGCAGGAGTGTCTTTAGGTTCGTGAAGGTCTAACCCTCTGCACCATCGGGACAGTGAACACTAGTAGAGTTCCCATTTCCACCAATTTGTTATATGGAAGATTTGAACAAAAGAAAATAGGAAAAGAAGTGGGGTGAGTACTAAGACCGAATTGATGATGCTAATTAAGCAAAATGAGAGCTTCTACAGTAGTTAGAGAAATGTATGTTCATCGATATAGATCTATAGTTAGGCTAACTCTCACAATTTGCTCAGCTCGTATGTATGTAGGATGAGGAATTGTTTAGTATTTTATACGTTCCATTGTTGATATGACTTCTAAAGTAGCTGTAACTCGTTCTCCGAGAAAAATGTAAATGAAGTGGGTGGTAGTTTATAGCTAATTGAATGCTACTTGCCAACTGTTCACAGGATTTTAAATGTCTGTCTACAACCGGATTCATAATAAAGTCAAAAATTCTAATGCACATCACAATAATAGTCTTCAGTTATCTACACCTTGTAGTCTTTCGTTAGATGCTCTGGAAAAGTAATGGGATGAAGTATAGAATGGTATGTAATATACAGGAATTTACATTGATTGGTAGTGTCCAGTAGTACTAGAGCTATATTGTCCCTTTACATAGTTAAGTAAATAAGTGAAAACTATCACTTCTAGATCGTTACCTTCCAAATCACAGGAACGGTCTTGACAATCTACCCAAGTTGCACAAAGTACTTCGTGTATCTGCCTACATTGGAAAAACACCATGATTCGTTAACAACCTTGATGATTCAATAAAACATGTAACCACTTCGGAAATATAGAGTCCCATGTTTATTCTTTTCAATGAAAGACAAACATTTTGTTTAAATTTGTCAGAATGGAAACGAGTAAGAAGATATGAAGAACTAAAAGTAAGAAAGGAGTGTTAAGAAGAAATCATCTACCTCTAAGAGTAATTCTTAATCTCTCTGACATAATTTTAAGTGACCATAAACTGAATCTTCTGGAAAAATGTTGGAACTTTGACAATAATAGAAGGAACTCAATACTCTGGGGAATGCGTTAGTTGTGGAACAGATTTAAGAAGATAAACTTATTTTGTATTTCAAAGGACATGTCACATTATCATGAAATAAACATTATCTTCTATATAACATTTCTAAAGATAAATGGTGACCACTTGGATCCTTACAATAAGGCAGAACATTAGTAATTGCTAGAATTAGGAAAAGTTAATTTTGCAACACTTATGATCAGTGGGAATCATAAAAAGAGAACTGTTGAACATTTATTTACCAGGACTACATTAAAAGATTGAATCCAGAAATTTAAACCATTGCTGTGTTTATAAGCTTTAAGAGATAGCTACTCTCCCTGAGAGTTTTGTGTGAAGCTTTCGTTTTTTTCGTCGATTGTGTTCCCAGGGAGCATATTATTATTATTTTTAATGAAGAGTTCTCGATACATTTCTTGCACATAATCAAAACTAAGAAGTTTGTGTATTGTTCTATCCAAGTTATTTTCTTGTTCAGCTTCCTTATTAGTGAACCAGCTATCCGATTCGCAAACGAAACTTCCACTAATGCTATTTAACGCTCATTTTTTAATTTATGTATGAATTTAATAATAGGAGGCGGGAGGGGGGGATTCATTCAAGTGTCTAAGAATCTTAGATAGATTAGTTAAGTGTTTGCAATGAATGAATGTATCATTCGTACGTCTACAGTAGAATAGCAAGTTTGCAATAACTTATGCAAGTGGACTAAATTTCAGTTTGGTTAGGAAAATATTGGTTAACATGGTACCCAATTGCATACCTCTTCCTACCCCATCCACCTGTTTATATACTTCTCCATTAAACATGAAATTTACATTTGTGAAACATTTCAACAGTAATTCTTTTTAGTATATTTATTATGAATAGTACTGTCCATTTCAGCTCTAATAATCTGATCGCATACTATAGCTGATTATATCTACTATTGGAATATTTACGAATGAAGGTGTATCATTAAAAGATAACATGATACGCACGTTGATGTTTAATTACTCGACCATATCTACAATCTCAAACACATTTATGAATCTGTGCTTAACTAGCCATATATATATATATATCCACAGTATTTATATATGTATATGTATTTATACCTTCAATGTTTTTGTACATTAAATCAGGTTGACCTGATTTACATAAATTGAGACGATAAATAACAAGCTAGTTACATAATAACAAAATATGAATTAATCCACTGTTAGTTTGTTATCCAATTCAGTTCGCTCCCATCTAATTGTATTCTTCTATAATAGATACGTATAGACTAATACATATGAGAATCAAGCTTTATCCTATATAAGGTGGAATTCACTAATACCTAGGTTATATAATAATAACTAACCTATATAAACTAAATGAATGTTGGTTGATGCATATACTGTCGTGTTTTGTATTCATTTGTTTTCATTGTGTGTACACATAATAAATGACTGTATTATGCATTTTAATGTAGATGAATCTAGAAGTTCTCCATTATGTTGTTGTTATTCATCATCAACATCTTTTTCAAAGTATTCTGGGCAAATTGATAAGAGATAAAAATGTAAATAAGTTAGTAATACGAAAAATGAAGTAACAGTATCTGTTACCCTGCTGATATTTTGTTACACATACAAACAAGTCGAAATAGGCGCATATTAAATGTACATGTTTATTTCTTTGTAATTCTATGGTTTAAGAACAAGTATCATTCGTTTTATTTATTGTTGATTAAATGTTTTAACATTCTGGTAACTAAAGCAACTGATGTTGCATAAAAATATGCTTAATTTAGTGTTATTACATAGAATATCTGGTTTATATCATATTACTTAGTTTGACAATCGGTAATATCAATAGTTGACCATAATGCTTAGTGATTCAAAAGAAGCTGTAACCTGATTAGCAGTTAGATCTTGAAGACTATTGTGATAAATGCATGCTATTTTGTCAATTTAACCATTGTCCATGTCAATATAAATTAACTAATCAGTTAAGAAGGTATTTAAGGTGTACGGTAGTTAAAGGTAGTTGGGAAACACTCAAATTCGCCTAGATTTTGTGATAGTTGGCACTTGCCACAACAGCATAATTACAACCTTGTGGGAGCTGATGTACCTAAATAGCTCCTTAGACTGTGAAACTGAGAGATGTGGTTTTTAATTCTACAAAGAGGATCAGATCTTTTAAAAGCTGCAGCTAGGTCTTTTTGATAAATAGCGACTAGTCAAAATTCTACGCTGAACGAGGTTTCTTGCTGACTATTTCTAATTGAGTTGCATCAAAATACAATGTACGCAACTGTGAGTCATATAGACCAATGGGTCTACTGAAACCTGATCATTAGGATTCAGTCAATAATAAAGGCTAAACAAACGTCACACTAGTCACTGCTTAATGATTGTTCTATGTAACTATCTAACATAGTTTTGCCCTGAATACAAAACAATTCGAAATAATATTCGAATAAAAAATTGTTAATTATGTGTTCATTAATTGACTTACATTGCGAATTCTCAAAGTTTAATCTAGAAGCTTTGACCCACAAATTAACAGATATTCGTTATTTAAACAATGAGCATTACATCTCTTGTTTTTAAAGATTAGTATTTTCCCATCGTTCACACAAAACGTTGCAACAGATCAGTCTCTATTAATATATATGCGTTTTGAACGGATTCGTTTGAAATAATGATCTATACGATACTGAAGTACATCTACTGTAGATTCGCATGTCCTAAAAATGATTAATCAGAGTTGATCATCAATATAATAAAAGGAAAATATAAACTCTTACAAATAACTTTATACCTGTTAAACGAATCACTTCCTATTTGTAATCAGTAGGGAAACAGATTACATGTTTAACACTGGAATGTAAGTACATTCAGTTAATATGTTCTAAATAAGTAGAAACGCTAGTCATAGATTTCATTTTTAATTACTATCAGAATATTTATTTCATTACTGATCAGTTAATACATGAAAATAGACTCAGAAATTTGTGAACACGTTGCTTATGTTTACTTCCATTGTCAACACATCCATCCATTTACAACTAATAAATTGTTTTAGAAATAGTCTCTAATAAACAGTTGAACTAATTCAAGTCTATTTTCACAGCAGTAACAAGAAAGGGTCTGTATTACGCAGGCTTCTAATGGCATATCAGACTATCGTATGAAGTCAGAAATATTATGTTTAAGTAGCAGTGTGGATGTAAATTAATACAATCGAATAACTTACCTGACAAGTATCAAACAGAGTAAAAGTTCTGTTATTGAATCTAACGATAACTGCTACCAAATACAGCCGTAGTTTTTGTAATTCCTATCCCTGAAATCGATAATCGTTTAATACACAAAGTAACTTTATTAATAAAAATAGATGATCCCACTCTAAAAGTGCGGATATACCTTATAGTCTGAGGTGCGCTGACAATCAAACTAATTTCTCTAGTCAAAATCTGCAACTAGTTGACTCATTAAATGTACAGTACATTTCTAAGACTTGCTAATAGTAAACAGTAATATAATCGAGTTCACAAATCACTTAATTAACTTCACTTTTACACTAGATCTTAATAAAATGATTCATTGAAATCACTATTAGAATACCAAAACTTATTCACTCCTATATCAACTGTGACACCGTTGAAATATCCTATGACCGAACAAATAAAATGTCCAATTTGATACGGTTTTCCGTATAGTTATTCATTCATTTATATTCCTAAAGTATCCTTTATTTGTAATAATGAGACCGACTACCACTAAGTGTATATTTCATGTAACATAAGTTAGATTAGATGGTGATTTTAGAGTTTCTTGATGTGAAGACTAAATAATATTGTGATATTGTCACAGGGTGGGGGGGGGACGATTAATCCTGAAAATCAAAGCTTTCAGAGGATTAGTCCATATGTTTTATTAAATACCTAATAAATATTTCGTTTCTGTTGTTTTAATGTTACCTCTGTTCTGAACTTCTATTTCAACTATTAACTATCATGAACTACTTATGAACTAGAACGAACTAGTTATGTAACCAATACTTCGATTTTACTTAACAATATAACCTTGTTCTGTATCAAGTAAATTTTTTAATATATGGCTTGGAAAATCATGTAAATTGAACTGCATGGAATGTTTTCAGTGTAAACAGAAAGCTTTCAGACAGTCTACTTCTAATTTAAGTGTTTATACTTCAGGCTAGGGTTAAATATGAACATGGGCGAACTAACTACCAGTTAAAAATACTTGATTATTATTGATGGTCGATGTATCACTCAATCACCTGAAAGATTGAAGAGCATTAAGTAACCAAAGTCATTGTTAGTAATCGTAGAAGTTAGCAACATATCAGACTGATTATATAGCTTCTCAATGGTCCATACCTTGTAACACTTCGTTACACATTCTAAATCGATTCTTTGTTCCTTTATATTTATCTTAATGCATTAACATTTTGTTTTTAGTTTTAACCCAGTTGTTTTGTTTCGAACAATGCCAGTTATAATCAATTTGTTTATATAAGAGATACAACCTTCATGTATCTATTGCATTAAATGTTTATCATAGTTCAATACACTTATAATCTTTCACATGATGAGTAAAATTATAGTTTCATAGGTTAGTTAATGAAATTGATTACGTAAATGTAACATACACTGTACATTAATGAAAAATTCAAGTGCAGTTTTAGGAATCTCGCCAGTCGAACTGTCGATCTATATCTAATAAACTGTAAATAACCTTTCACTATCAAATGTGAATTTCTTTGTTACATACAAAGCAATAAACATTAATAATAATAAGTTGGTGAGCTAGATGAAGCCAGGTATACATAGTTAGTTACTTTCAGGGTTATTAACCGTCTTGCCTATCATTCCCTTTATTTTAACTATATTTATTCTAATAAACTAACTAACTGACATATACACTTTTGAATATGATCGATCTTATTACAAGCTATCGGTAGTGTTTGAAGATCACATTAGGTTTCATTAGATTTGTGACTATAATTTGTGTATTATTCACGTCAATCTTGATATTCGTCAAAAATGATAATGTTTCTTCTATTCAATTTTAAAGCGACATCGATAACTGCAAATACTAATGAACAGAAAATGGATCAACCTAACATTATTTCTTTAATTGTCTTGAAGATTTTGTCTTGCTCAACGATGGAGTCCATAATCTACTAAGTAACCAATGATACTGGGTATTGTAGAGGCTGTTGAATTTGATGTTTTGCATCATGAATTAACATCAATGAAACAACAATTGAAGTCCAGGATGGATTGAACAAAATTTACTGAAGTTGAGCAATATAGCATATTGAATAAAGCTATAATTAGAAATCATTACATGCTCACTTAACGCTTTAAGAGTTAAGTGCTCACCCCTGAAATCTGAATGTTCTATAACCTTAGTGGATGAGCACGGGTGAAAACATTCAAATCAGTGTATGACAGTTACCCAGTGATTTTTAGCATTTAGTTATTGCACAATTATGACTATGCGAAACAATAAATTAAATAATCATTAAAAGTGATATGACATTCATTAGACGCTATTTCCTACCACCAACTGAGGCGATAATACTCAGCTAATTAATCTCTATTTTATGAATTATATCTCAAACTTTAGTCGTTCTGCGATATTATTTCATTTTCGTCTGATACCATTGGTAGTTAACCACCACACAGCTTAATTCACTCCATCGGTCGTATCTAATCAATAAAATATGAAAAAGTCTAATGATTACGAGGTTGGTATTCACCAAAAGGATTATGAATTTTTCTTTAAAGAAATAAATGTGCCAACATAATGGAAGTTTGTTTTAGTAGTAGTCAAAGGGAAACCGTAGACCCAGGTTTTGTGCTACTTAACACATATTATCACGTTGCACCTGCAATCTTTAAAAGAACTTATGCTCAGTTTCACAGTCTACAACTGCCATTATAAAACCACGAAACCTAAAACCAGGATTATTTGATGATGACCCCCAAAACAACTTTTCATCTCTACATAGTATCAGTGGTGTCAAGCCACTAAGACTAGTGGTCACATTACAACTAAATCGATAGAATTCGATCAGCCCTATAAATGACATGAAAGATATGAAATTAGTTACTATACAATGATCAATCTATCCTAAGGTAATAAATTTAACTGAAATAACTTTTATAATGTTTATATTTCTTGGAAAAATGACAAGAAAAGTAAAGTTAAACAAAATAATGCATGAATTATTCATTTGATTGTAATAAAACTGAAGAAGATAAAGAGGAAGAAACTACTTTTTATATCGTTCATTTGTTTAAAAATAATCAACCTTGAAATAACATTTAAAAGAAGAAAAAATATTGACACTTTAATTAACTTGTAATTATTCCATTTTTGTACTTCCTATCACATTGAGAACATCACAGTTTGTAGAAAATCTGTTATGATTATTATTTATTGGTGAAATATTAGTTGTTGTATAATTCAGTAGTATTGAATTGTTTATCATATTCACTTTTGAATTCATTTCATCTTTTTTAATGGAATGATTTGATCGTTTATGATTTTCTAATGAACGTGATTGACAGAATCCACGATGACATATTGTACATGAAAATGGTTTAGATGTTAAATGAGTGTAGCTAAATAGAAAAGACAAAGAAAAAGTAAAGAGATAGTAAAATGTGAAGATAGGGAGTGTGCGGGGAGGGAGGAAGGGGAAATACAGTAATTTAAATGAGTTGATTGAATACGTCATAGATTGATGTTGGTAGGGTACTATTGAGAACCAGGGAGCACTGGATAGCTGTTTTATTCTAGTGTGGAACTCCTTAGCAAAGCACACTCTAGATTCTGCACCGTGGGGCTTCGGGTTGGTGAATATCTAACCCTCTGCATCACTAGGCCAGCATCCAGTGGTAGAACTCTCACTTTTATCAATTTGTGTTCAATTCAGTTACAACAACTAGCTTAACAGTGACTAACTTCATGATGTCCTTGAAGCTCTAATGAATTGTCGTGACTGTTGTTTAGACTTGTCGGGTGTGAGACATTTATCACCAGTGATAATTGATGATCGTGGCGCTATATTTTACAAATTGATGAAACTGAGAATTCCGCCAATGAATGCCTCCTAAATGATGCAGAGGGTTAGGTGTTTACTAACTTGGAGCCCCCGGTTCGGAGTCGAGATGCACACAGCTGAGGAGCTCCACACTAGAATAAGATAGCTGCTCAATGCTGCTTGGTTTTCAATGGTACCGTGCCAACATTAATCTATGACGAGTTCAATTAATTAAAAATACCAATCTCTACAAAAATAACCATCTCAATTCAACTAAATGAGTTGCTTTTCTTTACAGTTATTGCATTTTTACTTTTATTCAGAACACATAAAATTAAAACAATTGACATATTTAATTGTTGTGAAGGAGAAACTATGTTAGTTCATTCATATGTTTCTACAATATTCATTGTATCAATTTGATGTGTCTAAGATAAACTTCTGCTTTAAGCTAGAACTTTATAATCTTCTATCATAAATTACATAAGCCGCCCAAATAGAAAGTTTTTTTAGCCAGAGTAATTCTTAGAAAGTAGAATACAGAGATATCATTGGTGTAATTCAGAAATATTTCATCACTTCTGGTCAAGATGAACTTCGAAATCGTCTTTTATATTTGTTTACTCCCTCAAACAAATGAAATTAAAAACAGAATAGATCAAAAGTGGGTTCACTTTAGATGCTTTGATAATTCAAGCTTGAACTATGTACTTTAAAGATGTATGTACAATCACTCGTTCTGTCAGAGTTCTAAAGCTTGATTTTTTTTTTCAAAATGAATAATTATTTGGTGTAAGCCTTGTCCGATCTTTTGCAATCATTCTTATTCCTAGTACATGCTTCTTTCATTCTTCTTCGTATCCATCAAGCAAACAGTTATCTCTTGAATTACTGATTCGTAGTATGACCAGTGGAGTTCAATCACATCGAATATAAGACAGCTTCCACCGATAGGAATGAATATAGTCAAGCAAATATATCACAAATTGATTAAAGTTAAAAATTATCAGAAACTAGATTTTGGGTAGCTCACTTATCTAAACGTTTGGCGCATACCGATAAACTCAAAGGCAGTCTGTTTGATTCCCTGGTAGGGCAGTAGATACATCACACAGTAAGATGAAACAGCTCTCTAGTGGCTTACGATATTTATCTTACTCATGCCGATTCGCGATATTGAATTCAAATTCAGTTATCTCAACAACAGTTAGTTAAGCAATACCATCATATCCCTATGTTTTGTTAACTTTTGAACTTCTTGTGATAACTGAGATGCACTAAGACTTTATGTTGCAAACTTTTTCCACTTTTCATTGTAATATGGTTTGTCATTTTTGCGAGTTGCTTAAGAATACGTTTGTACTGCTCCAGTAAATGATACTGTCATAAGTAATGACTATCAAGTGCTATTCGACTAAGAGTGACTGTGTATAATGTTGATACAGGTCTGTATCTTCTGACTTCTCTTTCTCTACGTGTATTAAGTTGTTCAAGTCTCTTGATGTCTTTCAAGCAGGCAAAGATTGTGCAACAGGTAGCCTATAAAAACCCAATTCCATATATATTCATTCATACTAATGTAACTAGATCAGAAATTTTCTTTTTCATCTATTCATAGGAAAAGTTGCCATACAAATTTCGTAACATTTTAATGAAGGTATAATATATTAAAATTTTTGAGAGACGTAGTATCAAACAGCGATTTGATAGTCTTTAATATTTTTAGTCGAAATAAGGTATGACACATTCATTCATTAGGGAGAAGCTATCTGCAACCATTTTTTATTAAGTTAATTTCTGCAGGTATTAAAGTAGTATTATGTTGAAACCTACATAAAAACAGTCATATTGAAATTTAGTTAAAACTCATAAAATGGTTAGTCTATACAGATATCAAACCTGTAAACTGACTAACTGTAAAGCCACATTTATGAAGATGTTTGCAGCTAACTTAAATATTTTAAATGATGAACTTCTTGAAGTTACTCAGTGCCAAATCGTACTTTGAAGGAATTATTCCATTCAACTATTTGCTCTAATCACTAATATTTCAACAGAATATGTTGCATAAGCAGTTGAATGAATAGAGATAAGTATTAAAAGTTATGAAGATTATTTCCTATGTCTGTGATTTATCATAATTAATGTTGAAGGAAGAACTATTAACCCGGCAATACAAATTATGCTAATGAGAAAGTAAGTGCATTCACTGAGGACTAAGCAGGATGAAACTACACAATATTAATGATTGATCGTAATGCAAAGTAAAGTTCTATTGGGTATTAGTTACTATAAAAGGCATTACGTCTGTTTATAATATTAAGTTATATAGCTATTTTTATTGGATTTCTGATGCACCTCATTAATACTTTTCATGATAAAGCTTTTGTAGGTTAATTCCTTGAAGAAGCAAAGCTTCAGCAACTGAGCTTGATCGGATATTATAAATAGAGTTTCATTATTATTACCACAAACTATCCCTTCTATGATCTGTTTCCTTAAAAAAATTTCAATGTATACTTTAATAGTGACACTTGTAAACTTGTTATTAATTACAAGAAACACTTATAGAATACACCACGTCTAGTTAAACTGAGAAGTCATCTATGTTCTAACTGACCTATGTTATAATAATTATCTTCATGAAACATTCTCTAACTATGTCTCAATTTACCTATGATCTCTTAAATGATCTTTCCGTCTGAATCGTCTTGAACATACATCACAACCAAATGGACGTTCATCTGTATGAGTACGTTCATGTATTGTTCTATTATATGCTTTACTGAATCCTCGACCACAATATGAACATTTGTATATTGATTTTTTGATATTCACTGATAGTGTTGACGATGTCGGTGTTGTTTTCAGGCTACAATGTAATTATACATTAAGAACAAGATTATTTTTAAAGAAAAATGAAACTTTTACATAGTAACATGATATATTCAAGTAGACATAAGATTATCAGTTCATTAATAACATACTACTTAAATGCGTATTTATCAGTAACCTCTATTCGTCACTTTGACAAAATTAGTGCTAATGAAGTCAACATTACATAATTTACAGATTAATGATTGCATTGTTAGTAAACATGCCATCATGTTAGCAGTAAGAATTATGTATTAGTAATTACTGGTTACTGATGAGGGAGTCTAAAATTTGCATTTTGTTTACTTTAAGTAATCTCTTAATAGCTTTTTCCGTATTCTAAGGACTGTTAGTACATTCATCGAGCTTCGTATTCATTAATAATCGCTACCAATTTCAATCACTTACCTGAATTTGACATTTTATCAATGCAAGAGTTGTAAATCAATTACTTTCTTATTTATCAGTGTTTATTATTTAATACGATTTTATTATTCAATACGGTTGCTATCGGTAACTCGCAATGAGCGATCAGCATTCAGATGACTCAGTTAATCTTCAGTCTTTTGTACTTATAACTGTGTTATCACAAATCGAATGAGATCAAAAATATAAACCATTGTCTAGTAACTTAACGTTTAAATGGTTAATCAATCAAAAAGACATCTGAATGCCTTAGATTCAATCCTTGTTTAAGTGGTGAATGTATAGTATTGTAAAGTCCTAAACTAGGATGAAATAATAATCTTATGGTTCTAGATTCTCAGCTGTTAACTAGTTAGGGTCAATCCATTTTTTGAATCATTAAATATCTTATGAAATAAACAAGTGAAATATTCTCAAATACGAAATTATACTCAAGTCCTTAATATTACAAATTATGTTGATTGTAATTACTTGACAAGATGTCAAGCAAGTAGTACAAAGCATTTTAAGTTCTTTTACATTTTGATAATGTAAATAACTCAGTGACAGCATTTCCTACTTTTGAAAATAGTTGGCAGTGTGTTTTAGTGTAGAGGTTATCAGTACTTTCAAGTTTGTAGGCAATGATTGCCAGCAACTACTAAGTAACATAAACTCGAAGTGCCGATTACTTCCGAGTACAAAACACCAAAATAGAAATGAGCTGAAAGTTGTCAGCACTTTTGCTAGCATGTAATTAATGATTCTTTCACTTACCCTTCATAGACATTTTTCATTTCATTGTTCAGTACATATTTTTCGATTGAACTGTTAGTTGATAACGAATTTGTATTTAACTGTTTTTGACTACTATTAAGGAATATACCTTTCGATGCATAATCAGTAATGGAATTAATAGTATTAGCAGTAGTATTAATTATAACCGTAGAATTAGAAATATCACAGTCGGATGAATTACATTTCATAACAAGATTCAATGGAGTTGTTTGAATTGGTGTAATGCCTTCATGAGGTACACATGATAAATTCATTAAATGATTCCAGTTATATAAATACATTGAGTTAAAATGATTCATATTATTCACTGAGAGAGTCATAGGAGTAGGAGTAGAGTTTGATGAGAATAAAGAAGGCAGAGGAGTAGTATTTGTAAAAGTAGTAGCGGTAGTAGTAGTAGTATCATTGGTTGGTAATAAATTCAATGAAACATCTTCACATTGTTTATGACCATTTTCGTTTAATGCTAATTGTGTTAATATACTTTTCCATATACGCCACCCAATTATTGTTTGATTAGAAAATTGTAACATTTGAGGTGAACTGATTGCTGAGGCTAAAGTATAATCATGAAAGAAAATTACGTAATGATAAATAATAAGTAATACTTTGAAGACATTCATTACAAACTTTTCTGATGAAATGAATCAGTGTAACATTGATTAACTTATATCTAACTATGGATTCACCAATTAAAATTCAATAACAATCTGTTTTGAGACTAATAATCAAAACTATAGAATTGTATCAATTCTCTGTGAATGTTGCAGTTTACTGGCGAGTGTATTCATTTTTAAATAAGGCATATCTAAACGCATGAATTATATAGTTAAGTATTAAGATAAACGATTATTTTCAATGTTTATTACTGTTGACCGAATAGCATCGACGTATATTAATGACCGCTGAATTCTAGCAAAAGTGATGTAAATGTGATATCATAAATTGATCTAAGTTAAGAAGCACTGGACCTCTGTTTTATGCAAATATGATACTCCACAATAATGTACTTCAATCTTGTTACCGGTAATTGGATCTAAAATCTTCAGGCTTCGCGGTGAACGCCTATTCCCTCATATTATTGTTCTGGCATCTGATAATTTACATTCTTAAATTCAAACAAAATAATCTTCACAAAAGACAATATTAATCAATATTAGCTTACTGCTGACTTAATTCAAGAAATATCTCGTTAATTTACTAAGAAGTCGGCAATAATTATTTTAAACTGTGTTTACTAATAGTAATGGATCAGATTGTGGAATAGATAAAGAATTGACTTAAATTATAAGCGCGAGCCAAAGAAAAATGCTTGCTTAGTCAATTAAGGATTAACCGTACACGTGGAAGCCTGGAGACACTTATGCGAAGCTCTAGTAGGTCTCATACTAATACAAGTTACCACCAAATGCTTTCTAATTTTCAATGGCTATCTAATCAAGATTGCTGGATGACATCAAATTTAAACTTAGTTTTCTACATAACATCCAATTACTATGTGAATTTATTGTTAATGATGCTGACAAAATGATATGACCCTATAGGGAGGTAGGCAGGAACGAGAGATTTGGATTAATCGTACATCAAAAAATAAGTCAGAATTGTATTTCAATGCACTGATTTTTACAGGCCTTACTCATACTTATCAATATTTTCAACTGTTAATCAATAACTTCGTGAATTGGCACAATTCATAAGATAGAAATCTTGCGGTCAAAATGTATAATACACTAATTACGTGTATGCTACCTTTTAACAATATCTTTCATTATGAATACATGTGAACAGATTACCTGTTAAAAATCAACTAGAGTATTCACTAGTCTTTTTCATAAGCAAGACTGTAAGTTGCTACTTCAATATAGACGTCTAAAATTTGAACTAAATCTGCTCCGTTTATTATATGTGGTGAATCAAGGTTAATAGATTTCACCCTTTAGGTTAAGCAGCAATTGATAGAGTTTAACTTATCCTAATTTGCTTCTTCTTTTTAAGATGAAATATTTGCAAGAAGAATTTAGAAACGTGATTAAAGCCGTGGCAGGTCGAGTTGAGATATATCGAGAGTGAGACAGTTATCACTAATAGCAATGGACGATCGTCATCTTATGTCACAGATTGATGGAAGTGAGAATCCTACCATTAGACGTCGGAAGCCCGGTGGTACAAAAGGTTAACCATTAGCCTCAGGTTCGATCCCCTGGAGGAACCGAGGGTGTACACTACCACTGTGAAGTCCTATCTAAGAACCAGACTATTTTACAGTGCCCCTCCTTATTTTCAGTAGTACCTAATTGAGACCAGTCTGTGACGAATACAAACAACTAAATTTAAAAACAACTACTACCTTTCATTTTGATTAGCGGAAGCATAAATGATCTTACCATGACTATAACATGGATGACTTACATATGCCGTCGTGCATTCTGTTCATACCAGGTTAGTCGGACTTATAAAATTCAAAAAAAATGTTTCATAACTAGAAAGTACTATTGTTAATTTATTTAGGAACTTTAAAATGGCCTATTAGTCTAACATTCAACTAAATTTTTATATCGAATGGAATCTAGTCATTTATAAATCAAAGCCGATGGTATCGTATATAATTTAGTGGGTCAATATTTATCACAGGTTGCCAGTGAGTGGATTATTGGGAATCAAATTACCTATACATCAGATCGCTTAGCGATGCACACATTTTATGAATGATGAATGAAATCTACAATGTCTAGATTCCTTATCCATCATATTATCATTCAGGTACTTTGTCAAAACTCGGTATACTTCACTATTCGAGTCTACTTGGAATTAATTTCTCTTCAGTCCTATTGGTGAGTTCATTCTGTGCTTTCATTAAAAAACCGCGGGAAATCTGACCCTTGTAATTGTTTGACGATATTTACTGATAAGGATTCGTACACTAAGTATAAAGACATTTCTTAGTCTCTGGTTTACAGTATTTACCCAACTTATTTTAGTGTATAACAAATGTTATGTTAGACGTATTCATTACTTCATAAATCAAACAGAAGAATTGCTTCACTACATTCTTCAACATTAAACTCATATATATATATATATATATATATATATATATATATATATATATAATATCTTCATCTAACGAAACCTATTTCTAATGACTTACATGCATACATATTAAAAATGTTGTTTAAATGTGCTAACCAAAATGAAGATAATTGATCTGATGAATTGAAATTATTGAAATAGTCATCCGATATTGGAATTTGGCTATTGTTGGTTGTTATTGGTGCAGTTGCAGTTGATGCTGCTGTAATGGATGATGATGATGACAACGACGATAACGATGCTGTTTCAATCAAAGGTATTGCTGATGTCATTGATTCATTTACTGCATTATTTTTACAAGTAGGTGTAGTTGAGATAAAAGAATCATCTGAACTAGACTGGAGTGTATTCAGTAAAGATTTACGCAATATGTCATCTATGTCATATTTAATTAAAACAGGTGATGCAGATGAAGAGCATGATGTTTCGGTGGAGAAATCATCTGCCTTTTTCACATGATACGTAACCGGTGTGGATGTAGCAGACTGACTTGAAATAGGTAGCGTCAGATTATCTGGTAACAAGGTACTGAAGATTCAGTCAGTAAAGAGAGTAAAATGACTCAGTTAACATCAAATAGCACATTAACTTACATTGATTTACTTTAGGAATAAATAGAAGCTTTTCTTAACTGACTAGCATTTAGTCGGATGATTAAAACTGAAAGACACAATTATTTGATTTGGATTACAGCTGGCAAGCAAAATTTAGGACACTTGTTTCGTCCTATTTTGGACTCGTCAGCTGAATGTACATGCTTCTTAGTGTTGATCAACTTCAATCCATAACAAATCAACGGGAAGATCCAAATACATTCTAATTATGACAGACCTAATGTTGTTTAACTAAACTTGCAGAAACAATTTAAGCACAAGAAGGCTTTATTCTTAGTGAATTACTTCTGAACTTTTGAACTAGACATCTAATTCAAAAGATTGTAGGGGTACATTTGATGCCGCTCTATGTTACCATTAAATACAGATTTGAGCGCATTTTTACTTATTGCAATAGTTACATTTAGAATATCAGGTAAACATAAGATTCTTGACTTATATTTTGTTATGTAACTACATTATCTATGATACACTTTGACTCAATTCAGCTCACTGATACCAACAAAAAATGTAAAGATTTTTGTATGAGTTAATGCAGACTGACAGTTTGTATCTTATTTGACCGAATAACCATTAGTGTGATTTGTTTGCAATGATTACAAGAAACTGGGTAAAGCTAGAAGTTGGCAAAGCGTGGTTCTGATCACCACCCATCAGTAAAAGTTTGATAGGATTAGCTAAAAAACCGAACAAGCGAACACCATTACAATATCAGCATGATGAAATATCAGCTTTATTCATATTCATAATGATTGACGAACATTCAGTACATTCTAACCATGATCGACATATAAAAATATCATGTAAAATGTTACCATGCCATTTAGACTGAAAAGATGGTTTTAGAGAATGTGGCAAAATAGTTGCCATCCGAAACGTAATTTTAAATAAGTGAAGTTCGATCGTGGATGGTGATTAGAATTCAAAACAGTGTTTCGTTCTGTTTACGACTCATCAATTGTATATATATTCACATTCAGAAATTGAGAAAATAAGACAAAATAATAAGTTAATCAATCTCACTTTTGAATATTTCGTTGATTAACAGTAATTCTGGTTAAAAATCAACTTTATAATAAATTATGAGTTAATCTAAAAATTGGCCACTTAGTACATAAATGATTTTGCAGTGGTATATATGTTCATATAAGTAATGAGTAGTATCAAAATCTACAATAATCTTTAAATAACTTACTTGTTTTGATCCGAAAAACATTTTACTTGTGAAGCAAAACAATATGAACTATGATTCAGTGTATTATTAATAATGTTATCACTGGAAGTATTATTACTTTGACTATTGAATGTCGAATGAAATAACATTGTGTCAAAGTAGATAGTAATCTAAAATCCTCCACTGATTACATCATCTTCTTATGCACCCTATATATATATATATATATATATATATATATATATATACTACATGTTTGTGTACTGCTATTTATGTAACCAGTTCAAGTTACTATGGTTCCCTTGTTCACTCACTGATTTGCTAATGTATATGCAAATACTTCTTTATCATTGCCCCTTAAATGGTGTAGGAAAGATCATGCATACATTGATATACAATTGCCTAATACTCATACATTTTTATTGTATCTCATTATCTAAGTTTTAATTCATATTCATCCTAACACTAGAACTTTTCTTTTTAGTTTTTACTATCATTTGCATGATTATACTGTTGAAGGAATACTAAAACTCAATAATGAATATATTCTACTATTTCATTTAGACATTAGGTAATTGTCATTACATCACATTCATGTCATATCTATATTGTATAGATTGAAAAGGAAAAACAAAAGCAACATAAAATCTACATTATGTATAAATAAACTTTTACACTCTTTGCACTTTCTAACATGTTCAATAGTTATTGATAGAATTGATGTGATCATTCTTTTATCTTATCAATGCTAACACATTGTCTACCTCATTGTTGCTATATTTATTGTTGAATATTTAATTAGTATGCCTATCTACTTATATGTTGATTACATCAGCACAATGAAACTTATTAATCAATGGAATAGGAAAATGAGGATGTAGGATAGAGGGTATTGTGTTAAGTGTACTGAATCTTCAGTAAATTTATATTAACTATTTGTCATATGTATATGACAAATAGTTAATAATTAATTTCTAATGTAAATTAAGTAGAATAAGAAAGTAAGAAGTTTATTAATAAGAAAATGTGTTGTTATTGGTATCAATATGAGAATAATAGAATACAGTGGAATTCCTCTGTTTATTCATCATATACACATCACTTACATCATCTTCAACATCAACTCCATCATTATATCAATAAACATTCAACTCCTTGAGATTAAAACGACAAAATAATAAATGAATGATCAATGATTAATAGTTTTATTTTAAGAGTTTTGAATAGAAAACTGAATAATTTAAGCGATAATGAACAATGTTGTTGTTCATCTTAGATTTATGGTTTATTCAGGACTATGTCAAATGTTAGTTAACTCATTAAAATGAATTTAAGTAGTTTGATGTGTTATTATTGCAAAAAAATTTGTGAAACTTATAGTTACATAATTCTGAACTAATATTAATTATGTAACATCAGTTCTTTTTAGATTGTAGTCATATCTTTCTCATCAATTTCAATTAATATGAAACCTTGATAGGGTAAAGTATCTTGTCTTCTACCTCTAACAAAGTGTTAAGCTATTTAGACTGGAAGTTATGTATTTCAACTTGACCTATTAAATGTAATCAATGATAAATGATTAGGTAAATATCACAGCAGTTTCTAATAAATAATCAGTCAACGCAAGTATTTTAATCATGTGAAAGGTGAGTACCATCCCGAATAGCTCAGTGATAACACTGAAGACTGTGAAGCATAGTGACACTGGCTCAAACAACAAAAGGATCACCAGCTCCCTTAATACTTCATTTACTTCATTCCTAATGTACATCGACTAACATAAATCTTGGGTCACGTGGGATTTCACTGTCAACTACGTTGAAACGCCTAACGTTTAAATGTCATCAGTGAATAGGAGATTACTTCTTGTAATATCACCTCTGATAAAATTCAGGTAGATTTAATTCAGTGATAATCTGAAGATCAAGTTAGGATAAGTTATTTGCTTCTGAAAAGTTTCGTGTAGTGGAATGAAATAGCTAAATATTTTACTTATATTCTTGGGAGTATGAAAACTGTTTCGTAACCGTATCGACAGTACTAATAAACTAGGTGGTAAACAGTCTATTTTGTAAAAACATCATGAATTTATGTATACTAAAGTAACTTTCTCTGGTAAGGATTTAAAAAAACATTGTATTTTACTGGGTGTTGTTGTTAACCCCATGACATACTCTCCTCCTTTGTTTGGGCTTGAGACCGGCAGTAAGCTTATGGGGAACCCAAGAAAGAAAAGAATCAACAGTTGTTGCAAAAGAAATTCTAGGATAGAGTTGGCTGAAGAGTGCTGGTCAGCAGCCTATTCTTCACGTGTAGTGACAGGGACTGTTGATTGAAAGCTAACTTTATTTTAATTAAAATCATCTAATGTTTTCGGAGTAAGAATCATTACTGCTATAATTTGACAGGGTATCACAATTCAAACTTTAAAACGACCTCTATGATTTCCCCGCCTTCCACCGGACATAGTAAGAGATAATGATGAAAGCTGAAAACGAAAAAGAAACAAAGTATTTCATACACCTTTAACAGTTCACACCCAGAATCACCTAGAAACTCCATGTCTTACAGTAAAGTTATTCACTATTTGCAGATTACTTTGAATTCAATGTATTACATTGCATTCTCATTAGCTATGCACAGGCTATTGTTTGTAGATAACTCAAAATATTAGTAAGCATTATGTACATTATGAATCAAAGTAATTAACAGAGTATAATAGATTATTTGGAAGATAAAATGTAAAACATTTGTAAATTAATTGAATAATTACCATTGAAAATTTGATTACGTAATATAGGCAAAGATTCATTGTGTACATAATATAATTCGTTTAAAGATTACACTTGGGAATAAAAGTACTTGAGAAAAGAGTGAAAAAAAGATTTCATTTAGCCTATAATGAACATGAAATTATTGTAAATCCATGGAAATAAGGTACTAAATAGAAATGTGAGAATAGAACTCATGAGAATATGGAAAAGATGATAAGGTCATCCAATCTACTGTTACTAGGGTAATTGAGGACTAACCACTGACCCCTTTTAGAATACAAAGGTTAAATTATTAATCTGTTTTTGGATAAAATGGCCCTAGCATACTTTTTTGAAATATAGATTTTTGTTGTTAATTGGCAATTTCAAATGCATTACATTTAAGCTACTGAATTGAAACCTAGTGGTTCACATTTTAAACTTCAATTAGTTAGTAAGACACTGCAAAAAGTCATTCAATTTTTCCAATCCTAATACACATATATTTGATCATTTATATCTTCTTCATAGAAATTTAAGAGTGCATCTTTATGTTAGCTACTAATGTAGACATGACTGATGTTTATATGAGAACGAACAGATTTGATCCTTGAAGATTGGTGGTTTCATAACTTTAATGAACCCCATACTTGAACGAATCAGTAGTCTAGTTCTCCTTATGTTACAACCGTCCTAAAGTTGACACCACTCAGTAATGTAAATTCACTTCCAACTATTCTTTATGACCATATGAATGACTGATATTGTGAAAAACACTAAGTATACGACTTAATCAGCAAACAATAATTAATACCATATCTCATTCTTCATTATCATTAATCTTATCCTTAGTGATTGGTGATACAAGTGATAGAATATTATTATAAAACATAGTAGATCAAAAGTTATGAATATTCACTTTACTCCTACTAACTATCATCAAGCTGATAGATTCATGCTTCACGAATGATATCTTTTATAAGTTGTTATACTTCATTGACCGGTTATATATGGTGACTACAACTTATATACGATATCGTTGTCTGTTGTTGTGAATGAAATAGGAGAACTTGACTGTAGTCTACACTTCATTAAATATCTGTTTAAGGAGTCAACAATAATATATTCAATTCCTTAGTTAGACTGCGAATTATAAAAATAAACCTAAGGATACTGGCTCAGAGGTCTAACGGTATGACTGGATTCTCTAATAGATTTCTAGATATACACTCCGAAGAATCTCAAACTACAATGAAACAGACATCCATTACCATTTCCTAACTTTCAGTGATTGTTCTAAATCAGATCAATTTATAATATCGAATCAAAATTTGAGGATAGTTCAATGACGTAAAAATATCAACAACTAAGTAAACTTAAAGCTGAATAGAATATTGAATACCATATTCAATTACATTTTCATTTATGTACTTCTATTGTATCACAAAAGCCTTATTAAAAGAGTAACGTCACTCAATCCATCTCTTATTCCAATCCTATTCATAGTGTATATCAATGAGAAGAAAATTGATGTTCTCAGTTTCTAGAAAGAAATTAACCTCGTGTTAACAACGTATATGGCCTTGAAATGTCACTTCATATTGAAGATTTTTACAGCAGTCATACATAAGACCTTAGGCTTACATATGATTCACAAGTATTTGAGTGAAGAAAATACTACAGTGAATCAGGATAATCTACTGCACATGTTTTTTGACTGCTAAACTAAGTGCAGACTTTTCCATCTGGTTCTTTATCTCATTTTCCTACACGTGATTTCACATTGGTGCTTTGGTAAATGAAGTACAATTTGAGCTTTTGTTCGTAGGTTTAAAAACTTACTGCTTTAACAGCTAGACCACTACCGTGCGTTGTGTAAAACCAAGTTTCCCCGAACGGATTTGCCTATTATGCTTGGCATTGAAGATTTTGCATAAATGATGTTGACATCAGTCTGTCATCCTTACCAGAACAATTGAAAAGCTGTTCCAATGTAACTTCTACACAATAACTATCCAACCAGGAATAATAATGCATAACTACTTTTTCACTCATTGAATAACCTATGCTGAGCCTATGAAATGTTAGGTAAAAACGAACAGATTGTCTATTGAGACCCGTCTTACATACTTCAGTAATACTACAAGTAATATAACCCATTCTGAATAGTACTATTATTCACAAACCAAAAATATTCAGTAATAGTGACTTATTAGTATTGCAAACGCTGTCAAAATGTAGGACAGCCGAATACTTATGTGGTTTATGACGATACTACTTTATAGTAGCTAAAATCTTTTACATTCATTTATTCGGTTACTGAACTTTTCCATCATGTAATCCTATACATGATTTTAGTTGTTTGTGTTTGATGCAGATTAATAGTGACTGGTTACTAGTAAAAACCAGAGATCACTGTATAGTTGTTTCATTCTAGCACAGGACTTCTCAGTAGTGTGAACTCTTGATCCTTTCCATGGAACCAAACCTAGTACACTTAGGTCTCACGGAGACTACATAACCAAATTCATAAATGGCCCAGTCAGAGTCCAGTAGTCGAGATTTCACTTCCGTCAATTCCTAGAATGGTACAATCGTCAGTCAAGACCATTAATGTTGAATTTTTCACTTTTAAGCTAAAAATTCTAACACAAGACGCAGAACATTTAGCCTATTTGCTTAGGGTTTTGGCATGAAGGTCATGGGGTTCGATCTCCTACTAGAATCTAGGGTAAACTTGTTTTACCATTCCTATACTGGGATGAAACAACTGTAAAATACTCCCACGTTTTCACTAGTACCCAACTAACATCGATGTCTGTCAATTACCAACAAGTGAAATTAATGCAACAGTACCACTAGGATTCAACAAACATAATTGATTTGCTAATTTTACTAGAGATATATCTTTTCTATAGTTTGATTGTTAGTTTACATATCAATTTACATACCCTATTAAAATATGATAATCCATTGAACTAAGTCACCATTTCAATTATACACCTGAAGTATATTAAGCAATAAGCAAAAGATTATAATATCATTGAAGTAATCTGATACTTGAATATGACCATGAATAAACGATTAATTTGTGAATAAAATGATACCCTAATTGTATTTCTACAATGTTTAACAACACTAATCGTCATTGTTTGAAGAATTCAATCTAATCAAAAGTTGCTTATGATGGTTTAAACTAATTATTTGTTGATGTCATGAGCTTCCATAGTTTGACTTCTATTGTCATGCACAATATCCACAGACGATTCCGCCATCCCCCACACACCTTCACTCCAATATTATCATCCTAGTTGCAAGCGTTTTAATTATCAAAATTAAAATAAGGCTAGAAAGATGGGATCGAAAACTTACATCCTATTTTGGACTCATCACAGTTGAATGTATCTGCATTCTAGTGTTGAGAATGAATCAATTGCAACCTGTGACATCGACAAAAGGAAGGAATAAATTATCACATACGAATGCATACTCAATTCTACAACTGAATGGCAGTGTATTAAGTTCTAGTCTCAGCTTGAAAATAAACTCTGGGACGTAGGTAAATTTCAAATAGGAATGACATGTATATTCAATATTGTACTACTTGTGACAAAGCAACTATATTTTCCTATAATTTGAATGTGTTTGAATCTTTTCGTTGCTTTGATATTGACTGACATCGATCTATCTCATCTTACCATATCGTTAGGCGAATTGCTTCGATTCTCAAATAAGATGAAACGCTCGTTCTGGACATCATTCAGCCTGCTAAAATCCTAAATCAAAAATCATGATTTTTCTTACTCACTTGAATAATAAATTGTTCTCCATTATAAGTAGTTAACTGTTAAGGCCTGAAGTAGAGTGAATTTATATTATTATTCTGTATCTTGTCTTCACTTCCTTTTTAAATTAATCAAGTTTATGAAATGAATTTCAACAGTCAGTTCATGGATTTACACAGCACATTTATAGATTTGTAGAGAAACGTAACCTTTCAGTTGGTTAAACTACGGAAAGATTCTTCTTAATTAAGTACCAAAAAATAATAAAAAATAATGACTGGCAAGTGGATACTTCTGAATAATCGCTATATCGAGGCGATCGGCGCAGGATGCACATATAGCAACAGTGACTGACCAGCTTTAGTCTATAACAAATCAATGGGAATATACAAGTTCATTCTACTAAAAAATAATGAGTTTTCTGGATGACCTGAGAGAGCAAACACATGACCGAATGTACGGTTTACGTACCCGTTAACTTACAGACTTTTGTGAAAAGTTTATCAGTGTGTTAACTTCACATTTTTGAGGTGTTACTTCTGGAGATCCATCTGGTAAGGTGAGATACACTAAGTTTAGACTCATTCTCTTCTAATCTTATAGCTTCGACGTGAGAAGGTCGCATCATTACAGATGTGAGTTGTCTTACGAAAAAATGGCTTGACGTCATTACACTCCTATTCCGTAGAATGCACAACTTCCCCATAAAAGTTTGAGTGTGTTACCCTTAGCCATCTGGCTCAGCATTAGATAAACATAACATGGTGGAGTTTAAATAAACAACTATTTGCACCCATTATGGATCGATTAGGTCATTAATATTTTCAATCCCAACAGTCATGTCATGGTAGTCAGTAAAGTTGTATGCATATATAAAAACATGGTGATAACCTTACATGTATTCTTGAAATTAACATCATTAAAATTTATGAGATCAGCAACTTTATGATAGACTCAAATCAGCTGGTTGAATGCATTTTATCAGTTGTCCAGGTGAAATCAGTTTATTATAAAGAGTTTTTTAGAATTAAACTAGTCTGAACAAATTACTCAACAGAAATTCTACTGTTTGCTTGTTAGCAGTTAGCTTAGAAACAGGTTTTGACGTTACAGCAAGAAATCTTAGCTGACGAGGTCTATGAGTATAGAGTGCGAAATTTAATACCATTAATGCCGCATGATCAGTATAGTATCATTGCCAAGGTGAAAAGCCATGTATTCTATCAGTGGTAGGATTCTTTGAAAGTGACCTGAATCCGTTGCGAGTTTTATTGAACTTTAATTTATTACTGAATGCATCAATCATCTTCCGAATAGATTAAACTGAACAATGAATATCAACCTTTAGGATCTGATTCAGTGGTCAAATGGTCAGGCATTCACCGCGGAGCCAGATCCCCCAAGGAGTTGTAGATGTGCACTGATGAAGAGTCCCATAATAGGATGAAATAGCTGTTTAGTGCTTCCAGGTAATTAGGGGATGTTTAATTCAGATCGATTCGTGATATCAAAACTGACAGAGTAAACATGTTGGAAATAATTTCTTATAATAAAGTGATCTATTTGGAAACCAAAGCACTATGAATAGTATATAACAAGTTGGCCGAAACAGGTAGATGTAATCAGATGAATATGCCAAAGCTGATGCGCCCACCATAAGATCTAAAATTGAAAGATCCGATTTCATTTTGAGATGTTGCAATCTAAAATGTAGTAACTGTTTAGTTTCCTCTAGTTTTCAATGGTTTATTGGCTAATGTTAATCCAGGATGAAAACGTAGAATTTTGTGCTAATAATATCTACTGTGTTTGATTTATGTAAACGGTATTTAATTTTCAAGACTCTTCTTTGGATTTAGACGACAGATTCTCAAATTAGCTATCATTCGTTACTTTAACAGATATTTATTTGATCTACATGAAATCATTAAAATCAACTGACGACAAAATGACTTGGATCAGACAACCATTGAAAACCAGGAGGCACTAGACAGATATTTTGTCCTATTATTGGACTCTACGAAATTACTAGCCGACAATACTCCTCGCAATTTTGTTTAACAGTCTACAATACACTCAATCATAGTCAATATCAACTCAGTAGTGGGCAATTTAGCGCAGTAATTTAGGAGCTCTAGTGAGATATGGTCAATCGATTTCAACCATTTCGGATGTAAAACAACTCCCCACCTATGGAAATGATTGAGGTTGTGCAATATTTCGAAAATCGATTGAAGTTAAATGTAGGCCAGTTTTTTTGAGTCAGACTGTCATTATGAAATATGAAATTCCTTGGTTTGATGTCCCCCTCCCACTCCCTTTAGCTGAGATCATTAATGTGCCCTTTTAACAAGCTCTATTCTAGTACAAAACAGCTAGATAATACATTCTAGACTTCAATTATTATCTAACTATGTTATATTTTGGTATAGTCGAGCCAATTACAATAGTATGGAAATTATAGTGTGTGACTTCAATAATTACCAATCAGTGCCCGAATACGTCCGCTCCGCGACTACAAGTCCCCTAGCCGTTATGGATGAATACAATATAGATGAACCAATCAGACCGAATCGTATTATATTTCAAACACTCCATTATATATACACAAAACCTGATCACACAACACATCAATACGGAGAATAACATCCATACAAAACCCTAAACAATAATGACTAAGGACTGAGAATACGCGTACACGATTAGTCGATTGTAGATCTTGAATACCAAATGATATGACAACAGTTCATAAGTCTAACGGGAGATTTGAGTGTTGCGAACATGATAATAATAGAAGTAAACTAATCGATTTGCTCAAAATAAATGGTCTCCTGAAAAATAGTTCAGAAAGTTAGATACTCATTTTGAATCTCCTGGTATAAACATTCTAGTTCATTTCTAATATCGATCTTCAACTTAACAATCTCTATGACATTCAACAATAATTAAATCTAACTGAAATTATTATTATAACGTGATAAGGAGGAATTCATTTGTTTCAATGAAAGTAATTGTTTATATTCAGTAAATGTTTTATTGTTGTTTTGTTATTTTATTATCACATTTGAAATTGTATGACCTCATTCACCAATGGTTCTATATCATTTTCATAATTTCAGCCTACATTTTAATTGTTTCCATTTTTTTTCTTTTCATCGTCTTCTTCTTTTTGTTTATTTTACAGGATAAAATTGGTATGGAAGATTATGAGATTCTCATGTGTAAAGAAGATGATATTGCCTAATGTATAAAGTCAATTGTGTATGTAAATGTTGTCATTCTGAATGTTCTCTTAATATTCAGAAATCTTCTAAATTTGAATAGAAAGAAATCAAAAGGTGAAAATTACTAATGAATATTTGCTTTAACAATTGGTTTATTGTACAGAAGACCTATTTATAGTAATATCTTTGATCTTGGAGTTCTACAATTTTCTAGAAAATACAATGAAGTTAGAAACTATCCAACAGAATAATATGAAGAGATATCTTTATTTAATGCTAGAATCTACCAGTAAAACCTTAAAGTATTAATGGAGATTTCGCTGTCAATATGAATAACTAGATACATTAATATCAGATAATGGGTCACAGTTCATATCTGATTAATTCCAACAGTTCTGTTGTCATCATCCAATTACCTACATGTGATTAGTGTCGTACTATCCACAGTCAAATCGATAGGCTGGACGTTTTGTTGATACCTTTAAAAGGATGCCACTGAAATCAAAAGGGTCAGGGGGCGGTTGTTGGTTTGATAAGTATCCTAATGTTTCATGGTACGGAACTAAATAATGCTACTATTGACAAAGTATTACTAGAAGAATCCATGATGGGCTGAAAATTCAAAAACAATTCATTATTCCATGCTACTGCAGAGATGTCAAAACTATCGAGAAAATTCTCATCTAGAATTTCAAGTTGGTACATAAGTATTTGCCCGTGATTACCAGATTTAACATAACAGACGGACAGAAGGGTATGTTATAAAAAGCAAGATGGAGTACTGTATGAAGTGGCTGTGACGAAAGATAAATGTATGGGACAATTCAGTCAACTACGAAAGATATGTCTAAGGCTACTAGAACTACTACAGTGCCTTTGGATATTCTGCTGGATAATGTTGGCTTATCCAGTTTTGAATACAAGCAAATACATAAAACTCATGAGACATATTTAAAAACAGAATAATGGTCCAGTCGACATTAAAAAAGATGGTACAATTACAAGTAAGTATGAAAGTAGTTCGCTATTAACGAGGGGAGGTATTGAGGACTCAAATTACATCAGAAACGGTAATTCTTCGTTCTTTATAATCTCTTTGGATGTTTTTAAAGAGGCTTGACTCGTTGAAGTATTTTTCTGGTTTCTGAATAAATTTTTAGTGAATTATTTGTAGCCTTAAAAAAATATCCGTTGAAAAAAATTGTCAAGTGATTCGTAAACGAATACAATAACATGGTTTGTCGCATAACGTATCATTCATTTAGATCTCAATATTCTATTTACACTATCAGTAACTTCTATCCATAAATTGTATGAACACTTCTTATTAAACGAAGGTTAGAAAATAGTAAAGAATATAAGTTCAACATCGATACCAAGTGTACTCAGTCACTTTAGTTACTTAATTTTGACCACTTCTGTTTGAAATGTCATGATTTAAAATAGTTCTTCATGTATAAAAACAATCACTTACTCGGTATTATGGTTAAGTGTGATGCAGTATGATCTAAGCCTGTTATATATTGTCTAGAAACATTACAATCAGATCGAGCTTCATGGATCAGTTGCCGAATGATTACACAACTGCTAACTAATTTTTCCATAAATTAGATTCTCGTCACTCACTAAAATTTGTGGATTTTCGTAGAACTTTGCGATCCCAAATTTAAAAAAATCCTTACTTATCCGATTTATTTTCTATATACCTAATGAGAAAGTATTCCCCCCCCCCCTACTCCCCAGTATGAATAAGCGAAAGAAAACAACTGCTGAAATATGTAAAGTAAGACTTCGGATCATCTTAAATGATTTCAGTAGCCCACAGCCATCTATCATATTCACTTTGCGCTCTATTCGTACAAAACTCAATTATAGTTAAAAGCCACAGTCACAGACACCTCTCTAAAAACATTATCATTATTGATGTTCATGCAATAGATAGAAGACGATATAACTACTGTACGCAGATAAAAAATTCGTCATAGTTATTGTGCTATCAAATTGTTGTTTATAACTGCACTTTTAATTTATCGGTAGGCAAGAGATGGAGGGCAGTAAGGAATAAATTCTCTGGGAAAAAAGTTACAAATCAATCAAACTCTTCTTTAAATCATACTTTAAGTCAATTTACTAAATCGTTGAGAATAAAGTTGTAATTGTTTTAACTAGTATTACAAGAAGGCAAAATATTCATTTGTTACGTTGGACGACTAAAGAAGACTAACAAACTTTCAGAAGTGCGTTTTAGAAGATTATTTGAATTACATTAATTGTGTATAACGCAAACATAGTATTCCTATGATTGTTATGTTCACCTTGCCCTATACTCCCGTTCAGCACATTTACTGTTAGTATATTATCTCTTATTAATGAACTACAGTTAATTAAATATGTACAAGTTACCCCTATTCACTGGCACTATCTCCTTTGTTTTGCATAATTGTTAAATTCTTAATTTGCTGACTATGTGATCTAGTTTTATGTACATATAAGGAAATCTTTGAAATACAATAGGTTTCTGTCTGGTGGTTAGCTCAGTTGTCTTACTTCCTTTATTACGACTTTCAGAATAAGAGACTAGCCGCCAAAAGACAAGTGTATGGTAGCATATTGATTGGTCATACTTTCTCATCATCATAACAGCCTTTTTTGACCGTATAACAATTCACGGAAAAATGCCAATCTGAATTCAACAATGAAAATAAACATAAGAAAAAGAACAAGAAAAAACTCTATTGATAAGCGGATACAATAAAAAAAAGACAAATATTATTCAAGCAAAGCTTGGATAAACTAGTTGTCATGTCTTTTCTGTTTACATAGTTCAATACATAATAGATCATTGATGAAAACCAATACATGGAACATACTTTTAACAATAACAAATGCAATATAAATCAAGTTGCTGACTTTTTTTTAAAAACAAAACAAAAGACAAGAAAATAGAAAATATTCATCATTGAAAACTTATCAAATCAAGCTGCTTTGTAATGTTTTCTTGAAAATTTAATACATACTACTTACATGATGCTTACATATTGGCATGGATTATAATACATGCTTTATTGATTGATTTGCTCATATACCGAGTATAAAAAATTTGATGTATTCTGTCTTGTGCCACACGTTAATTGTGAGTGTTGGTGTGTGTGAATGTTATCCAAAACCTGAACAAGTGAAGCAGGATTCGAATCTGTGATTAGTTAAAAGTTAAGTATTTAAACCACTAAACCACCGTTTCACTACCGTAAGATAAAAAAAAAGTGACCTTATCAAAATGAATGCAGAAGTAAAACAAACTTTGTAGACGAAGAAGTGAATAACATCGAAAAATCAATTCAATACACAACAAAGAAAATAAAAAGAAGACAAACATTAGAAATAATAAATAAGAGATACATCAATTAGTCTTGACAAAAGATAAACAATACTCTTCTAGTCTGTAATGACAACAAATAAGAAACAATGAGAACAATAGAATTTCACTTGATAAAATGAAAAATTACAATGAAATTCACATTTTCTTACTGAAAATATCTAAATTAGACTGCATAATATTTTATCATATTTAACAGAAATTGATAAGAATAAACAAATTATGATAAGTAGAAGTGATAAGAAAAAGAAAATCGATTACAACTTGTCAATAACAGTATCAATACCTAACTATTCTCATTAAATCAAAGTAAATGGAGATAGATTCGAACCTATGAACTATTATTTGATTGAAAGTTAACTGTATTCCCTGAGAACAATATAATATGCTGACCATGTATTTCACTGATAAACATTTTCATGGAAATTGTCCTCAAGTTTGACAACTGTATCAAATGCAATTGAACTGAGATCTTCTTGCAACTTTAGTTGATTTATGAAAACATTTGGAATGATAATGTAATGGCGTTGAAGGCAATGAAACTCCATAAGGTGCTATAGTATCCACAGGAGAATGATAAGGAGGAGGAGGTGGATAAGAGGAACCGGAATATTCATGATGCTTAAAGTTTCGACATGGATCATATCTTGTGTTCGATTTATTCGAATTGATTGACTGTAGCTGTTGATCTACAGAGCAATTAGAATTAATATTACCTTTAAAATGTCCTACACCGTACAATCTACCTTTATTACTCGTTGTAGATGTATTTGAGTGTATTTTTGTAGGATATATTTCAGAATTAGCTTCATTAAGTGTTTCAGATTGTGTTAAGCACGAATAGCAATTATGATCTGATTGTGATTGTTCACCAATTGGCATGTTAAATAACGAAAACGCATCATATTCTACATCATTCAATAGCAATTTACGATTATTTCGTTCACGTCTATTAATACTTCCATTATGCAAACGATGTACACAATTTTGTAGACGTTCAATACCATTCCATCTTCTAAAACTATGATGTAGTGTAGCTTCTGGTGCAGTGAAACTAGTAATTGACTGTTTTGTACATTGTAAATCATTGTTACTTTCTTCTTGCTTATTCATATGATTGATAATCTATACAGAATACAACAGAAACACAAAGAAAAATACAAATAACTAAAAAAAATCACAAATGTCAACAATTCGCGTTAAATAAGTAGTCATGTAAGTAGTTTTTTCTAGTAAGCATGATTGAAAACTGAGAATCAATAGGATGTGATTCAAAATACCGCACATTAACATAAGCAACGCGTATAAGAAGGAAGTATCAAAAAGGAGATTTAAATTGTGTGCTATTCAGTGTAAATTGTCGCATATCAATCTGCGTTCATAGTCTTCTGAAGCAGGTTTAACGTGTGCTACAACCACCTTGTGGATTTCTCCATGCGTGATTTTTAACAAATTTAAAATTTGTTCATATCAATTGATTGAAATATGGTTGGATGAGCAGTAACAGTGAGTTAGTTAAACTCTAACACTTGTCTACCTAACTGAAAGATCTCCACAACAGGAATAAAGACGTTTCGCCAAAGAACGAAGCGTTAATTGTTTTGGACTCGTATATTTATTGAAGTAGATCATAACAATTAATAATACCAAAAAAACTTACAAAGATTTAGACGGTTTTATACATACACTCCTAATTTCTATTCATTAAGCGCGATTTCGAATGATACATAGGTCACTAAGACCAGTAGTCACCTTGAAACCTGATAGACAGAATTTGATCTGTACTATAAAGAAATAGAAGAGCATCAGACTGAACCGCTCTCGAACGGTCAATCATTACAAATATCTCCGTTCTATAGGTCAAGTGTAGCCTGAATAGATTAGTAATAACGGTTACAGACTGTGAAACAAAGTGACTCGGGATGGAATTCACTAGAAAGAACTAATTTCCTCGAGATTGAAAGTATAACGTTCTGACGAGTGCCTAATAACAAGAAACCTCAGTTCAGGATTTCCTGATGACCAACACCAAAACCCACCTTCATCACAACTTAGTGCAGGAGATGTTAAATAAAATAGCTAGGGACTACATTACAACTTGGTCAACAGAATTTGATTAACAATCAACAAGACTAGAGAAACTAAACACTGATAAATACTCAGTGCTTAATCAATGTAAACTGGGAATCATGTTCAGTAATAACAGAGTTCATTGTCAAGAGAATAAAACTTGAAATAACTAAGCCAGGTAATCGTTCAGTTGTGATCATCTTAAAGCTTATTCTAAATGTATGTAAGAACAAGTTGTCACATCTCGTCAGCGCGACGAGAAAAAATTAACAAGATGACTAGTAAATAAGAGGAAATAATGTAATGGTAACAATAATGAGAAGGACTAAACATTAGGAATATAGTTCAACAACGAATAAAAAGAATATGTACAAAGGATACTATAACTAAAGATCTAGAGGAAGGTAAAGAAGGAATGTGTCTACGCCGATGTGACTGATTCAAAGGGTAATCAACTCCAAACTCTTTACCTATCAACAGTCAATGATTTCATGAACTGATATCACGTCACTGAATGCCCACTTCTAGCCTTATCCCATGCTACTCAACCCAAGTTACATAAGTGATAAAATACAGACATTAATGCCAAGCTTAATTTTTACCCGATATATATCAGTGGTATGGATCAAAACTTAATGGTAACTTCCGTTATACACTTAGGAATACACTTTTAATTGTCAGATAAAACAATACATCATTATTCTTTTGAGATCCCGAAACAATTCCTTGAAAAATTCTTCAGAAGACAGAAAACACAGAAAATAATTCAATAAATTAGTTTTGTTAAAAAAGATTCCAAAAGAATTCAAGGAAATGATGACGTATATTAATTATCCCCATTTGATAACTAACGATATTATTACTAATATGAGCATCCTTTCTGGAAACCTCCAGAATTTTAGAGTAAAAGTAAAAGATGCATTATATTTATGAAACAGAAAAACAAAGACAATTTTTTCTACTTGGATTCACTGAATCAAATTCGTTAAGAAATATTAACCAAGCGGCTACCACGTTGACTTCAATCACACTCAGATACAAACTGTACAATCAATAGATAATATAAATACATAGTTTAATGAAATCACTTTACCTGTTGATAAGGTGTCAACCATTCAACCGGTAATGTGCGTTCAATAAAAGGAAGTTTAGACCCAATTGTAGCCAATCGATTTATCCATTTGGGCAAAGATCGACCACAAAGTATCTGAGGAAGATAGAAATTCAAAACATTTGTTTAATACGTAGAAGACTTATCAACCAAAATGGGCAGTAAAAGAAGACTAATACACCATCATCACTCAAATAAACCACGCCAACTACAAGCGATATAACACTGAACAAAGTGATTCTCTTCCGCATCACCAACTCATAAATGAACATCGGTTAACAGTGAGACAATATGATATGTTATCGCTAATGAAAATACACATGAATGAAAATGAACAACGACCGGATTATGAAAACACTTAAATCTATGATCGAATAAATTCTAGAAAAGTCAGAGGAATTTTATAAGAATGATATTTACTTCAGTAGGCACATTGATATGAATACAATCTATCAGCTGATACAGAAGAGGCTAGTCAATCATTTGATCAAAGGTCAACCAAATGAAGACAGCCGATACAAATGTAAGAACACATGAACAAAAAAAATATGAAATCAACCAAACACCGATGTGGCCATTATATAGAACTGATTTCACACTTATGAAATAACTAGAAAGATCACTTTTATACAAAATAGGTGCTATTGATGTTGCCCAGAAAGATAATGAAGTTAAAATTACATCATCGGACATCGCCTCAGTATTGGTGATGCTCAAATATTTGTCGACAGACCTGTATGTCTCGGGTTAGATCTATGGCGAGATTGTGAGAGCACAAACCAGAAAGAGGCATCCGTCTAAAAGTACCTAACCGATACCGATTAATAATAAATAGAAACAAAAAATACAGATATATAATATAAAACTGACCTGAACAAATGCATCAGAGAAATGATTACAATTTTTATGCAATAAATGGTACTGATCACCACGATAATCTGCTGTCATACTGTCCAACAACAGAGCAATATCTGCAGCAGTAAAATCTGTATATCCCATAGATAAGGTTAGTCTAGAAAATAAACAGTAACATATGAAAGTTAACACCAAGTGCCTCTAATAATTTTGCTTAATGAATATAAGTCTTAGTAGTTAATTAGTATTGCACAAGAAACAGTAAGGTTAAAAAGCTAAGTGGTAATGGAAAACTGCATATATAAATCGTTTAATTACAAATGTCTCCTGTTACTAAGATAGAACCCTGAATATTGTATGCTCAAATAATTGTATGTATTAATCCTATTTTCAGTACTACTGATCAGGATCATTAGTAACTAAATATGCGTTAGTGAACTTAGCTGAGAATCACTTCAAGAGTAAGAGTTAGTAATGCTAGCCTGTTACACAGACCGAAATAAATTAAGCGGGGCTCAAACCTGCGATTCAGTTGCTGGATGTCGAATGCTTTTATCACTGAGCCGATAATCCACAATCAGTATTGATTGATGGATTGAGAACATACTAAAAACGCATTCCATAAATTGTATAGAATTCCTTATGTTTCGCCGCTGTATTTCTATTTTCCAATTTTGTTGATATAAATATTATTTTATTTCAATACTGATTCTGATTTAGAACAGATCAAGTGAGGTATCATGTCCAAGATATATCAGATAGTAAAGAACAAAACACCTTTCTAGTTACTTTTGCTTGAACAACCAAGTAGAATCATTAGCTTTCGTACACAAGCGCAGACCAGAAGAGGAGTACAAAAGCCTCTACTTGGTGTGTTAAACTAAGTGGTATTCGATACAATGTTGAAGAAAGTTAACATTCAGGTTAATTAACAACATAGTTACAGAAATTTGTAAAATTAAAATACTTGCAGGAAAAATTTAACATAACGACCTCAAACACTATCACTGACAATCTAACTAAAAATACACTGATAGGATTCAAGTTACGATTTAAAAATACACTTTATTGACTACCAGTACTTATCTAATAACTATTTAAACCCATTTCTCATAAGAACACTGCACTTTCTTCTCCCTTCCCCCGCATTCTAGATAACAATATTAAATGGGTAATGGATATTAAACATACCTTGACCCATTCAGTAATTAATATATACGCGGATTTAAACAAGGATGACAAACATTAGGACAGAGAGGTAAATCCTATCATAAACTGACAACTAGTGAGCTGTCGAAATGCAGGGAGCACTAACACATTTGACTCGTTTAGATTTGTGTCGCCTAAGTAACATGCACATATCACTCTACACGAGATGTATCATCCTGTAACCTATATTCTTTCCAACAATCACAAGTAGAAAGACAACAAAGTTTTGATAGAAAATGTGATCATAGCTGCTACCTTAACCTGATGATCTGATTCACCTATCGTACTGACTCTGATAAAGTAATCTAAGTTGAAAAACCTGTTCCTTTAAGTCCTATCATGTCAAGTAAAGAGCGATGAAACTAGAAGCAGCAAACTTCAGTTCCGAGGTAAAATCGTCCTACGAACTATCCTGAGGAAAGTGTTTAACCTCCTCAGATAATCAACATTCGCAGTAATGTTGCTTTCCCAAAACGAAAGAGGTTAATAAAGGTCACTCATAAAATCTACGACTCATCTTACTCCATAAGTTTTCGTTCCTGGAGGTAATGTTTTTGCAAGTATGGAATAAATACATGAAAAACTACTCGTAAAAATGTCGTGTGATTAGTCTCAAAAAGTTATCTGTTCAACTGTGAAGTCATGCTCCCGGATCCATCAGAACAGCTGCTAATTCTTATTCCTCTCAAGATGCCTTAATAAGAAATCTTCCATGCTGCAGTCAACCAAGAAGTTATAACTGCCTTCATATCTCGAAAGATACTCTAACTTGGAAGACTAAGGACTGTACTATACTACCGATTGAACAAAGTTGAAAATGTAAACCACTGTAATCCGACTTGAAACCGCCAAATGAAATATTGATCTCTCCACGAGACCAAACGATTAAATGACTTCATCATTATGCAAAATCATATATATGTTCTAGTAAAGTGTTGCAAACTAAGGCATACTAACTATCTGATACTAATTTTCTTTTCGATAAAAATAGCAGATAAACCATAAAAAATACCTACAACCCGTTCCTTTCCCCCACAAGTAAATTTGATGATACATAAAACTGGTAGAATCATCCAATGTAGACGTAAGCCACTACTACTGATGCTGTTGTGCTCTAATAATTTGTACTTGCAAAATTCAATATATACACTATATTTACTCAAAACAGAAAGCAATAAGTTCTGAGAGAAATTACACAACAAATATTTCATTCTGTATTCTCCATAGAGACAAAAAAAATGATTTTTCTGTTTTTAATTGTAACAAAAATTTTTTTAATGAATAGAAAATAGATAGAAAGAAGATATAAATCCAAACGAAATAGGATATAAAACGTATAAAAGTACTTCATAAATATGCATACACACCCTTCATAATGCATTTATTATTCAATGGTTATCTCATTGTTTTATAACATTATCAATTAAAATTTGAAAAGTGAAACTTTAATTTCTGTTCACAATTCAAGTGTAACAGACTATTAGCGATTAGCAAGCCATTAAGAAGTCGATTTCTAAGTACAAGACATATTCATTAGAATACGTGAATGTTGATGAATCAAATATAATCCCACCTATTTTAACAGTTCTCTCTAAATGAATTCAAATCAGGACGAAAACTTCCTCTCATTTCACTACCCCCCACCACCACCACCAAACTATAACATATTTCTTTATGTACTGAAGTATTAAAATGATACCATTTTTCCTAATTACTTTCGAAATCACCAATACCAAGAAGCTTAAACGCTGAACAGATACTTTGGTTTGATGATATGAGTGGTGGTCTAGATGGTTAAGGCGTTAGATAATTACACACTAAAATATCGGTTCATACCACGTAACACCTACTTTGGTTAGTAGCACAATTAACCTAGACAGTTACAGCTGTAACTCAAAGCCAACTACACAAATTTGTATCTAGTAAATGAGTTAATTAACTACATATCTTGATTTACTGTGAAGATCTTTCCGAAAACGTGTAACTCAGATTTGATACATACAAATTATGATTGTAAAATAAGGTTGTTATAGAGGCAAGAAAAACTAGATGAACCTACTACACAAATCATCGAACTGATGACCAACACTTCAGAGAAAACGAAAAAGAATACGAGAGAGAATAACATCAAAACGGTTGTGCAATCGATATATTATTTAGTTCATAGAGCAAAAAGAGGTATATACACAGACATTGTGAACATAAAATGCAACACCTGATTATAATCCAGAAAACAAAATAAATATCTACACGAAATCAACACAATAAAATACAATCACACCAACTAACTTGTGGGAATAATTTTCGCCTAAATAAGAAGTATCTTTCGGTAGCATAGCGAATACTCCAGAATTAGTTAATGGATGCCCCCCATATGAATATTCTATGATAATATAAATAATGATACAGATATACCTACAGTAGGATACTACTAGGCAACAATACATATTGAAATTAGTATGATACAAAAAAAGTATAGTAATGAACACAGTTATTCAGTATTAAGTAATTTAATAAAGTCTACCATATACACAGACAAACTAAAATTACAAACATGATACTAGCTTTAGAAAAGTCGAGGTAATTGACGAATCAATACAATAAAAACAATATAAGTCACTATATTACTAGTTTTATGCATGACAAGCTAGAGGTCACTGCCAGGCAAAATACTATACAGTTTAGTCAATTAGTCATTGACAATATAGAATCTAGCATATATGCCCATGGATTCGAATACCATATTAGCACAACAAGATCAAATTTACGAGAATAACACTACAAAATAATACAAAAAGGAAGGATAAAGTAAAGAAAGGTATGTGTGAAAGAATAATAGGACTTAAGATCTACATGAGGATAAAGAATGAATATACTTGCGCGACTGTGATCGATTCCGAACTATGTCACCTAGTGTCTCCAGTCATTGATTGGAAATATCACGCCGGGATAACTATGTTGTCTGCAAGTACCATCATAACTCAGATCAACAGTCAGCGACTTCGTTGACTGATATTATGTTTTGGTTTGGCTGTCTCTGGCTTTCTTCCATCCTACTCCTACGCCTGTTAGCAATCCACGTCGAGGTGAGTAATGGTTGAGCACAAGTAATACATGTCCCAACACCTCGATCGATGAAGGTTCACGACCTCATCAACTGATTTGCTCTGTTTTCCTAGGACTCTGTGTCTAACGTCAATATTACTAACTCGGTCGTTTCATGATATACGAAAGACACTATGAAGATTTCTACGATCAAAAACCTAGAGACTAAGCATATTTTCTATTTTCATGGCCGAAGTTTCGCATCCATAGGTCAAAACAGAGCACGTTGCTGCGCAGTACACTCACCCTTTCGATAAAAGACGGGTATTTCACCTGCGCTATACCACAAGTGACATGAGTTGGTAAAAGCCTAGCAAACTTTCCGAATCTCTGCTGAGATTTCGTCAGACACCGATTCACTAGGGGTGACGAAACATCCGAGATAAGTGAAATGGTTACACAATTGATCAAAAGTCAAATGGTAGATATGAAATCACAAAATACGCATGAGATTGAAGGAAGTAAAGTATATCACTGGTCAAACAAAGTATAAACCTAGGTGTAGATAAACTTCACGATTACACCTTACAAATCCACAATCGTCTCCTTAGTACAGTGATCAGGTTAACCACAGGAAGATCATAACGATGCTCCAATGCTTAATCCAGAATGGTTACACCAAAAGCTTGTGAAACTCTGTACAATATAAACGATGGGGATTCAGTACGATTTAAAGGAGATGATGCCATAGGTAAGAAAGAATATAAAGGCAATAATATTCTGACTGTTACAGAAGAAGAAAGAATAATTTTCCATGAGATCTTTAAATATTTTAAGATGAGACGAACATTGATAGACATCATGTTAATAATACTGAGGAGCAATACTGTGTCTGGACCCAGTAACGAGAATTTAGTTAGTGTCATCAACTTTAAAAACCTGCTTCAGATACTTGGTCATATCTTATGATTGTCATTCCAGAAGTTTTCACATCGTACACTATTTGCCGACGCTGGAAATGGATGGAAAGTGTGGAGAGGTGGTTAGTTTATGACAGAGTACCGTGGTATGAATCAAAATTGTATAAGACCGTGTCGGTCCATGAAGACTCCTTGGTTGCGGTACAACTCAGTGTCGATATGAGACATATAAGGTATGGCTTAGAATAAAAATCAGTGACGATGCTGTTAAGGTTTTGTTAGCCCCCAGATATCTCGACAAGGCTTTCAGAAGCCCTGAAGGAGCCAAAAACATTTCATCTAGTCACTATTCGAAAGAACCTTCCAGAATCTTAACATGTAGCCGTCCGATTAGACAGTAACTGAAAACCACTGCATTGGCAATGGATGAATGTAATGGTGATCTCGCTTTTACTGAAAATAATAAATACCCACTACATTTTTCTCTTACTGTAATAAAGATTTTCTCTCCTATCTCTCTTCTGGTTTGCAGTTAGAATGGTTCAAAGCATCTAAGGACTAAAGGTGAACTCAGTATTAGCAGGATGAAGCGAAAAATATAATAGTTTTCTATCGAGCTCACCATAAAAGTGAGATGATCGCTGTTAATCAAAAGTAGTCCTTTGATACAGTTCTCTCTCAATAAACAACCTTCGTGTTCTATTATTACATTTTACCTTCTTGATTTAGATCACCTTCCCTCTTTTATCTATCCACAATATTATGTGTCCAATTGAGTGACACATACACTTTCAGTATCCAAATGTACCAAAATTTTATATGTTTAAGCATGTAAATACATAATATTGAGGATATTTTCATATGCATTTCTATATTTTACCAGTTTGTCGAATTCAATTCTTATGACATTGAAAAGGAGTAACTTTAGAATCATTTTAACTGACAAACACAACTTTGGTGAAGTCGAGGAGAAACCAGATGTATTGAGTGTGTTGAAATATGAAATAGAAAAGTGCCTAAACAGTACATGCCTTTATGTGTCATAATAGAAACTCTTCAAAAACCTACCTTCCAAAAACAAATTTCTTTGATAATTCCTTGTATAACCTGAAAACTATGATAATTTCGGACGCACTACATATTTATTTTCACATTCTCATATGTATTTACTGGTTTACCAAAGTATACAATTCTTCAAATACGATTTAATTATTCTAACTTATTTACCCAGTATAGATTTATATAGTTGTAGATTCAAGACACATCCGAATGGTGAGGGCTATCGATATTACCAGACTGATGAAACAGAAAGAGTCGAAGCAGGAATTGAATATGTGACATATTGGCTGAAAATGAAATACCTTAACAACTAAGCTAACGATCTACCCTTCCAAATGTGAACTAGACAAACAAACAACTTATAGGAGAATGATGAGCAATAAAAATCGACACTTACCAGTTTCATGAACTACAACTCCTGTATGATAAACTCCAATACCAAGTGAACTGACATAATCATTTATCCATAGCTAGTAAATTGAAGAACACATATTTAACATTTACTCAATAATACTGAGCCCATATTCGTTAATAGATAAACAAAAAAAATTATCTAACAAGTTAACGTTAATTATGTAATTCAAAGCACAAAATAAACCAATTAATGAAAATGTTTACAGGTGGTAGTAAAACAGGATAATAGGAGATATGCCGTAATTGAAAAGAAAAATAATGACAATTTATAAGATAGGGCTTATTTATTTAAATGACAGTATGAGTACTAAAACATTTCGAATTTGAACGCTTAGACACGAACTTTCAAGTCCCTGAAATTACTGAACTATTGAATAACAAACAGAAAATATAAGGTTAAAAATAATGAAAAAGCTTTGCTTCCATGGTTAGTTGATATATAGAAAACGAGGGATGTTAATAGCATTGTAAAGGTTCGGGTTTCCAAAGCAATCCAGAAAACATTACATATAGCGACAAGACTGGTAATTATGTAATAAGGGTATGGTAATAAGATGTCACTTCCTACACAAACCATGGAAGTTATAACATCGTTCGGGTTTCTGAAAACGTTCGACGAATTTTCTAGGGATCCTGACACTTACAGTATGCAGTGAAGACTACAAAGTGGTATTGTTTTAATAAATAGTCTTATAACTTTAGAAACTTCGAGGAATATTCGGATTTTGGAAATAATTTGTGTGTTGTGACAAGATGATTAAGAAAGAATATGAAGTCTTTAACCTAGTGTTATCTATCGAAGATGACAATTGGCTAGAGTTTCTGGACATTTTTTTTTGAAATTTCAAAACTTTATGATTGTACTTAATCTGTTAAATTGAGGAAATCAGCTCTATATGCCTGGTATATATTGGTAATAAATACCATAACATATCGGACCTAGCAAGTCGAAACACCAGCATAAAATCATCTCAGAAAACCTGAAAGTAAGCTATCCAAGAAGTCACCATGAGGACTTTAAAGCCATTTGGAATGAGTATCACTCACAAGCCAAAAGAGCCACATTATCCCATCTTAAGAAGGCTAAAATACACAATGAGAGAAAAAACATAAGACAAATTGCAGCAGATGACATAAACACTACACTGAATAAAGTGAACACCCTTTCTATCTACGCATACGGATTAGCATTAAAACAATATGACAGTATTAGCATATCAATACATGCAGGTGACCACAGACATGAATTTGACTGGGGAAAAACGTCAAGATTCTAGATCGAGGAGATTCGAAGAATGCTACGGAATACCGGGTCAATCTGTAATAAAAAGACTGCATCGACAGGAGCCCTATTTACCAATTCATAGGAAAAAGTCAACCAACCATGTAGTCAGAGGTAAAGTGGACAAAACATTTAATAGTAACACAAAAGTAAATAAAATTGACAAGAGTAAACACATAACAAGGGTATTAGAAGAGGTTGAATTAATGTTTGTAGAATTGTTAAACAGATCACTTCAACGAAAAGTAAACGCTAATGACTGGCATCCAGAACGACAATTAAAGCTTCGTAGTTAAGCCAACCTAAATAGGACACAGCGAAAAAATATCCACCTGAACTATAAATATCTTGTATCACTTTAATAACTAGGCATAAATTAAGTTCTGTAAATGATACATATTAAGTACCAATCCAAAATCCGATGAAACGCATCTGGATACATGGTATACGCCCCATCTTACTCTAAAACATCTTTATATATATATATATATATATATATATATATATATATATATATATATATCAACTGTGAAGTGAACTCAAAATCCTTTAAATTTGCTAAGTAATTCAGTTCACACGGGTTGTAAAGTGGAGGCGTAACGATATGTTAAATCAAACTGGAATCGACAACTAGAATGACCTGAAATAGTTTTAAGATGTAACATAAATAGACAAGTCGCATTGTTCAAAATATATAAAGTGTATTAGACACAAAACATTAAGGCTATTAAATGCGATTAATTAGAAACAAAAATAAATTCTGAAACAGATAGCAATCAAACAATTGCCTTCTTTGAAGTTGTTTCAATTATGGCCTACTTCACTGCCTCAAATGTGGACTATGAAAAGCTTCATCACTCTCACAATTTATCGTGAACCAATATAAACGATTCATTATGAATTTCGGAAAGGATGTTTAGTTGTTATGCGACATAATCTGGGGGTGGATCATTTAAGAACAAGGTACTTTAAACATTTCAGTAATAGGGAGCAACCACAACTATACACATAGTTAAACTAGGGGACATTTAAGCTTCCAAGATAAGTCATTGGATTGAAATCTGATGGATTATCTATATTGGATGAAAGATTGTGCTAGACAAAACAAATACTTTAGTCTGAAAAAAAAGGCAAGGGCAGCATTTCTACAACTGAAAATTATCTAGAATTCAAACCAACTGTCAGTCAACATTAAAGTCAAAATATTCAATACAAATGTCAAGACAGTTCTGTTGTATGGGGCTGGAACTTGCAAGGAGAAGTAGGAAACCTCCCATCAGAAGATACAAGTATTTATAAACAACTGTCTACGTAAGATACTTCGGACACGTTGGCCGGATACCATCAACAACCATCTTCTATGGCAGAGAATAAATTAACTTCCAGTCGAGGAAAAAATCAAGAAAAGACGCTGGAGGTGGATAGGACACACATTGAGGAAATCACCAAACTGTGTTACAAGACAACCATTAACAAGGAATCCTGAAGGCCAAAGGGAAAGAATAAGACCCACGAAGAAATTGCGTCGGGAATTGGAGACAGATATGAAGAGAACGAAAAGCACTTGGGAAGAGCTGGAAAGAAAAGTTCAGGACAGAGTTGGTTGGAGAATACTGGTCGGTGGCCTATGCTCCACATGGGGTAACATGCATTGATTGATTGATAAAAGATATGATTCAAGAAGAATCAATCCATGGAATAAAAAGTTAGTGCATTAACTTAATTGTGGTTTAGTCTAACAGTCGATATCTAGACGTTTAAACGTAGTCACTCTGTCATGTTGGACTGCTAAAGAAGAGTTATGAACTTTAAGAAGTACGTTCTAGAAGGTTATTTCATTAATTTTGGTTGTGAGTAAACAGTATATTCCTATCATTGTTACATTCCTTTTACCCTATCCTCCCGTTCAGTATATTTACTGTCAATATATTGTCTTTTATTATGAACTACAGTTAATTAGTTGTGTACAGGTTATTTCTATTCACCGCCACTCTCTTACGTTTTGTGTTAATGTTAAATCCCTAATTGGTTAACTGTGTGGTCTGATTTTATGTATATAAAGGAATGCCTGAAATATATGATTTTGTCTGATTGATCCATCGGTTTATGTTTTTCCTATTCTGGCCTGGGACCGAGCGGCCACCGAGCAGACATACAGGGACTAGCTAAGTAATCATTGGCGTTCGTCATTGTAACCACGTGCGCACAAGGTCATATCGATTAATTAGCCTTCATACATTTAACTATAGAAGTTTCTTTTTACGTTATAACACACTCCTAGCCTTTTATCAACTTATTCTGAATCAATGTAAGCGATGGCGAAGCATACATACTACACGTTCTAACCGCATAAGTCGATGAAGATTCACAATCATATCAACAGATTTACCATACTTCCCTAGTATCCTAAGTCTAACCTAAGCACTTCAGTGGTGTTAACATGCTTCGAAGAAACCTATGATCAAAACTCAGAAATCTACAAATATCCGTTACTTTGAAAGGTCACATTTCAGTTATAAAATAAAATACACCAAATGGCATAAACTTTTAAAAATCACCCAAGTCTAAAACTATACAGGAACACTAATGTAGGAAGTTAAAACTGATGGATGACGTTATGATAATTGATGACTCTACTGTTGAGTAAAAGACTATGAAATCTTTTGACAGAAACTCTTTATTTAATTATGCGCCTCTAACGAAGACTATGGATACTCTTTTTTATCATTACATAACCTATCGTTCTACTACTCGCACAACACAATTGAAAGTTACATTTATAACGTACGGATAAAGTACATTACAAAGTCAGTCATAAGTATGCCTAATCATCACACTGGGCAGGAAAACCAAAACATGGTACCAGATTATGAAATCCCCGGCTATTGGTCTAAGCCATATTGGTAGTTGAAAACTATTTAGCTGGAGTCCACGTGGTTAGACCAATCAATAGTGAAACATGTTTGGCGAATCAATTACAGTGACTCAAAGTGCTTTCACTTCTTTTCTTGCTCAAATCTTGAGTTCTGATATTTCCTCATACGCACTTTTCCAAATTAAATCCTAAATGCTCAGCCTAATTATTATTGCTCAACACAATGTTAACTCTTTTGGTAAACAACTTGTTAATTCCATCTGTTATGCTAATGTTGTGTGGTAACTTGAGCCAATCCACAACTGTGTCAGATTCCAGGTTGCTCATTAATGACTAAGTGACTCGTATTTTTTAAGTCAAGTGTCTTACCATTCAACTACAGCAGTGAAAGTGTAAATAGTTGAAAGTTTAAAATATAGACACATGATTTCGCTTTCCATGTCCTCCCCCTGAACTCAGTTTGTACAGTATAATTAGCTTAGACGAGATCATATACAAGTTATAGCTTAAGGCATGGTGCATAGATTTGTACTTAGTTATACACCAGAAAAGTGATGCAACACTAACCATAAAATTAGACATTCCTGTGTTACATACTTACTTACTTACGCCTGTTACCCCTCTCGGAGGAGCATAGGCCGCTCACCAGTATTCTCCATTCAACTCTGTCCTGAGCAATCTTTTCCGGCTGTCTTCAGTCACTGTTCATCCTTTTAATGTCTGCTTCCAGCTCTCGATGCAGGGTGTTCTTTGGCCTTCTTCTTTTCCGTTTTCCAACAGGGTCCCAAGGTAGTGCTTGTCTGGTGATTTCCGCAATGTATGTCCTATCCATTTCCAACGTCGTTTCCTGATTTTCTCTTCAGCTGGTAGTTGGTTTGTTCTCTCCCTTAGTAGGCTGTTGCTGATGGTTTCCGGACAACAGACATTCAATATTCTGCATAGACAGTTGTTGATAAACACCTGTACTCTCCTGATGATGTTTGCAGTAGTTCTCCACGTTTCAGCTCCATAAAGAAGAACTGTCTTGACGTTCGAATTGAAGAGTTTAACTTTGAGGTTGGTAGACAGTTGTTTGGACTCCCATATATTTTTCAACTGTAGGAATGCTGCCCTTGCTTTGCCGATCCTCGCCCTTATATCTGCATCGGATCCTCCTTGTTCATCGATGATGCTCCCCAGGTATGTAAAGGTATCCACTTCTTCCAGAGTTTCACCATCAAGTCCGATTGGGTCGGTGCTCTCTGTGTTGAAGTTGAGGATCTTGCTCTTTCCCTTATGTATGTTCAGGCCTATTGATGCTGAGATTGCTGCTACTTAGGTTGTCTTCACTTGCATTTGCTGGTGTGTATGGGATAGAAGTGCTAGATTATCCCGCGAAGTTCAGATCATCGAGTTGCATCCTACTTGTCCATTGAATCCCGTGCTTTCCCTCAGATGTAGAGGTTTTCATGATCCAATCAACCACTAGAAGGAAGAGAAAGGGCGAGAGCAAACAGCCTTGTCTGACACCGGTTCTTAATGGGAATGCATCTGTCAGCTGTCCTCCATGCACGATTTCGTACTGTAGTCCGTCGTAAGAATTCCGGATGATGTTGACGAGTTTCTCTGGTACACCGTAGTGTCGAAGAAGTTTCCGTAGCGATCTCCTGTCTACACTGTCAAATGCCTTCTCATAGTCAATGAAGTTGATGTACAGTGACCAGTTCCATTCAATTGACTGTTCAACGATGATCCGTAGTGTTGCGATTTGGTCTGTGCACGACCGATTCTTACGGAAACCAGCCTGTTGATTTCGAAGTTGAGCATCCACTGAGTTACATTGTGTTACATACTCAAACATAAAAGATAAACAATTTCTATCGTTCTGTTGTCACTGACATTGTACAATATAATCCTGAGGAAACTTCTGTCATATGTATGAAATTCAGACTCCAAACATTTAGTTTTTAATTTACCTACTATAGAGTTAGTCAATCATAAGCAACTGAAAATCATTGAGGTATTCTGTATTCTAGATATACACTAACCATTATCAGTGTCCAGATGTAGCTATGATCTCAATAAAGACTTCTAGTTAATAATTTAATTGGTATCAAACTTTCTTGAAACTAATTAGTACATTTATTATAGAACACAAGTTTCAGCATTACTTGCACAATATGCTGCATGTTGAATTCGTTTGATGCAGTAATGTTACAAGTTTAAAGTAAAGGTAAACTTAATTATGAGGTTTTAAGCCATCACTAACTGCTGTCATATGTTTTAGGTAATATGTCACCTTTGACCTCAATGTTCTGTCATATTTGAAGTATAAATATGCGAAGGGAAACTCAAAGTTGTTTGACTGATGGGTGTACTCAAAATGACAAAAAAATTCGCAACTAAACTGTCTAACATTAGCAATATGAGTTGTTAGTGAGATATATATAGCATAGTGATATTAGATTATTTGGTTCAAGGGTCAGACACTATTGTTTATAAATTACATTATTGTGGTGAATTCCTATAACAATTTCACATGATTTAAATGTCGTTTAGTTTTAATTGTGACTACTGTGCACTCTTATTCACGTAAGCCTTTGTGTGATAGCGTGTTTGCCTGTCCATTCCTTATTATACCATTGTTCTAGGGTACTATTATATTATGTGGCCTTCACATTCACAGGTCATCAGCTTTTCATTCTCATAGTTAAAACATTAACATTTAAATATGTGGTGGTACATTCCTGATTACCTATGAGACTTAATGAACTTCTACTGTTAGATAGTTCAATACAATACAATATTGTGAGAAGTCACTTCTATTAAAGCGGTACTATCACATTCTGTCTGTCTAATGTTTTACGATACAACAAGTTTACCGACTTGATCCCAAATCAAAACTAAACTAAAGCAAGCAGTAAAATATATTCGAAAATAAGAACAGTAGAGCGCCAAGTAAATAAATACATTAGATTGTAATTGAGTGTTGTGGAGATTGGTGAATGTCAATTTGATATCACGAATTGGTCTAAATTAGAAAACCATCGATCACCTGAAAGCGTTGGACGGCTGTTTCGTCTTAGCATGGAACTCTTCAGCAGCGCATTTATGACCCCACTGGGGATCGAACCCATGACCCCCTGGCTCTGCGGAGAACGCTTTATTATTAGACCATTGAGTCAGCTTCCAACTGTTGATATTTCTAATTCAATCAATTCGTGATAGGTTTGCTCGACCTCATCTATTGCCATCGGTGGGTAAGTGCCTCACACCCGGCACGGTTGAACTTCACTGGTCATGTATTTTCACTAGAGCTACAGAAATTACCTCGAAACAGTGAGTTCGATCCCCGACGGGGTAGTGGATGCGCTTTGCTGAAGAGTCCCATACTAGGGCGAAACAGCTGTCCAATGCTTCCAGGTGATCAGTGGTGGTCTAATTCAAACTCATTCGTGATCTCAAAAATACATTAGAGTTTGCATTAAATTTACATAAGAATATTCTCTCGACTTCTCAATTGTTTGTTAGCGATGATTGGCTGAAAATGGACCAAGCATTGTACAGTTTCGTATGTATGTTTGAGCATGCTTTAATCAGGACTGTATGATGCTAACACTGTATTGCAGAGAGAATATTCTTACTATTATTTTTATTGTGATTATTACGAGTCTTTGTAATACAATTACTGGTAACAATAAGAACACAACAACTATTACTGATAAGTTACATCATTGAAAAAATGTTATTTAAGAATGAGATAATGCAAGCATTTCAGGTTAATTGATCATTATGTGAACTCCAATTATGAGTTTCATTTTATGAATATTATGATATAAATTTACTCATCAAAATGTCTTAACAACGAGAAGAAACTTGGTTTTATGTAAGTATTCGAACTGAACCATAATTTAGTGAACTAGTTTCTCAGTTCATAAGTATTATATGGGAGTATTTTACATACTGCTAGTTAAATCAGTACGTTTGAAAGGCTAATTAGGCCTTCATTTAGATTTTGTCCATTCGGTTTACATGTTAGCTTTAAGTGAAACGGGTCGTTTTAATTAACTGAATCAATTAAATAAAGTTTATTGTAATGAACTCTGCCTTTAATAAAAGAGATGGAAAACTTAAGTGTTCAGTGGAATTCAACAGTTTAAAGAAAACAACACTAAGACACACCTGTGTAATTAGTTTATCGAGAAGAAAAGCTGGGGATCGAATTTGTGAAATGCATTATCATAAAATAACCTTTAAAGTTCAACTACTTGACTAAAATGGGTACAAAATGCTAAAATTCATTTTCACATGCCTTTAAAGAGATTAAAATAAACTAAATGAGATAGAGTAAACAAGTCAGAAGTAAAGACATTCATTTGGAGAAAATTAATGCCTCACCTTTCCTTGAAAATGCATATTGATTTTTAGACTGTACAAAAACTCGTCCTTTTAAAAATAATTGTAAATAATTGTTGCTTGCGAAATAAAAAATACATATTCTTTGAATATGCCACAAATTGATGTTGGTAGGGTACCATTAAAAACCAGGGAGCACTGGACAGCTGTTTCGTTCTAGTGTGGAAATTCTCAGCAGTGCGCACCCTAAATATACGGAAGTGGGAATTCTACCACTGGATGCCGACCCAGTGGTGCAGATAGTTAAGCGTTCGCCCTCAACCTGAAGCCCTTGGTGCGGAATCTGGGATGTGTTCTGCTGAGGAGTTCCACGCTAGAATGAAACAGCTGTCCAGTGCTTCCTGGTTATCGATGGTACCTTGCCAACATCAATCTGTGACATATTCAATCAACTAAATAACCAATCTCCACAAAAATAACCATCCCAACTGAACATATTCTTTGGTTTAAAGTAATTGTAAATAACTGTAACTCAAGGAATGAATCGCAGACGGACAATGAACTCGAAGGCAGAACTTCAAAAGTAACTCCTTTGTTCCCAAGAAAGGCATTGATAATATATGGATAAACACTACTAACTGTGATATAAATGCCAATCTAGTTTTATAAAAAAAAAAGGTAGATGAGCTTACAAAATTTATAAGATGAAGTTAATGTTATGTTAGAAAGGGGCCTATATGATTGACGCGCATGACCAAGTGGTTGATGCATCCTTTTGCGCACAAAAACACAATAACAACCGCCAATGAGACTTTCTAGCTGGTCACAGTGCGTCTGCCCGATGCCTACTCAGTCCCAAGCAGGAAATGAGAGGACATAAAATTGACGAACCAACCAGACAGAACCGTAGTGTACTTCAAACATTCCTTTATATATATATATATATATATATATATATATATATATATATATATATATATATATATATATATATATATATATATATACAAAACCGTATCACACAGTCAACCAATTAGAGAACTAACATTTATACAAAATAGGAGTAATAGTGAATGTAAACTGGAGTAACGTATAAACAATCAATTAACCATAGTTCATAATCAGAAACGATACACTGATAGTTATTGCGCTAAATGGGAGGATAGAGCATCGGCTACGTAATAATAAGAGAAATAAAATGTTCACTTTGTATACAACCAAAAATTATGTAATAGTTTACAGAAAAACAGTTCTTGCAGATAACCAATCTTCTTTAGGTCCTTCAAATATCAGTTAAGGATAGGTAGTGTCAATGAATTTTTAGTTACAGTGTGACTTGATTAGCAGTGGTTAACTTGAGTTTAAATAGCTATACGAGAATTCGTTTAATAATGATTCCAATAGATTAAACAGAGGTTAGTTTACAATAAATTCAGTAAACCTATGAAACGATATTTATGATTTTAGAATGTAGACAACAAACCATAAACCAGAGGTTGGAAATAATTCCTCTAAATATGTCGACTACATCTTTAAAATCTAGTGGCTATTATTCGCTAAGAATACCCAATTAATCTGTAATAAAAAAACGATGGAAAATTATAAATCGATATGACTTTTGAAAACATAAAAATCAGTGTGTAACTAAACAAATAGCATTTATATCTGGCTATACTACAGAAATATCTACCATAATACGAGAACTTATAGTCAATCGAGGTACATAACTACCAACTAAGGAAGTGTTCAATTTATAAAGCTGGATAGTAAGGTTTATTCTGAAAACCTATACATTATTCAGCAAAAAATTACAAACTAATTATATGAAAGAAAACAATCATCTAGAAAATTTTCATATCAAAAATAAAACTGACGATTTATCAGCCAACTGCAATCTTCAAGAAAAAATGAATACGGAAACTAGAAAACATTTCTCTTACCATATCATAAACATTCACAGTCACTAGTGTTGAAGTGGTACTGTTTACGGAAGAAATTGTTGTACTGTCAGACATGCTTGTATCGACTTGAGATTCATACTTTGATGTCGACCCCTGCGTCGATGAAACGCGATCCAATTTCATCCGTAATTTCTCCCAGAATCCCATCAACGGACTATCGTTTTTCATCTATACATTTCTTTGAAAAGCTATTCAAACAATAAAACTAGATCACATACAAGACAAAATCATAGAGAAATATTGCAACTAAGCGTTACTGAGATTTATAAAAAAGTTATACATGAGGAAGTCAAACTAGATCTGGATATTCCTAACATCTCTAGTATTTTAGTTTTAACAGTCAAAAATTGTATTAGAAGTTGAATAATTGAAATTGGAAACCAAGCAATAACATGAAACCCTCTTATAGTTAGATCTGTTACAGATTTTAAGGACGACTCCATAAACTCTGACACTTGTGACTCAAAGATTCCTTTAATTTGACTACGTAACAGTCATATATATTCTAAAAAAATGTATCGCTGAATATTCGTTGTAATTGTTGAATTAGCAAAACCTCAGCCGTACATAAAATCTTGACAAGAATCCTATTTGAACTAGTTCAAGTCACATAAATGGTTTTGAAGGTTGATATAACATTCTACAAATAATATTGCTTAGAAAAATTAATGCGATGCTTCAACGTATGCCACCTAAAACAACACACATCATCTGAACGTTTAGTGAGTAATCTTGTTAAAGAAGTAGATGGGTAAATAAAATAACAACATTCTACTGTTTCATTGGGCTTATTAGACATATAATCAATCAAGATCCCGTAACGATATACAAAACAACCTTGGAAGAAAAGCTGAAATTTTTAATCGTAGCAGACACTGAATAAGACTCTAAAACTCGATCTTTTGGTCTTCTTATATTTGGCAAATTGTTCGAAATATAATGATTTAGCATATATATATATATATATATATATATATATATAATGTCGAAGTACACATTGACCATGTAGTACTTGTAATGCACGTATGTGCCCGCTATGAAAGCACCTTACCCAGCATTAAGTAAGAGATATTTTGGCTACATTATATTGCGGAAACAAAGAACCGAAGCCCTTAAAATGGCCGTGCCGGCCTTATAGGTGAGACGATAAGCGTCACGATCCATCAAACACTTTCGCAAATGGGAAGCCAGGACCAATGAGCAAATATTTTACCAGGTAAAACAAATAACATATGAATTTTATAAGGTTAGTAGATGAATCACAGTCTTTTGCTGAATCAACATGCCAGACTTAAAGAAAGAAATTCACTTCAATTGACTAAAAAGCTTTTGACTTCAGGAACATTTGTAAAGATACAAACAGATTTTAAGCGTCCCCAGAGCGGCTTGACGTACTTAGTATATACATCTGTCCATGAATATACGAAATGCTTTCAATGTTTACATGTCTGTAGCACAAACAAGAAAATAATTTTTGTGCACTCCAGTCGTCTGCAAACGTTACTGATCTTGGTAGAAGCAGTTCACTTATTACTGGTCCATTCCGTTACTTAAAAACAAATCGCATAGTTAATCCTAACCCATATACCGAAAACAGGCAGTATCCTAGGCATAGTGAATATCAATACAACTTAAGTAGAAGCAAGGGAAGAAAGTAGATTAACAGGTGGCAAAATATAATATCTTCATTTTGATCTTACATTTAGCTATGCATTCACATTTTTCCGCACTTTATATCTTTATACCTATCTTAAGACTTCGAGGAACAACCGATTTCTTCGCAAATTAAATAACCAGGTACATACCTGCTCTTTCTTATCACAACTTCGTTGTTACATTCTGATTTCCCACCAAATGTTAGTCGATTTCGTCCACTTTTCAGTACTTTTTAAGTAAGGTAACAAGGTATTTTCCACCAAACAGCATAAAGGTTTTTTTTTCAACGCATTTTTAACCTAAACCAGTAGCAACCCTGACACCGACAGCAAGTCACTAACAATTTTCTCTTGGATAAAATGGGCGGTCATGCAAGTATCACGGTTGTATATCCCTAAAATTTACCCTAGCATACAGCTCCATCACATTTGGCAACAGTTAAGAAATAAAAATTGATAATTCAACTGCGATACTTGTTTAATATCTATTCCGCTTCCCGCTAATTTTTCGTGATAGGCGGTATACAGTTTATGTTGATTTTCCCGAATAGGGAACATCTAGTTATTGCGCCTTAATGCTTTTGCATGGACGACAGTTTTGAATATGTTACTAGTAATAAATCACTAAGCATCTGAAGAACGTGATATAGAATGATACATATTACGATACGTTGGGAAGCATTACGGCTAGAAGAATTTATATGAAAATATACATTTCAGTGTTTCTCATGAAAAATTTCCAATATAGAAAAACTTTACTTACCAATCAGTTAGTTGTAATCTACTAAGAAGGGAAACTGTTTACCTTAATAACTTAATACGCCCTTCTAGGTCATTTCGATTTAAAAAAACGCGCAAAACGCTAATCGTTACAGCAACACACTCAAGCTTCAGTAAACGTTGTCGAAATTTTTCGTAAAATCAGTAAGTTAATAATCTGATTTAATTCCTCAAGACTCCTAGATTGGTTGATTCAAACTATAAGTGTAGATAAATTAGCAGGACAACGAACAATAAGTAATGAAGAAATCATTTTCTACTGTGATTAGATTTCACCATCATTTCTGTTGTAGTCAATCAGTCATCAATATGACGGCAGAATAATTCAGCAGAGCTACAGTGCATGTATAGATATCATATTCAGTCAATAATATTAGTTTCATTCGCCCTGATCAGTGACCGCATATATAATTTTTCACAACTGTAACTATATTACAAAGACAGAAGATTTAACGGCGTTATGTATCCTATAGTTACTCTCAGGTCTAGACAACTGTGAATTTTAATTAAAATCTACATGTGCAGTTAACTATTATTATATTACAACTATTAAAAATGTTTCAAGCTTTTAAAGTCAACAATATCATGACACGTCTGCTTATTACGATAAAGGAATGGTTTCTTCAAAACCTCGACTATATTCAGACACGGATTGTACAGTCAAATCTATGAGTCACAACTTCAAAGTCTCTGCAGCATAAAACCTACAGAAGTCGTCTGAATACATTTAATCACAACTTTCAATAAGCCTATACCATTGTGTCTACAATATCTCACAATTCGTTGTCACCTACTAATTAGGCTATGTCAAATAGAAATAAAAGCTTAATATTTCGAATCCCACCCTGAGGTATTTAAATTGTGTTTTCCTTAGTGATGACAGCGAGTAATCGTAGTAGCGAATCACGTTAACCTGTTGCGAAACAAAACATTGCCCTAACTCTGACGCTATTCGTTAACGGGAATTCCCGGCCTGACATTATTCTAAAAGTTACTAGACAGTGATACACGATCGTAACCCATAATTTTTAAGTGACTTTAACACTATATTCAGTCACACCCCCGAACTGCTGAAACTGAAAATATACCGTTAGGCGGAGTCCAGAAGGTTGGACAGCACTTACAATGCATTTTAAATGATTTGGAATCATCAAAACAAAGTGACCAATACGCTCATATATAATCTGAAAAAATTATTATCATGCTGATTCACTTTACTAGGCCAGAGTTCAAATCTCCCAGTTGTTTAAACTAAATAGACTTACTGGTAATGATATTTGCTCGGCTCATATACATCATTTTTGTATAGACTAAGTGTAGTGTTTATAACTCTTTTACATTCCCTGTTTATTTGATGTAAAGTATAGCATATTAAAATAAATTGTTTAAGAATTTTCTTCTAATTTAAGCCTTCTAACCTACTCTCAAGATTTTTATCAAGCTTTTCCAACTACGGTACAGTTGTCATATCACTGTGAGAAGTTGGTTGTAAGCCCCTAATGTAAGCTGATGATTAGCCTTAGTTGGTTACAATCAAGCCATTTGATAAGTCTACTAACGTATATTTTATAGTTAGCTGTATTATGGATAGTATGTTTGAAAAATATTGTCTCAGGTCTTAAATGAAATTTTCTGTCTTTGGAGGACCATGGGATACATATACTGAATAAAAGACACCTCATATACATGTGTTCCTACGGCTGCTGTTATTAATATTTATGATAGATATTGTAAAATCTTTTTCGATAATTCTAGGTGAAAATCCCTTCAAGTAACATTTTTTAAATTGTGATTCGTGCTTCACGTTTAAAAGTATATTAATTTCTCTTACCCGTTCAGCTGTGCATACTAATTACCTTTTGACTCTAAATGGGAAAGTCGCTATTCTTTTTCATTATTATATTTGTTTTCCTCGCATTTATACAGGATTTATATTATTTTTATGGACTTCTATACTTTGTTTTACCGGACATTTTGGCTTTGACGGACTGCTGTGTTGGTCCGTTCCTCCTCTTGATTGCATTATTTGAGTTGACTGAATTTTTGTCTTCTGATTGTGGGTTGACACACACTTCTATAACTTGAAATATTGTGTTACAGCAAGTAACTTTTGATACTTTGTCATTGTTACTTCTATGGATTTATACCTGACACTCTAGACAGGCAATATGTGATCTATCTCGAAGGGATAGAATAATATTCTCGTTTACCTACTGAAACTGAATTGATTATTCCAGTTTTCGGTATAAATTTTGATCGAATAACTGGTGGTGATATTTGTTTAGGCAATAATGTACATTTGTATAAATAATTTTAAATAGATTGGTTCCTCACCCAACCTTTTGTTTTGAATTTTGACTGGATAAGAGCAGGCGTATCTAAACCAACCCAGACACCTATTCTTCAATACAAACTGCCTTAGTTTGAAAGCTACAGCAAATACGAATTTTCGCAACTGTAAAGATATAGTTTTTTCAGATGAGTTGTTTTAGAAACATAAGACATTAACCAACGTGTTAAACTACCTTCGTTTACACACGATATGAAAATAAGTATTCTTTTGCGATCAATTTGTGACATGATCATATTAATTAGTACGATGAAGAAAAGGGATATTAACAGAAGGGAGGTGGACAATATTTTGCACATGTATGAATAAGTAACAAACAACAGGAGTGCACTAAAATTGGGTACTTCAGTTACATGGTAGTAGTGACAATAATAATGTTTGTTGGCACATAAATCTGCACACTAATGTCTTTTAATTCTTTGGATTTCGGTCGAGCATTTTTGTGCTTGACTTGTTGCCCTATGATTATCTGAAAGTTCTGTTGAATAGTTATGGTTTGTCGCGCGATCGCCGTTAGGCGCATGTGGTGGATAGACAAAGTCTTCTGACTTTATCTCCACATCAATAAACATGATTTTACTGCTCAGAGGTTCTTTGACGACACGTACGATAAATCACACAAGCGTTATAAGCAAAGCCAACCCTCACCTTGTTTGTTTTTTTACCGTTGACAGTTTCTACAGAACGATGATTATAATTTCAAAACGTAGGTCCAACATTTTACTGCCCCACATACGTATCTAAAGCGAATAACACGTTTTGTGGGTTTAATTAAAGACTTTTGCGATGTCAAGTTTATTCTCATGCACTTATAGAAATAATTAGTAATCACAGCTGCCTTTAGGTGAGAAACATCGTTTGCGTGAATTAGCACTTATTTGTAAAATTGCTATTGTGATTTCCTGCATGCAGTTGATACGCAATTTTTTATATCAAAGGATGTCACGGTTGGTTACTGCTTACCGTTGTCAACTAGGACCTTGCTGCTAACCGGTTGTTCATAGTCAAGAATACTGTAATCAAAGTGACTGAAAAATGTATGCCTCCTAAATCTCACTATTCTCATTTGTGATTAAGAGGTTAGCCATTTTTGGTTGACTTAAACCTGTTTGCTGAATATATCTACACACGACTAATTTAGTGAAGCGCACTTCAGTTGGCTATGGAGTTCTTTTAATACTTGTTTAAATGAATAAATGTATACATTCTGAAACTGCGCAGATTTTACGCCAGTTTACAGGCATGGTCTTGATGTTATATGCGGTGTAGCAATTAGAACAGAAAACATATAATACGGAAATACATGTAATATGTACGAGTTAAAGCAAGTTTAAGGTTAGCAAGTTTCATGCACTTGAAGTTAAGACTACAATTACAATAGTTAAATACAAACTGTTATATATGGAGCATATTACGAGATGTGATATAATGGCAGTAACTGTCGAACGGCTGGAAGATGGTGCAGGAGTGTCGACAGACAATTAGTTTTGATAATGCTCCTAAGTGGATTAAACGCTTCGTTTCTTTTATCTCGATTACGTGACTTTCTAAAGGATCCAAAATAGTTTCCCAAATTGAGTATAGAAATGAAAAATCACAAGGAAAAATTATGATTTGAAAATTTTCTGATATTAGTTCAGTGTTAACGTGTGAAGAATGAAAACTAGAGTGCATGCATATTGTTTTGAAAGCTATGGTATCTAGATATAATAGAACTTCTCTGTAAAAGATGGCGAATGAGTCTCAAAGTGAGTTAGTAATAAAAAAGCTATTCCAATCAGAGCATTTTATTAGTCGCACTGAAAGCTCCCCGTGTGTGTTTCTAAATCATTGAGTTTCTGTGTCACGTCAATACTGTTCGTGTGCTGTTTTTGGTAAGATAATAGGTTAATGGTAGAAAATCATTCTGTGGTCGCTAGGAGATCACTTTTCCCGACTTGTGTCCTGACAGGTACGATTCTATTGTAAAATATCAGATCCAGAATTTCGGTACCGCATGTAGGTTGTGTAAATCCCTTCTAATATCCATATAAATCTATGGAGGCAACTAAATAGAGGTGTTGTCTTGGGCCACTGCTTGTTTCCTAGTTAATATCTGGCAGATAAAATTCATCGTAAACACTTTATAATCAAAATTTAAGGTTGAAACCTGCGAAAATTCTGATTACCTACAAAACAATTTCCAATAAATATTTCGACTGTGCATCTCTACATACTTACGATTGATGAGCGAAAAGCTAAAGACAACACGAGTATAATTGGTTCAGAAGACAAGGTACCACGGATGTGGCGAAACAAGTTGCAACCGATCTTAAATGGTTTGTCTTCATGAATGCTTCAGTCCTAAGAATATTTCTTTGATTTCCTATCAATCGCCTAGGTTATGTACTGAAAGCGTTTGCTTCATCTGCAATTATAACAAGAGAATCGTCGACAATGTTTAAAATTTCGCAATGCGCACCTTAGATATGGTAATCAGTTTTATTTTCTTGAATGCGATTCATTTATATATACTTTCTTCGGTTGATGGTATGTCAATGCACTCATGAGCGCCATTTATTTACAAATCAGTAATGGATAGTAATTCAGTACAGTTTGCTTCATTACATCTGTAAATAAGGCGTGTACCGATACTAAGCGATTTTGTTTGACTATGTCTCTTCATAAAATGTACTTGTGATTTCTCCTATGCTCTATCAAACACACCTAAATCAAATGAATGACAAGTCCATGGGAGCACACACAGCATTGGAATCAGGTATGATACGAATATATATATATTTCGTAGACGTAGTATTGTTAATACGACAGTAATCAATAAATATACACACCGCTTGCCCCGTCAACGGAATTTAAGCTTCATCTTTCATTACTAGCTGATTGGAAAATGTGAATATTGACTATACGTAACTAAGATGACATTGACCTCTTTGATAAAGTAAATATGGCTAGGCAGGTTCTTGCATACTGTCATCACGAATTAATTATACTTACATCTAACTCAAAACAGCGTTACAATCAACAAACTTCGAGAGTTATATCAATAACGGGAGTAAGTCACCCGTCCACTCTCTGGCCATGCCGACTGCCTTGTATTTATGGTCGAAACAGTAAACGCAATCAACATAATGACAGGTGACTTTGCTTTCCATTACGATAATGAGTTTACGTCAACCATGTGTAGAATTTAAAAAGAAATGGTCAAATACAACTAACTTTCTGTATTAGATTTATAACCTCACACTATTTCATATTCTGAAATATTGGTTCTTTTAAAAACACCCCCAGTACCAACTGTTAATGACTTTTGAAGACTTGTGAATGGTAACAGTTCATCTATATTACTTCAGACAACAACAAAGTAGACGCACTTATATATATCTTTTACTAAATCCAAAAGCAGCAAGTTACAAAACGTTTTCTAGGATAACTATCTATATGTTGACATCCAAAAACTTCAAGACGGCAGCGACAATTCTGTCAGCAACAAGCTGAACACTTAAAACCTGAAAACTTTAGATTGCTTTATATGTTCGGAATGATTCACTCTGAACAAACGGCCTCCCTTTTTATCGAGTACAAGTTAAAACGGTTAATCGTTCATAATGACCTTAACTTTGCATCAAAAGTTATGAAATATGTTCTTTTCAATAGCAAAAATTATCACCAGCATGCAAAACGTTAAACAAATAGCGGAAGTCTTGCGCACTGAAACATAGAACATTACAGCAAAGGAGAAAAGTGAATGAAAATATGCAGTGAACTGACCAAGAGCTTTAAATCGGCTCACAAAATACTTAAAATAGAGAAACACACCATTACTATGTGACACTGGTTGGTTACCAAGAAGATTGGATAGAAATTAAGTGGCAGTTGAATATAGCACATGCCATGATACTGATGCTGCAGAGCCTCTCATCACGCAGTACATAATATTTACTCGTTGCTTCGAACAGATGGGAATACTTTTAAAATAATTAAGGGAATAGAATTTATAGAAATTAACAGAAAAAAATTTATAGAAAAGTCTGCCCATGGATTTAATTTCAAACACTTAATGCTAGAGTGGTATTCCTTAAAACATAAATGTCTTGGAGGATACTTTTTAATAATTTATAAATCCTAAGCAACTAGGGATACTCTCTAGGACACTTTACTGAATTAAATTTGAGCATATAACCCTAAGGGATCACCAGAAATCTTGAGTCGCAACACAGTAGATTGGATTGTATGCATAACTTTTGATTAGGGACAATCAATTCCTGGTCACTCGAAAGAACTAATGAAAATTCTAGAAATGCCCCTAAGAAAGGACACCTCTCATTCTTAAGGAATAAAAATAAATTCTTTTGCTAACCTAATAACACCTGTTTTACTTGCACTTTTTTTCATGTCTAGGTCCATACCTGGTGATATTGGTGATCCACTGTCACTAGACATGGGAGCACGTTAAGCGGAACATTTTTCTGTTCGTTCATAAGTATTTGGAACTATTTGTAAACAACTGCTTGGCAGTTTATTAGTTGCGGGTTCTCGAAAGCTTACCTCACTAGAACAAATATATTGATCCATTCTCGTATAAAAACAGCCTACAAATCTACTGCAACAGCTGCAGTCGAGAAGCCGGAATTCCCACTACAAACACTGTTAAAAGCCAACAACATCTGTTTTGTGACAAGACCCCAAATATTATAATTAATTAAATCTAGTTTGCAACAACGATATTAGATAGTTTATTTATGGTGAAAAGTTGGCGTCAATTTTGAAAATGAGGCCGACCTTGGGCTTTTGGAAGTTAATTGGTCAGCGTATTCAATTTGCGCCAGTAAGAATGCATTTACACTTATTATTGCGTTTTTGAAATCCATTTTCAAATATACACTAGTTAGAATAGTCTACTGATTTTTTTCTATTTTTTCCAAATGCACAATGAACAGTTGCCTTGTTTAGCTTTTGGTTCTACACTTTTCTAGCTAGCTACCGTAAACCACTTAATTCATTTGCCCTAACTTCTTAGTGTTAAAATGGGCTTTCGGATCTATGATAATGTCTAGCTTAGTTTGGTTAGCCGGCTGCATATTTTCTTTTGGAAGCGACAGTTATTTTTGAGTGTTGATATTATTTGAAGGTCACTAAATGCATATATTCTAGAATTGTAGGGTTCCCCAGGCCAGTAGCCATCATGCTGCTGGGCAGTGCACTAGTTTGTTTTAAACGAAGAGTTTGAGAATTAAAGTACTAAGGAATTGAGAGGGCAAAGGATTGGTGTAATTTGTTGATTAGATAGATTGAAGAAATAAACAAGTTAATAAGTTGACGAATACACAAAATGTAGTTGGTCGGCAAAGATATGAGTACAAGGATACACTAATTAAATAGTGATAAATGCAGGGTATGGTTAGTTAATAATTGATAGTGATGACGATTATGAATAGGTCAGGATCCATGATTGGCCATTTGCCACTAGAAACGGAAGTTTTCTAAGCGAGAGCATCTGCTCCATGTGCAGTCATCTGAATCGATATCAGTGTCCGCTGAAACGTTATACTTAAATTGTATACATGCCACAAGACTAACCAAAACAATAGGTTGCTACACTCCTCTGTCACCTTCAGATATCTATTTGAAAAAGATATATATTTCTATACAAACTAAGTATAACTTAACCCTAGATTTAAGATAGAACTTCATACTTTTTCTAGACTATGCTACGCTTTAGTTTTAAATAAACTTATTTTCCTCTTACGTTCATTTGGGTAGAAATGTTTTAATCCGTCGCCTTTTAATTTCTAGCTTAACGTCACATTTTTTGTTGTGTTTTGTAAGATAAACTGGTCAATACTAAATAGGCTTTAGTCTTATTACTTCATTTCTAGGAATATTGGTTCAACGTACAACAAATCCACTATTCTTCACATTTAGCGGATTCTAATAGTATAAGACTGTAGACAACTTAATACCTCAGTTTTTTATCCATCTTAGTGTTACAACTTTCTTCCTACGCCTGTCTAGTATTTAGAATTTTTCTGTCTCTATCTACTTAAATGCTGATACATAATAACTATTATCCTCATAACTAACCTCAGGAAATCTTACATAATTCCTTGTCTATGATTTCTTTATCAGTCGATTTTTCCTAGTTTATCTGTTTTTAACAGTTTTGTGTAATTCTTCTTGATAATTTATAATCTAACCGCTAACACCCTGCAACCAGAATTGTTTTTATCCTGAACTTTTCTCACTTTAGTTTAAGTGGGAAATTGATCACACATGAACTAAACCGCAAGGTTTTTTAATTGGTGACCGTTTTAAGTACATTCCTACAGTGTTTCCCCCAATGATTTAGAATTCATGTATCTATTTCTAATCGAAATCAATGTTTTTTAACCAAGTTACATAAACTTTCAAGGTTCCATCAATTAAATTTCAGTGCTAATCAACTAGGGACATACGCTTCAGTTTCTACGTTGTACGTGTCATAATTAATCGCCCTTTCTCGTAACGTTTTTTAAACATTCAGTATCGTAACTCAAAGGCGACTAAGAGTACTGTAATAAGAGCTGTATACTTTATTTCTGCCAAACATTTGTAAGCTAATGAATTCTACTTATATTGTTCTATGCTAGGACAGTAAGTCCTCATGGTTCTAAACTTATTTCTTGTGTTACAGCAAGTCTAAATGTATAATGATTTCTTTGGCCTACTTTTACGAAGTTGTACACAGTTGTACAGTTGATTAGCGGTTAATGATGCCAAGCGAATTGTTTAATGTTTGCCTCTCAAAGTGTATGCAACGAAAGTACATGAGCTACTGAGGTGTGTTATTTCACCAGTTTAGATGTAATTAATTATAGTTAATGTTAACTTGGAGTTGGTGTATTTTTGTTTTATTCATTGCAACCAAAAGCAAATAGTTTCACGTGTAGTAACTATTTCCTCAACTTTCTGTTTTAAGCCCAATGGAATACATGGGAGGATTAGATCTCTATCTAGTACTACTAATGTAATCACAGATGCTAATTTAGATGCCCCTGCTGGATCCAAGCACTTTTTAGGCTTAGGATTTCATCAAGAACTTCCAAAGGCTTGTTATGGTGGTCGCCATACTGTTGCTATGCTTCTTGGAGATGGTGTGGGACCTGAACTGTTATCATACGTCAAAGAAGTTTTCCAAGTTATTGGTGCGCCAATAGATTTTGAAGAAGTTGCTGTAAATCAAGAATCGGAAGATATTACGTTTACTGATGCTCTGCTTGCTATGAAGCGTAACGGTGTAGGGATCAAAGGAAACTTTGCTACAGAACCAGGTATAAGTTTAATTTCATGTATATCTCCGTCTCTATGGTCCTGTTTTAAAAGCTCATTCACTATTTAGTCTGTTGAAATTTAGATATTTAATTTGTTGGATTTCGCCTTAGTAATATCTTGGTTTGAGTCCACATCACACAAATAAAGTAATGATATATTTTAGGAGATACTGAATGAATTTGCCCAAGTAGTGTGTTAAAGTGTGCTTAATTGGTGTCGTTAAACTTGTCGCCTTTAATTCCACGCTTGAGGTTATTATTATCGATTTTAATGTTCTTCAGGTTTTTTATTAACTTGTTTATCAGGTGCAGGTGTGGCCTTTAGCTTCACTCAAAGGTTGAATAATAGTGAATACTACCTGGTTGAGCTATCCGTATATAGTGAATTAAGGTTCATACCTGTGACTTATGGACGTAAAATTTTCAGATATCTGAACTTGTCAGAGTTGCACCTATGAGAAGATTTAACTTGAAACATGTGCTAAAATAAATAAAACTATAATTTTCTGTTGGATTAAAAGTGCTGTGTAAATTACTTTCTGACATGTTCACCAACTGTAAGTTTTATTCATTTGGCAATGGCATCAGTTATTGAAATCATTGACAGTCCGTTTGAACTAGATTATGAAATGCAGGCTCCTTGATTGAGGTACATGTAGTAACCATAATCAACGGTTGGAGCCTTCAAGGATAGTATTAACAGATATATCTTTATGGGACAAAACATTTCGCGTTTTTTGTAGTAATAAATCTATCATGTACCCCTTCTTTTAAGAATCAGGAATTTTCTGAGAAGCCTTGATTATTTTATCATGAAACAAAATCATCTAATGTATAGAATCTTACCTGTGGTTAGCGAGCCGTGTTTCATTTCGTCTCTGTGAACATTCTGATTAGACAATATTATCATTTCAAAAGCGTGGCTATTATTGTGGCCTGATGTTACGGCTTAAAATAGTTTAATATGGTAGCTGATTATTCAAGTATGTCGAAGTTAGATGTTCAAAATGGCTGCAAGATTAAGGTTAAGTGTACTCACCCTGCTATCTTCGGTTTCAGGCTTCAGTCATATATATGTATATCTGTTTCACAAAATCATGTTTTTTTTAAAAAAATATCTCAGGTCAGTCATCGCGAAATCTTGCTCTTCGTCTAAACTTGAACTTATATGCTTTTGTCCAACGATGTCGAAATTTTCCAGGATTGACGACACGTCATCAGAATGTCGACATCGTTATTATACGTGAGAATACAGAAGGTGAATACAGCCGAGTAAGTAAAGAAACTTATCATCATAGTGATTCTATTTTGTGTGTTGACTGTAATCATTAAAACATAACGTGGTTGCGTTTTCTTTATAATGTTTTCCGTCGGATTTTATTGCGAACTGACAACATACAAACTGTCAAATTCTCTTCTCAACTACATTGTATTGTTTGGATTCGTCACAGGTAAGATACCATGGAAACTAAGGGCATTAAACAGCTGTTTCATCCTAGTGCGCACTGCCGATGAGTCCTGCACTAGGACAAAACGAATGTCTAGTACTTCCTGGTTTTCACTGGTACTCCGCCAACATCACTGTTTGACAAATCTAATCAAATAAACCTAATAAACAATGACTTCAACTCAATTACAACTTCTTTGATCACTTTGCATTTTAAATGAGAATTTTCGGTGCATCTATAGGCGTATCAAGTCGTTATGATATGAAAACCACACTAAGTAGCTTTGTATTCCAACCCAAGTTCTTAGTGTCTTTTCATTTATTGGAAAGGCATAATTAAGGGTCAAGATGCTGCAAAGTCCTCTTGAACAGTGATTAGACCGGAATGTTTTTAGGCTTCTTTAGGGCTTCTGAAAGCGCCACCGTGATTTCTGCGAGCCATCCCTAACAGCAATTAAACACATCACAAGACTTATGAATGCAAAAAACATCGTTTAGAAAGAGATATTCGTAAGCTTCTAGTCGTTGTTTTACATTACTCAAAATTGTTCGTATTAACCTAGACAGATTCACTCTTTGTCTTGCATTAGATTCCAGATTTGAAAAGTGCTTTTCTTTCTCGTCAACGAACCTATTCCTTTCTTCCGAATCACATTCTCTATGCCTGGTCTTTTTTTACTAAAACTTACGTTAATATTAGTTCTACTGCTAGTGTTCCTCTCGTGGTACCGATGTGGTGTGACAAAGTAGACGGAAACACATTTGTACCAGCTTCTATATGTAAAGTATACTCATCAACGAACAACCATACGCTAATGGACGAAAAAAAGTGAAACTTTCAATGGCGTTTTTATGTCTCAAGAAAAGGAAAATAAGTGTATATAGTATAGTATAGTATTTTACCTGCATGCATCTTAACAATATTGTGATGTAACGGATTGTAGTAGCGATTATTGTTACTGTTATACCAAAAGATCACAGTACTACTGATTTGAGTCAGCTTCAACTAGGGATTTCCGTGCTTGCTTTCGTAATCAGCTCTGTCAAATATAAACTTCTGTTTGTTTTACCTTCGTTAATTTTGTTTAATATATTCAATGTAGTTTTCTCATATTTCTAGTCTTCTTCAGATTTTTATTTGCACACTTTTGTCTTAACCTACCTTTGTTTCAACTAGTTGGAGCATGAAAATGTCCCTGGTGTAGTAGAATCTTTGAAGATTATAACGCGAGAAAAGTCCTCGAGGTTAGTGTTTTTATGTTTAGAAATTGATTAGTATCTGATGTATTGATTCAGGTTACTTCACTTTTTAAGCTATTCATATTTCTCAACAAATATGATGAGAGAAGAGTATTGGTTATGCTGAAATGATAACTTGAGATCCAGGAATCACCTATATCTCCACTGGGTGAAGTGTCTTCAATTTCTTGCCAGGTTAATCATATATCGTAATTGTAGTTCTGTCACAACAGTAGAACCTTAGATCTAAACGATTATACCAACCATCTAACATTAAAAATACCCTACCAAAATATATCTGCGTATGGGTTACCGATATTTTTGTGGCGCCGGGATGCATATAATCTACACTATCCCTCGTTGCTGTTACTACGCGCAATAGATCATTCATTCATGTATGGTGACATCAATCTATATGATTGCATCTCTGTCTCATCTATAGCTCACCAAGACATAGTCATTTTCTCCACTCTTTCTGATGCTTCTTTTAATCTCGTTTTTGTCATCATATGATATTGGCTGGCGTCAGAGTAACATGGGACGGCAAAACCAAAATAGTGCATCAGTTCATAAAATCTCCGACTATTGGTCCAAGTCATGTTAATAGGTGCAAACTACTTTGCTGGGTTTTGTATGATACTCATGATTAGTGTCTGGGGACACTGGTTGACTTGGCTCGGAGTAGGTCATGGTGGCTCAGGTATATTTTTGTTCGTTATCTTCTAGATCTTAAGTCTCGTTATTCTTTCTCAAACCTTTGCTTCATCCTTTCCCGTTAAATTGTATTGTGGCTCTAATCTTGGGAATTCGATATCATCGTGCTACTGTGGTATGACAACTTGAACGTATTTGCATTTATACCAGATTCTAAGTTGTTTTTATTTACTGACCTACTTGTATCTTCAACAAAAATGTTATACGAAGACTTGGAGAAAAAATAGGGGTAATTCCAATACTAAAGAGTGTGTCTTTCAGTAAGCGTTTAGTGTAAACCACTTGCAATAACTTCTTTATTTCTCAAAAAGATGAAAAAACGGTTACTGTATAAACTTCAGCTTGTACCGAATGAGAATTTCGTCTCAATAGTTTGCCTATTGCTGAATTATATTCACCCTAGATGGAACAGTCATCTTGCATCATAATGTGGTACTTAGTTTATAGAAGGGCGATAAATATATCCAAAGTATGTTTCTTGACTAAGCTTGTTTTTGATTCAAATACCTGTTTACTAAACAAATGTGCCAGTACTAACACATGCATAAATAATCACATGGATATAGTCTTGTTTTTTCTGGAAGGTAACAGTATCCTGTACATAATGGAAAGTACGTCACTCATTTACTAACACAAGTTGGTTTATCTCAAAGTGTGTTGTTTCTCATTTTGCTTTTGTCCTTTTTCGTGCATGGCCTACCGTTATCATCTACAAAAGTACTTTTGTTACGTATGCAGGTGGGCTTATTGTTTACATAGTTGCCTCCTCAATTTGTTTTAGTACCACTGGTTTCTTAGTGAACATTAAAAGATGATCCATTTGAATGGTCTTACGTTTAATCTTCCTAAATGTCAATCTGTTAATCTTCATCTAAGACATAAAAAGGACCTGAACATATTTTGTGATCCCATGATGTTTGCGTCATCCGAGATCATGTAATAAAAACGGTATCGAGTGTTACTTACTTTATTGTAGCTCCCATTTCCGACCTACCTCGGTCTTCACATTTTTCATCAATATAGAAGAAAATTTTTCGTTTAATTTACTGTGTAGAAAGTCTACATAATTTTAGCATTACTGGACACTTATTGCAATATGTAACCTGTTATTCTATACTGTTCCCCAGTATTTTTCCAGTCGGTTAAATTACAGTGTTACTTATATACTGGCCCTGTAACATTGCTTTAGGTTCAGACCTTATTCAATCTCTGACAGTCCACAATTTTCGATTCCATTCTTGTCTTTAGAATGGCGATTTCCTTATGAATATTGTATTACATTATCGTGAGTAAAAATATTTATTAGCTCGCTTTTTCTTCTGTATTGTTTTTCTTTGAAAAACAGAATTGCTCAATTCGCATTTGACTATGCCATTCGACATAATCGGAAGAAAGTTACTGCAGTACACAAGGCCAATATTATGAAGTTGGGTGATGGTCTATTTTTGGAAGTATGCTCTTCAATGGCTAAAAAGTATCCTCAGGTTAGTGATATTTTTCGCTTACGCATTTGATTCACCATTGAACTGTAACTTTTGGTTCCTTGTTCTAGCACAAAACCCCAGTTCTAAACAATTCTAGAATGCCTAAAAGACTATTTACGTATTTATGGGGGGTTGAAGAATGCAAATTTTACAAACTCGTTTGTATAGAAGCTGATGCGTTACTATCCTTTCTATTTTTAAACTTTGAAGCTCTTAGAAAATAGGTAGCATCTTTATACCCTATGTAATATATAGTCGTCTTTGCATATGTAGAATATTATTTTCTATCATTATCTTGTAATTGGTTTATAGTTGGTAAATATGCATGCACTCAATAGCTTGTTGTTTCATTTGGATTGTTTTCTTAAGTCGCTCCTGACTGATCATAATGAGTATTCGTCACGTTGTCTGTTTACTAACGAGGATAAATAATTCGTTTATATTCTAGTTAATTTATACATTGTAATTCCTAACTACTCAGTCAGTCAGACACAATCAACATAGAGAGCAGCACAAGTATTTGTTAGTTCAAATTGTCATAATGATATGAAACTAACAAGATGAATAACAAAGGCGTCGATATAATGTAATGTCAATACTAAGATCAGGAATAAATATTCATATTTCGCTTTAGAAAGATGGAATGATAAAGTATGTTTGTAAGGAATACTAGTCATAATAATTGTGAGAACCTCAAAAGTTAGTGTGCATTTACCAGAATCGCTTAAATCAACAGTCAATGGTTTCATACACTGATGCTACCTTTTGCTTTGGTAACCATCTCTTTCTTCTAAACCAGTCCTACGCTAGCCCGTACTAAACTTCGACCTAGTAGGTGATTAAAAATACGTATTGTATATCTCAACCATCACAGTCGCTAAAGAATTCCTATCACTTTTGCTTATTCCTCGTCTTTGCCTAAAACTTTTTGCTTAGCCTCCACAGTCAGCCAGTTACTCATGAACAATGTAGAACCCTACACGCAGGTCCAAGTTGCCATACCATATTAGAGTGATGAGACCAATTTTACAGGATTAGCACAATATAATTCAACAAAAAGGAATAAAACAAACGTATGTATGAAAGGATAATCGCACTTGTTATGTTTTGGTGCAGTATATACAATGACCTTGATAATCGCTAATCACTGTACAGACACGTCAGCCCCTCGACTACCAGTCCCAAAACGAATAGAGGAAAAACAACGACTTATGAGTCAAACAGACAGATCAGATCGGTTTTTATTTCAATCATGCCTTTATATACATGCAAAATCAGACCGCATCATAAACCAATTAGAAAACTGACATTAATACAAAATAAGAGTAATAGTGAGTGTGAACTGGGGTAACGTATATGCAGTCAATTAACTATAATTCATAAATGAGAAATGATATAACAACAGTTAATGCCTTAAACAGTAGTATAGGATAAGAGCAACGTCACAATAATAATAATAATAAAATGCTTACTTTGTATACAACCAAAAATAATGAATCGTTAACAGAAAAAACAGTTCTAGAAGATAATCAATCTTCTTTAAGTGCCCGCCATAACAGCACTTAAGATCTAGAAGAACATAATGTGTGAATACACTTGAGCCACTGCGACAGATTCTGAGCCACGTTTCATAACAAACAATCAGTGCTTCGAACATACCTATTATCGAAACCTGCTGCTTAAGTATGCTTTCAACATTCTCTGTCCATGTTTCACATCCATAGAGTAATACATTTCGGACCGCTGAGCCCATTATAATCGCCCTTTCGTTGTCACACGAAAATTTCGCCTATTCTGCAATTAATGTAGCTTGACAGAAACCACACCTTTTGATTTCATGCTAAGATTTCTTGAATGCTGTTCGTGTGTGGACAATTATCACTCCCAGGATGCCCACACCGTGGAGATGTTTCTTCTTACTTGACATGAAACTAAAACAGGATTAGTGGTTGTCCTGTTAGTCTGAGAGAATGATCACATCGCCCAAGGGACAATTACTTGAGGATGATCTCACGAAACTCTTTTATGGTAGTTTTCAACGTCTTAGCTCCGTACTTCTGAGGCCTTCCCGTTGAAGACAGAAATTCGTGGGATAAATTGTAGGATTTTTTGGCCGACCGTCTATAATTTCTTCATTCCATTGTGAAGAGACTGTGTATCAAAAACATCCTAGTACCGATACACTTCTGTACAGTTGGGACCATGACTTCGCTTTCGTACTTTGTGTTTACTGCTTTTAGTCCTATCGCTCTTTAATCGGCACCTTTTGTAGGAATTAAAGAAACAACTGTTCCAGCCAGTATAACCGCATCGGTTCATCACAATACCCAAGCCTGACGATGACGTTTAAGTAGTAACAATCGTTGGTTACGATGTGCAAATTTCTCTGTAACATTTGATTCTTACATCTCGTTTTAAGTACTCACTTATTTTCTTCTTATTCTATGCGAATGATAGATTGAATTCAATCATATGATTATTGATAATACATGTATGCAGTTAGTGAGTAAACCACAACAATTCGATGTAATTGTTTTACCAAATTTATATGGGAATATTGTTGGTAATGTAGCAGCTGGTTTAGTCGGTGGTGCTGGTTTAACAACAGGTATTAATTTAGGGCCACAAAATGCGCTCTTTGAAATGGGTACACGGAATTCTGGACGCTCGTTAGCTGGAAAGAATATTGCTAATCCATGTGGTATGTTGCTGACATCAGCAGATATGTTAGACTATTTAGGTACGTTTACATTATTTTCTTTTGTATTTTTCCAAATTTTCAGTATTATGTGACAATAATGTTGAAACGACAGTATCATGTTAAGGACGTCCTTGGGTGCCAGTACGTAAGCAAGAATAAAAAGCGACCGATGTGATTCACGGCAATAAACAGCGAACAAATTTCTTTTGACTGGTTGGCAGAGACAGTGACCAACCCAAAGCCCCGACGAATAGAGTCATTTAATGAGTAAGAACAACCACGGTGTGGACCAATTTGTAACGGAAAATACGAAACGCGATAAAGAGTAAAGTAAGGGAGTTCCGTACAGAGCACGGAGTAATAGTGTAATGGTAACATTTTATCAACTTCGGAACAGTAAAAGGTACAACGGCCGTTTGTAAATACATGGAAAGCTTACAATTTATGGAACACAAATTTCTTATTTTCTAAATGTTTAGTAAGTACTGTCCTACTAAACAAGTATTGATATCACGGAAAATAAACTCCAGAAATCGTGACTTTCAGTCGTATTTGTCATTAGACAGAAATTACTGTGTACATTATTTCCTAGAAATCCGACTCAATTCAGTGGAAGAAAAGGTATTTTAGAGTTGGATTTATCTACCAAGTTTTCAATGTTTACTGAAACTGCTGTATTTATCACTCCTACTCACTTCTCCGTTCCTTTAGTGAGTGTGTTGCACGTCAGAACGTGATTTTTGTTTAAGATCTTACTTCAAACGTTATTCGTAATTGTCTGCTGTGAATAAGTCCGCGTGATGCAGGACAACATACCAGACAAGGAAAATGAGTATGATGAAAGTTATGCATTAGAATTAATACAAATTACAATCTGATATGCAACACTCATCCATCAAATGAACAGAAAAGTGACCAGAAGTTATAAGTACAACACAGTGAATATTAAAAATATCGCAGATAGATTTAGACGTTCTGAATCCTCTAAGTCAAGCTTCACAAAATTACATCCTGAATTACGGATTTTTAAGGACATGTCAAACTTGTATAAATAACTATCCTTTGTCAGCTTATCGTCGTAGGTTGGTGTCAAGTCTCGTACTTGGTAGCTTGACTAACCGCAGACAACTTTAGCACTCGAACGCCTTAAACTCTTCTAGTAGCAGAATTCAGAAGACGAGTAGACAGGAATCTTTATTCCAGTAAGATAGAGAGTAATTCATGTACGAAATATTCGTATATTTATAGTTTTCTGAAACAATAAAATAATCATTATAATCCATCCGATCCGAACTATGAAGTTTCAGCTGTTACCGAATCAGAACGCGTCACGCCGAGATTCCGGAAGGTTCTGTTGATCAGTGGTTGTAAGGAATGTCTCCTCTATTTTAAGGGTTCTGGAGGCTTCGTTGAAGTTTCTGGAAGCCACCTCAACAGTTGGAACGGAAATAAACTTTAGCTTTATTTTGCCTTCTTAATAATCAGAGGTCTATCGAATCGTTAGGGGAGGGTATTTTAAAAAAACCATTACTACATAGTAACAACCATTCTAAAGTCATTGTCCTTAAATATTTTGACATATTCGGTTTTTGTTTGACTAAAATACCTACCGACAGTATTTAAGATTTGAACTTGTAGAACACCATATGTCAGCAGATTGGTTAAACTATGAAGCATCTACATTGATTGATCGCTGAGATTTACAACTTGACAGATATCATTCAATCAGTGCAAAATGACTAGACAAATGTTATATTGGTCAGTTATCGGTTAGCAATAATGCCTTATTAGTAGTTACGATTGATCAGTGACAACGCCTCCGATTGTAGAAATGGACGATGCAGATTCGAATCCAACACGGAGCACCAATCCCCTCATTTTTACAGGTATAAATCACTTATTAGTGCCAAATGCCAAGAAACACTTCCAGGATTTCCCATTGACTACCTCTAATTACGTAACATCAAGGGGCATATCTGTAATTTATCATTTCAGTCATGAAAGTTTTTAAAAAGGGCATATCTTCTTATTCTTTTCGTTTGGATTTTGCAGGACATACAAAGGAAGCTAAACTTATTCGTGATGCAGTCATCCATGTAGTTGGCGAACAAAACATACGCTACAGCTGATCTCGGTGGTAATTTCAAAACAAGTAAAGTGATTGAAGCGGTCTTGAAAAGTTTAAGAAATCGAATCGCAGCATAATATTGCAATGATAAATCGAGATCCGCTAACTCCATACTTAGTATATGCCTTTGGATGTATACAGCACTTCGTCATAATTCGGGCTCTCCTAGCTCCGCTCTGTTCTCAAGTTAGCCTATTTAGTGAAATATCAAACTGGTACGCTTAATGTATTAGCCCTTTATATTTTCTTTCGAAACATGTGATATATGTCTAAATATATTTCGATAGTAGTGTACTGCACTTAATTTCTGACTTTTAGTTATTGTAATCACTACACTATTCACGCCGAATCTTTGTCAAAGGCCCTCATTCTCCGCACGTCTTACATAGATTTAATTGCTCTGTGAATTTATGGAATGTGTAGGTCCAATCACGTTGATGTTTTTTTTACTTTACGAACTTCTAGTTGTCATTGCAAATAATAGAAACAATGATTGATCATTTCTTCAAAAGCTAAAATTTTTCTTCCTTAAAATCAGTCAGTGAATTTAAGGAATCATCCTTCATCCTACCTCCCATGTTTGCAAACAACAGCTTGTTTTCTTAGTACGTATTTTAGCCGTACTACGCAAAGTATCTCATGTTAGGAGTTATAGACCAACGACTACATGTTTTCTGTAATCTCAAGACATTTCACTGGCCTTTTTTAAGAACAGCTGAAAAAGCTCGATAAGTTAATCTCCTGAAGAATCTGATACATTGTATGTAGTAAACCTAACACTCACATCAGCTCATAACTTCACTGCATAAATCTTCGAGTTATTAAAATGCATATTACTAGTATAACTTCTGGGTAACTTGGTAACGATAACTGCGACCACCTATATGCTTACATAAACAACAACCACTTATAGTATGTGTAGACGCTGAATATCACTGCTTCGTTTCCTTTCTAACCCGATAGTAGCCTGATAGCCCAGTATTAGTTTTGAATCATCTACAGTATCTATATTGTTCCATAATTTATGAAACTTACTCAGGTTATTCTTGAGTTATATTCATTTAGTTAAAAATGTTCCTCATGTCTAAAGTCTTACATTGGATCTCGTCAGCAACGATCGATCAGCTATATTTTGCGACTGTATGCTGTCACTTAACAATCAAAAATCTTGTTCAATAGTCGTATAAAAAACAAATGTTTACTAAGTGCTAACTGATCGAAGAGATAACTACATTTGTAATTCTGCCTGGTATCACTAACATTTAAAGCCAATAAACAATATGAATACAAATCAGAACACAACCATGCGATACGTATACACATCAAATCCAAAGATCCGATCAAAAATCAGGTCGACAATAATAAGTGTTAAGAGTCCTTCAAACGCAGAGTCAATAATAATGATAGTTCTATTCACCAAATATTACTTTCTATATAGCTGTTTGTTTACACTCGTTAACGGATCACAGCTTAGCCTAAACATGACGTATTAAAGCAACAATCTATACATTATAAAATAATAATCTACTCATCAAAATTATTGTATTTGTATAAAAAGGAAGCATAAGTTAAATTAGTTAAATAAAACATCTCAAAATAACGTACAAAGTATGATAGAAAAAATAAGTATAAAAAACGTATTCATCATTATCGTCGGTGATTTACAACATAAGTAGGAGATAAATACAGTTATTGCTAATCATATCTACACCGATGACCACATCCAGTTGGACATTCCGACCTCTTCGTAAGCCAAGCCTAGCATTATTATGGATGATAATAGAGACAAAGAATACTTAATCGAAATACACATAAACTTGTGGTATAACACAATAAATGCATGGTTGCATAAAAATGATAGACTTGATGATTTTTGGGATTTGTTTCGTTTATGTAAAAGTTTCTATCAAGTGACAAGAGTAAAAGGTAGTTGGCATCATAGATTGACTATAACTATTATTAGAATATAAAACCTTCGAAATTTAGACATCGACGGGATAGTCTAAGATAGTGTGCTTTATTTAGTCTGTATGCCTTAGGTACGATTCCTACGTACATACTGCTAAACACTCCCAAACTGGAGCGAAATATCTATCCAGTATCCTGATTTTAAATGGTTGTCTATCAAAAGTTTACCCGTATTGTAAATGAAATTTACAATTGAGCAGTCTCTACAAACTCCATTATAGTCAACTAAAGAGTTTATGCGAATCAAGTCCGACAAGACAGGGTTATATGTTGCTTCGAGTGTCAACTCCGTTACTTGGTAGTTACGCGAACCTAACAAGGCGAGGATTGTGTATATTAATAAGTAAGAAGGCGATGGACGAGTTACATTTAAAATAATGTGATGTACTCGGGTTTCTTGTAGATAAGTTATTTTATCAAAATTAATTTTCTAGGAACCACTCGACTGAAACTGCCGCTATTGGAATGGCTAGGAAACTTGTTTTCGGTCCCACCTTATCACATGGCGGCTGAAAGTAAGAATCTTAAAAGCAGCGGATTAGTATTTGAATGCAAAGTTGTGCTACCGATTGTACCTAGCAGTCACGACTGCAGTGGCTGGGAGGCTGACAGTTGACACATCCCAGTTTGGTGTAGGCGTCATGACCTTGAAGTAGTATGCGCTTTTGTGAAAAGATCTCCGGTATTATTATGTTTCACCGTATAAATGGTTACTGAATATATCCATTTTCACAGATTATCCAATTATAGCTTACTTTATTCCGATACATAAGGTTGATATTTGAACCAAAATCCAGTTGTTAAGTCAGTCAGTTACAACGTAGAACTTGGTTCGTGCGTAAATCAGTTTAAGTTGTCATGCCTAAATTAGCAGATAGAGATGACATTGTCGGACCAAATCCCAGAATAGTGGTGGTAGTAACGTAGTTAGTATTAGTGGAAGGAAATTAGTGTTCAAAGATAAGATTTTAGAAAATACATAATTCAATAAAGAAGGAAATCATGATGAATTGAGAAGCTTGAAATTTGGAGGGGAAAAAGAAATGGATTCACCTGCGCCATCGCGAACGATTTTAAGCCATGTCACCCAAAGTCTCTAGTCATTGGTTATGATCATTATGTAGACCTCAACCAGGTAGTCTGCATCTATTAACATGGCTCATCCCAATTGTCAATCACTTCATGCATTGGTGACATAATTTGGTTTGACCGTCCCAGCCTACACTTCTACATCAGACAGCATTGCTCGTCGAGGCAGGCAGTGGTCGCGCATACGTAATACATGTCCTAACCACCTCAGCTGATGAAGATTCACTACTTCATCAATCGATTTACCATATTTACCTAGTACTCTATTCCTAACCCAAGTATTGCTTACTCGGTGGTCCCAGAAAACATGAGCAATGCTTCGAAGACATCCATGGTCGAATACTAGAAGCCTACGAATATCCTCTATCCTTAATGGCTATGTTTCACATCCATAAAGTAGAACTAATCGGACTGCTGCGTAGTAAGCGCATCATTTGGTTGGTGGATGGACGTCTCACCTACGCCATAAGTGACGCAGACTGGCAAAAGCTACTCGAGCCTTCTGTATGCGTAAAGAGATTTCATTAAATACTAGACTATCAGGACTGATGAGACTTTCAAGATAAGTAATTGTTAAACAAATGACACGAATAGAAACACTACAGATGAAACCATCTAACTTACTTGCATATGTTCTAAATGTCCACCATGACTACAGCCTCTACAACAAACAAATAGACCCCGTACAACTAAGTGGCATAAAGCACAAGTTATAGTAGCTGGATCAAATGATGTTGCATGACGTGAACAAGCCCAACCTGTATGACCGGTCAACTGTTGAGTAGATTCACTAGCACATAATGGCTTTGTGCACAAGCCACATCGTATTGATAATGTTGTTGAAGCTTGGTTTAAGGCTGCTACACCCGGTGATAATGCTGAAGACATATTACTCAAACGAAAAGCAAACGAATTATCAATATTTGCCAAACCACCACTTTTCCATCGTGTACGTGTATTTACATCAGGTCGAGTATCCCCCGCATTTCCGGAAGTTTTGGATTCAGGATCTGTTGAAAATTAAGCCGAAAAATTGGGTAAAAAGTGAAGGTAAGTTTAGAGTGAAGTAATATCAGATCATCTGTTATTACTGAGAAGTTTCATAGTAACTTATTAACCAGGTAAACATTCATGTCTGTGACTTCAAGTCTTATTTTAAAAGCCATGGTTAATGATACTACCCAGTTGGTGAAACGGAGATAAGCTAAGTTCAAAAGTGCAACTTGATGATTGTAAGTTAAACCCTTTATCAACTAATTCATGGCTCCATACGTTGCATATGAAGTTCTGAAACTGCGCTGACTGTATATATAAAAAATGGTATGTTTTGACTTTGAACTTATGCTACTTTTTAGTAGGCAGAATTGAGGTGGTTTTGTGGTCATAAGTTTAGTTGTTTTGATTAATTACAGGTTAGGTATCTGAAGGAATCGACGGTGTGCACTGCTGGAAAGTTTCATACCAGGACGAAACAACTGTCCAGAGCTCTCTAATTTTTAGTGGTACCTAACCGACGCTAATCTGCGACGAATATAAATAATTAAATATGATATAGATGTTCAGACAACACCTGCAATCAAACGCAATCAAATTAATCATATCTTTAAACTGCAAACAGTATGTGACAAGCGTTCGCTGGCGTATGCTAAGATGAAGTTAATGATTATGCTACAATATTCTCCATTGCGAATCATTTAATTCCGGAAAGAGATACATCAAAAATGCATCTAGTGCACTATCAAGAGTTAACCATCATATAACCAACATATATTGTTTCCACGGTTTAACTTGGTATTTGTCAGTGCATCGGCCAGATTAATAGATACTCACTAATCCAGGAATGGTAAAAAGTGATTAAAAAAGGAAACCTCTTAATTACTTACATCTGTTCGCAATGAAAATAATATCAGAAGATACACCTTATTACATTTACCTGCAGGTTTTATTACAATCGGTCTAAAAACATTATTTAAATTAATGCTTCGACGGAATTCCTGTAAATATAGTTGATTGTCAGCACCAGCAAAAGGATTACCACATTGCTTTATAATGCGTGCACATACAGTCCATAACCGGAAACGAGATAATAATTCTGTGCATTAAAAAAAAGAAACCGATAATAAGTCTAAGGCTGGATATATATCATTGATTTAATACAATAATATGATATCTGATAAATAAATAAAAGATCATTAGTCAATTTGATTTTGTTATTAATACCACAGACCGGCTTCAGCTGGACAACCGAAAACCAAGAAAAACTAGATACATGATTCGTTTTAGCATGGGACTGCACAGAATTGCGAATCTATGACTCTGTGAAAAAGTGAACGTAGGACCATGACTGCTAAACCAGAAAGTGCTTAATTATTGCATCTTCGGTACTTGAGAATTTATAACCTCAAATAAAGTCAATCAGCGATGTGCGACGACGCCATTGGTTGGTAACTCGATATGACTGAATTACACTAGTTGCAGCTTTAATTAGAACTCCGGAAATCACCTATCGTAATATTAGTGATTATTAAGCACATGCTTATCACGAGTACAAAGGGATTTTATGAAAAATGGACTCCTCATTATTGCATACCTAAATCCACGATAGTTTAAATAAAAAAAACTAACAAATAGATTAACACAGAACTTCATAAGCTTTAAGCATTAGCTTTAAATCAATTTTCTTTTGATTCCTTCGGATATGTATTAATAAGTAAATGGTATTCTTGATTCTTTACAAATCACTTTTGCCAATATATCTTTATTGAATGTTTATAAAAATAGAACAGTTAGTTCTCTAACATTTTGTAATGTGCGACTCAATCATAATTCATGCGCTTCTAACTCTAGAACCAACTAGCCATGTGAAAAGTTGAGACTAAGAATGCGTCCGCAGATTTATGTGAATCACCAAAATTTTGTGTCCAAATAAACAGAAATGGAAAAGTCTTGTGGACTTGTCTTGTTTATGACAGCCAGTGATACTGCTCTTTCTGGATACACCTGAGTAGAAAAGATAGAGTTTGAATCCATGATAATGCTTAAAGCTTATGAAGTTCTGTGTTTATCTATTTGTTAGAGCTTTTTATTTAAACTAGCGTGGATTAAGGTATGCAATAATGAGAAGTCTAATCTTCATAAAATTCCTTCGTACTCGTAATAATCATGTGCTTAGTAATAATACACCCCATTGAAAGCCAAGTGACTGAAGCCACTGAGTTACTGTCCCACGGTATCATTCAATGGTGCTGTTAATATATACAACTATCCATGTAAAGCAAACCCTAAATACAAAACAAAACTCACCTAGATATGAGATAAACCAATGTTCTAAAATGGATTCGCTTATCCATTCGCTCACACGTAAACGTTCTGGACCTAAAGCTAATAATGCTGTGCATACAGTCTGAACGTGACCGGATTCAACCTAAAATGAAACAGAACAGTATGAATGAAATAATAAATAACTGACTGTGATAGTGTGTATAAACATAATATTTATAACTGCAATCACATAACCTACAAGTCTAAAAGTTTAAAGCCAGTCTTGTGGAGCACCATTAGTATCAGAGCTCAGCTTTTAGCATTATAAGCGGAGCTTCAATGAAGCCTTTAGCTTTATAAGTCACGAATTACAAAGCAAAAAAGAAGCAACAGTCATTATAATTTATCGACTAAACTAATCTATATAGTCACGCACAACATAAGGTGACATATAAGAATTATGTATGCCGGTCATTTTCCTTCGGATGATCTTTTTCAAATCTCGGGTCACAATAATAAATAATTTTGTCCAGGTTACCATGTTCAATTGTGCATACTATCTTTATGTGAATTTGTATTATCGAACCGCTGAAGAACCTAGAAAAATGAATTCCTGAAAGTAAGCTTTCAACAAACCTCAAGTAAGTATATTAATAATTTCTTTACAAAGAATCTCAACATAACTGAGTTAGAATTATTATCTCTGGGAAGTAAGTATTATGATACAAAGAAAATGGCTGGTAAAACGAATGTTGAAGTTTACTTCAAAAACCTATTTACACAAACGGTAAAGCTAATGGCTTCAACAAATAGTGAAATCAATTCAGAATAGGCTTGTATCTTCCCGTTGATTTGTAATGGACTGAAACTGGTCAGCCTCTGTTGCCATATGTGCATCCTGAGCGGATGCAGGTACATCCAGCCGACGAGTCCCAAATAGGACGAAACGCGCGTCCTGGATTCCACTTGCCAGTCACAATCCAACTTAAATATAACTTGTGTAATACCGCTATATAGAGGCAATCCGCTCAGGATGCACATATGGCAACAGAGGCTGACCAGTTTCAGTCCATTACAAATCAACGGGAAGATACAAGCCTATTCTGAATTAGATATGTACCCGTTGCACAAGTGTGACTGTCTGGACACAGTAGCCTAGTGGTGAACGCGGTGGCGTTTGACACGAGGCGGACTGAGTTCGAATCCCAGTGTGAACATCAACATTGGGATGCAGGTACATCCAGCCGACGAGTCCCAAATAGGACGAAACGCGCGTCCTGGATTCCACTTGCCAGTCACAATCCAACTTAAATATAAATAGTGAAATCGTTAGATATTCAAACCGACAATTGTTGATGCTAGTGTTGAAGTAATAACCATCATGTAGCTTGTTCAGTTTCTACGATAAATGAAATAAATAAGATTACTAATCAAATATATATAGGTATTTCTGCAAGTGTGGGTAACATACGAGATGGGATGATGGCAAAAATACAGTTTTCAGTCAAGGAGTGAATTCTACTTAAAATGATATCAACTAAACGAGACTAAAATGGGGTGAATGTTAAAATTCATCACATGATAATAATGATAGAAGTTACAATCAGTTCAATTGTTTGGTTTTAAAAAAAAAATAGTTACATCATATACGAAATGATATGAAGTAAATAGGAATTAGAAGATTAGAGTGGGTGATATTCAGATTCATTATGTATATACTTGATTAACATTAATAACAGTATCGAGATTTGTGAATATCAAGAACAAAGAAACTAGAATTTGGATAAGCTTAAGTTATGGGATTACATATAGAAAGGAGGTTATATGTACATTACTACAATTAAGTCATCGTACAATTAAAGTGGAAATTAGCTTAATGGATCTTGGGTGGGTCATAGCAAGAGAAGGGGTTGGACATATTTCTTTTGTTCACAGAGTCCTGGCCTCTTGATTCGTATGGCTTTGCCTCTGTCGTTTTAAGGACCTTGAGTCTAACCGATCCTGGAAGATAACTATTTACATAACAGATTATTATAAATGACTGATTCATGCTCGTTGTATGACCCGCGCTAATATTGAACTATTTATGCCTTTGACAGCACCCTTGATTCACCATGCTGCAAGGTGCTCATGAGAACGGGAAAATAAATTCCTTCAGCGTCTGCCAATGTAACTTGCTCTACAGTAGCAGTTGAACTGACAGATACAAAATGAGGTGGCATACTTAGGTAATTTATCCTTCAATCTCGGTGTCACTATCAGGCGAGTAGGAAGCACTAGTTGTAGGGATTGCTGCATTGGACGTTCTTCAGATGCCCCTACACAACTTCGGCATTAGTGCTTCGTTGGGTGCGTCCCCACTGAATGTTCTTATTTTAAGTAGAATCCACTCATTGACTAAAATCACTTGATTTGTTTATTGTTTTTCCTCTATGTCACCCATATGTAAATATCTATATATCTAACCTTATTTATTTTATTTGTCGTAGAAGCTTAAACAAATTACATAAGCCTTATTATTTTAACATTAACATTCATATTTTACAAATAACCTGGAAAATTCATATCCAATAATCCTTGATATCTAAGTAATGTATTGCCTCAGAGTTGGCTATGCATGTGTTCAATAATTCTGAACTTATAATTGCAGAACCTGATGAGAATTTGTCGAAAATATTCTTCGTTCAAATGTCATTGTTTTGACAAACACTTTTATTAGCAAAAAAACTTCGGATTAACTTACCAGTTTTATAAGCCATTTACAAATTAGTGAGTTAATCTCCCCAGATATTGGAGACATAGATCCAATCGAATTCGCTGTATGCCCATTTAATAAGATTGATGATTCTTTACCGAAACCAGCTAATGATTTACTATGATGCCAAGGTGCTAAAAGTTGTACGGGTTTTTTACTAGTTCCAAGTGAATGTTGGGTTTTGGTCAAAGATGAGGTATTTGACTGTGACGGTGAAGAAGATAATACAGATTGAGAGATAAAATGACAATCATTTTCAGCACCTTCACGCTTTAGTAGAGTTTCCTCAGAACACTTTTCTGTTTCGTGGTTATCAATATGATTTGAGTTGCATAGTGGAACGAAAGGAGTGCTACAAGTGAGTAATGCATAAAATAAGTAAGCGAGAAAGAAAACAAGGTAAAACAGCATTAAAATGTGATTTGTAAAAACAAATCAACAAATATAGGTGATTTGAAGTTAGAGCATATAATAAGCAGAACATTCTGGTCCACCTAGGCTTCGTGTCAGTTGGGATTTGTCACTAAGACGTATATGCGATTTGAAGAAATTGATTTTCCTTGTGAGATGCCAACGTGCGACATCGAGTATCGTAGTTTGTAACGTTAGGACAAATGACTTGTAAGATTAAGATACTAACGTCAATGTGTAGCAGAAACCAACGTTTTCCTAGAGAAGCTGATCTAGTTGTAATGTGTAAACTAAGTGACTCTTTTCAGTGACTTATTAGAAATAAGTTATACAGCCAGAAAGTCCCCTTTTTGAACTCGATTGGAATGCAGCTAGCGATGTTCTACATGTACTACATGATAAACTAGTGAAGGCAAATAAAAAGACCTATTACGCAGTCAAATTTCGCCATTTTCTAGTTCATATTTGGTGATTACTCAAACGAAGAATTAATTACGTAAAATTGCCACTTCTTTGTGAATAAAATTAAGTGGAGAACGCTATATTGGGTGTACCACGATTAAAATTAATCAAAAAATGAATGAACATATCCTAGCATATTTCGACTAAGGTCGAGCGAATTCAGAGTATGAATCAGTCTCACCGAACTTGATAGACAGTGGTAGAGAAAACAAAATCGTCCTGAGTGATACACTATGCACCATCATAGTATCCAAACAGTATTGTAAAGTCGCCTACTACAGATAGCAGTCACTATACGCGTACGAGCCAAAAACTTTAGAGTACATGTTCAGAAGAAATTCCTGATACGTGAATTCTATCATTAATTTTCAATATCCTTTGTTTCATATGTTTTTGTATCTCCTCTTTTATAACTCTTACTACCTACATGTTTAAACTGATTTTCCACAAACTTCATACTAGGTAGTTCTTCTTTATTTTGATATTTATAAGCTTACTTTCCAAAGTTTTTACTTATCTCTTTTTCAAAATATCTATTTAAGCCGTGTCTATTACTTTATCGTTAGTAATACAAATATCATTTTACTACCAAATCATACATAGTGCTTATTGACTTGGAATACGCAGATGGTATAGCCTTGTTTAGTGAAGGCGCTGATAACATGTAGAGTTATTGTTAGCAATGAGCAACAGTGTAAACATGTTCAGAAAGTAGTACTACTCCTTCTAAATCTAAATTGTTGTTTAAGGACTAGTCTGTACTGAAGATAGGACTATGCATCCATGATCCCTCCAGAAATCAAACGTAGAACCTCCAAGTCTAGTCGCGAGTATTTTACCCTCACATTACTCAGTCGGCATCTGGATAATTATTGAAGTCCTTGTAGCGCTTTTACAGGTAAACTATACATATCCAAATAAATACAACTCTATATTAAGTGAAGTACCTGAAAATTACTTACCGTTCAGATTCATTACTAATTGACTTGGTAGTGGTAGTAGTAGTAGCAGTACACAATCCGGAAAAACTTGAAGCTGGTAAAATTTGTCTATTACGCCACTCAACTAACGACAAGTCACAACATTTTGAAGCTAGTATTTTAGTACACTCCACTGATTTCCTTTGCGATTTCGAAGATGAATTATTTGTTCCAGGTAGTGGTGCATCCACAGAACCTGATACAATTTTACAAACGTCATTAGTAATAGTCTTATGAGAAGTAGAAGGCCAATTATCATCGTGAGTATTACCATCAATAGTATGTTGTTTCATTAATTGGCACTTTTGATGATGAGTATGGTATAATTCTTTTTGTTTACACTGCGATTGATTATAGTCCTCAAAACGTTGATAAACAATATTAGTTGTTGTAGTAAATGCTTCATCAGGCAAATATTCTGTTTCCACTATTACAGGATCATCGTGTAAACCAATAACTAGCAACAAATAATATTTGGGAAAGCGGAAAAGCAATATATAATTAGTTAATTCAAGGAGGAAGAGCTTTTAATTCTAGATTTGATTTCTAGATTGCATGATATACAATCTACAAAAGCGATGTTTCACTGGGTGTATTTAGTGAGTCGTTAGCAGTAAGATCCAGAATCCATCTATATTTCTGAATCCCAGAGATTGTACTCACACTGATACTGAAACCCAGTATCTCACTATTCACACCACAGAGTTATCCAATAAGCTATAGAGTCCAGATAGTGTTGGGTTCAATTATATCATAATACTCATGGATAAGTACACATTTATTGTATAATTTTTCCCTTATCTCACTAGTTGACTATGACCAGACGGTTTTGGTTCTTGTTTCTTATCCGTTGAATTATTATTTATTTAGCCAGTTAACTTGCCGTAATCATTTTTACATTTGTGTATACAAAGAATAGACTGTTGTGGCTGCAGTTTATTCATGATGACTGTAAGTAGCAACTCAACTTGATTATAATTTATTGTAAAACCACTACTATTCATATATTTACTATAATATATAAATCTTCTGAGAACCCGAAACAGTTTTCTGATTTTATCGATGTCAGGTGAATTATTCCAATGAATCTAATGTGATATCAACTAAAACAAACGGATAGTCTCTACCTTATTCAATAAATATGGAGATACTTGTAAGGGTTTAGAACTTTCTGTTGTGGCTTTACAAGATCATAAGTAATCAGTTTCTGACATAATATACGCATCCTGAGAGGATTATCACTGTATGATCTTCAGACATAAGTTTAAACAAGGATAATCACTTGCTACATATCAACGACCACCTATTAAACATGGACAGCCTTTATTTAAAAAAATAGTAATAATTGATCAAATTACGAAAACGTACACACTTGTTGCAAAAGGAAAATAAAAGATAATGATGATCCAAAGTACTGTTACAAGTATGACGGTAATTATCACTTATCTATGGTCAACATTGTAGAACTATTCTTCCCAAGGTATCTGAACTAGAGGTCGCCTTGTCGACCTAAGAGTGGGACTGCAGAACCAAAAAGATAAGAGCATGATGTCTACCACAGAGGACCATTATATGAGTAATTTCTGATGTGCCAGCACTGCATTATTATGACCTTGACGCCGGAGACAAATAATCCTTAGAGTAAAACGAGTTTGGGACTTTGATGCCGACCTTTTCCAACCTAGTTCTTTCGCTGTGAAAAGATTGTATTGGTGTGATGCTGGCTATATGAGGTAAACACCCTGCCACCCTCACGCATTTGCATATTTTAGAGTACGATTTCGTCATTGGAATTCGAGTTTGATGCTTTTAGTTTTACCTATATTAAACCGACTTGTTTGCATAATAGGAAATAAACGAACGAATATTCTAGTCAATATAGCTCAATTAGGCTAATATTATAGGTAAACATGATTACCACGACGAAGTTCCAGCAACGAAGAGGAAATGCACCTAGTTGATTTAAGCTCTGAATGATTAGTGAGCAAAGATAGACAACTAAATACATGGAATATATGAACTAATCTATAATATATGAGGTTCACACTACTGCTTGCAGTTTCGACCTACGTGACTTCTTTGTACTTGGTGTAAAACATAAGTTAATTTATTTGATAACTGCTTCTTCATAGAACGGTCGCATTTTGTGCGTGAGTGTGATGCGGACAACTATACAGCAACCAAGTCGATTTCACAATTGCGTAGCAAATTTTTAGTAATATAGATTTAATGTTTACCATATCGATGTGACAGGTAATACCGATATTTCCCATTTTGGTTAAGTAATATTACTCAAGACGGTAAAGAACTGCGAGACTAAGAATAATTCACAGTAACATCTCCAAGTTACATGTCAGCTTCCGCTTGAAAACCTTAGTGATGACGTTTCTGACAATAACACTGAGCATCAAGAATGCACAAACAGTTTACTGAAGAATAATTACTGACAGAAAACCTAGGTCTAGGGCGACCTGCCGATTACATTCAACCACAAGATAAAAAGCAATATTGAAAGAAGATATCACAAAAAGTTTAACTAACAGCTGACCAAAAGAGCAAATCAAATGACTCCAGGATAAGTTGCAAAAACACAGTAGATTAGTAGTACCGACTTAATAAAGAATGAATTAAAATACATATAATACGAGATTATTATTATTATTATTATTATTATTATTATTATTATTATTATTATTATTATACGTTTACTATCATAGCAATTACCTTCGATAATATCCGGTTGAGCTGGTCCCCTGTGAGAAAAAAACGATCAGAAGAACTAAATATAAACTATCTACTTCAACGAATGGCATGATACAGTATAAAGGCGTGGCAGTGTATATTTCAAATGATTGATAAAGATGCAAACTTACTGTTTTGTATTCACCACGAGTCGATCTCAGTTAGGTAACACTGAAAGCTAGGGACCATTGAAAAGTTTTTTATATTAGTATGAGACTCATCAACAGTACGCACCTACAACCCTATCAGGGATCGTGGTGGTCAGACAAAACGAAAGTGGGACGGTTATTATCAGTTGCATTGAGTGATCGTCGCGATATTTAAGTTGATTGAAGTGGGAATCCTGCCAACTGATGCTGGTCTATTGTTGCTGATAGTTCAGCACTCGCTACAAGACCTGAAGGTCATGCGTTTGATCCCTAGTGGGATCCAGTGTGTTTATACTGGGAAATTCCACATTCGGACGAGGCAGATGTTTAGAGCTTCATGGTTTACATTTGTAGGTAACTGAAAAAAATTTGTGACGACTTTAGAATAAATTAACAACCTATTAAACTTAGAGGCATACACTAATGAAAAACTGTAAATTAAGAGACTTCGCATCAATGAAGTAAATGATGAATTATATCAAGTTATCTATACACACTTGCCAGTTGATGTGATATGCCCACATAAAACTAAGTGATGCCTTTGGTAGCAGCAATCAGTCATATTCAATATACGTCCTGGTTAGAATGTCGGTTAGCCTAAGTTACTGTATCACATGAGTAAGACGGAACGAAAATGTGTGTATAGAGGGATACAGAAAGGTAAAAAGTGAATACATCCGAGACAATGTAACTGATTCTGAGCCATGTATGCATGTATGTATGATTAACATAGAACTTAACACATGTATGCATCGGTCCAAGTCGCCATACCTCTATGGCACCACAAGATTAATACCACATTATTAGAAGTTACTTCAATGATAAAAATAATAACAACAAGGAGTGTGAACACATAGATTATTGGTTCAGGGAGCGTGGAAAGAAAGTTATGAAATAATTTTAGGCTCTTGATTTAAGGGAGGACAATGAGTGGATACATCTGCGCCATTGTTACCGATTCTGAGCCATATAACCTAACGTTTTCAACCGCTGTTTACGGTATTTGCGCAGACCCTAAACAGGTAGTCTGCATCTACCGACACGGCTCAAACCAGCAGTCAGCAGTTTCATGGACTGATGTCATGTTTTGGTTTGGCCATATCGTTCGATAAGCCTACATTAATTCTATTTTATTAATCAGCCTTAACGTCTTTTATGATTCGCATTTGTAATTTAGTCTCTTCAATAAATCTAAGCATAATTTGAATTCCTAGAAGAAAAAAAGGTAATTATAGGTAGCTTTATACCTTTTAGATGAATTGTCTTCGACAAAGGAGTTATACTGTAACGACTCCTCAGGACTTGCAGCATGAAATAAATAATCAATATCTTCATGATAATTATGAAATAATAATCCATCGGGTGATATATCTTGTTCAAGGCTTTTTAAAATAGACTGTGATGGTTGAATGATTGGTGGCGATGCCGATGATGATATAGATGAAGTTAATTGACAATCATCGTTAATTGTTAACGGTTTATGCAATATATCACAATTAATATTCAAAGGAATTGGTTTAGTAGCATGAATTAATAATTCATTAGTTAGTGTAGAATGGCAGCCTTTAATGTTATATGAATTCGTAGAAGATGGTATTGTAGGAAATAAATCATCTGTATGATGACCGTTATTATTGTTATCTTCAGAATTTGAATAGGATAGAAACTTCTGTATAGGTTGAGTAGCATCAATAAGTTGCTTAGATACGCATTGACGTCGTATTCCGACATTTCCAGATGAATGTCTTCCTAGAAGGAAAAAAACAATAGGTAGAGTAACCTAGTGTTAAAACATGCAAATCAGAAATAATCACACAAAATATGCAAACACATTATACAAATACCCATCATGAATTACCTTTTTAATAAATCTACGAACAAACACAATTTAAAATACAGTGAAGTTAAACGCGAGACAGCTGACTACATCTAGCACTCGATAAAATCGCAAAATATATCGCGAACTGCCTGAAGTTAGATATGGTTATTAGTGGATGTCGACTCCGTGTAGTCACGATCAGGGGCACTTAATGTAACAATTTAGCCAGAATTCTAGTTGGATATATGTGCACTATTGATGAGTCTTATGACAGGATGAAACAGCTTCCTATTTTTTTATGGTTACTTAACTAAGGTCAGTCCATGATGTAGAACTTCGAATAAGATTGCTGACCCTTTATGTTACAGTGAGCCGTAGAATATGGGAAGGGATAGATTGATGTGTGATCACAAGAAATCACTAATTAGAATAAAGTACAAATCTTCAATCAAATTTTAAAGCAATATAGAATGACTATAAAAAAATTAACTAAAATGGGGAAATCGATTGATTTAACAACGAAACCCATTGTTAAGAAGATTGCTTTGACGATGTAGTAGTATGAATCATAGTCTTGAGTAGAGAAATTTCCTATATTCTCGGTCAATAAAGTGTTATTTTAATACATTACTAAGAAGAGTAGTAATATCTATTTATTATACGATTTTTTAAGTTTATTTAATTATTATAGTATCACATTGCACAGTCATTTTATGATTGTTCGAAACAGGCCGAATAAAAAGAAGTCAACAAGCAAATGAAGAGAAGCATTAGATCGGATAAACGGAAATATGTGGAAGAACTAGAAATGACAACAGAAAAAGCTACAAGAGAAGAAACATGAGACTCCTATACTATATAACGAAGAAGCTAGCTGGAAAAAACAATAAGCCGATACGACCAATCAAAAACAAGGATAGCAAACTAATCCCTTAGACCCAAGAACAGCAAAATAGGTGAGTAAAACACTCCCAAAAACTCTTGAACAGACCAGCCTCACTGAACTCACCAGTCATCGAAGCAGCCATCTACGAATCTACCTATAAATATCGACCCACCAACAATTGAAGAAATCGAAATAGTCATCCAAGTAGCAAATCAGCAGGGCCAGATAACATAAACTGCGGCACTGAAACTAGATATAGAAGTAACCCCAAAGGTACTCCACATTCTCTTCAGAAAGATTTGGGAGGAAGAACAAGTACCAACAGACTAGAAAGAATGGTACCTGATCAAGATAACAAAGAAAGGAGAACTTAGCAAGTATGAGAACTACAAAGATATCACTCTACTTACAATACCAGGAAAAGTCTTCAATAGTGTTGTTGAACCAGTAGACGCTCAACTTCGAGATCAGTATACCGGATTCCGAAAGGAACGATTGTGTATCGACCAAATCGCGACTCTACGGTTCATTGTTAAACAATAAATTGGATGAAATTCATCATATTACATCAATTTCCTCGACTACGAGAAAGCGTTTGACAGCATCAACAGAAGTACATCATGAAGCCTTTTCCGATACCATGGTGTACCCGAAAAGAAAGTTAGTATCGTAAGAAAGTTTTACGATGGACTACACTGTGAAATAGTGCATGGAAGGCAGCTTACAGATTCATTTAAAGTGAAAACTGGTGTTGAACAAGGCTGCTTACTATCACTCCTTCTCTTTCTTCCGGTGGTTGACTGGATTAAGAAAACCTCGACATCTCAGAGGAAGCACGGAATACAGTGGACAAGATGGATGCGACTAGACGACTTGGACTTTGTAGATGACCTAGCTCTTCTATTACACATACAGCAACAAGTGGTGAAAACGGACAATGCAGTACCAAACTTTGAGGCAGTAGGCCTCAACAAATACATAGGAAAAAGCAAGATCCTTAGATATGCAACAACGAACAGAGAGGCTCTGGAAGATGTGGAAACATCTGCACATATGAGCAGGATCATCGATAGAGAAGGATCTGATGCAGATATGAAGGCATGGATTAGCAAGGCAACGGCAGCATTTCTACAACATCTAGAACCCAGAATACACGTCAAAACAGCTCTATTGTATGAGGCCGGAAATACAAAAGGTATATTCGAAAGATACAGATATTTACAAACAGTTGTTTGTGCACCGTTGGTCAGACACCGTCAGCAACAACTGTCTGTGGTAGAGAGCAAAACAACTAGCTACAGCTGAGGAGGGAATTAGGAAAAAACGATGGGGAGTGGATAGAATAATCACAAAACTGCTTCATAAGGTAAGTGGTAACTTGAAATCCTCAAGGCGAGAGGAGAAGAGGAAGACCAGAAAACATTAACACCGGATATTCGAGGAAGATATGAATAATACATGGGGAGAACCCGAAGAGAGAACCTAGAACAGAGTTAGTTGCAGAATCCTAGTCAGCAGCCTATGCTCCACGAGGAGTAACAGGCACTGATTGATTGAATGCCCGATCGTTGATGATCATTCCCAAAGAATCACTTACATCTGGTGATAATGCCATATTAGGAAAGTAGTGATCCAATAATATTTATTTAAGCGAGGCGACAACAACTCAGTTGAAGTCACTATTTGTTTTAATAATTAATTCATGTACTTGGCTTTAAGCCAAATCCTAACTGTAAGTGATAGCGATACTACAGTTTGCGTAAGCCGAAGTAGGCCCAGTGGCGTTGGAACTTGCAAACTAGCTACTTAAATTAGAAACTTTACACTCCTGAGCCAATTCCTCATCATCATATTTTACGAGTGTTATTTTACTAAACTTCGCGTGAACCAATTTTGTAGACGCTGAGTGGAAAAGATTGAGAGAGGGTCAGTCTTATGATATAGCTGGACATCACGACTCTGTAGTTGAGATTGTTCAAGGAGAGGTAACACAACCTTTAAGCTTCAATGTTCAATAAGACATTTGTTTTATTAGTTTCTATAACACAAAACGAAATAAGTTGGACGAACTAAATCAACTTACTATAATCCAAATTCAAATTTGCTCTTGTCTTCTCCATCGATTTTTCTGCAGAATCTCGAGATTTAATACCTAATGATTCTAAAATAGATGATAACTGAATTCCTGTACCAGTGTCATTTATCTTTATGTCACGTTTCTTACGTTTTACCACTCCAGAATGACGGAAGCATTTCAAGCAAGTTGTTCTACTAGTAGGAATATGAAAACATGATGAATTGACGGGTGACACGACCTTGTTTTCATTAATTAATGAAGATTGAATATGTTTACCTAACTGATTGTCTAAATCTGATAAATTGAATATTTGTCGATGTTGATGTGATGGTGTTGATAGTTGAGGTTGCATTGCGAATTGAGATGCACATTTATGTGAATCAATTCCAAGGCTACCGTAAATTGAGCGCAATAACAACCAAAACTGTACCAACTGAATAAAAACGGAATATTAATTAAAAATTAAGAAGTAACGAACGGAAGGAAAAAAATTTCATATGGTTTAAAGATATCAGATGTAAGTTTGCAACCTGTGATAAGCATAACTGGATGTATATACAACCATGGGAACACAGGAAGTGAAGCCCTACAGAACAAATCTTAAGCCATAACAATAGAAAACCAACACCACAAAAACAGAGTTGAGGACAGATCCTGATTCGATTAAATATCTGTCTATTATGTATACTGTAATAATCTTTTACTGTACAACACACTATTAATATGCTAAACAAAAAAGATTAACGAATACACTTAGTTCCCTAAGCCAAAATAAATAAAAATAAATTTCATATCATGTGCTAATTCCAGATTGACCACCACTAAAGACTAAAAAGTGCAGTTGTCTCGTTTGCTCCAGCAGTTCACAACCTTCTTAGGAATTAGACACACGCATAGTGTTAAATAGCTAATTTTCACACCACTATGTAAGCATTCAGTGGTTTACTCATGTCAGTAAATTCGCGATAGAGTGCAACCATTATCCATCGCCATCAGTTTACCTCATACTCCACATGGTTGAACTTTAAGGATAACAGTTCATTGTTAGAACTCCCGAAATTGCCTTTCGAGGTTAGTCACTAGTAAGTAATCATATAATGACTGTTATAAAATATTATTGGAATCTACCCTTTAAGTTAATCAATATTTCTACAATATTCTATGATATGAAATAATTGGCAAATACAAAGAAAGCATTTGAAAAAAAGCTTACAAATGGTTGACCAAAGCGTAAACAAACATTTGCATTATATTCACAAATCATATCCACGTTAGATCCAATAAACTTATAATTTTTAGCTAGTAAAATAATTAGATCGGGCAACAGAGCATTGGTGAAATCAAACCAGTTGGGTTGCGAAGTTGTCTAAAATAATGCAAAAACATGCATATATATATATATATATATATATATATATATATATATATATATATATATATAATGTTACGACGGCTTAATGGCTAAAACATTCGGCTTTTAAAGACTTAGGTAGTTAGAATCACTGGTAGACCTACTTGGGTTTGAGAAACAGGGAATTATCATTAGCCCACGTTGAAAGAACTGATTAAATAAAATTACCAATATAGGATGAGTGAGATACTTAATTTTAAATCAATTTATCAGAAATTTATCAGCGAAGATTTATGACCAAGCTGTTACCATTCTTAAAACGTCATCTATGAATAACCATAATATCTATGTTAAGCCAGCAAAAAGTCAGTTATCGAAATTTCAACGTATGCTCTTAAAACCATAAAGACAACAAATATTTTGAACGATAGAGACTAAAAAATATTTTGCTAAGAATCAAGTGACAAGTTTTCTGAGTAAATTGTACGTAACAGTTTAAGAAATTCTATTTTGAACCCTATACTCTAACTAGAAACAGTTTTAGGACATATAAAAGACTATTTGTATACCGAGGAAACAGATTTTCTATGGTCATAGGGACCAGTTTAGATGTCGTCATCGTTAAAATCAAACAGAATCTCAAAATCTTTTATCTAAATTACACTCTAATCGAATTCCATAAGATAAAGCATGTATGCACAACAAAGTACCCAGCACAAATGTGAACAGGTTTAATTTGCCACATATCAGTACATCAGATAAGTAAAAGTAGTAGCTACGTCAATGGTAGCGAGAAAAAAAAACGGTGTAGACAAAGAATATAGTGCAGGGAGAAAGAATTAGTCCCTGATATGAAACAACCTTAAGCTCACAATTTGACGCAGGACAAAGAGTGAGTGCATCTGTGCTACTGCGACGTAAGTTGGGAAATCCAAACAAGCATGTTGAATCTATGAAGAGATTTCGTCAGATACCAACCCATCAGGGTCGATCAACGCGTTCAACTACTTCCCTTCTTACCTTTAGTGCAGGTATTGACGCAGATCAGTCCTGAAACAACAGTTCGTACTTTGAGGAGGAGAAATGCATTCAGAACATACTTGCGTTGTTGCTCAGTACTATCAAAAGACAGTATTTTATCAATGTCTTTAATAAAAAGAACTATGTCACCTGCTTATTCTAAACCAAGGAGTGAACATCTTGGTAGGAGATCGATTCCTGAATATTCAGATGATGTTAGCGATATTTTCAGTAGTAAATCTATGGTGAAATGGAACAAAAATAGGGATGATGAGCAGCCTTGATTGACACCACTTCAGATGATAGTTCGCGATGTGATCTGAGTCGACTAATAGTGTTCGAGCAGTCTTTACAAAGTTTATGAGGCATACTTTTCAATGACGGATACTGCCATAGGACCTTTCGATCTACAGAGCCAAATATTGCTTTCAAGTTTAGAGAAACCTTAGTTGTCGCATGCCGAAAAGTACGTTTATGACATAAAACCTGACGAATGGTGAATATTTGGTTAATATAACCGCTACGAGGATTGAAACTAGCCTAGTTTTTTAAGTATTTGCAGTTCACCAGTCATAGTAAAGCGTCAGATGATTATGGAAGCCAGTATTTTAGACAATATAGTCAATCAAACATGAATAATAAATTGTTATATAATTCATTACAAAAGAAAACTGAAGCAACAACAGATTTTATTTCTTTAAATACGTTTCGTAGTGCACTTATTAGAAACGTAGAAGCCACAGAAAAACTGTGGTTTCTATTTAACTCATATCTGAGTGCACTTCTAAGAGTCAAGTTCTATGATCAAAACTCCATTCAACAAACCACCACTGACTGGCAGATATGTTGATCCTAAATCGTGGCTTTTTATTTCACGACATTACGTCACAGACTGAGGACATATTTTTACCCATCCAATTCAAACGTAGAAAAGCAATCATCAGTACACAAGCTTTTGGGAAGGCTTTTGCAAAACATACTCAAACCTAGGAATTTGCAATTTCAAGATGGTAACACTAATTAGATTATCATCACAATACCCAGACAAACAATACCAGACCTTGGGATTACCTGCATGATGTCATCACCCAATATAAATATTGACCGTGGAAGACAGTCGCCGAGCTAAACTTAACTAACAGAGGCTAGTTTCCCTAAGCATACAACAAAACAACTTCCACTGATACACTGTATGTTCAACATTTCGCAAGCGAGTTGAGCAAGCGTTCCAGTCTGGAATAAGTAGTTGGAAGTTAAGTATTAAGTCATTGGTAAAATTAATCACTTATATATTGACGACTAAAAAAGAAACAACTACTGAACAGAATAGACAAATATGTACAAGGTAAATATAAGAATTACAGCACAGAATAATAAAGTATAACGTGTACAATGCTATTATGATAACACGATAACATGACATTACTATCAATAATAATAAAAACAATACTAGTAATTATAAAATTTGACATACCTCTATACAAGGTTTATAATGAAATAAAAGACTATGAGCTTGTGAAACAAATAATTTTGCTGACTTTAAAGACCCTATTTGAGGTAAATCAGATGAAGAAGAATACGGTACTGTAGTTGTCGCAGATGTTGTTACCACTGTTGTACAACATTCACTTCCAGTTGAATTAGTAAAAACAAAAGAAGTAGCAGAGATAGTAGTTGTTGTATTGATGTTACTAGTATTAACAGCACCATGAATAATGTTATAAGCACCATTATTAACAGGTACGCTGACAGTAGATTCAGAAGTGATTGATATAATGCCAGTAGTCGTAGTACCACCTTGAGTGACTACCTCATCAACATTGACGCTAGATGTAACTGACGCTGTAGGATGTTCAAAATCTTTACTACTTGTAACAGTTTCACTAGTATTAGTGGTAGTAGCAATTGTTGTTGCTGTCGTAGAGTTCGATGAATTTGATGTCGAATTCGAGGAACCAAAATGAATTGATGGGTGCCCATTTCCATTGGAGTGTTGAATACAGGTTTCTTGATTTTTCGTGGATTTAAATGGCAATTAGAAAAATATAAGAAACAATCATGATTAACAAGAAAAAGTGAGTTAGTATCTCTAAAAATATTTTACCGATGTTAAGGTATTTTTAGCTGATTACATAACATACCTTTAACTCATTAAGCTACTAATCGGCTTATATTTGACACTTGTAAACTTTTGATTCCTAATAATCTTGAGTTAAATAAATTCGTACAGGTATTGGCATAATACTTCCATTTTATTTTAAACTACTAGGTGAAAGTAATTTACAACATATACGACAGTACAGTTGAAGGGAATGATATAGTCGTAAGGAAAATTTTTGTGGCCAAACATTTTTCCTGCAATACGGTAATTTATTTCTTTAGGTACCGATATAGACAATCTTAACTAAATAAAAGAGCGATAGAACTAAATTATGGTATCAATCTTGAGAGATGACTTTGGTGCCCAGCCTATCCGGAAGCAGTTTATGAAGACGGCTGGTTCTTAAGAAGAAGTCATTTGGGATAGAAAATAAGGTTGTTAGCTTACTGTTATCTTGATGTGATCTGGCAAGACTATCGTGATAATCTAATCGGGTTAAACTATCTAGAATAATCGTTCATTAAAGCTCGACCATGTCATAAAAATCGGCTGAAGAGCGATAGAAATGAAAATAACAAACCTAAGATATGGAGGTAAAGCCGTACTCCTGACTGTACAGAGGTGTGACGAAATAAGAGTGTTTCCATCAGACAGCTAATGTGCTAGAGATGCTGTCTTCTAACAAAGGAATGGTGGAGTTGGAAAAGATCAGTTTCCCAAGTTCGGAGCCAAAACAACAAAAACCACTTGACCGGTCGACATGCCTCGGTAGCTGAAACCCTAGAATCTCTTGCTGTTGGTGAATAGTGTGTTTTTGAAGGATACTTACAGGATCTAAGTGTGGTCATTCGCTTAGCTTCACATGTTCAATGTGGAGTAAGAACGAAACTGACTCTTCGTTTCTCTAAAAAGCCAACAGCAAGTTCTCGTTACTTTGGTGCAAGTACGGCACTAGGTTTGCGAGGTAAAGAGACACTTTTTGAGTGGATTCTTGTTGATAGACGTCTACGTGTTGTCCATGTAAATGGCACAGTAAGAACTCGGAAAAACGGGAACACATGCTGAATACATGTCGTTTGTGTCTATGTCCATCAACATTGACTGCACCATGGATGTAGTAAATTATGAATTCTACAAGAAGTTTTCTAGCCTCCATCAAGAAGCTATAAGTTCAAACTTAGAAATCATAACAAGGGATTTCAATGCTCGAATCGGTAAACTTAAGCGGATTTTTTGGCACAGGAAATGGATAACGGAAACAGTTTGCTACAGTTATGTTCAGATTACCATTTATTGATTGTAAACACAAACTTTAAGTATGAAGACAAGTATTGCCTAACCTAGAGACGCCCAACATCAACACAATGATATATAGAAATAGGTCATATAAAAACAAGGCATCGTTGGAGAGGTACCGAAGAAAACTGCCGCTCATTCTGAAATACATGTTAGGACTCTGATCACATTCTAGAGAGGGCAAGCATTTCCATGAGTTTTACTAGAAGCACAAAGGTCATAGTGTATCACCTAACTCACCGGTTCTAAAAAGCTTAAGCGACACAAAACTCGTCTGATATGTTGGTGGGTTAAGCTACCTTAAGACTGAACACGAGTAAAACTGCTTCGCATACTGCAAAAAAGTGATTTTATTTTATTTAAAGCAATACTTAATGCAAACTTTAGTTTATAAGGCTGAGTACTTGGGAAATACCACGCTTTAAGTATCATAAACAATCATGTTATTCCATTCACATGAAAACAGTTACTGTTATATCATCAACTTGAATTACAAAACACTTAAAACTATCGAATATCAGTAAAATTGAAATACATCCAAAATCCATAACTATAAAGAATACTAGTTTGCTTTCCATTCGCGCAAACATCTTAAATTAGTAGACGAATATAGATAGATATCAGATGTATTGTAGAGGCAACTGGAGTTGGAGGTGGGGAAAAATACAACCATTTTTTTAGTGTTACTTTATACTACTTATTAGTACGCAAAGTTATGAGCTATTATAATTGGAATTACGATGTCGAGAAAGACGATGAGAACTTATTATAACACTATATGTTGAATTTAAACTATTACTGACCATTTATAGTCAGTGTCAAATGAACATTAAATTGAAAAGTATAACAAAAACTCTTCATCATTTCTTGTCACTTTTACGAAATAAAAAATCACTTATCTATAATCCTGACTACTAAGCAGTAAATAATAAAACTCAAAATTTGTTATATATGTCACCTTCAGGCATAGATAACATTAAGATTCTATGACCTAATATAGGGACGCAAACATACTTTTAGGCAAACGTAGGTTGCCTCTAACAGTGGGTCAGGATTAGGTTTAGAAGTAACATTGATTTGTGTTGTATACACATTGTTTGAGAAAAACATAGTTTTTAATGTTTTTACAAAGCAAGAAGAATAAACATTGTGGGATGAAGTAAATCCATTTCATTTCGTATTTAATGCATTTAACACTAGTGTTTGCTCTGATGTGGAAAATCAGTCCTCAACAATTTTATGCATAAACAAAGGTATTACAATAACTGAATCGTGATTGGCTTCAGGTTTTTGAGACGGTCAGTGATTGGCTCTAATTCAACGTGGATAGCCAAAGAATCACCGAAACTCGTCTCTACAATATACTGTAGCAGGGAATAGAATACCTAAAACACAACAAGGATACAGGTTTTTTAAACAGTAAATGACCATACCTTTATAAAAAGAGAAATTAATAACAACATTTAGGAATGTAAGAAATATCGTACGACGAAGCTTGAGTCAGAATTCTATGCAAAATAGGAAGATATTACAGAGTAACCAACAGAAAATCACTATACATCATTACCAAGGTTAATTTTGATAATTTCAAATAAATTGAGCATTGGATAGGTTGTTTATAAAATGAGTTATATATATTTGTAAAATTCCAATGAGTAGAAATTAAAATTTCTGACGTTTCGCGGCTTAGTGTAAGTCGCTTCTTCAGAGAAATGAATAACCGAATTGAATTAGCACAAGATTAAATAATCTTGTGCTAATTCAATTCGGTTATTCATTTCTCTGAAGAAGCGACTTACACTAAGCCGCGAAACGTCAGAAATTTTAATTTCTACTCATTGGAATTTTACAAATATATATAACTCATTTTATAGAAAATCACTATGTTCTAGATAAGATCAAAGTACATACAAAGGACGTAATCAGAAAATAATAAAAGATTGGACAGTCTTATAAACAGATGTGATAAGTCAATTAACATCGATGATATCTGACAGTTTGTCAAATGCAACGTCAGCTGAAATTTCACGTATAATTCTGATAAAGCAAACAATTCAATCTATACAACGTGACTATTTGGAATCCACACCAAATTTACCGGGTCCATCAACTTTAGAGTCTGAATATAATTTACAGATGCATATAACATTTATGCCTATATGAATGATTTGTTGTATAAATTATATTATATTTCAACTTTATTAAACTCACAAGGGTACAAAGATGATCGCCCCATATTATAGGAAGTATCTATCTCACTCATGATATGGTTGAACTTGATCAATTAAGCCACCCCTATTAGAACATCAGCAACCTATCCTAAAACTACTCACCAGTGACTATAGGGTTATTAAGATAGGAGATTTTCGTAGAGAAGATTCAATTTAAAGGTAGTTTTCAATAACTTAATATCAAGTGAAAAATCGTTGAAAAATGTGCAGTATAGACAAGTACATAGTAATGCAGGTTTCATCTGATATGTTCGACCACTTCACTGTACTTTGATTCACGATATCAGTTCAAATTTCGAACAAATAACCAATGAAGTTCGGTATACTAGCTTGTTACGAAATACGAAGAAATTAGAAAGTGCCGGCGTTTCAAAAAAAAAAACAAATGAAAATAAACGGTAAAACTGAGAGCATTCTAATTAAAGGAACAGTCCAGGAACATCAATAATCCATTATATACTAACTAGGAATAGACTCTTAAAAAACAAGATTATGTATGCATATGAATATAGACGTATGCTTCATGTATCCGCACTTACGTATAGGATATGATATTTTGCCACTTTCTTCCATCACAGTTGATGACTTTTTATTGATTTCAACTCGGTCTTTACGAACGGCGTGCAACAAGTGTCCATATGGACTAAACGCTAGAGCTACAGGCGGTGCATTTTCTACTGGTCGAATACCGTCCTTTATGCTATGACGAATAAGTAAACCATCACGGCCGACAGTATAGAAATTATTTATTTCAGCAGGACACCAAGATATACCTAGAAAACAAAAGAATTAAGATAGATTGGACGTAATCTGGTCGTCGCTTTTACACTTTGTAATAGCTACATCAAAGCCGTAATGATTACCAGGCTGAAGTTATTGCCCATATATATTTCATCCGTTTGGTGAGTGATGAGTGTTAGCGTAATTTATACTAAGGAATTTAGTTAGACACGTTGTCACATCACAACTTGATCGATATAGTTTGATAAGCACTAAAAGACTAGAAATGGATGACCACCAAACGTAGATCTCCGTAACTTTGTATTGGTGTTGATAAACACACTTCTTAAGATCTTTTGGAAAACTCTGCAAGAGTACAGTTTAAGAGTCTCAGAACAAGAAGTAGTAAGTCTTAATGCAATAATATTCTATACTTAAGTGGAAAGTATGTGCTTTGAGAAAACATTAATCTACTTAGATACTTTGCTGTAGCACAGGTTTAGAGGTAGGAAACTAGAGGGGATCGACACAAATGCTGGACCAGAGTTACATGCTAGTTGAGAGTCATACCTGAAGCCAACTAAATGACAAAATCGATCAATCGAATTCGATCACTACTAAGGAACAGACAAATACAAAAATGATCGCTACACAATGATCAAGAGCAATGGCCGGCACAAGTTTGTATTAGTTCAAGTTTCCTTACTAAATTAGCACGACAGAATCAAATTAAAAAGATAAGTGCCAAAATATGGTTCAGAAAAAAAGAAAGAAAATGTATGTATGAAAGAAGAATGAAGCTTAAGATAAAGAGTGAATGCACTTGCGCCAATGTGACCGATTTCTGAGTTACGTCACCTGATGTCTCCAACCTCTAATCGCGATTAATATACAGATCTCCACCAAGCAGTCCGTGCCTACAACTAAAAACTACATGAGTTGTAAATCCTCTCCATCATTTAATAACTAACCATATAATTTATTTCTTTAATAGTACAAAAAAAGTATAATCCTACGGAAAGAAGCCTTATTTTAGTATCTAAGATATATAATCAAAACAAAACTACAGAACATCAGCTCCAAACTTACACGTTACAAGATCTTTATGCTCTTCAAATGATACATAAGGAATAAATGGTCGTTGTAAATCCCAAATGTGTACGCTTAGATCGATTGTAAGGTTACAACTAGTGACAAGTTGAGTCATCTGATGAACGATAAAATTACAAAAATGAAAAAATGTGTTTAGCAATGAAGTTTATTTGAAATAATTCTCTAAATGTTAACACTGTGGTTATCCACAGCGTTTTCAAAACTTACTATATGAGTTGCATCAAATACTTTCAGTCACTTTTTGCATTCATTCTATGAGTGAATTCTGCATGCTAAAACATAACTTTCAATGATGACACTAGCCCAAATTCTAACTTACACAACATTTGTATTTTTCATATGACATGTAGAGTAATACTGTACTAATATTTTTATTTAAAAGACATTTGAAAGGAAATTTTCAAAGAAAATAACGCTCTATGTTGAAGCGTTTAAATACTAAATGAACGACAAAGTGACTGAACGTGCTAGATACGACGCATTTAATGAACCCTGCAAATGCTGTGGATAATCTCAGCTATTTTTAATCGGGGTTTAAAAAATAGAACTAAATATGATAAATAATATCCTACAAAATGACATGGGTTATCTGCCTACCAATTTGAAGACATTTGATGTATCTTCGCAATAATTTATAGAAACTGAAGGTTGATTGGACTACTTGACCGTTAAAATGCAGAAGAACCATTGACCCTACAGATAAACAGCATTCATTCAGTTGAACGCATTAGTTACCTTTTAACTGACTTAGTATTGCAGGTCTAGGTTAGTGAAAGATCATAGTTTGGGTCTTACCGGGGCATCAATTCCTTCCAGATTCCAGGTACATTGATGAAAAATAACAGATAACATAAACCTAGGTTAAATATTTCTCTCCGACTAAGTACTCGACAAACATTACAGAAGTCACCATACAGTGACAGTAAAGTTACATATTAACAATTTAAAATAAATACTTACAAATCCAGGTCTCCAGCGTACACGGTTTACATTGGAAGTACGTACAGTATAAATAACATTAGGGCAGGAAACAGAGCTTAGCCCACTTGGACTACTTAAATTCCATACCTTAGTTAAGTGGTCTCTAGCACCGGCAGTTGCTAACCAGTTACATCTATTTATTAATTGGGGAAAATGAAAGGCATTGTGAGATTCAAATACTATTTAAGTTGTGTAACAAATTCACACTAAGCAGATTAAATATATTTAATGTTTCAACAATTTGTCGACAAAAACAAAACATATTCAACAGTATTTCTTTTTATCGGCCAGATAACGACAAAATGTTCAAAAGGATTGAAAGATCTGATACAAGTGTGCGATGGCTAAAGTCATGACAAAATATCAGCATATAGAAAAAAAATTAATAAAGTGTAAGTGGTAGAAGTATCTAGGATTATGAAAAAGATAAAAACATACAGCATGTGGTCCAAAAAAGATGATTTTAAAGGGATACTGAAATTCGGAATCTAAAGGAAATTAAATAGTTAACGCATCTTAGCTAATAAAACCGGTTTTCTACAATATCACTAAACGTATCAAACTAGTAGTCACAGATATCGCGAGGATCTCAGTCATGAAGGTGAACCTGCCTATTTGGCTGAGTTTAACAGTTGTGGATGCTGTCTTGGTTCAGCCGCCGTAACATTTTTTCATCCACTGGGGTTTTACATGTGGATGTGAATTCCATCCTCGTTACCACGACTAGGTTTTCAGTATTCAGTGAAATGTCATTTCAATAACTTGGTCACAAAAACATTGTATACTCGATTGGTAACTAGTGGTAACTGTTTGAAAAATGTGTCAGTCAACGTGCTCTGATGTAAGCGTGGTTTTAGCTCGCACTGGCAAGGACTGTACCCTGCTAACACTAACCCACTCTGATTCCAGGTGGGTGGGTGAGCATGTGAAACAATCGCCGTAGTATTTAGTGACTGGATAGCGATAAAGTATCATGGTTTACATAATATATGTAAGATACTCGTAACTAAAAAGTTAATGGTATGAGTCTGAACGCACTCCAAGTTGTTTTATTACAGGATTTTACTGACAATAAATTAGGGGATATGAAATAACTACTAAAATCCCGTTTCTAATTACATATCTATTAAATATAACACATAAAACTAAAACTAACACCTGCTTCAATGAAACTCAACAATATAACTGGAAACAGAGATCAATAATTATTTCTGATTAAGGAATTCTGGAGAAATATTCTCTGACACATGCACTGATTAGAATCAGCCTCTTTAGGTATGATGAGATGATGGTCTTATCTGTATTTATTGTATTTCTCGCTAATAACGACCCAGCTGCTCCTATTGCTTAGTGTTCTTAGACACTAAACACTCGACAAGACCTCAAATCAGAACACCTTTGAACAGGAACGAAATTATATTCCCCAATAACAAGGGTTAATAGAAGTAGGAATTCACAGTTAGAGAAACGTTAATATATCTATTTACACAAGAAGCTTCTAAAGTCTTCTCCAATAATCCGCCGGAGCTGATTGGTTTAGAAACACCCTATCAGCGTGCGCCATCACGATCATGCACGGAACATGCTTTAATCCAGTCTATATCCCACTAACAGTATTACTCGATGGCTGTTAAACCGCTATGAGAATAGAAGACAGACATGGGCTGCAAGTTTTTAATCATATGTATGTTTAAAGTACTGCTTCCGTATCATGGAACAACTGAGGTTTCGGTGAAGAGGTTTAAAGTAGAGTACTAAGGGAATTGGCCAAATATATAGTGAATCGTCATCAAATGAGGTAGCTGGGACGCGTACCTTGATCTTAAACAGAGTTCTGTAGTAATAGACCAGAAGAGAGAATGGGGTAAAACCAAGACGTGAAACCAGTTCATGAAATCATTTACTGGTGGATTAAATCGTGTCGGTAGATACATACTGAGTAGACTCAGGAACATACGCATATTCGATTATTTGAGATGTCGGATGACATGATTCGGATTTGGTTATAGTAGTGGAAATGCATTTGCGCTCTTCACGCCCATACTTTTATTCTTTGACTTCATCTTTCTTTTAAACCGCATTCCCTGGTGCTTAATTTTACCCATTATCACACCACATCGCTTCCAGTGCTGTACATCTTATTAACTGTATCTCGTTGTGCTGACGCAGTTTAGCAACCTGGACCGAAGCATATTTGTGCTAGCTTCCTCGTTGACCATAACTAACTGATATGCAACTAAGAAGCAACAAAATAACAATAGTAATGACTTTAGTAAACTGGCACATTGACATCTACTTACGTCGTTATATTCCAATTCGGATGCCAGTCCAATGTAGTTATTGAACACGAGTGACCTTGGAAAGCACGGAACGGACGTGAACCTTTTCTTGTATCCCATATACTAATAACACCGTTTTCCTGAGCAGCTGCAACCATAAACCCTTGCTTAGGACAAAATGATACATCCCTCACAGGAGACGGCGATGCCGTCCTTTGAAAGAATATCTGACATGAAGAATTCGGATTCGGGTCACGAATATCCTTTGGAAAATAAGATAACAACTAAACAGTAAAATTTGCAAATAATTTACTTGTTATCAAAGTTCATATTCGAAAACCGACTGAACGCTCAGTTATTTTTAAAGGAAAGAAAAGAAGCGATTAGTAACTAAGATCAATTGAATTTAATAAAATGGTGTTAAGCAAATATGATATGCTTTGTTAAGATCATGAATTAATCAAGTTACCAATCGATAACATAATGCCTAAAAATATTAGGTGTATGCGAAGTGGATCAGGGATTTCAGGATCGAACCTCGCTCTATCCGTTTTGACCTGAGCTATTGGCAACTTGGACCGATGCACACACGTGCCAGGTTCTATGTTAATCATATATACAGTTATCTCTCGTTAATGATGTAACAATCCCAACCTAAATTATTTACCAACTACAAGTTTATATATTTGACTTGACTTTATACCTTATATTATGTAAGGCTTAGAGATGCCACTAGCTTTATCAAGTGGCGAACGATCTTTTAATTTATGTAAATTGAGCTATTAAATTTAGAAATACGTTTATGTGCATATATTCTTACTTTATGAACACACACTGCCAAACCTCAGCATTACTAACACTGGTTAATTACCAGATGTGAGCAATCCATTGAAGACAACGACGACGGAACATAGTGTACAAGAATATCCTAAACTCAGATGGACCAGGTTCTGAAAATATAAAGTAAAATTGATCTCGTAAACGCGCTGTAACTTAACTGTCTATAGCCAGACTAACGTCATAACAATGCCAAAGATGCCTGAAATGGGCATGATGAGCATGGTTTTTTCACAAACAGACAATTAATCGAAATAAATCATTTCATTAAAACTAGAGGATTGTAATGAGCTAGAAATGATCCCCAGTGTGTAATTATTTCCTAACTTACCGGCTTCATAGAAATATATGCTCATTGAATAACAAGCAATCGAAGCCGAATCACTTGAAATTCATTGTCAAATGATGTTATTCGTTAACAATTAACTGACGAATGAAGCATATTCATGACGGTTTAAAAAATATCTTGACTTATCAGTTTAAATATAGGCATAGAAGCTAATTATGACTGTGTTACTAAATATTTATGGAGAAACACATTTTCAATGCAGTAACTAAAATTTAGCCGCTTCTGCGTCCCAGTATCCTGTTATAACATTAAAGCACGGAAGTTTCACTCCATATGAGGTTGAACAATTTGTAGCATCTCTACTTTGTTCCAAATCAAAATGGGTATTCAGTGACATGAATACCAATGAATCAACAACAGGAATTCAGGGAACCCCAATAAAATTTCTTTGAAACTTGTTTAACAAAACAAACTTACAAACAGTTTTAATTTGCCATCTTGTGACGCTGTCACTAGTTCCGTACTAATGGATGGGTTGAAATGGATACAATGTATTGATCGGTTATGTCCAGAAAAACATGCAGCTTTAATAAAACAAAGAATAGAGACGGTGCTATGGAGATAGGTGTTAAGTTTAGCTGTTTGTATTCGTTACAAATTGATGGTAGTTAGGTACCACTGAATAGCTAATCCGTCCTTGTACAGGACTCCTCGACAGTACGCACTATCGGTTCTATCATGGAGTAGAACCCAGGGCGTTGAAGTTGACGTACACTTAACCCTCTGCGCTATCACAAATTGATGAAGGCGAGAATTCTACTAATGGACACCTGTCCAGTGGTGCAAAAGGCGAAGCGTTCGCCAACCTGAAGGCTCTGGATTCGGTCCCCTTGCGGAATCGGGGGTGCTCACTCGAAAATAGTAAGTACACTACTGGTATAGTGTATACACTGTGAATACACCATTTAATGAAAACTAACTTCTAAGAGTAGGAAACGGTGATTGTACTAAATATGTGTGAATTTGATTTGAATGGTAGAGCAACTACTATAGTGTTAACAGTCGAAAAATAAAAGCGATAACGCAATCAATTCGCAGGAACTTTCCTAACAATGATCAGACTAACTCTATACTTTTTTATTAAAATAATCCCAACATTGTTTAAACCTAAACCAAACTTTTGGAATTTTTTGCATACTGGGTACTATAATTTGTGTATGTTTGACAAAGATTACTCATAAAATCTTTGTTTGCTAACTCTACATAATGAATGGTCATTAACACTTCTTAAATCTCTTTGAGTTACTTATAAACTAAATTACGTGAGCAACGTGAATAAAAGATAACTAGCAAAAGAATATTTCATCTCGTTTTATTAACTGATTTAAGCTAATAACTTGTAGAAGTAATTAATCTGTACCAGATGCCACATTTGAAGCCGTCAGCAGGATCTAGAATATAATGTAACGGAGTGAAACAAAGGAAATCAGATAACATACAAAAAAGCTACTTATTGGCCAATCTGCATAAACCTAGATAATTTGTGTAAAATAATAGCTTACTTTGTGTCATTCCTCTGCCAACATCCCATAGCATGACATCTCCACTTGTAGAAGCAGTCGCAAGAATATCTAATATAAGAAAATACAGAACTTTAAGGTGCAAAGTGTGACAAATTTGTTTGAGAAGTAATCCTAAACAAGCAAATGAATACAATACAAATAAGAGTAAAGCACTTTTAATTTTTGAAGATCCGTAGGAATCCTAGTTTATTCGTCCTGTTCTCCTCAAACGTACCTAAGTATTTTGAAACTAAGTATTTGCTTAAGGTTAAAAGTTGTTTTAATCAGAACTTTTGTAGAAGCTCCAATTCAAGTTGATTCCCAACAAAAGCAGAAACGCAAACTACAAAATATAATAAATGTGAAGAAGCAAAATCAGCTACTAAAATAATGAGCCCTAGCTGGTTTACGTTGATTAATGAAAGATTACACATCCTGTTAATAGAATACAGACAGACAGACAGATACAACGCAGAACTTCGTACGTACGTACATCAGTTCAGGTCGCCATACCACATCAGCACAGAGACGCAACTGTCAGTTCAAATCCAAGAGTGATAGCGATAGTAGAAGTATTAGCAGTAATGCAGAAGATTAGGAAGCGAAGATATGATTCGAAAAGTATAATTCAGTGAGATAAATTTGAAAGGAGAAAGATAGAGAATTCAGAAGGTTAGATTTTGAGAGAACACAAAGAGTGGATGCACCTGCGCCATTGCAAACGCTTTTGAGCCATGTCGTTCAAGGTCTCTAACCATTGGTGACTTTCGTCTCGCGGACCCCAACCACGCAGCCTACATCTACCAACATGACTTAGTCCGCCTGTCAGTGACTTCATCGATTTCTGCCATGTTTTGGTTTGGCCACCCCTAGCTTTCTTCCAACCTATTCCTACGCCGCAAAACATAGCTCGTCGAGGCAGTCGGTAGTTAGACATGCGTAACACATGTCCCAACCACCTCGACTGATGAAGTTTCAATACTTCATCTATTGATTTGCCCTCCTTTCCGAGAACCCGTTTCCTAACGACAGCATTGCTCACTCGGTTGTCCCACGATACTCGAGCAATGCTTCGGAGACACCTATGATCGAAGACCAGTAACCTACGAATGTCCTCTACTCTTAACGGCCATGTTTCGCTACCGTATAGTAGGACAGAGCGAACTGCTGCACGGTACACTCGTCCTTTGGTTAGCAAGCGGATATCTCGCCTGCGCCATAAGTGACGCAACTTGGCAAAAGCCAATCGAGCTTTCTGTATCCGTGCTGAGATTTCGTCAGTCACCAGGCCATCAGCACTGATGAGACTCCCCAGATACGTGAAGCGGTCTACACGCTTGACTACTTCACTCCCTATCACTAGTACAGGTGCCGATGCAACCCAATCCTGAAGCAACATTTTGCATTTCGAGGGGGAAAACCGCATCCCGAACATGCTTGCATTGTTGCTCAGGGTAGTCAGAAGACTCTGCATTTTGTCAGCATCTTCACCAAATAGGACTATGTCATCAGCATACTCTAACTCAGTAAGCGAGGCTCCTGGTAGTAAGTCAACTCCTGAAAAGTCAGACGAAGACATGGTTATATCTAGGAGCATGTCTATGACAAAATTAAACAAGAATGGGGAAAGTGGACATCCCTGACGGACACCACTTGAAGTGAGCAATTCCGATGACAGTTCGCCATAAGCTCTCACTCGACCTGTAGTTTTAGAGTAGAGAGCTTGTATAAGGTTAATGTACTTCTTTGGTACACCTTTCAATGACAGACACTGCCACAGAACCTCACGATCAACAGAGTCGAATGCCGCCTTTAGGTCCAGGAAGACAACTATTGTAGGACGCCTAAATGTGTGTCTGTGTTCCAGGACCTGTTGCAGTGTAAAGATGTGGTCTATACAGCCACGTCCAGGTCTGAATCCAGCCTGGTTCTCTCTAGTCTGCTCTTCACGAGCTCTAGTTAGGCGTCTAAGTATAATCGAGGCTAACAATTTAGAAACTATATTAGTCAGACTGATTCCCCTGTGATTGTCACAAGAAGACTTTTGTCCTTTCTTATAAATTGGGATAATCAGGGATTGAGACTAGTCAGATGGTATTACGCCCAGTTCCCAGATTCTACCTAAGATTTCAGTCAATCTAGCTGCTAAAACTGGACCACCATCCTTAAACATTTCAGGGGTAAGCCTATCAGGACCTGCTGCTCTACCTCGCTTCAGATTTCCTATAGCCTTCTCAACTTTATAAAGACTAGGAGGAGTTAAGTCGATTTGCCATTCAGGATGACTGGGGATCGTGGGCAACCGAAGTGTGGCTGAGGGCCAGTTGAACTGATCCCTAAAGTGTTCTGCCCATCGGTCCAATCTCCTGGACTGAGAATGAATTATAATCCCATCCTTTTCCGAGATAGTCTCACTCACATTCGGATCCCTAATACCAGTTTCCTTGATGAGTCGAAAAAGTTGCCTACTGTTGCCTTTCGCCGCTGCCTTTTCCATCGCTTTTGCTTTCGCCACCCACCACTGTTCACGGCCGTTGCGTAGGCTTTTTATCAGCCTGCGCTTAAGCTCACTTCGCTCTTCATCATGTTTAGAGCCAGGTGGGATGAGTTTACGAGCATCCATCAGTTCTATGGATGCTACTGAAATCCACGGCTTCATCCTAGCCTTATGATTTACCTTACTAGCAGATATCATTGCAGTTTCCACAGCCTTTTTGATATCATTCCAACCTGCTTCCGGATGGGAATCGCCTACACGGTCGCCTAACTGTTTTTCTAGTTGTTCCTGAAATATATTCTTAGCTTTATTATCATTAAGTAAAACCCTAAGAGGCTTCATTGCTATGTCTTTCCTACGTCCAGTAAGCCTCAAACAAATACGCTCTCGCACTAAAGCATGATCTGAATCTAAACATGTGCCCCAGAACGAGCGACAGTCCTCTATCGAACCCCTCCATCGGTGGCTGATGGCGATGTGATCTAGTTGGGTCCAACGTTGAGACGATTTTGGGGGTCGCCAGGTCAAAAGATGCTTTTCCTTATGCCTAAAGTTAGTATTCGCTAGAAACAGGCGGTTATCTGAGCATAGTTGCAACAGACGATCGCCATTATCTGTTCTTTGAGCCGTGACACCATAACATCCACCCAAGTGTCTCTCATTTTCACTTAGTCTACCTACTTGAGCATTAAGGTCACCAGCCATTATAACTATATCAGAGCGCCTAGCTGTTTGGAGGAGGTCCATAAGCTTGCTGTAGAACTCATCTTTCACCTCGTCTGAACTGCAGTCAGTGGGGGCATAGGCATATACGACGAAGAGGCAACGACGAGCGTCCCTATCTTTCCGAGTCCTAACTGTCCCGTTCAGTCGGACAGCGCACAACCGACTATCTACAGGAATCCAGTCTAGGAGAGCTAGTTCTGCCTTACGACTCAATGCTATACCTACACCAGCGAGACCCCGGGAAGCAGCATCCGGGCTACCGGATACACGAAGAGTAAATCGGGCTGCTTCTTTGTTTTGATACGGTGAAATCAGGTTAATGATTTTACTAGGATCCTGTATGCGCGTTTCCAAGACGCAGCATACATCGATTGAGTGAGATTCTAAAGTCTTAGCTAAGGAAGCCTGTTGCCCTATTTGACTCAATGTCCGTACATTAAAAGCTCCAACATATAGTCTGGAACGGGGTTTCAAGAGACCAGGAATGACTTTTCGTGAGCTCGCATCGTTTGCATTAGCGGTGCAGTGAGATGAAGGAATGTGAGTAGAGTTAGTCGTAGAGATAAGAGAGATATTATGAGGTGTAGAAAGGATTTGATTTTGACCAATTTGGACTCTCGTGCTTTTGCGGGTATGAGGGCGGTTGTCACTTCCCGGCTGCCCACACCGTGGAAGGGTGTTTCTTGAGGAACCTGAAAAAGAAGGCAGATTAGTGTCGGTCTTAGAGACCTGAGAGCGTGACCGCAGAGCCCAAGGGACAACTGCTTGAGGCCTGTCACGCACAGCCTTTTTATGAAAAGTTTCTTGAGTATTAGCTCCGCACTTAAAAGCCCTTAGTGGGCACCCTTACCGCCGGAGACGGAAATCCGTGAGGTAGGGTGAGGTGTGACATTTTTAGGGCCGACCTTTTCTAACCCCTCCTTCCTTGTGAGAAGGCAGCATCGCTGCAGATGCTGGTTGTCCGAGGGAAACACCTTACTGCTGTCACACCCCTCTGCAGTCAGCAGTACGACTTCGCCCTCAGACCTTGAGTAGCTGCTTTTAGTCTCATCGTTCTCCAAACGACCTGCCTGGCATGGTAGAACCTACAGGAACATATGTTCCAGCCAGAAGAGCTCGGTTGGGTCATCACGATAGGCAAGCCCGACCACCACGACAAGGTAGCAGCTACGGTCGGGGTTAATAGAATACAATTCCGATTAGTAGTTTAAAAATATTTGTATCTTCCCGTTGATGCTGTTATGGGCTGAAACTGACCAGTTAGTTACCATAAGTGCATCCTGACTGAATGGTCACGATATAACGGCGGTTTACAAGTATGGCGAAAATTAGATTGTAGCTGATAAATGGAATCTAGAAAGCGCGTTTCACGATACTCATAAACTAGATATTCTTGCATCCCAGTGTCGATTTGCATATAGGGACTCGAACTCCCTCTGTTCGTGCCGAACGTCACCACGTTTACTACTGAGTCAAGATAGTTACACTTGTGTCATAGGTATATATAGTTCGAGTGTTTATATTTTTCCATAAGCTTATGCCAATCTGCGCCATGTTTGGCTTCGTTGTGACACTAGTTACACAGAAAAAGGTCAGGTCTATAACGCATCAATGAGAGTAGTTTTACCCCCGTTTGTTTAACGTTGTCTCACCAAGCTGAAGATGTTCCGAGACTCTATGTTAGATCATCGTTGCCCTTAAAAGATTGCTAATACCCGGTGGCAACATCATATTAGTAATGTTGAGGTTTGTCAATGTGTTAGGGTGCAGTGGGGATTCTGTTGCAGCTTTTTATTAGGCTTTTTATAACTGAGATGAACTTGTTCGAAGTAATGAGGCCTTTTTTGACCAAACGTCTATTTGAAATGTATCTCCCACTTTATAATTTTCTCGCTGCCACATTAAATTTTACCTTTCTGGTTGACCAACTTTTGTCTTTTATTTCTTCACAATATTATTTTTAACTACTATGGAGCATACATTTCTGGTGACGTTTAGTAACAAATTTTAAATGTTTAAACTAACAAAAATTAGGTTACAAATCCTCTAGTAGTAATCAGAAACAGTAAATATTCTATTGAGACTATTTTCAGTAACTTTTTTCAGTAATCTCACAGTCATAAATCAATGAAAACTGTGTTACAGTGGACCAAACAAGGCATATCTAAGTGTTTAGAGAATCAGATGCCTAAAAGAATGACCGTGACAAGAGACAAACTTTACATAGATTACTGCTTAAAATAGATAATGCAGCTAATATAATTATTCGTGTCACCAAAATCAAATTTTAATCTGAAAGAAAATCACATGCATAAAATGAGTTATATATATTTGTAAAATTCCAATGAGTAGAAATTAAAATTTCTGACGTTTCGCGGCTTAGTGTAAGTCGCTTCTTCAGAGAAATGAATAACCGCGAAACGTCAGAAATTTTAATTTCTACTCATTGGAATTTTACAAATATATATAACTCATTTTATAAACAACCTATCCAATGCTCAATTTATTTGAAATTATCAAAATAAACCTTGGTAATGATGTATAAAATCACACGCAGTTTGTTAGTTCCCTACTAGCTGGATGGTACTTCTCAAATAAATGACTGGAGTGCACAAAATGTGTAAACAGTAACTTAATATCACATTTAAAAACGTTATATATACTAGGTGCATGTTAACCATCATTTTTGAAACTTACCGCCTACATTTGACCAGCTTACATCAGTAACGCTATGTGAACGAGGTTGATTTATGGCCGACTGCATCACAGGACTGTTTCGGTTTGGTACTGGATCTGTTGCAGTAACGATAGTTCCATGGGATGGATTCGGAGGGCATTCTGTTCCACTAGAATCAGTTGCAGGTGTTTTTGATTTTGTAATATCAGACATAACCAAGCGTGAAGGCGTTTTAACACGATGTAACTGTATAAAGTAGTTAAAAAGCAAAACAGTACAAAACTTACGAGGTGTTTTAGCACCAACCATTACCAATACCTGCTGCTAAGTCGTTCAAATTATACAAACCAATTGATGATCGAGATTATACGAATAAATATCTAAATTAATTCAGATGACCAAGAAATCTTGTGATGCTTTTTGCCATAAGAACGTCATATAAGCATATCATTTTATCGAAGGCATACCACTGGGACACACGGTCACCTAATCGTTCATGCAACGATTGTTTTAAGTGAATATATGAAATTCTCACCTTTTGATGATGATATTTAAAAAGGAACTCCCGTTCCTACAACCTCTCAGAGACTGACCATCTACAAGCATATTTGGTTAGCTCAAATTAACATGAAAAAGCTAACTGGAAATTTAATGAAAACACAGCTCAATACACTTAAAAATCGATTGGACCTAACCAAACGTGCCAAATACATTTCACTCATATAAATACTCATTTTAAGAAGTACTTATTAAATTGAGTACAGAAAGTGAAAACTCAGCAATCAACTAAACTGACACTATTTAGAGAAATCAGTAAAGGCTACTCTAAATATGTAGATTACATCCGCGGTATGTCGATCTAAACATACACGTAAGCCATTTCCCTAAAGTTGAAGGTAGAGGGGCATTTGAAATAAATTTTTCAAAAACACATACATTTATGGATGCAAATTTAAGACTCGGTATAACATACAGAAATAAATTTATCTTCATGTATACTGAATACTTGAAAGAGATTTCTTCCAGCCACTGCAATCATTTCAGCTTTAGAATTTACAGCCATACACATTAGGGGGCTGTCTGTTGTATAAATAATGGTTTTCTTTCCATATGCACTTTCGTTTCCTTCAAAAGTACCACTCATTGGTATATATTAAATCTGCTAAAAAGTAACAAAAATGTTTTCAACACACAAGAATCTGAAAGTGAATAAGAGAAAACAAGTCGACTTAATAAGTACACCGGGTGCTCTTACATTTGACAATAAAAACAGTCGGTCAGAGTATAAACTGAAATAAGCTTGAAACAAACTCAACTTGATAAAAGAAACTAGAATACAGTGGTAGAGCTATGATTCGAATGTGCTACAAACCAACGAAGTAACGTATACTTCAAATGGTCTCCAATATCCGGTAATTTTGTGACAAGTTGTTGTAAACCAGTTGGTCTTCGAGTTCGCGTTTTAGTGTCAAAATTCATTTTCGTGTCTTGTGGCGGGGAGGTATTGTTAGGATAGGTAGGTGAGCTTGTCTCAGAATGGTGAGTGTTCCAAAGCCATCAACTACCTTTTTGCCTAAAGGCCAATTACTTGGTCACATGCAAAGGACTATAAAATAAAATAGAGTGAAGAAAATGTCGGCTCAAGGAGGAAATAAAAAATTGGCCAGAGTTAGCTTGATGTGAATTTGGATTCGCGTTTCTTGTCCCTTGGTAGTGATGGTGGGAGGTGGAGAGGTGTACGTCAGAAGTGAAATTTCCTTAAATCTTACAGGTTGTCATTCTGGTTTATGCGTCCAGTTGCTTTCAGTTCACCTTATTTTCTAGAATTTTCCTTCTAAATGGTTAAAGGTCAATGCTTTCGCTGAAAATTCTGTGTTGCCTAGAAAAGGGTTAGTATAAGAATCGTTTGTGGCCTGTTATTTTATATAGTGTAACGCTTTGACTATTTACTACCATTCGCTGCTGAGGACAAACACTAACATCAGCTGACATCAGCTGATATATCAGTTTTCACTCAAATAAATTCTTTCTAACTTGTTTCAAGATTGTAGCAACTTAGGTTAAATGTCAGGCGCTGGACATGCTTGTAATTCTCGATTGAGCCACAAAACTGAGATGATTTTATTTGATACGTTGATCAAACCGACGTTCGTACGTTAGTGTAATCCTAGATGGAAGCTTATGTAGCAACATAGGTTAACTAGTTAAGAGTTGACTCCAAACTTTAAGCGTACGCCTAACAATAAAGCTCAAGTATTCCTTTACTTGCTTATTCTGCATAGGAATTATACTTCCTATTATCTTATATTGAATGTTGGCAAGTTCTTTGTGTTCTAGTGAATAGTATCGTGCTCTACTGTCTCCTGCCTACGATAAGAAATTAAAGACCTATTCCCTAATAATCTGGTCTCTTCTGTCAATAGAACGGGACGTACCAAGGTACTAAATTGGTGAGCGCTGTGTTGAATACAATATCTAATTTCTGTTGTGCGTATCACTACTTCATTTTGTATTCAGTTGAAAAAATAAGCCTTCTGTTTTGCAGTAATTAGGAATACATATTTGTATTTTTTTATACATAGAATTTCATTTATATTGCTATGTACCACTAGTAGACTCACCATTTTTCTGTCCTTATTATATTATTATACTGTTCATATAACATGTCGGACTCAATCCCAACCAAAAGCCTAGAAGATATATCATCGGTAGACATAGACACCGTTATGATTACGAAAGTCTGACTCCCAGAATTCGATCGTAATGACCCTGAGTTGTGGTTTGCTTAGCTAAAGCATTATTTCACGAGACAATATTAGATCTGATGCAGTTCTCTATCGAGACTTATGTTCAGTCCTACCCCCTCCAGTAACCAAAGAAGTCCGAAACTTGACTTTAAGTCCACCAACACCACAACCATACACAATCCTAAGATGAGAAATAATGAATCATCTATTGTAACCAGACAGGTAAAGAATATAAAAAATTTTCCAAAGAGAAACATTAAGTGATAGGTTACCGTCACAGATTCACGTCATCTCCAATCCTAGTGGGTGACAACACAGTGGGTGAAGCAATCCTAAAACAAAGATGGATACAAGCTCTTCCATGCTACGTCCAACACTGTTTGGATGCACAAGATCCTAACACCTCTTCATTTCATCTAACACGTATTGCAGATAGAATAGTGGGATGAGGTCCCCCTAACCTTCATCTCATATGATACACCATAATCACAAAAAAAATCAACAAACAGCCCGGCTATATCACAACTCATTGTGAGTGTTAAAAGTCTCACAGTAGCTGTCAGAAAAATGCAAAGGAGTCAAATAAATAGGAGTAGGTCACCACAACGACTGAGATCCAAGTCACAAAACAAGTCACCAGGGTCAAAACAATCTGGACAATTTTGTTGGCTACACTAAAATTTCAGTGTTCAATCGACCGAATGCAGCCGACTACGCGCTTGGTCCAAACAAACCCCAAAGAACATGGTAAACGAATAACCAATTTCAAAGTTGCGACGACTGAGGAGGGGTGCCTAAACAGTGGCTTATTTTACGTTAGACGGAAATTCGGGCTTGAACTGTTTAGTGGATACTGGTGCTGCACTTACCATCATTCCTCTGTTACACTTCAAGCTGCCAATATGACTGAAATCGCGACGTGTGGGCAGAAAACTGTGACGCATGATTTGAGGTTTGGAAGGCGATTTCCCTGGGTTTTCGCTGTTGCCGATCTAGATCTGACAATATTAGGAATGGATTTCTTAGAGTCATCTGAATTTCTAGTTGACACTAAAGAACGACGTTTGACATTAAAAGAAACTTTTCAATATACAAAAGGTACAGAAAGTCTTATCACATCTTTAAACTTAATACAAACTCCACCAGTAAGAAACAGCGAATTTCAAGGATATACATGCAGAATTTCTAAACCCAACGAAACCGAACCCTCAGCCTTCCAAAAGTTAAAAGTATGTTATACCATTAAAACGGAAGAGGTACCGGTTTTCGGTAAACCCAGGAGACTAGCACCTGATAAGCTAGAGCCGAATTCGATTACATGTTACAGCTGGACATAATACGTCCATCTGATAGCCAGTGAACATCGTCCTTGCATATGGTCTCAAAGAATAACAAAGGCGATTGGAGACTGTGCGGTGATCGCAGAGCCCTTGACCGTCAAACGGTACCAGACAGGTACTCGATACCATAAATCTAAGACTTTACGAATGTCTTACAAGATATGAAGGTATTTACTAAAATTAATTTAGTCACGGCATATCACAATATTCCAGTAGCTGAGGAAGATATTTTAAGGATAGCTCTCAAAACACCTTTTGGACTATTCGACTTTATATGCATGTCATTCGGCCTACGGAACGCGACACAGACATTTCAAAGGTTTATGAATAATCTATTTCAAGATATGCCATTTGCACAGGAGTACATAGATGACTTATTAATTGCCAGCCCGGACATGAAATCCCATTAACAACATGTGAGGTCAGTGTTGAAACAACTAAACGAAAATGGCATGAACAAACATCAAAGTAAATGTGTTTCGGTGTGGAAACACTAGACTTCCTTGGACGTACCATTAACACTGATGAAATTACACCAGTAAAACAGGAGGTGGACACTGTTAAACAATAAGCCATACCAAGCTCCCTAACACAGATTACAAGTTTTATTGGTTTAATAAACTTTCATCTCAGATTCATACCCGGTTGTGCACAACTAATGCGACCATTGGTAGATTCCCTTAAAGGAAAACCGAAAGAATTCAAGCTAACCTCTGAGGCCTTAGAGGCTATATATATATATAATTCATGTTGTTACTTGGATTCATCATGTTTTCTACAGCTTCAACAAATAATGATTACTATCCTGTTGCCGTGAAACCAAGAAGTGAGAGAACATATCGTTCAGTCTTCGTGAGCTGTTGTTAGTTTTTATGTACTTAGCCTTGCTGTGTACTATTCTGTTCTTCGTCAGAGTATACGATTTAGTTGTTTCTAGAGGCCAGTAATAAAGTTATAAGTTGAAAAACGAGTAGAATTTTAGTAGAAATAATAATTAAAAATCACATGAAAAGAGTCACAACCCTCAAAGTCCACACTGTTAAAATTTTACGACTGATAAAATATGTAAGTGTTTGTAGAATAAACAGCTTTTATGCATCATTCACTTAGTCCTATTCACGAAACTTGGTTTCACTGCAATGCCTATGCTAACTTCCCTTTGTCAATGTCCTTACGCAGTATTACGACATTGGATAACTTACGTTTTCACCATGAGTGACCGGATGTGCAGTGTATTACAGCCTACTCTAAAAAGACGTGGTCGCGAGATTCTACTCGTGTAGAGTCTTGTTTCAAGTATACTTATTATCTATGCTTGTCGACGTTGGCTGTGTTGTACTGCAACAGTATACCGTGATCTTAATATTTTTTCCTTTAGACAAACTAATATATCTTGAAAACCGCTTCAACAGGTGAATAAAGAAGTGGTCGGATAAGGATGAATAATGAACACAATGTTATACTATCCGAAAAACTTGTCCTTAATTCCCAATATGGTTTACTCGAAACTAGGTCATGTATGACTTGTCACTTTGAGGTTTTCATTTTAGTTTTAACTAAACAAAGCCTTGGGCACTTAGCATCAGTATTGTACTCAGACATATCTTGAGCTTTTGATATGGTCAACCACGGGCTTCTTACAAACAAACTCTCCTCCTGTGGGATTAGGGATCCATTGCTTGCATGGTTAAACTATTTCCTCAGCCATCGATATCAAACTGTTAAAATTCGCTCCACTCTTTCTAAAGCCGGATCGGTTACAGGTGGCGTTATGCAAGGAAGTGTTTTAGGCTCACTCCTCTTTTAAGCTTACATAAATATATAATATATCCGAATGACCCAGCATAAGCAGACCTCTTCTATATGCGAATGACCCTAAAATAGAGTAATCATTTCCTCCTCATGAATTTACACACACACACACCTAGTGGCGTCACTGCTGAACTCAACAAGGTCACAGTATGATGCTCAAAATGCAAGATAGATCTTAATTCTTCTACGTGTGGTCGGATATGTTTTGGAGATAAGTGCCTTTGATCTCGACATAAATGGTGATAAATTATTTAGGCTTTCGTCAAAAGTTGACTTCGGACCTAGGTACTCTTATAATCTACCCTTTACAGAACAGGTCAATATGCAGACGTCTAAGTAGCATCGACTTCTGGGTTGCATACTACGTAACTTTAATGACTAGTGTTCTCGTATTCTGCCATATAAAGTTTGTGTCTGGCCTCACTAGAATACTGTATTTTATTTTAAGTAATGTTTCCACCAAGTATAAACTGAGACTAGAATCTGTCCAGAGTCACTTCAATCTTCGTATTCTTGAGGCTGATCGTACACTGGACTATAAAACTAGATGCACTAAGTTCGGACTAGATACTTTATGGAGGCGCCGACTCAAGCTAAACCTATTTTTCTTTGACACTATACTGAACAAATTAGCGACTTCATCGCCTGATACAATTCAGCTCGAGGAACCTTCTGGCTATAACCTACGTAATTCAGTTTTAAAAGTAAAAATATCACATACTGGATTTACTCTCTGTATGAATTATCTTACAAATAAATTCTCCAGAATCTGGAACGATTTTCCACAAGCCGTTTGGGAAACAGATCCACTCTCTTTATTTATACGACATGTTGGCAATTTCATCTCTTCTGATATTTCATCAAAAGTGTTTACACCAACTATTATTTCTTGCTCCACTAACGAAATAATAGGGACTCTGAACGTGTGGGCATTATTTACCTGTCTTAATCATATGTCAGTGTTCTTCCCTTTTAGTCGATTTGTAAGCGTATGTGTTGTGTCGTGTCTTTCAATGCCTGTATGAATACTAATTTTTACTTATTCGTTTCAGGATACCAGTGTCGTTGTTTTGTGTTCCTTTTGCCTTCGTCTTTTTTCTAGTCGTAGATGATAACGCACATAGCAAGTATGGAACCTACTGTCACAATACTACTGACCACTCTTCTACAATCAAGTTCCAAGTACTCTTGGTTTTATTCTGCATCTGGACATGCTCAATGATCCATTATGCCCACTCTCAGCCACCTTTTGGAATCATAACGCTCTGATCGAGAAGGGCGAGATTTCTAGTCATATATGCATCATGATACAATGCATGTACTTGGTGTCCTAATGCTGTAAACTTCGATGCTGATGGTTTTACTGTAAATTCATAACTTCATATGTTATGAATGTCCTGACAGTGATACTTTATCGAAACCCCTGTGTGTATGTAAGCCCATTTCATTCTGGTCATGCCTGTAAACTGGCATGTTCTCATGTACAAACTGTTACTTAAAAACAAAAGCTATTACATGCAAGTCCTTTGTCGAAGGAAACCTACACCTTTTTGCTGGCGATTTTAAAGTTCAATAAAACTAAATTCTAGGATGCAGTACAGTGCATCGAAAATATACAGGACGATCTATATAACTTAGGTAAATGGCGCTTAGATTAGCGTTTAGAATTCGGTACTGTGAAATGTTGATTAGTATGGGTGAGGGACCCAAAACATAAAATGCGGCAGACTAAAGATTCCATAGTCATTAAGGGTATCAAAAAGAGAGTTACCGGTCGGTAGTGTACAGAATCACTGAGTGAGACAAGGTAGTCTCCATTTATCCGAAACAATGCCTTAGCTAAGACGGTTCACTGAGGAGAGCTCTCGAGAATGAGACATAATCTTTATTTTTTACATCCACTTGCATAAAAATAATTATATGTAATGGACGTTTAGCGATTAGCGTTAACTTCCCACTCCATTATTAGTATTATTCTCCAGAGTGTTACTATCAAATGCAGGTAGCCTTGAGGATTAATGGCGTGCACAAAATATGTCTTGAAATCTCTCAGTGATTCTCTAGTCTATGCATTATTATTTTTAAGCCTTAGAAATCAAGAACTACTTGCAAGATATTGTTATGCATTGGTTTGTAAGTCGATATTATGAATTTTCTACAATGTATTTTGAACTGTAACCAGTACATTATGTTCTAAAGATCAGTAATGATAAAGGAAAATTACCTCTTGGGTACGCGATGCGTTTCATCAAACTTTAGTTTGCATCCAGAGTAAACTTAGTATAGTAATACTAAGTCTCTGGATTACATTGATAGAATTCGCAGTCATTTACTACATAGAGCGTCGAAGAGGTTTGAAAATATTCATCTGAAATATAAGAAAACTGACTTGTTGCAGGAAACAGGCTTTTGAACCTGACTTCGTAATGCAAATGAACTCTTGATATTCCTTATTATTAATGAGAACTTGTTAGTTGACAGATGGGCGTCTACATATCCTGGTAAATAATCCAAATCAGACTGTTTTTCGTTAGGCCTTCTTATTTATAAATGATAACTTCCAACATCCATGGCAACTATTTTCAACACCCATTTCTACAAGTATCAACAGCTAGTGAAAGCGTGTTAGACAAACCCGTCAGAAGACGTTTGGTATTTAAAACGTCAGCCATAAAACGGTGCTACAGCTACAACCGTAAAAGGTCAACAGCAACAGCAACCGAAAACACTCAGAAGAATATCTCCACAATAAGTTGAACGTCAGATAACGTAACGCAATAAAGAGTTATTTGGAAAGTAGGGAAAGTATATCATTAAATTTAAATCACGAAAATTTATTGAGTCACCGATCACTTTATAAGCCTAATGTAGTTAAACAGTAAGAAAACGGTTAGTTAAACAGTTTTTATTGCAATTTTACTGATCAAGATTCTCGATGTTTCTGTTAACACAGTAATATTGTTAAGCCTAATCATAGTTAAGCAGTGAGATCTAGAACATTTTATAGCAACTAAATAAGCTGTTTTCGCCTAATGATTAATTAGAACACAAGTTTAAATTTATCTTTTCCATAGTTATTTAGTTAATGAATATAGATATAACCACAAACAAACTTGCCGACGAAGCTGACTTGCCACTTTGAGACAATAGCAGTACAATTATAAATTTCGTCTATCATTACACTTACTGTTTCACAAATAGATTTTATTATTTCAATTTTAGAAGATACTTAGCGATCATCCATCAGATCACTTGAGTTGTAATACTGTATCACCACCAGCCCTAGAATAATTGCACATTATCTAATTATACGGAACAGTTGCAACTAGATTTATTATAATGCACTCATGTATGTATAACAATTACAGATATCAACTGTTTGTTGAACGGCAACAAAGTCTCACAAAATTGAATTATAAATCGATTTTAAGATATTCCTAGTGATACTTCTCTTACATCTGTCACATTAAACAGCTGATAACGAGTAGTATGCTTGCTGCAGCAAACAGATCTGGACCGAGTCAAACAGAAAAGGTGATTAATGGTAATGTGCGACCGACATTATTAACTAATAACTAATTATCATTTCTATACATTTAAACAAAGTTGTGTATTATATTTAGACTTTTCACAGTTACGAAAGCTGATTGTCATCATTTCCATTCGGTACATAAATGTTCGAATAATCCATATGATTACACTGCTAGTAAAAGCAAAAAACAAAACATCAAAGCAAAACGTTTGAGCATATTTTTTCAATATTAGACATTAAGTACTAGAGCGATGTATTTATTTTAACTCACTTTTCAGGTCTATAACCGTTTCAAACTCTATCCTATTATTCGCTAACACTTATCAAATGGGAAATTTAATAATGTTCAAAATTATTGCTGATCACTAATTACTTGAAAGTCTCTGTCAATTTTGTTAATTTTTTAGAATCATCGGTACTAAAAAGAAAATTTTTACCAATCTGTCGTCATCTTATTGGTTCTGGTAACAAATCAACCATGCTTCAATTTTAAAAAGGGGTGTAGTGTAGGGTGTGCTGTTTATTTAACCCTATCGTTCTACCGTTATTCACTCTAGATAGTAATTGAACGTCACGTTGTTTAAAGATGGCAACAAAGGGACGATGAGGAGGTGGCAGCATAATCAATCTGCTTCACATCCTTAATGCACTGTAGGGTTGGTATAATGCGTAACCTAACTGCATGTATTGACGTCATGTTAAGTGCTTTCTGGACTTTATGCTGTTGGAATACAAAGAGAGAAGAGAGGTGCTGCTGATGGTTTACCAGTTAACCTGCATCACAGGACACATCGCAACGGGGCATGTATCATTGTGTTTGCAAACATGGAAATCAGGTAATAGTTAGACTATGGTATAAACCATTAGGCCTATTCTTTGGTACTTTTGCTTGGAACTGCCATCTTAAAGTCAACTTATAAACTAAGATTAATCGAAACGCTTGGACACCAGAGTAATCAAGCAATCAGGTGGCATAACTTTTAAATAAGGTTACGTGTGTCAAGAAGTTACACCACATTATTTATCATATGGTAAAAATTGGGCTAACAATCGCCATGTAATTAATCTGGTTGAGCCTATATATTTCCTATTGTATAATAAATGACGTGGTGCAACATATCATACAAGTTATAAAATCCGGTGACTTCATTAGCCCACCCCACCCTAACCTCGGCGATAAGGCTTTTTGGCTGATGCAGAGCTAACTATAAACTAAGCTGCATTTATGAAGAGTACACAGAATGCACAATCCCATCCCTGCATGCTTCATCACATGACACAGATTAATTCGCACATCATAATCAACACTGTCTTTTTCTAATCGTCTTCAAACTATATAACACTCACTGAACGCTCAAGATGGAGGATGGCACGTGCGGTAATGTTAGGTATTCCACTGTCCACGCGCGGTAACCCACATTAGGTTGCACAGTTACTCAAGAACACATAAGTTGAAGTTACACGTGTTTTTTTTTTGATAACAAATCCTTTAACTCTAAGCTCTGCTGAAGAAATATCCAGTAAATATAACACTTGTTTCCCATAGACTGCGAGTTTTTCAAAGACCTATCAATTGATTTCATAATTTTTACTGTTCTCATATTACTGTAATTTGACTATGAAGTTATTGTCCTGTTTAATTTACGAAATTTTTTAATTTAATCTCTAATGTGATCTACTGACTGATGTAAAAGATAACTGTTTTTATTCAGTTAATGACTCAGCCAAAACTTAGACCTAATTCTGTATTCATCCATGCTTTCCAACCTCTCTACCACTGAAAAAATATTCGGCAACGGAGGCCTTATCCCAATTTCCCAAGTCGCAAGTTGTAGTACAAGCCCACTTATTTGTGTGCTGAGGATCGTAGATATTAATTCGGTCACGTACAGAGATTATGTGCCATTAGTTAGCAGAGATTGATCACATAGAAAGTCAATGTTTTTTAAGGCTGTAGCCAGTTCGCATTCAACGTCACAACACATTGTTGTAATTCCCTCCCACCTCACGAAATACTTGCTAGAAGAGATTAAACAACTACACGTGTCTTCACAGAGTTTCGTATTTTACTTATAGCAGAGGTTAACCACTCCGCGAACCATACACCCGTGACTTTCACTGATACTACCTACCATTAATGTATTTACCCCTTCCATTTTCATTTATTTACTCATTTTATATTTCCTCACTCCCCATGCCTGAATGACTGGTCTTAAATCTCCGTCTCTGTACAATATAACTTGAAATCTTATGCCTTGCAATCAGCTTACCGAGTGTTTGGTAATGTGATAGCTTCTGGTTCCTGCATACTTACCTCTCTAAGACACTCAAGTAATATCCACATAATTAGCATGGCAGCCAAAGGGTATTTCGCAATCAATTTGCTCAACTTCCCATATCAAAATGTACAAAAGACTTGTAAAAGCACAGCTACAACATGAAACGTAAGTGATGAAATCAGTTGTTTTGAACTACCTGATATTGGATATTGGCTCTATAGCAACAGCTAGTTTGTGTTTTTTGAATGAACGATTATTTGGGCCCACCTAATTTCAATCACTTCCTCAAAGAGAAGCCACAGACAACAAATCAGCAGTATGGATTCTTTTATAGAAAAGAGAAAGAAAAAAGTGTCGATATTTATGAATCCAAGCCTATGGATAATAACTTACTGCACGACGTGCCGTCATCAAATTCACTAAGACATCATACAAAGCTTCGATCGCTTAAAGTGAGACCACCACTACCTAGAAAGATTACATACCATACTGCATCACCATTGCCAAATCATAGGAAGGAATGCAATTTTGATTGTGGGAGAAATAATCCGGATACGCGTTTGACGAGAGTTAAGGGTATTCAGCTTTGGCATGCACATACAGGATCCTTAGTTCACATAAAACCATGAAATTACACCTTTCTTCTAAGCAGGATACTTTGCTGTTATATTCCACAATTCAAATAAACTATTTTTGTTTAATAAAAGATTCCTAAGTATTTCAGTGACTGCTTGCTGTACATAACTTGTGTTATGGAGTATTCGATAAGAATGTGCTAGTTTTTACTGAATCTTTGTCCCGAATAGCCTGCAAACATCGTGAAAATTGGTATGACGGCTTGTAATCTTTGATATGTCACCTACATCGAATATGTATTACTGATCCGTTTGGCATTATTATCGCAAGTAGCAAACCATGTATGCGCTTTACAGTCCTAGTTCATCTAGAAGCCATGACAGAATCATAATAGGCGTGGTCCATAGATTTACTGGACACAAGGAATTTACCTAAGCTTAATAATTAAAATAAACCACACCTGTTGGCAACACACTGGTAATTGGAGTTAGGACTTAAATAGAGTATATGACGGGTCCCTTATGCTCTCTGACAAGGAAGTCTTTGCATGATTTTTTTCAGGGGTGTAAAGTGTGTCAATGCTGTGGATTTTAATTACAGCCGATTAGTAAGTCGTATAAATTACAGTCGTCGATTTGTTGTGTACATCAGAACTAAATACAACGAGATAAATACAATCTCCTGGAAAAATATTTCGATCTAGTCAATAGATTAGTGTATGTCATATGTATACTTTGTTGTTTAACAACATTATACCAAAACTGACCGTAGTCTGTACAGAAACTGAACATTTGCTGCTTTTCAGAGTAAAAGCGTCGGATCGATTGGTCTGTGTCGGTCATCTTATTCCATATTTCCACAAAGATTTTACTTACAAGCGTTTACTGGAGCTAGTATTACGTTTTTCCTGGAAGTTTCACTTACTGAATACTCGATAGAAAAGGTCGGACCTCACTCAGTAAGCTCAATCATGGTTTTTACTGCGCTTTTGGCAGGCCTAATATCGCAGAAGTAACAAAACACATCAACACACAGCTCATTTCTGGTGTAGTGGAGTTCTGATTTGGGATCATCTATAACTTACGTTAATATAAATCAAAGAAAGTGACGGCGCACGCACAGGATTTCCCATTCATTTACTTTTGCGAATGTGTCAGCACTTTACCTATGCTGACTTAAATAATACGTACTCCCATGTAGAATCAGATAACGTAAATACTTATCCCTACTTACAAACTGTGATATTTTGATAAATGAATTGCTCATGTTGAATGAAGCCATTCCTAGTTTGAAGTTTTCGCATAAGGAAAGTGCGGTGTCATGGTTACAATGTATTGAGTGGCGACACAGTAATATAGTACTTGATATATGGCTCTTTTACTTTCCATAACATATTATTCGGAACTTATGTAAACTAAGTTTGCATGAAAATGGTTATTCACCTTTACGTAATGGAGATATTGAAATCAGTGGTTGTGATGTCAGTTAGTGAGTATTTAATTAGCCCAAAAGAATTCAGTTTATTAAAGGCTACGACAGTGTAAATCCCAAGTTGTACCCAAAGCATGTAGTACACTTAGCTACTCTCTTAGAACACATTCCACAGGTTAACAATCCTCTTAACATCATATTATAGCATTATGAACTGTTATACATATTTTACGTTTCCTATACACGTTATTAGGCAGAATAATAAAGAACATGAATGCTTACAACCGATCTCTCCAGGTTTTAGAAATTACAAATTGGCTGTCTAATTATATCTCAGTGAGAGCATTCATACCCAAGATTTGAAGAAGCGTCCTCGTTTTAAGAGTACTCAAAAACCTGGCTAGCGACATGCGTCAGTAATGTCATCAAGAGTTCGAATAAAACAATCTTGTGACATTTTGTCGGACTTAAAGCTCCTTCGTGCACTTATATGAAGAGTACTTTATAATTCACTGCATTATAGGCATATTACTTTCCATTTTCAAAAAAAGAAGTGCTTAAATAGTTAATCCCTTAGAGAAAGTGTAGTGCTCTAGTGTCGACTTCAGAGACAATTATAAAAGAATTGTAAGTGTGAACTTGTATGGCAATCTTCGCCGACTAAATTTACTTCTGTTTGGCGAGTATCGTCGAACACGTTACTCATTAAATGCCTATCCTACTAAGAAAATCTATATGACAAAAATAAGTCCGAACAACTTAACACCCGATGCAGTGTACTAGGTAATAGCAAAAAATTTACCTTGGCGCGCTTCACTACTGTCATCAATTAGTTGGTAATTTACTTATTGACTTCAAATTTTGATAAATAAACATTTATTCCTGGGAATATAAGGCTGAAGTCACTAACTTTGGCCAACTAACAGCAATAAGTTGTCTGAGACTTGTTCAATATTCGAAGCAAATTAAACTAAGCAGACAGGTTAACAAATGCACTGACACAGATAACTGATATGGGAAGATTGTTCTACCAGTTTATAACAAATAAATATCTTACCGTTGCTGTAAAGATACTTATCTAGTCAACGCTAATCGATCAATCATTTCCAGTGAACTATCTTTGATAAGAAGCCATGAACACGTGCAGTTACGTGGTAATATTATGCTCTGAGATTAAAACTTGCACCATGGCGAGTTTATGAACGACTGGCGAAATAAGTGAGATATGAAGATGGGCTCTTGACATAACTGAGTTCTAGAGGGGGAACGATCAGTGAACTAGGTGAAATACCAAACCAGGCCACAGCCAATTCATAATCTACCTTTTGTTTCCTATCCCAACCTATTTTCAAGTGATATTTCCCACTCGCCGCGTACACACTAACGTACTGTAAACTCAAACCCACTAAATTCTGGTATTTTTTTGTAACTAAATCAACCGTTAATCGCTTATAGAAATTTTACAATGTTTTTGACACGATATATTCCACCATAATTTTATCATCACACTTTGCACTTGAGCATGGTTTTACTTAGTAAACATATACATAAGTTAATACACTTACACTAATGAGTCTACATTAGTAATTATTTTATGTACGGATGGAGTGTACTTTACTTAAACACTTGTTTTCTGAGTAAATAGTTTTGTCTATAGACCTATCTCAGCAACCAAATAACCAGTTCGTAAAACACATAAAAATCAATTCACCCTGAGTTGGAATTTGAAAAACAAATATTAGGCCGGTAGAGAAAACGTGTTCATGTGAAGTTATTTTTTCGCACCAGTCTCCATGATAACTGCCTTGAGATGAAATTGCTACTTCCAGAAGTTAAAGGTTTATTTTATACTTTGTGACTCACTGCGAATACACTGTTTAGTAGTTTACAATTGGAAGAAAGTTTTGAACGAACATGGACATTCGACTATCAAATTGTCGTTTCATATAGTTTTAGTCTACTTAGCAGACTATTTCCAGCTTTCGGATTTTTATTAACTAAAGGAGACTGATGACTATGGGAGTATGCTATGTATAAGAAAACCAACAATTGCTCTAATGCATTCATCAAATGTCACCAATTAAGTACCGTCCGCTCGTTTTTATATCAATCAACTCTTTTAAAAGCCTTACAGAGTAAGACGCTTTCCAGTTCCATTTATAGCTTTTTACATTAATTTACAGGCAATATTATACTATCAGTAAGCTATCTGTTTAGTCCTTAATAGGACAAACATGTGATGAATATGCCACATTATAAGCTTAAAAACTTATAATGCTCCCCAACACAACCAAGCAGAATATAAACTTAAGGTCTGAAATAAATATTTCCATATCAAAGACTAGTCATTAACCATTTTTATGCCAGGAGTAATAATAATAAGACTAATTATTATAGAGGTCTCAATAAAGCGCCCTTTTGATGGTTTGTTCTCAATAGAAAAGGCAAAGCTACACAAATGTTTAGTAAATTGGGCATAACAATCGTTTTTCATTTTCAATAACTACATTCAGTTAAACCAGTATCAAAAGTCCTGTGTGAAAATAAATAAATGAGAAACGCATAATACTCTGGGTGGTCGTTTCCTTTGACTTGTTTAATCGGTTACAAATCAAATTCTGAATCGTCAAGTAAACGAATGAATTAAAATAATACCCTTTTCATAGGATAAAAACAAACGTGACATATTCTTCATCAATTTTGTCTAATCTACATCTAAACGTAATTCGTGCGTCATAGGCGACGAGTGAAAATACGAATTTTAAGATAACTTTATTTAAAGGACGAATTGAAAGGAATTCAAAACCATGTGTCAAATATTACAGTGAACTACAGGTGCGAGAAAATTTAATTATAACAGGCACAATAAATCAATAAAATGCAAAGGGCTAATGATAAATATTAGTTACAAGTTGACTAGCTGGGACTCAAACTATTAGAAAATATCTTTACTGCATGGAACATTTAGTTACAACTTGATGAGACTAGTAATTGGCCATTACTTTACTTCAAGAAGTGTATAGGACGACAGATGAATCATTTTATCAGCATCCGACAAGAATAATGTGGTTAACGATGTTCACGGAATAACTCACCTAGATCATTTTATGGGACAGAGCACTGTAAAACGTATCTGTATTTGCATATATATATATATGTACGGTAGTAACGTATATTCTTTCTTCGCTGCAGGATAGCACTGTAAATGTCTTAAAGGCAGAACAAAACGCCTGATGAGAATTAAACACAATTTGAGAAACTACAATCTGTAAACACGTCTTTAAAGATGCTGTCTTTGGAAAAACTAAAGTAATAACAGTTTCCCAGCCACCAATTTATTTTTTCAGACGTTCATACAGCCATAGACAGATCGATTTGCCGCTTCCTGTCTCGAATAATGAGGTGTATACTTCATCGGTAATATTGCCTGTGTCCGACACCATTTTCAGTCCCAAGCCGATACATGAAGTCTTCTCATGTTGTTTTTAATAATTCGAAGACGCTGTATCATTTGTCTTGACTTAGTTGATGGTTAGGATGGTCATTCATTCTATAACGTTACAATTAAATAATTTGTAAGCTGGGCTGAATTGGTGTTATTCACCTGTATTCGGTTAGCAACTGTAGAAAGCGATCTTCGGAGCAAAGGTAAACAGTCTAGAAGATGAAAAGAGAAGAAAACAACCATAAGCAAAAGCTCATCAGGATCATCTAGAATCACTAACGTGCAAAATCCAAGTCGGCACTCTAGTCCGCCGTGCAAGTCAGTTGCAAGTTGCGCTAAACACAAGGTCGCATCTCCATTGGTTGATGTATCCTTGCAGAAGGCGGCAATGAAAATAGTGCTTTACAGTTCAGTATCTCGTATTTTTAAGTTTGTTTATTAGAAATTGAGTTCATGCGTGACGGTGCATATCGGCAATTAATTAATTTTAAGTCTGTCTGACCATGAAAATGCATGTGGATGTATTCGAATCTGAACTATGTAATAATGATTGTGTGTCTGGACCTATTTGGACACGTCTAATCTTGGTTAACTACAGTCGGCCACGATGTATCTAATAATTATAATGTCAGAAAGTTAATACAATTACATGATAACTCGTCAACCAATCAGTATTCAGGGTCTCGGACAATGCATTGTCTTACCAAAGTATAAATTCAAGTGAGTAATGAAAAATCGCAATATAACATGTTGTAGCGGTAAATAATCCCCAAAATAAATAGTTGCATAGGCTCTCGACATTGATGCTGACCATGTTTGTTTTAGCGGACACTGCTAGTTGAAGGCGCGCGGTCACGCATCTTCACCAGATCACGATTCGAACCACCGTGGGTAGCATCTCTCTCTAGTTTGTCAGCCTAGACGTTGCTATCCCATTAAAGTTCTGTATACGCTCAAATACAGTTTCGCTTCCATCCTTTATTGCCTTCTGATTTCTCATTCGTAAGAGTGGGGTCCATTCGATAGAAGTGTCTTTGGTTATACGACAAGCGCAACTTGGTCCTATATCCGGGGAACACTTCATTGGTGAGCCCGACGTGATCTGGACACGATAATTTACTGTGAGTCCGTTCCTTTTTAGAGTTTAAAACAGAGTAATTTTGGTGGTTTAATTTTTTTTACCGCATATTTTTCACAGTAATTTTGTATTTGCATTCATTACTATTTTTATGTTGTCAGACCAGACTCCTAAGCTAATTAGGATTAAGACCCCTACGCCTCCAAACTTTCAGCTCATTCCTTTCTGGGCAGATAATGTCGAAGCCTGGTTCTGCTACGCAGAAGCAGAATTCCAAAACCAATGTGTGACTGATCCACGCGTTCAATTTCTGGCGGTTGTAAGGTCACTTCCGCGTGAATTGAACAGGTACGTCACCCCCTTCTTTTTTAGTCCTGACTGCCTAGAACCGTACGAACAACTCAAAAAATCGATTCTTAAAAGAGGAGATTTGTCTGACAGACAACGTCTTGATGAGTTGTTTCAAACTATTGATCTTGGTAACGGTTCTGCGACCGAAATGTTATTGCGCATGAAAGAGGTAATAGGTCAACGTACTTTTGACTGAAGGACTTTTCCGTCAACTATTTTTATCAAAACTGCCACAACAAGTGCAAGCAGTGTTAGTAACTTTTAACAACAACCCAGTAGATGAACTAGCTTCATCTGCCGATCGAATTCTGGAGATCACCAGAACTCGCCACAATGAGGTTTATTCTGTTACAGAAAAGCCTCTAGAAACCGAAACCGAAATTACTAAATTGTGCCATACTATTTCTCGTTTCCTCGATCTACACGAGCAACGCCGACCAAACAATTCTCGCCGACGAAGTTCGTCGCGTAAAAGATCCTCATCTCGACGTCGACGAACAGAAAATCCACATTGGTGTTGGTACCACAACACCTATGGCAAGGAATCAAATAAATGTAGAAACCCCTGTTGTTTCCCTAGCCTCAAACCCACTGCTTCGGGAAACTATCCCGCCGGCACGCGTTAGTGGCAACCGTAGCCAGTGGAAACAGCCGCCTGTTATTCATCACTGATGTGATAACGAAGGTTCGTTACCTCGTCGATACTGGCGCAGAAGTCAGCGTCCTTCCTGCAACTTCATCTGATCGCCAACATGAAGCTGCACTTTGATCTACAGGCAGCTGACGGAAAACAAATAGCCACGTATGGTAAGAAATATGTCTACTTAAACGTGGGGTTGCGAAAACCCATACACTGGATTTTCACTATCGCTGATGTGAAAATACCTATCATAGGCATAGACTTACTAAGCCACCACAACTTGCTTGTGGACGCTAGCAAAAAGAGGCTAGTCGACAGCAACACAAAGCTGTACGTACGTGGAACCACTGCTTCAGGTTGTAGCCTATGTCCTCTTCGCTTTAAGCATTTAATTAACCCTTATTTTCAGCCAATACTTGACAAGTATCCGGACCTGAATAAGGCGACATCGAAGTTATCATGTGTAACCAGCAATGTTACACATCACATCACGACTACAGGTCAACCTGTATTCTCCAAAGCACGCCGATTAGCACCCGAAAAATTAAGGATTGCTAAGAATGAATTCGACCATATGATTGACCTGGGAATAATCCGCCCATCCAGCAGCCCATGGTCGTCTCCATTACATATGGTCCCGAAGAAAGACAGCAATGATTGGCGTCCTACTGGTGATTATCGACGTCTTAACGCACAAACTACTCCAGATCGCTACCCTTTACCTCACATCCACGACCTCACGGCCACGTTAAAGGGAATGAAAGTATTCTCAAAAATTGATCTTGTAAAAGCCTACAATCAAATACCGATGGCAGAAAATGACATCCCAAAAACGGCTATTGTAACCCCGTTCGGTCTTTACGAATTCCTTCGAATGCCCTTCGGCTTGAGGAATGCAGCACAAACGTTTCATTGACGACGTGTTTCGCGGGCTTGACTATGTCCATGCATATGTCGACGACTGCTTGATAGCAAGCCCAGACGAGGAAACACACATGAAACATTTGGACACAGCTTTTAAAAGACTGCAGCAATACGGAATTACTATTAATATACCAAAATGTCAAATCGGAACAACTTCATTGGACTTCCTGGGGCATACCATTGATGCTAATGGTATACAGCCTCAAGAACACAAGGTGGCGGCAATTCTGGAGTATCCGGAACCAACAACCATTAAGCAGTTACGAGCTTTCAACGGCTTGGTAAGTTTTTACAGACGATTTATCCCCAACTGTGCATCTATAGTGAAACCACTAACAGATCAACTTCGTGGGAACAAAAAGGCGATCACAATGGATCCAGAATCGAAGAAAGCCTTCGTTGCAATTAAAGAGGCAATAGCCAAAGTAACTATGCTAGCACACTACAATACTGAGGCTCCCGTCAGCATTGCGGTCGACGCTTCTGACTCAGCGATGGGCGCAGTTCTGCAACAATGGACTAACCAAGCTTGGCAGCCTTTAGCATTTTTCTCAAGACGATTAAACGACACCGAATCAAGATACAGTACTTTTGGACGTGAACTTCTAGCTATGTACTGTGCTGTACGTCATTTTCAACATTCCATCGAAGGCCGGGAATTTGCAATATTCACCGACCATAAACCACTGACGTTTTCGATGAAATCATCTACAGATAAGTACTCTCCACGAGAGTCGCGTCATCTTGACTATATCTCCCAGTTCTCTACTGACATACGACATATATCGGGAGCTAACAATGTAGTTGCTGATGCCTTATCGAGAATACATTCCTTGAATCGTATCCAAGGAATCGACCTTGTTAAACTAGCTCAACTTCAAAGTGAAGATATCGACTTTCATCACGAGTTAGCTGCAACAACGCTCCAACTCCAAACTAAAACAATTAGAAAAGAGAAGAACACTTTAATTTGTAATTCTTCTACAGGTACAGCCAGTCTAGTCGTCCCCAGGAGTTATCGACGAAGTCATCTTCGACATATTGCACAACCTCTCTCATCCTGTGGATTCGTGCTACGACGTAAACTGATTACTGAGAGATTCTGCTGGCCGAAAGATGAATAAAGATATCAAAGAATGGGCACGCACCTGCATATCCTGCCAAAAGAACAAGGTAATCCAACATAACAAATGCCCCCTAGGCACTTTCTCAACCCCTGACGCTCGATTCGATCACGTCCACCTTGATTTGGTAGGACCTCTACCAGAATCAAATGGATTTTCTTATCTTCTGACATGCGTGGACCGATTTACACGCTGGCCAGAAGCGATTCCACTTAAAGACATCACTAGTGAAACGATTGCTCGCGCTTTCGTCCAACGATGGGTAGCCAACTTTGGTTGTCCATCTATAATAACGACAGACCGTGGACGTCAGTTTGAATCTGGATTGTTCCACGCTCTGACCAAACTTCTTGGAACTACACGTTTCAGGACGACCGCCTACCACCCACAATCTAATGGTTTGGTAGAAAGATTTCATCGACAACTGAAAGCATCACTTTCAGCAACAAACATCCCTCAGTGGACCGACGCCTTACTACTAGTTTTACTCGGGATTCGCAGCACTGTAAAGGAAGATGTTGGATGTATTGTCGCCGAATTAGTCTACGGAACTACTCTTCGACTACCAGGTGAGTTTGTGGAAACCGCTTCCACTTCGGCAAACCTGGATATGAACTCTTACGTGAATCGGCTTACAAATGCTATGCGTTCAGTTAAGCCAGTTCAAACTAGACAACAATCGACAGACATCTTTATCCAACCTGCCTTAAAATATAGTACACACGTTTTCGTACGTCGTGATGCCGTACGCCGACCTCTCGACGCAACCTACGAAGGGCCATACAAGGTCCTGAAACGTGAAACAAAGTACTATACGATCGACAATAATGGCCACGAGGATAACGTCAGCATTGACCGCCTCAAAGCAGCTTACCTAGAAGGTACACCTTTTAGTGTCGAATTCGCTGCAACACCTGGAAAACGTAGCACGAACGAAGTCATTACGCCTCAAGCAATAACTAACACGCAAGTAGAAGCATCAAAGAGCCTTGTAACGCCGAAAGCTACGCGTTCTGGTAGAAAAGTTCGATTTCCAGAAAACCTAAACGAATACTATGTTTACTGATTTCCTCCCACTACCCACGTACGTATTACAATTTTCTTGTTGTCTTAAATAATAACAAAGAAAAAAAATAAAATAAAAATCGATAAACCTATTATTATTATTTATGTATTTTTTTTCTAAAAAATAGTAATAATAATAATTTTACTGTGTGCACTTTATGAAATTTTGTGTCGAAAAAAAAACTTTTCATTATTTGTTGTCGGTATTCAACACGTTTTTTATATAGACGCATCGAGTTAACAATTACCTTTTTTTTGTACACTTAACGCACAGATTTAAATTTTATTTTTTCTTTTTGACTTCCAGGCCGTCTGGAAACAAACAGAAGAATGTGGAAGAAACAAGAATTTTATTTTATGTACAATTATTTTATGCAACGACACCATAGTTTAGGTACAGACGGCCAGAAGCTGCACAACATCGCAAGCTATCGAAGGAACGTTTACCAATGTCTGACGCATTGGGTTTTATCCTTTGGCTGGCACGTCTTAGGGTCCTCACGAACCCATTAGGGGGGGAGTGAGCTGTAGCGGTAAATAATCCCCAAAATAAATAGTTGCATAGGCTCTCGACATTGATGCTGACCATGTTTGTTTTAGCGGACACTGCTAGTTGAAGGCGCGCGGTCACGCATCTTCACCAGATCACGATTCGAACCACCGTGGGTAGCATCTCTCTCTAGTTTGTCAGCCTAGACGTTGCTATCCCATTAAAGTTCTGTATACGCTCAAATACAGTTTCGCTTCCATCCTTTATTGCCTTCTGATTTCTCATTCGTAAGAGTGGGGTCCATTCGATAGAAGTGTCTTTGGTTATACGACAAGCGCAAGTTGGTCCTATATCCGGGGAACACTTCAATGTTATCGTAGAATTTTTGAGTTTTCGTTATGACATCCTATTGTATCAGTACACAGATGCTTACTGTTAGCAGCTTGCCAAGAAAAAATTCTAGTAATTTGCACAATGAATCTTGTGACGTTCGCGAGATTTTTGAGCGAATTATATTATTAAGAACATTTTCTACGTGAATACAGTTACAACAGACATTAAGTGAATTTATGGTCGTAAGTAACATTAAACCAATGTAATCAATATTTGAGGAGTCCAACACAAGCTATACTGTTACTTCAAGTCGTTATCACAATAAGTTTGGTGATATGAAATATCAGGCTTGCAGTCTATCACCGTACTTTTGGGAGCCCCTGTCTCACTCGGGGTGTGAGTTTGTGTAACAAGGGTTAATTTTATTTGCCCCTGAAATCCTAATGTCGTATCAGGTGTAAATATTTAGGCTGTCAGTCTAAATTAAGAGCACGGCATATCGGTGAAGTGTACGAAATGTTATCTCTCGACATCGTGTATAATCATCCATGCACTGCCCGTTTCATGGCAACAAATCGCTCTAGACGCAAACTATCTGATAAGAAAAGACACGTAATTCAGCCGTCTGTTAAACGAACAGATATCCACGAAGTCATCGGTTTGGCTTACAAACAAGAGGGCGAAGTTATTATGTATTGTGATATAAGAAACATGAAACATGGCTCAGTGAGCGTAAGTCCCATGGATATTTAAATTTTAGTTAAGTTGGAATCGGCTCCCTGGATGATCTTGTACAACGTGCCAGTCAGACAGGAAAATTTCTTGTCCTTCGTAATAGTCGTAGGTTTGTTTCTAAAATCCTTTTTGGTCGTGACGATATGATTGAACTTATTAAGCAAATAAAGTGGGGTTCGTTTTTTGTCTGAATATGCAACTAGATCTTATAGGTGGCCTCTCTATCAGATCGTAACAAATGACGGCTTTGGAAGAGGACGAACGGTTTTATTTGCGTTTACAAGAAGAGAACGAAAAGCCGATGTGGTGGAAGTTCCTTAGCTCATGAATTCTATAATGAGCAAAACGTCGTATACAATGACTTTTACAGCTGACTGTTCACCCAGACAACTTAGTGCGAATAAATGAAGAATTCCTACAATATTTTATGCATATTTCATATCTGTCAAGCTTTTAGAAAGAAAGTAAGCTTACTCTATTCATCGAAGCCTTTCTTACCATAGTTTTCAAATCCTCTTTTAAAATTCGTTGTACGGAATGGCTTACACCTGTAGCCATACCAAGTAACCTGCATTATTTTAAATAAATGTTTAGATTTTTGCATTGCGTGCGTGTTGTAAACTTGAATGACCATACAGCAGGCGTATATATAAAAAGGTTTTGACTAAGGACCAGAAAATATTGAACAACCTCTCACAATAGATTCTCTATATCCACGGGGAGTAACATCAATAACCAAGTGGAATGTTCCCACAGACAGTTAAAGCGTTATTTGCGGACAAGCGATCGCATACAAATGATCTTTTAGAAAATATAGAGATGGATCAACCATTATACACAGAGAAAGGAAATGGAAGATAATCGGATGCTTACCGAGTACTAATGGTATGATGTGTGTTGCAATCAAATTTGATAATTAGGTTTAGGTTTATGAATTACTGAAATAATATTACGATGTCTGACACCCTTTACGGTCTACAAAGTCGTTTCAAGTCTGGAGTACCGTCATTTTACCTCACATTGTTACACCATTTTCTGTGGAGTATATATAAGTTGGACACAAGCTTTTGTTGGTCGCAGCTAAGTTACATGTTTTTGTAGGACTTATTGTGAGTACCACCTCCCGTGTCTACATGTCGTTGATGCATTTCTGTTGTCGCTAATGCATTCAGGTATGTTGGTCGCCTATAATTTGCAGACATCTGGTGTAACATTGCACGTTGGACTAGGAAGTCTTACTGCTAGTTATGGAATATTGTGTGACGAAATCATCACATAATGCATTTTATTTTAGGTGCGGTTCACACTTATGGTGATTGTTAGTAACATACTATTATTGTAAATGACTGCAATTTAATTATGAAAAACAGTATCAGAAACATTTAAGCATGGGGTGTTAACAGTAATGAAATTGTGTTAGTGTTTCTGTTTATCTAATCATCCACAGTGTTTGTGTGTGAGTGTATTTACTTCCTAAATCACACAAAGTATCAATAGACTGGAGTTTTGACAAAAGTTGGTTACATGGCTTAAAGAATCGTCATTAAAATATTGATTGCGTTTTAATACAATATTATAAAGTGTTCAAGCTTAGATAGTGTATTATTTCCCAGGTGCTTTATTATACTCCTTACACGAAATTTGCATTGGACCCTTAACTAACAGTAACTGACACTGAACTGATAGTAAAGGTCGAATAGGAAAACCATGTCAGACAGGTAGTGAACTTTGTGCTCAATGATCTATTAATATTACATAATGTTGAGAGATAATGTAGTGTAATGACATACTAATGATACGAAATGTACAACTGTTTCACTGTTTCACCGACCCAATTGAACTTGATGGTGAAATCTGGAACAAGTAGATACCTTCACATACCTGAGTAGCATCATCGATGAACAAGGAGGATCCGATGCAGATGTAAGGGAAAGGACCGGCATAGCAAGGACAGCATTACTACAGCTGAATAATATTTGGGACTCCAAACAACTATCAACCAACCTCAAACTTAGACTCTTCAATTCGAACGTCAAGACAGTTCTTCTTCATGGAGCTGAAACGTGGAGAACTACTGCAAACATCCTCAGGAGGGTACAGGTATTTATTAACAATTGTCTACGCAGAATATTGAATGTCTGTTGGCCGGAAACCATCAGCAACAGCCTACTTTGGAAGAGAACAAACCAACTTCCAGCTGAAGAGAAAATCAGGAAACGACGTTGGAAATGGATAGGATATATATTGCGCAAATCATCAGACTGTATCACGAGACAAGCACTAACTTGGAATCCTGTTGGACAACGGAAAAGAGGAAGGCCAAAGAACACCCTGTGTCGAGAGCTGGAAGCAGACATTAAAAGGATGAACAGTGACTGGAGACAGCTGAAAAAGATTGCTCAGGACAGAGTTGGATGGAGAATACTGGTGAGCGGCCTATGATCCTCCGAGTGGGGTAACAGGCGTAAAAAAGTAAGTAAGTTCACTGATACAAAAACATAAACATTGCACTACTGAAGCTATAGTGTGGGTGGAAAATATTCTACAGTCAAGGTGAGTGTTCACTGTGAGCCTTATCGGTAAATTAACCTAAATTCATCAATGTCTAAAATGTTGTTATTTGAATATTAAAAATTACAGGCATATTGTCAGTAATTGTGTGATTATTTTACAGCATTTTGATTATTGTGACTCGTAGTAGTGTCCAAACTTGTAAATATTTCAATGTAAAATGCATTCAGCATTTTACATGCGTAGTTGTCTGTATTAGTGTGCTATTGTCTTAATAAGTAAAAGGGACCACTGCAATATTACTCATCATTCATTTACGAAAAGAATATTTTGTTCGTTTTATATGCATTATTCGCTTGTATTATGTAAGCGTTCGTAGATCATCCCATAATTAAACTAATTTTCGTGGAAATGGAATTTAACAAATGGAGACAGCTGTATGTTAACTTGATCTATACCGTAATTCAACAAGTACTACAGTTTATTGTTGGTTTACTGGTTAATACACAAACGAAGCCGAATGCAGACTTTAAAAATTAGTAAAATTAACAACAAACAAGTGGACAAACAGTCTGCTAAACTCGTAAACTTCGCATAAATGATCATGCTGAAGTACAAAAGATAGAAGTGATGAACACGTTTTTCGTATGGCAACAATGCAGATTTATAGAAATAATAGAATTTCTTGGCTGTAGGCAGAATGTTTTTTTTGTCAAATTGTCTACATTTCAGCAGGATCGCCAAATTTGGTATTAGAGTCACCTTTATTTACATAAAGTTCCTAGCTTGCTCAAGTGAAATTATTTGTAATTAGACATTAAAAGCAAGAACACATTATACAACAATCCAGGCTGTTCCTAGAAGACAAACTAGAAATCAACAAATAACGATTCTAAAAGCAGCTGAATAGTACGTAACGATTGCGCGATGAATATGTTTAGACCATGAACTGGTAATTTTTTTCGTCACAAACATAATCGATTCGTGATTTTTTAACTTAAGCGCCTCATAACTTGGCTAATAAATCTGTCTAATATCTAGCATCTGTATGACTAGTTGGTGCAGGCCAATTGGTTTTCTCGCACTTGCATCTTAAGTGTCTTAGTTTTGGTTTCGGATTTTGGATTTTTAAATAATGGAATGGTTACACAACCACTCTCGTCCCGGTAGTTTTAGCTATCTTTTATTTTTTTATCGCTGGTTATAATCTTTACAGTTATTGACATTCAATAAACCTATTATCAGAATCAAATGTTGGGCTGTAATTAGACATGTGGATCACAAGTTACAAGGACTATTGTCCGTCTTAATCTTATTTCACCAAGAAGCTAGTAAGTTACAATCATGTGTCCAGATGTCATCGTGATAAGACATTCCCTTCGGACCCTGACAAGTTGAGCGTTCTACTGTATTCATCTTCTGCATTGAGTCAGCACAACAAAAATCGGGATTTGTCTATTTAACATGGCTGACTTTGCAGCTGTTTTTTGGACGCACCTTGAAGTATTGTTGTTTGTTTAAAGAGAAAAAAGAGACGCTATGTTACCGCACTCTAACTTTAGACAAATTAGACTATTGTAAACTACTCAAAAAAGCCGCTAGCAAGCTGGTCAAAATATCATACATGGTTTAGTGTAGGATTAGTTGTGAAGGCATAATTGTCACAGCACACGATTTAAGGTTACAGGGAACGGAGACACCTAAATCATTTCCTACTAATGGCTTACTTAAAAAATAATTTTTTTATTCTCTATATGACCTGTTGTTTGCCTTAAATATACAACGTTTTTACTTTGCCGAGTTAAAACATAATCCGCTTTTAAATCCATTTCTGGTGCCATGTCAGACCGGCCTGAAGTGCTAGCGTACCCTAATGGTTGCCGACTTTCCTAAAAGGTTTAGCCTCATCATCAATGAGTAATCGATTGAGATTAATACGTTTTAAGTGGGAGCCAAGTCAATTTGGGACCATTATACTCATCTGCCGGATCCAGTGAATGTCATTGATTCTGGTGTAGTTTATTGTGTGATTGTTCTATCCTTTTTTCAAAAGGTTTTCAAAAGACCGTCACACGGGGGTTGTAGAAGATGATGAACAGCATCATTTAAAGTGAATACATAGTGCAGTATCCTAACTCACGTGTTACAAATACTCGACTTCTGAGTTCCAGAAGCGATCGGTCTAAGTTTAACCATGTAATTTTTCAAATGGCGCAAATAGTCTGTCAATAATACTAGTACATCGTCTGTTTGGTCGAAGAACTATCCTAGCAAACGTAGCGGCCTTCCGTAAACCAACTCTACAGTACAATAACATGAGTATGAGATATTCAGAATTATGTTCCGCATTATACCCCACCGTTAGTCGCTAAGGAGGTGCGTGACTTTATTCTACGTACACCTGCGTCCAACCCCTAAACAGCAGTTCAACATGCAATAATAAGTCACCTGTCATCGTTAAACAGTCAGTGAATACAAAGGCTGTTTCAAAGCTAAACTCTAGATGATAGATCACTATCTCAATTTCTACGTCACCTACAAACTTTGGTTGGTGACAGCACATTAGAGGAGGTGACTTTAAACAAAGATGAATATGAGCCATCCCTAGTTGTGTTCAAGACTGCTTGGACGTGAAAGATCCAAACACCTGGATGCTAGAATAGCAGAAATAATCATGGACGGAGGGCTGTCGAAATTATCACATACCAACCACTATACAAAAGGTAGTTAGACATCTGACAACCCTACCATGATAGAACCCTTGGCTAGCGTGATAAGTTTCCCAGAGACTGTTGCGCGAACCCATACACTGGATTTTCACCGTCGCCGATGTGAAAGTACCTATCATATGCATAGATTTACTAAGCCACCACAACTTGCTTGTGAACCCAAGAAAAATGAGGCTAGTTGACGGCAACACAAAGCTATACGTGCGTGGAACCACTGCTACAGATTGTAGCTTATATCCTCTTCGCTTTAAACATTTAATTAACCCTAATATTCAGCCAATACTTGACAAGTATCCGGACATGAATAAGGCGACGTCGAAGTTATCATGTGTAACCAGCAATGTTACAAATCACATCAGGACTACAGGTCAACCTGTATTCTCCAAAGCACACCGACTAGAACACGAAAAATTAAGGATCGCGAAGAACGAATTCGATCATATGATTGACTTAAGAATAATCCGCCCATTCAGTAGCCTGTGGTCGTCTCCATTACATATGGTCCCGAAGAAAAATAACAATGATTGGCGTCCCACTGGTGATTACCGACGTCTTAACGCGCAAACTACGCCTGATCGTTACCCTTTACCACACATCCACGACCTAACGGCCAGGTTGAAGAAAACGACAGTATTTTAAAAAATTGACCTAGCAAAGGCGTACAACCAAATACCGATGGCCGAAAATGGCATACCGAAAACGGCTATTGTAACCATATTTGGTCTTTACGAATTCCTCTGAATGCCATCTGGTTTGAGGAATGCAGCATAAACATTTCAACGTTTCATCGACGACGTGTTCCGCGAGCTCGACTATGTCGACGACTGCTTGATAGCAAGCCAAGACGAGAAAACACATGTGAAACATCTAGACACAGCTGTAAGAAGACAGCAGCAATACGGAGTTACCATAGACATACAGAAATGCCAAATAGGAGCAACCTCGTTGGACTTCCTGGGGCAAACCATTGATGCTAATGGTATACAGCCTCAAAAACACAAGGTGGCGGCTATTCTGGAATATCCGGAACCAAACACCATTAAGTAGTTACGAGCTTCAACGGGTTGGTAAGTTTCTACAGACGATTTATCCCTAACTGTGTATCCATTGTGAAACCACTAACGGATTAGCTTCGTGGGAATAAAAAGGTGATCACAATGGATTCAGAATCAAAGAAAGCCATCGTTGCAACTAAAGAGTCAATAGCCAATTCAACAATGCTAGCACACTACAATACTGAAGCTCCCGTCAGCATTGCAGTCAACGCTTTTGACTCAGCTATTGGCGTAGTTCTGCAACAATTGATTGGCCAAGCCTGGAGACCTTTAGCATTCTTCTCAAGATGATTAAACAACATTGAATCCAGATACAGCACTTTTGGACGTGAAGAACTAGACATATACTGTGCTGTACGACATTTTCAACATTCCATCGAAGGCCGAGAATTTACAATATTCAGTGGCCATAAACCACTGACGTTTCCGATGAAGTCATCTTCAGATTAGTACTCTCCACGATAGTCACGTCATCAAGACTATATCTCCCAATTCTCTACTGACATACGACATATATCGGGAGCTAACAATGTAGTTGCTGACGCCTTATCGAGAATACGTTCCTTGAATCGTATCCAAGGGATCGACTTTATTGAACAAGCTCGACTTCAAAGTGAAGACATCGATTTTCATCACGAGTTATCGGCAACAATGCTCCAACTCCAAACTAAAACAATTAGAAAAGAGAAGAACACTTTAATTTGTAATTCTTCTACAGGTACAGCCAGTCTAGTCGTCCCCAGGAGTTGCCGACGAATCATCTTCGACATATTGCACAACCTCTCTCATCCTGTGGTTCGTGCTACGAGTAAACTGATTACTGAGAGATTCTGCTGGCCGAAGATGAATAAAAATATCAAAGAATGGGCGCGCACTTGTATGGCCTGCCAGAAGAAAAAAGTAATTCAACATAATAAATGCTCCCTAGGCACTTTCTCAACCCCTGACGCTCGATTCGATCACATCCACCTTGATTTGGTAGGACCTTTACCAGAATCAAATGGATTTTCTTATCTTTTGACATGCGTGGACCGATTCACACGCTGGCCAGAAGTGATTCCACTCAAAGACATCACTAGTGAAGTGATTGCTCGCGCTTTTATCCACAGCGACAACAGACCATGGACGTCAGTTTGAATCTGGATTGTTCCAAGCCCTGATCAAACTTCTTGGAACTACACGTTCCAGGATGGTTGCCTACCACCCACAATCTAACGGTTTGGTAGAAAGATTCCATTGACAACTGGAAGCATCACTTTCAGTTACAAACATACCTCAGTGGATCGACGCCTTACCATTAGTGTTACTCGGGATTCGCAGCACAGTAAAAGATGTCGGATGCAGTGTCGCCGAATTAGTCTGCGGAACGACTCTTCTACTACCAGGAAAGTTTTTGAAAACCGCTTCCACTCTGGCAAACCTGGATCTGAATTCTTACATGAAGCGGCTTACAAATGCTATGCGTTTAGTTGGGCCAGTTCAAACTCGACAACAATCGACAGACACCTTTATCCAACCTGCCTTAAAGTATAGTACACACGTTTTCGTACGTCGTGATGCTGTACGCCGACCTCTCGACGCAACTTACGAAGGACCACACAAGGTTCTTAAACGAGAAACAAGGTACTATACGATTGACGAGAATAGCCACGAGGATAACGTCAGCATTTACCGCCTTAAAGCAGCCTGCATAAAAGGCAAACGTTTAGGTAGTCGAATTCGCCACAACACCCGCAAAAATTGACATGAAGGAAGTCACCACACCTCAAACAACGACTAACACGCAAGTGAAAATATCAAAGAGCTCCATAACGCTGAGAGCTACGGGTCCTGGTAAAAATGTATTATTTCCATAACACCTAAACGAATACTATGTCTACTAAATTCTTCCCGATTCCCACTACCTACGCACGTATAACAATTTTTTCGTGGTCTTTAAAAAAATAATAACAGAAATAAATAAACAAAAATCGATAAAACCATTTTTATTATTTTTTAAAACTTACGGTATGCATTTTATAAATTCTCGTGTTTAAAAAAATTAATAAAAGCGTTTGATATTTTGTTGTCGGTGTTCAACACGTTTTTATAGACGTATTGAGGTAACAATTATTTTTTCGTATACAAAATGCACAGATTTAAATTTTGTTTTTTTCTTTTCGACTTCCAGGCCGTCTGTAAACAAACGGAATAACGTGGGAGGAAGAAGGATTTACTACAAATATTTTATGCAACGAAACCAGAGCGTAGGGACTGACGTCCAGAAGCTGCACAACATCGCAAGCCATCGAAGGAACGTTTAACAATGTCTAACGCATCGGGTTTTATTCTCTGGGTGGTACGTCTTAAGGTTCTCACAAACCCCTTAGGGAGGAAATGAGCTGTAGCGGTAAATAATCCCCAAAATAAATAGTTGCATAGGCTCTCGACATTGATGCTAACCATGTTTATTTTAGCGGACACAACTAGTTGAAGGCCCGCGGTCACGCATCACCACCAGATCACGACTCGAACCACCGTGGATAGCATCTCTCTCTAGTTTGCCAGCCTAGACGTTGCTATCCCATTAAAGATCTGTTTACAATAAAATATAATTTCGTTTCCATCCATCAGTGCCTTCTGATTTCTCAGTCGTAAGAGTGGGCGCAATCGATAAAAGTGGCTTTGGTTGTACGACCAGCTTAACTTAGCCATATATCGGCTACACTTCACTATAGACAGAAAAAGTCATTCGAAGTACGCCTCTAGGATACTTTTATCAATTTAATCTAAAGAGAAAATAAGATCTAAGACAACAGTAGACGAAGGGAAAATTAGAATTGATGATAAACGGGACGTGTATGTATTACCGAAGTATACAAATCTGGTAGTGATATGCAACTAAGCTTCTTCAACTGGTAATATTTACCAAAATTACCGGCAGGGGGCATCAATGGGGAGTGGATATATAACTACTTTTAAAATTTACCTAACAGTACGTTCGTGATTAAAGTGAAATGCAAACAACGTTACTTGCCTAATATTTACCAGAAGCTTTTTGAAGGAAATGTTTAAAAACAACATTTAATGTAAATGTTTATTAAATTACTGTTTCAGAAATTACCAAACGTTTGTTTTAATGAGTTGCCCGACGCCATTTTCGCATCTTTGTTCGTAGCTGTTTGAGAGAGGATTACTTGTCGTTTTAATGCCACCCAAAAAGAAGACAAATAATATAGTAAGCATATAATTTGTCAAATAATCAAACATTTCCGTTTTTGAACAAATGTTTGACGGTTATCTTTTATTAACACGTGTCTATCAGTTTTAAAATGTTTCCCAGTTGTGTAGCTTAGTCTTACTATGTAGTCGGTATATGGTATTTTATTAGTGACAACACTTTTGTGGTATGAATTCATTATTTTTTACCGTTACTATGTTGGATGTCAATAAGTAGGTGTTCAGTCATGGTCCGGGTTCACTTTCACCGTGTGATAGAAGTGTTCCGTCTTGTAGCAACTTATGTAGCTCTGGACATACTATTTCACACATCGTACTATTCTCATATGTTTTTAAAAAACCTATATTGCACAGGAAACACGGGGTAGAAGCAAGTCTGCCAGTCGAAATGCATCAAAAAATGTACGATCCCCAAATTCGAGGTCCAGATCTAAAACGCCTACTAGACGAGCGCGCACTCCAGCCTCCGAGTCCAAACTGAGACGCCGGCGTTCCCCAAGTAATGAAAACAGTGAAGATTCTATGAGAAAACTTACAAAATCAAGCCAACATTTCGGAACTATATTTGACCATCCTATCAAAACGGATGTACTGAAACCACTTCCGCTAAACTACGGATTGTCACGTTTGTCTCAAAAAATCGTCAAGAAAATAGAGTCAGAACAACCTCATTTTTATCAAGAAGAGTAAGTCTTGTATTTCACATTTCGTGCATGTGGACATTTCTTCCCTTTAACTACATGTGGTTTTGATATACGATGTTACCAAATAGTAATGCAAGATTTCAGTGTGTATGACAAGAGTGAATATACTTATTAAACATACTTATTAAGTTCCTGCAGTTTTGATCATATTCCACAACAATGTCCTTCGGACTAGTATCCTATGACATGTATTACAAAAATATTAATCTGCTTCTGTTTGATTGAGCGTAGTAATCTTTTTCTGGTCACTTCAACCTTATTGGTCTGAAAGTTAGTTGATCAGTTTCGATTTTCCCACTCAAGACGGTAGACATTTGGCTATGAATTTGTGAAAGCATCCTACTTATGTTGACCATACTGGAGGTTGGGAGCAATGCGGGTAATGTATTGTTCTGAGGTACGAATATTATATTTCACTTCTTATCCCAAAAATAATGACAGTCTTTAATAAAATGCTCTTGTGAGGTTCTGTCGATGTTTGTCTAAAAGATGTGCCTCTAAAGTACACAAACTTTATCAAAGCTCTCTACTCGGACACCACTGGTCGTTAGAGTCTATTGTATACTGTCACAAGGGTTGTCGACCTCAAGTCCATATCAAGGTTGTCTCCTACCTCTCACATATTTTCGTCATAGATGTCCTCCGAGAACATCTAACTTCTAAGGAATGAGTCTCCCAGTAATATCCAGACGGTTAAGTTTTATTCGGTAAAGACGCTGACAATATACAAGGTTTCCTGAGTACCTCATGTAACAATGCAAGCATATTTGGGACTCATTTACCTCCCTCTAAATGCAGAACTTTATTTCACGACTAGTCTGCGTATCCGCCTAGATGTCATTAGGTGAGTGAATTAGTTGAGCACGTAAACCACTTCATTTATTTTGGAAGCCTCATCACCCATAGTGGGTCGGATCGACGACATCTTAGCTCCCTTGGATTCGTCAGTTTGTCTCCACGTGGCAACAGTCAGTAAAGACGTAGAACTTTGTACGCGCATACATCAGTTCGTCGCAATGCCCCAATTAGCAGATAGAGATGAAATTGTCGGATCAAATCCCAGAGTATTGGAGGTAGTAACAGGGTTAGAGATCGAAGATATATGTGTATATGATTCAGTTGACAGAAAATCATGATAAATTCATAAGCTTAGAGTTAGGAGGAGGACAAGAAATTGATATACCTACACCATTGTGCACGATTTTGAACCATGTCACCCAAAGTCTCTAACCACTGGTTACGATCATCACGCGGACCTCAACCAGGAAGTCTTCACGCATTAACATGACTCAACCCAATTGTCAATGATTTAATGGACTAGTGTCATGTTTTAGTTTGGTCCCTAGCTTTTTTCACGTGGCGTATGCGAGGTATCTGTTTGTCAGCAAAAGACCGATTGTACCTGCAGACAGACATACAACGCAGAACTTCGTACGTACGTACATCAGTTCAGGTCGCCATACCACATCAGCACAGAGACGCAACTGTCAGTTCAAATCCAAGAGTGATAGCGATAGTAGAAGTATTATCAGTAATGCAGAAAATTAGGGAGCGGAGATATGATTCGACAAGTATAATTCAGTGAGATAAATTTGAAAGGAGAAAGATAGAGAATTCAGAAGGTTAGATTTTGAGAGAACACAAAGAGTGGATGCACCTGCGCCATTGCAAACGATTCTGAGCCATGTCGTTCAAGGTCTCTAACCATTGGTGACTTTCGTCTCGCGGACCCCAACCACGCAGCCTACATCTACCAATATGACTTAGTCTGCTTGTCAGTGACTTCATCGATTTCTGCCATGTTTTGGTTTGGCCACCCCTAACTTTCTTCCAACCTATTCCTACGCCGCAAAACATAGCTCGTCGAGGCAGACGGTAGTTAGACATGCGTAACACATGTCCCAACCACCTCGACTGATGAAGTTTCAATACTTCATCTATTGATTTGCCCTCCTTTCCGAGAACCCGTTTCCTAACGACAGCATTGCTCACTCGGTTGTCCCGCGATACTGTCCAGAAGTTCGGTCTGTTCTAACCTATGAATGCAAAATATGAGGTATGAAAATAAGAGGTATGCGTAGTCTACAAATCTTCGATCGTAGAAATCTTCGAAGTATCGCCTGTATATCATGTAATACTAAGAAAAAATGAAATCAACCGAATAGGTCATAAGTCTTCATCGACCGAGATGGTTGGGACATGTGTCGTCCTTGTCTGACCATCGCCTGCCTCGTTGCTCGATGCTAATTGATATAAAGTCTTTGTTCGTCTTATCCGTGCTGGTAGATGTAGGCTGCCTGATTGGAGTTCCCCTGATAATCGTAATCAGTTGTCGGAAGCGCTAGGCCACATGTCTCAAAATCCGTCAGAGTAGGTGTTGAGTTGCCCCTATTGCCCCGACAATATTATGTATTAATCCCGTTTAGTATTTTAGGTTTCGACAACGACTTGATCCCAAATCAGAACAAGAGTAGAGTAGGTAGAAAAATATATTGAGAAAATAACAGCATAAGGCAAAAGCAAAGCAAGTAATTACCACAGAGTTTATATACATCAATATAAGAATATTCCAAAAACTTCCCGATTATTTGTTGGCTCTGACTAAGGATAAACTGATCACAACACAGCTCCATGAGCATCTTTTGAGCATGCTTTAATCAAGATTATTTCTTGCTAACAGCGAGGCAAGTATATTCACTTATTGTGTTCTTATGGATCTTAAGTCCCATTATTCTTTCAGATATACATTTACTTCATCTCTTCCTGTTGAATTATATCGTGGTGTTAATCTTGTGAATTTGATCTTGTCGCGTTATTGTGGTCGGGTAAGTCGGATCTATCTTCATATACATCGGGTTCTACATTGTTCGTGACACATCTAAATACACATTCATTTTGAAACTAGTTTCAAAAATGCGTATCAATCTTAGCGATAATTACTTCGAAAAACCAATGCTCTTTTATGAGTACTTCCAAAGTTCCTGTTAGTGTCAATCGTGCTAAGTAACTTATCACTAACTAACTAGTCATAAGTGTAGACTTACTGAAGCCTTATCATGCCTTTGAACTTTGTGTTGTTTTCAGAGAAAAGCGGTAAGGTATACGTGGAATGTTAAACAGCTTACTGTTATATGATCAGACGGCAAGTCCTAGTCGCCCGTTCTTTTAGTAGTTAAAGTTACTTCACCAACATATTACTTACCCTCAGAAGCCCAAAATATAAGGTTCAATATTTGACATTTAAAAACTCCCAAAAAACCATTTTGCTTAGTTATTTAAGTGGTCGCAGTGTATTTTATTTTTTAGTTATCATGGTTCCCGATTGCTTGTTTTATCTGGATTTTCTGTTGCCATAATGTCCGATTGACAAACTATTCGTTTTTCTCACTTGTTTATCCGGGTAACTTCAGTCGTATCGAAATAAATGTTCAGGCCCAAACTTACAGGCCGTGTGATTAAATTACTCAATTTACTCTGCCGATGTCACTACATATTCTTTAAATGTGTTTGCAGGTATAAGAAACCCTACCAATTCGTTAAAAGTGAAGGCAGTTCGGTATTATGAATCTCTACTCAGTGCTACTTAAATTCGTGCTGTTTTACCGCTTATGACTACTTGGTAATTCTTACTAGTTTAGTCTCAGATTTAGACTTTGGCACCGAATGAAGTGTCTGACTAAACGCCACGAACCTTTTTTTTGTTTGGATCTGGTGCTCATTTGTCTTAAAAATATTCTTGTTCCTGTGAAGTCGAAATTGGCTTAGTAGTATGGTATCTAAATGTTTATGCTTATATTTTACGTTTGTCGCCTTTAGAATTGTCCAGAAGTCAGAAATAATCCAGTCACATAAACCAGTAACCTTAGCTCCATTCCTGACGAATTATCGCAAAACTCTGTTTTCTCCAACTGTTGTTGCCGCAGTCCAAACACTCTTCATTATACCATTTGTTTACTGGTTGAATCTTTTGGTATTCGCACCCGCTTCGGTAACTAATTTTTCTGGGGAAAACAAAAGTCTGTGGGGATCTGCTTATCCTCTGCTTGAGATTCTCTGGCCTACTGGTGAAAATAGAAGCTTATGGGGCCCTGCATTCCCACTACTTGGAGTTCTTTGGCCTACTGACTGGCACGTTTACATTAATATTCGAAGTTTTATACTCATCTCTATGTATCTCCTGTTGCAGTGTTTGGTTGCCCGTTTTCTCCCTATTAGTCGACTTGTGACCACGGGGCTCCGAAATATTGACTACCACTGTAATAGTAAGTCGTTTCGTTTCAATATTTGGATGCTTCATACGAAGCTCAGTTGTTTAGAAAGCTGAAATGTGTTATTCCAAATAGGATTTGAGTTTCAGTTATGTGACCTAGATGTTTATAAACGAAGTGTAAGTAATGTCCAGGTCAATGTGACCAACATACAGCCAAGCAGTGGCGCATCTCTTTAAGTTGTCAAATTTCATGCAAAAAACGAGAAAATTTAATTAAACTACGAGCAAGACATATTATTGTTGCTATCAGTTATAAAACACAACTGAATGTAATAAATTTATTCCTTAAATACAAATGGGATTTATGGATAAAATGTAAATACATCTGTGTCTGTGATTCATCTCGAACTATATCTCCCAAAATCCTAGCTCACGGAATTCTACCAGAAGGTTTACACACACTTTTTAGTCGAATATCAAATAAATTCAAATCTACCAAACGTTTCACATCGTGGTGATGTACTTAACACCAATTTAAGGATCATGGTTTCGTCAGTCGACGTGATTATGGTACTACTCACTTTGATTCTACTTTATGTAAGCATTGCTTTTATGATCAACAATAAGGAACTAGAGACCCAAAAATGTGTAGCGGACTGCTACAGTATGTTCACTTTTCGATAAACAAAGGGATATTTCATCTAATCTATGGCTTACACATACTGGTACGAGCTGCTCAAAATATTTATAAGTATACTGAGATTTCGTTAATCATGGCCACCTTAACTTCTAAGGAAATTAATGGATTTCTCTTCTTACAGTTAGATAATCTGTTGGTGTAGACTTGCCTGGTCAGGGTTTTTATGTGATAAAAACACCGAAGGCGTTCCGAATTGTTTATAAGACAGCATTTTCGTCAATATCTTCACAAACAAAAGCTCAATCAATTAAAGTCCATATGTAAGAAGTCAATCTGTTTAGAGTGGAATAATAAGAAACTTAATTCTTGGCTACCTCCAAAGCAAGTGAATGCTCTAAACCAAACTAAGCATTAGTCCCAGTCGAATGTCTAGCTAATGTAGAGATTGAGTGGGCGATGCCACGTATCTTCAGTTTTATGAAGGGACGAAATATTGCAGTTCCTAAGTCCCCTTTGTCGTTTGTAGATGACTGGAATAACCTGCACATTGTAGCAAACGTTATAAAAACACTTTCTTACTTACCGCGTAGTTTAAAATTCGGCTACTTAAACGTACGCCTTTAGTATTGATATTTCAGTGTATGGTTAATTTCAAGCAACAAACGCTTTCTGGTATTAATTTAAACCTATTTTTGTCGACGACTGTTGCTAGTTAAATATTTTGTATATGTATTCATACTTTAGGTCTAATATGCCTTGCAATACTTATTGGACTGTTTGCTTTCGCGCAAATGTCGGAGTATACCACCATCAGAAATGTAAGACCCAGCGAAATGCTTCCGAAACTATGGCTCGGTTTACTAACTTCAAGTTGTTTGGCATCCGTTTTTGTATCGCTGGTAGCATATTTCGCCTCAAAAACAATTGTACGTTATACGAGACAGTCATCAGCCAAATCAAGTAAGCGGAAAGCACTTCACACTTTTGATTTATTGGATAATATGATTTAAATATACCTTTCTGTTGGCACGAAACAAGCCTGATTAAAGCACGCTCAAAACATGCTCACGAAGCTGTGCTGTGATTGGTCCATTCTTAGCCAACTAGAGCCAACGACCAATCGGGAAGTTTCTAGAAAACTCGATACCATTGTTTATAAAAACCCTAGTTTAAATCATTTTGCTTGACTTTGCCTTTTGCCTCTTGCCGTTAATTTCTCAATACATCTTGCTACCTGTTCTCTCTTGTTCTGATTTGGGATCCAGTCGCGGTCGTTGTTGAATCGTAGAATACTAAGCGTGTAGGACAATATATAACACTTTCATAGTGTCATAAGTAATAAATGCATGAATGTTACTCCCGTCAAACTAAGTGGGTCTCGCATTCATTCTTAATGATGTTTGTAAAATAATGTGCTATTTTGTATTTCGTTCTTATCTGTTTTACGTCAGCATAAAAGTTTCATTTCAGACTAAATAATATGTATACATAGTGCATATCCCTATACGCTGTCAGACGCTACTGGAGCAAATAAAACATGCTCGATATTCCCTCTGCAGTAGATTTACCAATACAAATCATTTGCCAATGGATTATTCTTTAAATGCTTGCTTTTTCCACAATTTATAGATAGTACATTCCTCGATTTTTGGTACGGTCGTTACATACGACCTCAGTGGTTCGGTATTGATTGGAAAATGGTTTTAACTCGTTCTGGAATGATGGCATTACCTTTGATAGATGCAACCTATATGTTCAGTCAGTATGAACGATATGAACGCATTAGTCCAGCTCTTGCTGCACATGCACTTATGCATGCTTTGTGGGTCCTTGACTTCTTCGTATTCGAGGTATGTTTGGAATTTTTATACATGCTTAGTCATTTCGCTCTTTATCCTATAAATAGAATATGTAAGAAACTTACTTGTCGAAGTGGCGAACACTCTATCTTAAAATTCGTATCACCACCTTTAGATGATCTGTATTGTGTGTCACGTTTTATATTTTAGCATGCTTTCTCCTTCACATATGAAATGCAATCCGTAACTTTCGGTTCCAGCTATATCATCGGTCGGCTCGTTGTTTTACCCTTCCTATACTCAATAACAAGTTCATACTTGTCTTCGAGACCTGATGTTGGTAGACAGCTAACGAGTTCTTCGGTACATAGTTGTAATGCTTACATTATGGGAATCGCTATTGCTGTATTCTTACTGGGGTTATGGATTCATCGTAGATCAAACAACCAAAAATATATATTCAGGCGTGATCCTCATCACCCATCATTTGCTAGTAAGTAAAGCTAACTTATTTTCCGAGTTTAATTTTTTTGTTCATAAATAGTTATTAGGTATAATCAAGCATGTCACTCCTAGTAGAGGGGTCCCAACGTTCTCTTGATGCTTATTTCAAAGTTAGAATCAGTAAGTCGGCCACAACGTAGAACTTGGTACGCGCGTACATCAGTTCGTCGCAATGCCCCAATTAGCAGATAGAGATGAAATTGTCGGATCAAATCCCAGAGTATTGGAGGTAGTAACAGGGTTAGAGATCGAAGATATATGTGTATATGATTCAGTTGACAGAAAATCATGATAAATTCATAAGCTTAGAGTTAGGAGGAGGACAAGAAATTGATATACCTACACCATTGTGCACGATTTTGAACCATGTCACCCAAAGTCTCTAACCACTGGTTACGATCATCACGCGGACCTCAACCAGGAAGTCTTCACGCATTAACATGACTCAACCCAATTGTCAATGATTTAATGGACTAGTGTCATGTTTTAGTTTGGTCGCTAGCTTTTTTTTCCAATCTTCTCCTAAACCAGACAGCATAGCTCATCGACGTATGCGGTTGTTGGGCATACGTAACATGTCTTAACCGCCTCAGCTGATAAAGGTTCACTACTTCATCAATCGATTTACCATTTTTGCCTAGTACTCTATTCCTAACTCACTTATCGCTTAGTTTTGTGGTCCCATAAGACGCAAGTAATACTTCGAAGACATAATAATAGTCTGCTAATATCCTCTATCCTTAGTGGCCATATTTCACATCCATAAAGTAAAACGGATCAAGCTGCTGCGTAGTAAACGCGTCCTTCGGTAGGTTGACGAACATCTCACCTACGCCACAAGTGATACAAATCAGCAAAAGCCAATCGAGCCTTCTGTATACGAGCCCAGATTTCATTAAACACCAGATCATGGACATTGATAAGACTTCGAAGATAAGTGAAGCGATTAACTTGCTCAACTACTTCACTTCCTATCACTAATTTTGGGACAAACACAAGGCAATCCGAAAGCGACATTTTTCATTTGGATAATAAGAGTCGCGTCTCAAACCTGCTTAGATTAATGCTTGATCAGAAGACTGCATTTTAGCATCTCCACCCAGTAGAACTGTGTCAATAAAATTCTGTCGACAAGCGTATCACCTGGAAAGCCAATCCCTGGGAAGTCAGACGACGAAAATGTCAATTCTAAAAGCATATCAGTTAAAAATAGAGAAATCGAGCAACTTTGATTAACACCAATCAATTCTGACGACATTTCGTTATAAGCTCTTACTGGACCAGTAGGGTTTGAGTAGTGAGCCTTTACAAGGTACTTCACTGGCACGCCTTTCAACGCCGTAACCTCAGCAAAAAATCAAACATCGCCTTAAGGTTAAGGGATACGACGATTGTTGGGCGTCTAAAAGTGTACTTATGTTCCGAAACCTGCCAGTGTGTGAATACTTGGTCTATACAACCACATCGAGGTCTGAAACCACCTTGGTTTTCTCGAGTTTGTTTTTCACGAGCTTTAGCTAGGCATCGAAGTATTATTGAAGCCACGATTTCTGACACTATATTCGCTAAACTGATTCCTCAGTAGTTGTCACAAGAGGACTTCTATCCTTTCTTATAGACTGGGACGATTAGCATTCGAGACCAATGAGATGGGATTATATCCAGTTCCCAGATTCTAACCAAGGTCTCGATTAATCTCGCTTCTGAAATTGTCTCGGGCTAGTCTGTCAAGTCCAGTCGCCCTGTTTATATTTAGATTGCCTATAGCATTTCGATCTTACTAAGAATTAGAGGGGGGACCAACATCAATTTGCCATTCAGATTGCTTGGGGATTGTGGGCAACTGAGGTGAGGCTAAGGGTCAGTTGAACTGTTCCCTAAAGTGTTGTGCTAATCGGTCTGATCTTCTGAACTGGCAGTGAATAACAGTCCCATTCTTTTCCTAGATAGTTTCACTTACAGCCGGATTTCGAAAAATTGTTTTCTTGATAAGTCTGATCAGTCGCCTACTGTTACTTGTTGCCGCAACTGTTTCTATCATTGGCTTTCACTAACCACCACTGCTCATAATCATTACGTAAGCTTTTAACCGGCTTGTGTCTAAGTTACCTTTGTTCTTTATCGGGTTCAGAGCCAAACGGGGTGAATTGCCGAGTATCTATCAGTTCAGTAAATGCAGCTGAAATCAATTGATTTTTCTGAGCCTTTTGATTTAGTTTACTAGTAGATATTACTGCTGTTTCAATAGTTTTTCAGATATCCTTCCAAGCTGACTTGTGGGTATTGCTTACATAGTTGACTTATTGGTTTTCTGATTGTTCCCGAAATGCATTCTTAACTTTCTCATCATTAAGTTGAACTCTGAGGAGGATCCTTGTCGTGGATCTTTTACGTCCAATCAAACGCAGATTGATACGCGCTTGTACTTAAGCATGATCTTAGTCTATAAAAATGTGCTCCAGAATGATCAGCAATCTTCTATCGAACCTCTCCAACGCTGGCTGTTGGCAATGTGGTCTATTTGATTTCAGCGGAGTTAATTGTAGAGGTCACCATATCAACTGACGTCTTTACTTAAAGTTGGTGCTTGCTAGAAATAGACTGTTATCTGAACATAGTTATAACAGACGGTCGCCATCATTTGTTAGTTGAACCCCGACACCGTAGGATCCATCTTGGTGCTTTTTAGATTCGTTTAGTCTACTTACTTTAACATTAAAATCACCAGCCACCAATACTACATCAATGCGTTTGGCTCTTCAAACGTCGAAAAGCTTTCTGTGAAGTTCATCTTTCTTCATCTGAGCTACAATCAGTGGGAGCGTAGACATCAAAACTAGGATACATATAGATCACAAATTTCATATCTACTTTTCGGTGGCATGTAACCTGTACATGCTGCGCAACCTATAATAAAGTTCACGATTTACTAATTTACACTGCAATCCTTTTTTACCAATATTCGCACCAGTGTCCTATTATGATTATTACGAAATAAAACGTGGAAGAGTTATCTTGGCAATAGAACAACACTTTCCAAAATCCAGTATGAAATCATAACTCACAACTTGTGACGAAATTTTAGTACCGAAAATACTATTCATGATTTGCCGCTTCCAGACTGACTTTTAGTACCGCGCTTTTGTTTCTCAACCAATCTGATCTTGAGTGAGAATATTTTCGTAATTTAGTTCAGAGTTTTGGATATCGGGAGTTCTCGAATGTATTACATATTACAACGAAATTTTCTGCTAATACAATCGCACTATCATCATATTTCGACGTATGCCTAAAAATATCTATCGATTTGTTTCTTTATTCTCGTTATTTAGATGCTGAAATTATAGCTGGACCTGGTACTCAGCGCTTACTCGTTTCAGGCTGGTGGGGTTGCGTTCGTCACCCTAATTATGTGGGCTATATTATTATGGCCGTAGCAATGTCGATTCCATGTGGTGAGTTTTACTTGCTAGTTGCAATGTATACTAATGAGGGACTCTCAGGTAACCATTAGACTTGTCTAAGGTTATCTATACAGTTGTTCAAATAAACTGGCAGACGTTCAGACTTATGTATTTATTATTAAGCTTACCCACCGAGTATTATACTATTCGTTAACAATGAACATTGATTCTCAACTTCGCTTTCTTTACAGGCTTCGACTCCCCAATGCCATGGGTAATTCCTATTATTGTCATACTCTATCTTGTCCATCGTGCGTTGGTTGTTGAAGAAGCCTGTCTAAGAAAGCATGGCCCAGCATGGCAAAAATACACAGCTCTAGTACCGTATCGATTTATACACAAAATTTTCTAACTGTTAGTTATTTGATAATATTTATTGCATTTATGTCAATGTCTTTTATATACTGTTTTTTTTTCGCTCAACGCTTATATCTTGTCAACCTTAATGTCTACAGATCCGTAATTTTTTTCATGTATTTGAACTCTTAGGACTCTTCAAATTGGCAGCAATTTTCTAATAATAAAGTATTGTTATGACAATCTACTAGGTGTACAGTTTTCTACTCACTATGTTTTTAATCCAAATGTTTTGTTTTATAATAAGTAAATTGATGTTTTTGAATCTGATTGCTTTATCCCCGTAATAAACATTCACAAAAGAACAAGTTGTTTCTATTTAAAAAAAAAATCTATAAGGGCTACAATAGGATTTTGAGTGAAAAATTGTAATTGTTTGATTATTGAAATGTGTTTTTCTTGAAAGAGAAATTCAATTTACGTAGCACTGGTCATCATTATATCATCCTTCAATTGGTCTATAGAAAAGGGTTGTAACGAATTTTTGCCTGAAGCGAGTTATCACACTGAGCACAATTACACCATCCTAAACAAAATAGACAAAAGAACTGTCAGATTCGGATATTCACTGGACAGTTACATAGTGAGGGGGTGAGGTCAAACATCTTATTAATGCAAACATTATACAGGGGTGATTTCAAGAGATGAATCAGCTGGGAAGTAGAACTTGACGGACAGGCTTTCTTTGTAAGTTGATACGACAACGATTTAACGTTTCTTAATGTTTATCGACTCACAAATCCTTATATCAGCCCATATAAGGTATTTTCCAAATTGCGTACCTGTCAAATTTTTTCAAATGTGATCATGTAAATAAAACAAATTAAGCAAGTTAACACATACGTGGAGGGGGCTGCATAATATTAACTAGGAAATAATGTTACTTACTTTTATTGAGAGCGCATAAAGGTGGTTTACAATTACGTGGTTTGGTTGAGGTAGGAGATTGGGATCACAATGAATGTTCGTATCCATGTTCAGAATGCCCTGAAATCAGTTTTTGTAAATTACGAGTTAGAAGGTAGATAGACTAAGGAACTTGTTGCTGTGTAATTATACGGATAAATTGAACTTGTGTGGAGACAGATTTTAGACTGCAAAATAACAGGTGTGTTTATTTGAGACATGATAGATAACTTTACCAGTGTTGATTTACACGGGAAATCCTAGATGTTTCACACTTAGAACACCTTACGTTATTTAAATATCACAGCGCGAAATCTGTGTACGTGAGCACCGAGAAGATTTAAGATGAGTTAACTGTCAGGCTTTACAACATAGTTTTCTAATTGTAGCAAAATCGTAATAGATGAAACAAGTGGGAGAGTTTGAAGTTGATATCACAAATTATCTTGAATTAGACGACAGTTCTTGGATTCTTAAACAGCTGTTCCGTCTGTGAATGGAGTCACTTAGCATTGAGTATGTCACTTTAACCACGGATCGGATCCAGGACTTCCTCTATACAGTGGATGTTTTCCACTTTACTACTAAATTACTACCCGATAGTTTACATTTCTGGCTTAAATCAATGCAGGATATTGCGCTATCTCTACCAAGTCAGTGCATGTGATGTTTGTCTAAGGTCAGCTAGTGATGAGAGATATCAGATTCCGTAACACATAACAAGCAAATAAAGATTTATAGCTTCATTAATATATATATATATATATATATATATATATATATATATATATATTAGACTGAATATCAAGCATTTAATAAGTAATCTCTTAGCCTCTACAGGCAAACCTATTGGTTTTGCAATGAGTTCTACCATGTGTTCGTACAGTTTCATTCAGCTGATGGATCATGGATACATTTTTGAAGATTTCCACTTTATTTTCAAAATCAGATGTTTTAGCTATCTAGTTGAAGTCACCACAACAACAAATAGTTAACTGTACTAATATTCTCCAGTGGCGTAGACAAGATGCTCGTCAACCAATCAAAGAATAACTATGCTGTGCAGCAGTTCACTTTGTTTTACTACATCAGTGTGAAATGTGATCTTTAAGATTAGATGTCATTGGTAAGTTACTTGTATTCGGTTTTTGTTGGGTCCATTTAGTGAGAAATGCAGAGATACACACAGAGTACTAGGGATACGATGCATTGTATTCCGACCAAAATGAATCACATCAACATTCAACGACTTTATGGACCGATCTCATACCTTGGTTTTTCGGTTCATAGCTATCATCTAGCCTACTATAAAAATCAACATTGATATATACGTGGATGACAGTTGGGGATATGTAATACATAACCTAACTACTTCATTATATGAAAATCTACACCAATAATAGATTTTCCAGCTTCACCTAGTACTAAATAACTAACCCCGATTGTACTCATACAGTCCTTCCTTGATATTTTTCGGAAATTTGTGACCAAATACACAGCCTACGTATGTCCTACTTTTACAGACCGTTCTTCATAACCATAGAGTAATACAGGATAGACCGCTGTACAGCAAACTAACCCAATTGTTAGTAGGTGGACATCTCGCTTATGTCACACAGGTGATGCAACTAGTCTACTGAGATTGCACATAAACATCCATACAACTATACACTTGTTAGGAATAACGAGATATATCTTACATAGCATACAACATTGAAATTACTAAAAACATTCGCAGGTGTGTAACATTCAAAATATTGTTTCTTCTCAGAGTATTTAGTCAGAAATCTTATAAGTAATACAGGAGATCTTCGTTAGGCTAACTACTCGAGTTTACGTCACGGAGAACACTGTTAAACGATAGGCTATCTTGGATGAAAAAGAGATAATACTAGCACGTCACCCTAAACTAATGTATTTTGATGAAGATATGTAGTATGCAATCATATAACACCTCGTATTTTAAAGCTGTATACTATAAATTTCGTTTCATAGAAGATACACATGGCATTTGAAATTTAAGGAGACTATGGAAATCGTATATATATATATCAAAAATTATTTATTAAATTACTTGAATTAAATGTGGTGGAAGTAAAGGTGGTTGAGGTGTTGATAGAACACTTGGTGTGATCGACGCATGTCGACTACTGAATAGTGACGGTGATCGGTTTTGTAATTCATTTAAATTGGCAGGCATGAAACGACCATATTCTCCAGGTGGCGAATGCCCCAAACTGTCCACCTAAGTGAAAATTAAAATATTGATCATCCTGTTCGGTATGATATGCATTTGGCTAATATATATTACATATTGGAACATAAAATTTAGTACAAATCGGCACTAAAAATAATGCGTCACACAAGTACAAAAGTAATGTAATGACCTAGGTTGCTAGTTGGCACTCTTTAGCAAAATGACCTCATGTAAGAATCTTACTTTTCTCTCTAAATAACATGAAACAACTAAGAATAAGAGCATTGAAATTTTGTAGGTTTTCAATCCAATCGGTCATTATAGTGTTGTATTCCCTTGGTTTAATCAAAAACCTTATGTTGTTTTTGTTTCGATCAATAATCTCATCATATGGAATCATGTGGTTAACATTGTCAACTTATTTTGAACTAAAATCAAAAGTTATTCTACTGATATTTTTTTAAAAACGATTTGTCATCCTATGTAAATATATGGTAAAAACTATCTTTAATTCATAAAAAAAGACCAAACAAAATAATCATTAAACTGAATTTTAATTAACAGTTATATTTATACACAGACAAACAAAAATAAACTAACAAAGTTAAACGAGGTCAGAGTGGTGAAATTTAATTCAGTTGATTTGCTTAGTTACGGATGAAGCCACATTTTTTAACATAAAAAGGTGCCACTATTGGGATTAGATCACAGAACTGACTAAAGTGGGAATCCTATTATTAAACACCACCCCAGTGGTACTGGTTTCTTTTATTAGTCTGAATAGTTGTCTAGTGTTACCTATCGTAGTGGCCTTTTCTGTCACTTTGCTTTCGATATGCAACACTGCTTACGGTCGTTATGCAAATATTTTGATAGTTGACATTTGATTCGTTTTCGCTCATCAATATGTTTTGAATGTGAGACAACAAGTTCAGGGGATCCATAAATTGAATAGATACTGCTAAAATCCACTGATTTTTCTTAATCATTTGGTTCAAGTCACTGATAGGTGACTGCTACTTTCACAGATGCCTGGGTGTCCTGTCAGGCTACGTACTGATGAATCTCGTTTTCATAATTGTCCAAGTGACCCTTGTTTGTCCCTGGAAGTTACTCTTGACTTTCACATTGCTGAACTAAATTTTAATGGGTCTTCATGTTTTAGTTGTTCTCTGTTCAGCGAGATTCAAGCAACTATGCGCATGTACTAGGACATGATTGGAATCTAAACATGTACTGCAGAAAGACCGGCAGTTTTCAAGTCTCTTTAGCGATAACCACCGCCCAGAAATCCATTGGATAAGGTGAAGTGTGCTACTTTTATAGCTGACCTGTTCCAACGTCCTACATCCGTTATGCGAAGGCGATTTCGGTGAAGACGCTGGTTGCCAGAGGTAAAGTTTTCACCGCCGTTACACCCCTATACAGTTGGTAAATAGACTTTTCTTGAAGTTAAGCTTATTGCTTTTCAAATTACCTCCCTGGTATGGTAGGATTTAAAGGAAAATATATTCTAGATGATACATTTCAACTGGATCATCAGAACATGTAAAACAAAATAACCCGTCTAGGTAACAGTTACAGTCGACAGAGATAAAATATGATTCATCTACACATTCGAGAATGTGTTTTATAAAACAAACAGTAATCATAATAACAGTATATAAACGAAAAAACAAGGTTGAAAACATACATCAGAAGATTCTGAACTATGTGAACGTCTACGACTACTCGCTTGATCTTGTTCCAATGCGTGTAGTACATCAAAATCCGACTGTTTAACATGTACAACATTATTTTTAGTACCATATTCATTATCTACAGTTGGCTATTAAGGAGAAAAAGTGGGAGATAAAAAAAGTACGTCTCATGGAGACAGTAGCCGGGGAATGAAACTAGTACACAAATACATAATATAAGAAATGAATTTCCTAAATGAGATAGGAGAAACACTAAATGATTAACAAGTAAGGACTGCTTGTTTGTTTCCCTAATAATTAACAGCCATTACGTAAAGTAGCAACTAACAAAAACGTCAAAAATTTTCGTTCTTCTTTTTATAAGGTATATTATTAAACAATTTAGATTTACTAACCATTAAGCTAAGTTTACTTTCACTCTTTTTCTTTAAAAACATTCCCTTACAGGTCAAAAATTCGGCATCCGGCTACAAAAATCGGTTTTTAAAGCGAGGAAAATAAAGGATACTTATATCGATTACTTTCAGCATTTATTTGCGTAATGATACTTCGATAAACTTAGAATATAGAGGGTAGAAAATAACAAGATATAACCCTACATATATACATACATACGTTTGCAGCCGTCATAGATTTATATCAATTAGATACCAATGAAATTTAGGAAACACTGGGCTGTATGTAATTCCTTTGCGATGCGTAGTCGCGATCAGACTAAAGATCAAATCCAAGACATTCAAGCTGCTTGACCATCGGTACTATTAGGCCAGTGTGACATTCTGAATCTAAACAATTTGTGATTTAGCGTGACAATCATCCAATGCCATTAATGATAACTATCTCATTCACAGCCTGTCTGAACTCTATAAGTAAACACTTACTAGAACTTTGAGAGTTTTGAAGTAGGTTACTAGTGAGCTAATTATTATAGCTGAGTTGATTTCTTTTAGATTGCTTTTTTAACTTATTTTTTTCGCACTCGTCAGTGTGCACTTTTGAAGAGTCTTGTACTTCGAAGAAACAGCTGTCCAATCCTCACCAGTTTTCAGTAATACTCAAGTGAGATCAATCTATGATGAATATAAATAACGATTTAAAACCCAACGTCCACAAGACTAAAACAACTTATTTATATATAAAAGACGTGTTTTCATAATTTCTATAAGGATCCGTGTGCATGATTTCCATGAGAAATATAGAGTAAGTTATCTTTATGTTACTTTGTTAGAGGTAATAGAGTTTGTTTGAACTACAAACTCCTACAGTTTCTTAATAACTGTATAAAAAATATCGAAATGCTACAGACTATGATACTCTGTATAACCACCATGTAAAACATGATAATTTTGTTCAACTAAATACGCCTTTATAATATCGTACTCAAAGGCTTACTAAAGCTTCAGTCTTATAACTATTGATAAGTAGTCACTTGAAGCTCCACTATAGCATAAAATTCAAATTAGAATGTTTTACGGATTATACAAGAATTATTTGATACGAATCGAATCGAAATTATTAGTGAATTGGTTAATTCTACATCATGGCTAGCTTAAGTGAGAAAGCCGTAAACCCCTGAACAGCTATTTCCTCCCAGTACGGAACTTCTCAGCAGTGAACAGTCGTGACACAGGTCCTTGGTAAGCTGGGAAGATCCATAATAGAATCAAACGGATGTCCGGTTTCTTCTGGTTCTCAAAAATCTTCAAAACATCCTACGCTGATAAAAAATCAATCACCTGTCTGCTTTAGAACAGGAAAACTCAGTGAATGACTAACTAAAGTAAAAAATAAAATAAGTAACGTGTCAGAAACTATAGATATTACCTATACAGGAAATCAGTTAGTCAGGAACAATATCAGATCTAGCTGTAAAATTCATTAACTCAAGTTCTCGTACTTCCAGTTAGCACACAGGAAAAAAAATTGATAAAATAAAAAGCAAAGGAGTAGGAATAATAATTATAAGACTATAAATAGAGAGGAAGGCAGAATGTGAATATGTATGAGCTTTCGAGATTGACATCTAGCATAGTTTAGACGAATCGTCTATAAATCATGCTTCCTTTAGGCTTCTCTTAGTTTTTACATAACTTACCCGTATGCTACCTAGTGTGTTACGCCTCCCGGTGGGAAGTTTTAACCAGTATGTAAAATATGTCATAGAGGAATAATGACTTGATTCTACTCGTGTTCAATGATCCTGAGCACTAATAAAGTCATATGGTAATGAAATCAAATAATTAAAGAACTTATTAGTTAGATTAAATTTCTCTCTTAAGATCACTAGATTCTTTCTTTTCTCTACAAAATAGGGTGATTAGCGATTGTGACCAATCAAATGAGACAAAATCCAGCTTATAAAGTCAAGCTAATATTTCAATCAATTCAAATTATCACATTAAATCGTTGGTACGATGATAAACTGGAATTAAATATAACAGTCCGGTTCTCATTCATGAAAGGAAAAGTGACCTACATAGTTCATAATACATCCATCCACTTATAATGTTGTGTTAATTTTTTTGCTAATGATTTGTTTTTAAGTATACAATACTACGTAGAAGAACCTATTCTTCAGGCTAATGGTTTTGTCTATGATATCAATTTGTTCCAGGGTGTTTGAGTCAATAATACAACCTTGTGAACAACTGTCACTAAATAATGGAAAAGACCTATATATCATTAGGAAAAATAAAAATAATTCAGTGAAGATCTTTTGGATGATATCACTTATTATAGCTGTACAATCGTATATATAGTCATTTCTATAAGATATTTGTCTATTGAAAAGCAGAAAGCGATTACATAATAAGTTAATTAGCAACTTCGAGTATCGAAGGAATTACAAGTATGTTACGCAATTGTCAAAATGATGAAGAAGAACTGCTCTAAATTGGGTAACCGTCAACCAATATCAAGCATGAATTCATATTTGGGTCCATTTGAGTAGAAAGAAAAACTTAGTCTGCTCACTCTTATCAAGAACCAGACGAATTCACAACAATGATACCACTGATAAAGAACTATGTAAACTTCGATAAATATTCATCAGAAACGGTTATCCAACGAGGTTCGTTGATAGCAACCTTTAATCTAAACTCTAAATTGAAAAGTCTTCGATAGTACCAAGGGAATTTCTCTTCCTGAATATCGAATTTAAAGGAGATACAGCGGTTAAAGCTTTGAGAAACTGAATTACAAAGTCTTTAGATAAAACATTCTATGCTGCGAAGCTTTGTGTTGAGTCCTCCCGCCGATACATGATTCCAGGATATGTTAAGGATAAACTTCCGTTTTGGACCACATCTATGCGTATCTAAACATTTATTTGTTCCTGTGGAACTTTTTATATTGGCTGCTCAAAGCGAACACTTTCCAAGTGCATCTCAGAACAATACCCGGCCTGGCTTCAAAAAAGTGAATGCAAATCAATCAAGAGCTCGATACAAGAACACCTGATCAATTAAAACTACGTTGCCCCACCAGAGTCGTTCTTTAGCACCATTTATGTTGTTAAACAATTAACTTCAAAGGTGGCACGAATGGAAATATTACGCACAACTGAAGCCTTGATAATCCGGAGGTATAAGGCAGATCTCCGCGTTCAAAAATAGTACGTCCAACCCTTAAACCTATCCTGGTCCTAATTCCTCTTTATTTATTTAATTATTCGTCATTACTTTGGATATCCATTCATGTTTTTTTTAATTTGATATGTCTTTTCAATCTTTTTATAATTACTGCTACTATCTTTGGGATGTTTCTTCTTCATACCGGTCAAGTGGACAACTACTGCTATTTCTTTCAACTTGTAAGTTTATTCTAATTTAGAACAGTTCCTCAGCATCAATTAGGCAATTACGCAATAGACTTGTGATTCCTTTGATACTCGAAGTTTCTAAATAACTTATTATTTAATCGCTTTTTACTTTCCAATAAACAAATATCTTATAGAAGTGACTATATATACGATTGTACAGCTATAATAAGTGATATCAGTCGAAAAGAAAACTTTCTTTCGGTAGATTGTCTTTATTTTTCTCAACTATCACTAAGGTGAATTGTATTATTGTGTTAATCTGCTGACTAGCAATTTAATCGCATTGATTTTAGCAATACAAATCTTGTTCACTATTCAGTCATCAAATATTAATTCATAATACAATGAGAAAATTCTTTAAAAGTTTAAAATTTCAAATTACAACAAGAGCTAAGTACAATGAATACTTACTATTCATTTACCATAAAGCATGTTTTGAAATTATCTATAATATACTCGGTTAGAAAAAAGTGAAATGTTCGTCTATCAGTAAGTCAAATCAACTAGCAGTAATTGTGTTAAGATTTAATATTTGTATAACTGGATTTAGCTTGAATCGCCAACTGATATCGTTGGCTTTCGTATGTTTATTTTATCAAATTAGTCACATACACTAATAAGTAATTGAAAAAATGGAAAATTAAGAGATGAATCATGCACAATGTATTACAGTAAATCAATTGCCACAATTTCAGATGCAGTTAGGAGTTATAAACCTGGTTTGCACACTGGAATCCATCAGTCCGTTACATATTTCAACGGGTAGCAACTCATGAAACAAGTCGGGACTCGACATATACTATCCAAAAATACAGTTACAAATATTATTTATGAATCGTCAGATTTTACATGTGTTTTATATAGTTCATAAATACTCTTAACTAGTTGTGAACCAGTAAATCACAACAAATTGATGTAAAATATTGCTAAAGTATGTGTCGGCTTTACACTTTTGAAGGCTTTACTACTGAAGACCAAGATCCGCTAGGTATGATGAGGTGATCATTTCTAGGTTCGACCTATTCTTGCCCTGCATCGTTGTACACACTAGTTGTCTGAATTTAACAGTGCTGACGTCACACCCCAGTACAATCAGCAGTACAACTTCGTTTGCTGCTTTCAATCTTACCGCTCTCATACTATTGTATCTGATATAGTAGGTCTAAAATGACTAGTGTCCCGGCCCGTGTAGATCGATCGGGGGTAACCATGATGTGCAAGCCTGATCACCACGTCACGGAAACAGATGTAGTCTCTCATAAAACTACTTATTTGTTCAAGCAATGACAAGTCAGTTTAAAGTTACAACCTTTAACTCGATGACTGAAATTCAATTATTGGTTTTACATTATTGAGAGGTATTTTATACAAAAACAAACGCACATAAATTAAGGTTATTTCCATTTTTCTTACTACTCACTCACTTTAGTTGGGTCATGATACCACGCTCCATCGATGAAATATTTATATTGATGAGTACCAGGTTTACAATTGATAATCACATAAACCCCTGAGTTTCTAAAAAAAACAATAGAAGTAAGTAACGAAATATAACTATGTTTTTAAACAGTTTAAAAAAAAATTTAATCAAAAATAAGTATTAAGCTTTACAAGTCACTAAAGTTAACATGACTACCATGAAACGATGTCTCAGTAATCAGGGCGTTTGATTTACAGACACCAGATCTGAGGCTCAAGCCCTACTGCACCTACGTCAATTTGACGACCTCACACTTACAGTGTAGCTAGACGCCAAGTATACGAATTTGTCTCTCGGCAATGTTAGAAGTTTAAATCTGATTGTCCAATCCATAAATCAGTAATTAAATCATTGTTCGCTGCCAAATCATCAATACTTTTCTCATGCTTAACACCAAAACTAGGCATAACTGCAAATATAACAGTGATTTAGTTAAGTCACTTAAAAATTCTAACATAAGCAACAATATATTAATAAGTTTCAGTTGGAATGCAGATGGGATTTATGTGTATAAGATGCTTTTTTACATTTTGATGCAATTTTCACCACGAACTAACTAATAAAATCTAAGAAATGCTGAACAGCCATTTTGTTTTTTTAAAACTCCTTAGAGGTGTGTACCCACAACCTAAAACAATCAAACCAGGGGCAATTCAGTCTCGATATAAACACAGTACTTTTGGAAATTTAAGATAGAATATAAGTTAAAGTGAAAAATGAAGGCTCGTAGTGTGTGCACTGTTGAGTAGTTAGTACCAGATCGGGATGAAGTAGTCATTACTACTCCCTAGTTATTTGGAACGTTTCTGTGGCTGATACATAACAGTTTGTGACGAATATCACTTTTGGAATGTAGACAATAATTTAATATGGATAGGGTGAATATATGAACCATACTAATTACATCAATTTAGTAACCGGGGGATTACAAATAAATTAGTATAAAAGTTAGTTATATGAAAATGATTCGCACAATTCTCTTATGGACAATTGCCTCTTATTAAACAATCCAAATAATCTTTAGATGATATAGCTAGACTACTATGACTACAATTAGTGTCATTATATGACATTTTTCTGCATGGAATGGTGATGTTAGCTAAAAAGCTTGGCTTTTAAGTTCAAAACCCTGATTCACCTAATTTCGGTTTCATCGGTTGAGTATATAATTAAGTGTGATGTAAAAATTCCAACTCAAAGGCAAGTTATATAAGCATGAAGGCAAGAAATTATTATATTTGATTAAGCAACTTTCTTCCTAGTTACTTACTTACGCCTGTAACCCCTCTCGGAGGAGCATAGGCCGCTCACCAGTATTCTCCATCCAACTCTGTCCTGAGCAATCTTTTTCAGCTGTCTCCAGTCACTGTTCATCCTTTTAATGCCTGCTTCCGGCCGTTGCTGCTACCTTGACGTGGTGGCCGGGCTTGCCTATCGTGATGAACCAATCGAGCTATACTGGCTGGAACAATAGTTCCTCAAGGTCCTACCATGCCAGGCAGGTCGGTTGAAGAGCGGTAAGACTAAAAGCAGCAGATCCAAGGTCTGAGGGCGAAGTCGTACTGCCGACTGTACAGAGGTGTGACGGCAGTAAGGTGTTTCCCTCGGACAACCAGCATAACAGCGATGCTGCCTTCCCACAAGGAGGGGTGGGGTTAGAAAAGGTTGACCCTAAAAATGCACACCTCGCCTTATCCTACGGATTTCCGTCTCCGGCGATAAGGTCTTCAACAAGTACGGAGCTAACACTAAAACTACTCACCAAAAGGTCGTGTGTGACCGGCCTCAAGCAGTTGTCCCTTGGGCACTGCGGTCACGCTCTAATCCAATTTCCTTTTCAGGTACCTCCAGAAGAACCCTTCCACGGTGTGGGCAACCGGGAAGTGATAACTGCCCTCATACTTCTGACAGCACTCAAGACCACCGTATTCAAAATCATTTACTCTCTTCAATCCCTATCATTGCTCCTACATTAACTATCAACTCTGAACTTCCTCTTCTAACTTTCTCTTCAAGTATCACCACGTCCGACGACTCTAACACTCGAAGTAATGTCCCAGGTCTACTGAAACCCCGCTCCAAACTACACATTGGAGCTTTCAACGTACGCACCCTATGTCAAATCGGTCAGCAGGCCTCCTTAGCTAAAACCCTGGAATCTCGTATGATTGATGTGTGCTGTGTCTCCGAAACACGCATACAAGATCCTAGCGTGGTCATTCACTTGACCTCACCTTGCCAAAACGGCGATGCGACAAGATACACCCTCCGTTTATCTGGCGATTCGATAGCCAGCTCTCGTGGACTGGCGGGTGTGGGCATAGCGCTAAGCATGAGAGCAGAACAAGCACTATTAGAATGGATCCCTGTTAATAGTCGCCTATGTGCTGTTCGACTAAACGGCTCTGTAAGGACTCGGAGGAATAGGGACACTCGTCGTTGTCTTTTCGTCGTTTCCGCCTACGCTCCCACTGACTGCAGCCCAGACGAACTGAAGGATGAATTTTACAGAAACCTTTGTGAACTTCTTCAAAAAGCCAAGCACTCAGACATAGTAGTCGTCGCAGGTGACTTTAATGCCCAAGTAGGTAGTTTAGACCAAACAGAAAGACATTTAGGCGGGTATTTTAGTGTTCCAGCTCAGAGAACAGATAATGGTGACCGTCTACTGCAACTTTGCTCAGACAATTGTTTATTCTTAGCGAATACTAATTTTAGGCATAAGGAGAGACATCGCCTAACGTGGCGACCCCCTTCACCAAGACAACGATGGACTCAAATAGACCATATTGCCATCAGTCATCGTTGGAGAGGCTCGATAGAAGATTGCCGCTCGTTCTGGAGTACATGTTTAGACTCGGATCATGCTCTAGTACGAGCACGCATTTGCTTGCACCTCACTGGACGTAGAAAGACCACATTAGGAAAACCCATTAGAATTGATCTGAGCGACGAGAAGGTCAAAAGTAAATTTCAAGAACACTTAGGGTCACAATTAGGTAACTCTGGAAACCAGGCTGATCCTGATTTTGCCTGGAATGATCTAAAAACAGCTGTAGAAACAGCAGCGTCATCTACTAGTAATTTGAACAGAAGGAGCACGAAAAACCAGTGGATTTCTGCGACATCTATGGCACTGATGAGCTCTCGCCAACTAATCCCGTCAGGCTCTGAACACGATGAAGAGCGAAAACAAATCAAGTCTAAATTAAGTAGAAGTTTACGAAACGATCGTGAGCAGTGGTGGGCAACGAAAGCAAAAGAGATGGAAAAGGCAGCGGCTTTAGGCAACACTAGGCAGCTTTATAGACTAATCAGGGAAACCGGAATTAAGAAGTCAAGGATAAGTGAAACTATCTCCGAGAAAGATGATACTGTAATCTGCTCTCAACCCAGACGTTTAGAACGATGGGCCGAACACTTCAAGGAACAGTTTAGCTGGCCTTCAGCTACTCTACAATTACCCAGCATTTCCACTCAAGCTAAATGGAACATTGAAGTAGGCCCCCCCGACATTAGCTGAAGTTCAAAAAGCTATATCTAACCTGAAACGAGGAAGAGCAGCTGGTCCAGATGGGCTAACCCCAGAGGTTTTCAAAGATGGTGGTCCAGTCTTGGCGATTAGGTTGACTAGTATTTTAGCTAAAGTCTGGGAACTAGATAAAATTCCATCCGAATGGTCTAAATCACTAATAGTCCCAATATATAAGAAAGGACCAAAATCATCTTGTGATAACCATAGAGGGATTAGTTTGACTAATATAGCATCTAAAATACTAGCCTCAATAATTATCGGACGTTTAACAAAGACTCGTGAACTACAAACACGAGAAAACCAGGCTGGCTTCAGACCTGGTCGTGGTTGCATCGACCACATATTCACCATTCGTCAGGTTTTAGAACACAGGCACGCCTACCGGCGTCCTACAATGGTGGTTTTCCTCGACTTAAAGGCAGCATTCGACTCAGTTGACCGTGAGGTTCTGTGGCAGTGTCTGTCATTAAAAGGTGTACCTCAGAAGTACATAAACCTTGTGAAGGCTCTTTACTCGAACACTACCAGTCGAGTCAGAGCTTATGGCGAACTGTCATCTGACTTTGCGACCTCAATTGGTGTCCGTCAAGGCTGCCCACTATCTCCGTTTTTGTTTAATTTTATCATAGACGTGCTACTAGAAGTAACGCTTTCTTCGGCTGAATTTTCTGGGATTGATCTCCTTCCAGGAGGTCCACTTATCGACTTAGAATACGCAGACAACATAGTCCTGTTTGGTGAAGACACTGATAAGATGCAGAGTCTTCTGGTCGCACTGAGCAACAATGCCAGGATGTTTGGGATGCGTTTCTCCCCCTCTAAGTGTAAATTGTTACTTCAGGACTGGCCTGCGTCAACCCCTAAACTAAGGATAGGGAGTGAAGAAGTTGAATGCGTTGATAACTTCACTTATCTTGGAAGTCTGATCAGCCCTAATGGGTTGGTGTCTGAGGAAGTTTCTGCACGAATTCGAAAGGCTCGTTTGGCTTTTGCCAACTTACGTCATCTATGGCGTAGGCGTGATATTCGTCTATCAACTAAAGGACGAGTATATTGCACAGCAGTTCGTCCTGTTCTACTTTACGGCTGTGAAACATGGCCATTAAGGGTAGAAGACACTCGTAGGTTACTAACATTTGATCACAGATGTCTTAGAAATATATCTCGTACCTGCTGGGATCTCCGGATAACTAATAATGAGGTTAGACGAAGGGTATTAGGGAATAATGGTAAATCTGTTGATGAGGTTATGAAACTTCATCGACTGAGATGGTTGGGGCATGTGTTACGTATGTCCGAACACCGGTTACCACGTCGCTCAATGATGACTAGTATTGGGGTGGGTTGGAAAAGGGTTAGGGGCGGCCAAACCAAAACGTGGCATCAGTCGTTGAAGTCACTAACTTCTGGTCTGAGCCACATTGGTAGATGTCGACTACCTGGTTGGGGTCCGCGTGACTGCCGTACCCAGTGGTTGGAGACTCTTGGTGACATGGCTCAGAATCGATCACAATGGCGTAGGTGTATACATTCTTTGTCTTCACGTACACCTTGAGACTAAAATTACTCTACCTTTCTTTCTACAAACTAATTTTTTTTCTCTCTCTCTCTCTCTACATATTATATCCTTATATGCAATCTTCCTTTTATATATTACTACCATTGAAGTAACTGATTCTATGAATTCGGTGATCATCTTGCTATGCTGTTGAGGTGTGGCAACTTGGACCGATGCACTTATGTGCCTGGTCCTACGTTGTATCTGTCTGCTTCCAGCTCTCGACACAGGGTGTTCTTTGGCCTTCCTCTTTTCCGTTGTCCAACAGGATTCCAAGTTAGTGCTTGTCTCGTGATACAGTCTGATGATTTGCGCAATATATGTCCTACCCATTTCCAACGTCGTTTCGTGATTTCCTCTTCAGCTGGAAGTTGGTTTGTTCTCTTCCATAGTAGGCTGTTGCTGATGGTTTCCGGCCAACAGACATTCAATATTCTGCGTAGACAGTTGTTGATAAATACCTGTACTCTCCTGAGGATGTTTGCAGTAGTTCTCCACGTTTCAGCTCCATAAAGAAGAACTGTCTTGACGTTCGATTTGAAGAGTCTAAGTTTGAAGTTGGTTGATAGTTGTTTGGAGTCCCAAATATTATTCAGCTGTAGAAATGCTGCCCTTGCTTTGCCAATCCTTGCCCTTACATCTGCATCGGATCCTCCTTGTTCATCGATGATGCGCCCCAGGTATGTGAAGGTATCTACTTCTTCCAGAGTTTCACCATCAAGTTCCATTGGGTCGGTACTCTCGGTGTTGAATTTGAGGATCCTGCTCTTTCCCTTATGTATGTTCAGGCCAATTGATGCTGAGATTGCTGCTACGTTGGTTGTCTTCACTTGCATTTGTCGGTGTGTATGGGATAGAAGTGCTAGATCATCCGCGAAGTCCAGATCATCGAGTTGCATCCTACTTGTCCATTGAATCCCGTGCTTCTCCCAAGATGTAGAGGTTTTCATGATCCAATCAACCACTAGGAGGAAGAGGAAAGGCGAGAGCAAACAGCCTTGTCTGACACCGGTTCTTACTGAGAATGCATTTGTCAGCTGTCCTCCATGCACGATTTTGCACTGTAGTCCGTCGTAAGAATTCCGGATGATGTTGACGAGTTTCTCTGGTACACCGTAGTGTCGAAAAAGTTTCCATAGTGATCTCCTGTCTACGTTGTCAAACGCCTTCTCATAGTCAATGAAGTTGATGTACAGTGACGAGTTCCATTCAATTGATTGTTCAACGATGATGCGTAGTGTTGCGATTTGGTCTGTGCATGACTGATCCTTACGGAAACCAGCCTGTTGATCTCGAAGTTGAGCATCCACTGAATCTTTCATTCTATTCAACAACATTGTGTTGAAGACTTTACCTGGTACTGAATATAGTGTGATTCCTCTGTAGTTCTCTCATTTGCTCAAATCTCCTTTCTTTGGTATCTTGATAAGGTATCCTTCTTTCCAGTCTGCCGGCACCTGTTCTTCCTCCCAGATCCTCTCGAATTAAACGTGGAGCATCCTTGCCGTTATGTCTATGTCTGACTTGAGTGCTTCGGCTGGTATATTGTCAGGTCCTGCTGCTTTCCCACTTTTGATCTGTCTGATAGCTATCTTGATTACTTCCATCGTTGGTGGATTGACATCTATCGGAAGATCTGTAGGTGCTGCTTTGATGTCTGGTGGGTTCGGTGGAGCTGGTCTATTCAAGAGTTCCTCAAAATGTTCTACCCATCTGTTTCTTTGTTCTTGAATCTCGGTGATTAGCTTGCCTTCGTTGTTCCTGACCGATCGCTCTGGTTTACTATGTTTCCCTACCAGTTTCTTCGTTGTGTCGTATAGCTGTTTCATATTTCCTTCTCTTGCAGCTTTTTTCGCTGTCGTTGCAAGGCCTTCGATATACTTCCGTTTGTCGGCTCTAATGCTCTACTTAACTTGCTTATTTGCTTCTGTGTATTCAGTTTGTGCCTTGATTTTCTCTGCTCTAGTTCGGCTGTTGTTAATTTCTGCCTTCTTGTTTCTCTTTTGTTGAATTTTGACCATAGTCTCTGTGGAAATCCATTCCTTATAATGGTGTTTCTTGCGGCCCAGAGCCTCTTGACAAGTTGAAGTGAGTGCCTCTCTGATTCCTTTTCAGTTGTCCTCCATAGTGGTTTCTTCCTCGTTCAGCAGATCTTGTAAGGCTTAAAACCTGTTGTTGAGAGTTATTTTAAATTCCTTGAGTTTGTCAGTATCCTGAAAAGAGGCTGTATTGAACCTTTGTAATGCTGTTACTCCAGTTATCCATCGCTTCTTTAGTTTCAGTTTCATTTTGGCAACCACTAGGTGGTGATCTGAAGCTACATCAGCTCCTCTCCTGGTTCTTACATCTTCCATTGATCTTCTAAATTTTTTATTAATGCATACATGATCAATTTGATTCTCCGTAGTATGATCCGGTGAGACCCATGTAGCCTTGTGTATGCGTTTGTGGGGGGAATAATGTACCACTTATAACCATTTTGTTGAAAGCGCAAAGATTTGTAAATCTTTCACCATTTTCATTTCTTTCTCCCAGTCCCTGTCGTCCCATGATGTCTTCGTAACCGGTGTTGTCCATTCCGACTTTGGCGTTTAGGTCCCCCATTAGGATTGTCAGATCCTTTCCTGGACACTTCGCTATAATTGACTGTAGCCTATCATAAAACTGATCTTTGTCTTCGTCGTTGCCATCGTTGGTGGGTGCATAAAATTGGATGATGCCCATTGTAATCCCCCTCTTCATTGTCTTGAAAGATGCTTTGATGATCCTGGGTCCATGTGGTTCCCATCCTACAAGTGCATTGCGCGCTATCTTGGACAGCATCAGAGCGACTCCTTGAGTGAGCGGGGCATTTTCCTCTTCGTGCCCGGAATATAGCAGCACCTCTCTCGTGGCTAATGTTTTCTGTCCAGTTTGAGTCCAATGCGTTTCGCTGATTCCGAGCACAGTCAAGTTGTATCTCTTCATTTCTGCTTCTATCTGGGTGATCTTCCCTGTCTCCCACATTGTCCGAACATTCCATGCATCTATAAAAATTTTTGCTCTGATCGTTAGAAGGGGGGGGAACACAGTATTTTGTTTTATTAAGCATAGATATGAATTGTCCCGTTGCAGATAAACAGGACTTAATCTACATTCTGAGTAGAATGCTTTGACATTAACCGTTATGTTATAAGTTTTGTTTTAGAATAGATGGAACTTAAAACGAAAATTTCATATATGTAATTTCACAGCTAAACAAGTTAGTAACCATCTGTATTCAATAGCTAAAATGAATAATGCGTTTTCGGTAAAAGGTATTGGGTTGGAGTTTCAATATGAACATCAATTTCAGGATGCGGGTACATTTAGCTGACGAGTCCTGGATTGTACTTTAATCACGCCTAAATATGTCTGACATGTAGGAAAAAGTTAGTTCCAAATGAAATTTTCAAATAAATTTCAGTTCATCGCTTAGTCCAGAACAACTTGACTAATTGTTCAGTAATTTTAATATAATTTCATCGTTTAGTGTTAAAGTACACCACATTAATGAGTTCAATTTTAATAAAGGTGGTTTGTGAAAATTTATTTGAAATCTAGTTTTTTTAACTGACACCAACAAGCAACAAATAATTGTTTCTGTTCAAGTTTGGTACATGATTCCGTGAGGAGTCGAAGCCACATTTTGGAGTCCTGTTAGAAATATGAGGATGTTTATTACTTCACGGTTGCATACACAGAGAGGATACTTCGTTTAAACGAGCTGGAAAATTAAACTGAATTAGAAATGGTCTTAACAACCTATGTGTGTGACCACAGGACTCTAGAGAAAAATGCTCGAAACCGATCACACAGTATTTTGTGACTAGTTTAATATATGTTAGCTCCGTACTTTTCAGACGAAAATCTTTGGAGCAAGAAAAAAGATGTAATATTGAGGGTTAATAATTTCGAACCCATTTCTTCGTTTTAAGAAGGCAGCATCCTTGTAAATGCTAGTTACTTGTGGGGAACATCTTACGGATGCTATACTCTAGTTCACTGAAAGGTTTGGCTCCTACCTTGGACCTCATGTCTGATTCTTTTGTTCAAAGTGATATCTAAACGACCTGATTGACATGAAAAGACACAAAGTAATCAGTGTACAAGCCAATCTATGTCGATCAGGTTATCAAGATATGTTAATTCAACTTTTAGGTCAAAGTAACTAAGGTCTGGAAGCCAAGATATATCTATTCAATACTTAACAGCTTTTAAATGATAATTTGTGATCAGTTAATTTTTAAGCAGATGAACATTATGATAATTCACGAAAATTCGGTTAATCAACAATCGAGTCTTTAAGGCGATTACTATATCGATTAGTGTGTGTGTATTACCACTATGCTTATCAGAAAATGAGTCTAATATGACTGGTAAAATTTAAGGATCAATGATTACTTTATCAAGCAAATTTTTAATCTTACTTATTCGGTAAGTAACCCCTATTTCCATATTAGCATAGTTGTATATTTTGAATCGCAATTTAATGAAATTCGATAAGAATAAAAGAAACTGAATAAAGCAACAACAACATTTGCAGAATATTTTGAATTTAATGTATCTCATCGCATTATCACCAGGTACATACCAGCCATTAATTGTAGATAACTCGAATTGTTAATATGCATGTACGATGTGAATTGAAATATCCATTGGTTAGGAATAGATTGTTTAGAGTGTGAAGAAGTTGTAAATAAGTTTAATGTGGAATATTTAAAATAAATCGAATAAATATTTTAGAACATAACGACGTGATGCAACAAAGATTCATCATAAATGTGATAAAAAGCGAATTCAAATAGTCTTGTAGGAATAGTATTTCTAGAGAAAAGTTTAAAAGATTTGAATATATAATTATGGACACGTATTTATTGTAAATATGTGAACAAAATAGATTCGTAAGAATAGAACTCACCGAATGAAGTTGTAAAAAGATGAAGTCACAAATCTATGTGTTACCAGAGTAATTGATGGTTAACCACTAACTTTTCTGAATACAACGGTTGGGTTTTAATCTTTCATTTGCAACGGCCTCAGTTAGTTTTAGTAGCACGGATTTGCTGTGTTTACTGATTATTTCAAATGCATTTAACTTCTCTGTTTCATCTCCTGTATCTATCAGATGGCGTGCAACTGAACATCAAAGAGTGTCGCCTCTTTTTAGACATACATGTTTCGGTATATTTTCAGTAAATTGTGAAAACACACGCTTTCCTTTTCTTCTAACGTAGTTGATCTTGAAAGTAAACTAGTAAATACAGTTGGAATTGATATGAGACGAGTATTTTAAATACTCTAAATCAAACTTCTTTACAACTTCTTCACACTCTAAACAATCTATTCCTAACCAATGGATATTTCAATTCACATCGTACATGCATATTAACAATTCGAGTTATCTACAATTAGTGGCTGGTATGTACCTGGTGATAATGCGACGAGATACATTAAATTCAAAATACTCTAGCAAATGTTGTTGTTCTTGCTCTAATCAAAAATAAATTTAACCTTCAATTCATTACTATACAGTCATTTGGCAGGTTTTGTCTTTTTAAGTTACACTAGTTGAACTATGGCATCAGTCCATTGAAAAACAATTGATTTAACCGATTCAATAATTCTATTGTGCTAATCAATCGACCATATCTTAATAACAAGCGTTTTCAAACTATGCAGTGAAATAATGGTGGGAACACAGTTTAAAGAGACTGAATTTGTATTCTTGGCTAGCTAGCAACATTCTTATACTAAACAGCATTCTTTAATCATATATAATGGGCAGTTGTAACCATACTCGTTTAATCATACAGTATGAAGAAAATCGTAATTCATAAAAGCGTTTTAACTTTAAACAAGCTACATACAAACTATGAGAGTACGGTTTTAATGAGCAGAATGGGAAATTCAGTACATTCCCTGTCACCGAAAGATAATCTATACAGAAGAAACATTTGATGAGAAACTGCATAAAACCCAATAGATACTTGTGGAAAATTCGCCTTCTTCCAAATTTATCGAAAGTAGTCTAGGACTTCCATAGAAAAGGACTTCAACAGTATTGAAGGCCTTGTTCATGAACTGGATTGAAAGCGGACAAATTTGCAAGAGATTTTGATAAGCCAAATGACTAAGTCTTTGAGTAAAGCCTTCTCTCCAGTTTTTTTATTAGGTAAATTCCCTAAGAAGATGTGTGATCCACGGATATACCAAAGGCAATTACCGCTCACATTATAGATGTTTCCCTAGAAGTTACACTTTAATTCAACTTTTCAGAAGTTGACCACCTACCAGGAGGCTCACATAAAGATTTAAAATACTTAGATGACGTAGTCTTATTCAGTAAAATCGCTAACAACGTACAGTCTTTAAACGCCATAAGTAACAAAATAAGCATTGCATGCGCATCATTGAATGACCAAGTAAGTAATTCTTGGGTTAAGTGCAGAATATTAGGCAGAGATAGGTAATCTGTTAGTCAGAATACGAACCTTCAGAGACTGAGGGAGTTGGAATTTGTTAAATACATTCATGAATAGCCTACCTCGACATACAATGTTAGTTGGTGGGAGAGTAAGATATAAGAAAACTAAGAGCGGCCAAGCATTAACGTGGTATCAATTTATGAAGTCGTCAACTACTGATCCGAGACGTGTTGGTAGGTGACACGTCTGGAAGGAGATATGCAACTGGTTAATATTATGTGACAGACATGTGAAATATCCTATGTATATCTTGTAAATTATTGGTTTATATTATAATAACGCATGCGTGTGAGTGACTAATTGGTTTTTAGATCAATCAATCAATCGGATCATCGTGACTGAGTAATAGATTAAGCCAAGGCTGCGGCTAGCTGTAAGATGTCATGTTGAGGGTGAATCTGAATCTATAGTCAGTCATTCCCACATTGAGATATAACAGCACGTGGGATTCGTGTAGTAATCTTTATTAGTGGTTGGAGACACTGAATGATATAGCTGGGAATTCGTCACAGTGGAACAATTGTATTAATTCTTTACCTTTTAAATCTTAAGCTACATTACTCTTTCGGTTACACTTATTTTATTTCTTCCTGTCGATGTTGCTGTATTAATCTTGTTAATTTCATGTCATTGTACTAATGTGGCATAGCAGCTTGGAACAATGCATTGATGTTCCAGATCCTAGGTTGTACATGAAAAACTGACTTAATTACTGAATAATGCCACTATAATGTTTTACCACTAGTTCACTTACTCTTGGGGAATATGCTTACATAGCCAAAAAAACTGCTTTTTCCAAGTACATATTCTAGCACTATCTAGAATACCTATCTAACGATGAATGTAAATCAGTCACTAGTGTCATCGCTTATTATTCAACCAGTCCTGGTCATCTATCACCTCCAAAATCCTCATTTAGAATTATTCAGAAAATCAGATAAAATGATGTAAAAGGTTGTTACCTAAAAAATTTTTCGTAATGAGTTCGGTAGTCTGTGTTCATCCCTAGCCTTAATAACGGTTATACATCTTTATTAAATGACACATCTGGGAAGCAAAGTTTTCTACTACGTTGAATTGTTTTTTATTTTGATTAGTCACGTAATAGGTTTATTTTGTTATTATATAAATACACATCGACACAAAGACGTTTGAATGAAGAATATTCTTTACGATAAATGCTCATTATATTCTACAATTATCAGTTTAACATTAGTGACCACAAAAATAGCCAAATCTGAGGCAAATACAACATCACTTAGATATCAAGGATGATTGGATATAAATTTTCCCAGTTATTTGTAAGATACGAATGTTGTTAATGTTGCAATAATCATCAACATATAGTCTGTTTAACGTAAACGACGATTGAAATATTATTATGCGACGAATTTTCATTATCACTCACTCCAAAGTCTTACATAGTTAATTTCACTTTAAGTAGAATTTAGGCTTTGACTACAAGCACTTGATCTGATTGTATTCTCGTTATCACCCCATTCCACCTACATGTCACCCTCTATACAGAGATACTTATATGTTATAATTGGGTGTTGTGGAGATCGTTGAATGTCAATTTAATATCACGAATCGGTCTGAACTAGACAAGCAATGATAAAGCGTTTGCCGGGGAACCTGAGGGTCCTGGGTTCGAGCCTCAATAGGGTAATAAATGTGCACTGTTGGAGAGTCCCATACTAAGGCGAAACAATTGTCCAGCACTTCCTAGTGATTAGTGGTTGTTTAATTCAGGTCAATTCGTGATATCAAATTGATACCAATATATTTTTCATTAATAATCTTGTTTATTACAATTGTCGTCTAAGTTTAACAAGCTACATGATGATGGCTATTTCAATATTAACATTCATAACTCGAAAAAATTCATATCCAATTATTCTTGATAGTTAAATGATGTTGTATTTGCCTCAGAATTGGCTATTTTTGTGGTCATTAATTTTGAACTAACAATTGTAGAATATGGTGAGCATTTATCAAACAGGATATTCTGCGTCCAAACGTCTTTATTCTCATAAACAAGGGAATTTCTAAACAATTAAAATTTTATGATGTTCGTCTAAATTTGAACTAATAGTTCGAAATAAATTGTGCACCAAGTTTATAGTTGACAATAGGCGTACGTTATGTATAAACAATCATAGCGATTAAAATTAAGTAAATTTCAAAGTTTCGCTTGGCATATTCGTTTCCAACTTCTTCAGGAAAATAATCAAAATTAAAAATGTATGTATATATGCACAATAATGTGCAATTAAAGTTAATTAGAGATGAGTCTAAAACTTAATTATTAACTGGATAATTGATTATCTCTTGTTGTTGACATCAATGTTGATGACAAATTTAAGTGACTAATTGTATAGATACTAAAACTGTTTCTTGTTAATCAACAGTTGACGTAGTGCATAGCTAACCGTACTCTATTCTTACTGTTCACATTATTGAAATTTACATATATTCAATCAGTAAGATTTTTCAAATATAACTTAGATGTAATGATTTCTTTAGTTGTTTTAAATATGCTAACAAGAGTAAGCAACAATTAACACCAGAAATATATACAATTATCTGAATTCAATCCAACTCTAACAAATACCATTTCACAGTTGTAAATGGTTGAAAAGTATAACATGTTAATTGCTTAAATGCTAAGACTAGTTACTACATTAATAGTAAGCTGTTCTTCTTTTCGTTTTCAAATAATCACATTAGATTAATTTTTAATGTATATGACTTTATTATTGTAGCGTACTGCACATAAGCAATAGCACGTTGATTACTAAATATGTGCATGTGTATATCTCAGTTAGATAACGCTCAAGTGTTTGTTGATCATGTGATAATGAATTTTAAACGTATGAAAAAGAATTTGACTAATACGTTCCACCTTCAAATAATCTTAATGCTTCATTTAATAATTTTTATTACTTCGAGTGAATTTCATACAATAATTCACAAAGGGGGAGAGGAAATATAGCTGAGTTTTGTGAATTCAAGACAGATAGACTTTTAGATATCCAACAGAACACTATACTCATTGCTTCAGATAAAATGAATTACAAATATCAACCTGCAGAGTTGAGTGTCTGAAATTTGTGGAGCTACTGGCTAAGTGGTTACAACATTCAACAGAAATTTTAACAAAATCAAGTCCAAATCCAATTACTTCCGTTTGAATAATTGAGTAGTACCAAATAGCCATCACATAAAACGAGACTCAAAATTAACGTCATTTTTCAGCCGCAGCTTTAATGGTGTTGAATTCGTTGGGACGGTCAATAACTTCAGCCTTATTTTCATTTAGTTCATATGTTTATTTTTAAAGCTATAGGTGAAAAATGAAGTCGCTAATGAAACACTAAGACAAAGCCTAAAAGCAATTGTGAAATAGGTTCATTGTGGTTAAAATAAGTGTTATATTCTAAAATCGACCCGTGGTTTTCATCACAACCAAAAGCAGATTCCCTGAATTCACCACATTTGTGTGTTTAGCGATTGAACTACATTCTGTGGAGCAAGTAATATAAAGTGCAGAAAGTAGTAGGTCCCTCACTTGTACCGTTAAACACCGTCTCATTTGATTGAGTAAAGGACAGATTAGATTGATTAAGAGTTCTTTTCTGGTTCAATTGGTTGACACGAGTTATATAGCTGACCTGAAGAAAGCTTCATGAGTTATATATTGTATTTCATCAGATATACTACATGACTAACGAGCTTATCTTTAATGTATGGCTGAAGGTATTGGGATCTACAATCACAATCCTAATCTTTGTATTCAAAAAAAGTTTGTGAAAACACTTGCTTCACTTTGTATATCGACAAAGACCATATAAAAACGGATTAAAATAGAACTTTCCAAATATTTTCCTTAATTTCCTAAATCTCTTCCACCTCTGTGTCCTTACATAGTTGCAACATTCGTCCTTTTGTTCATATGTAACTAGAAGTAAAATTGACTTCTTACCAATATATTTCGCAAGCTCCAATGCAGTATACATATGACTTAAAAAAGCTTCTCAGCTGCCAGATTATTTCATTTAGTTTTCCTTTAAAGCCTGGCATTCTTCTTTAAGTATATATCCTCTCTACAATAATGTATCTAATATGAGATATTTAGTTGTTTGAATTCGATTAGCTTCATAAACTAAATTTGTCATTGTTCAGCTAAACCATTGCTGTAGCACCGGTTGTTTTAAACTGATTATTTAGGTTTACACATATTGAATAATTCTGTTTTCAACGACTTTCTGTGAATTAAAGAAACTTACTAACAGTAACAACAATAATAATAGTAACAGCATTGATTACGAAATAATACAAGTGTGTTAGTAAGCCTTTTTATCATAATACAAAAATTAAATGCGCTAAAAATTGATAAAATAAGTTACCTTTTTACCATGGGAATTCTTTTCTCCCAATTATTGAAAGTTCCGCTAATATATACATCTTTACCACCACCATTCCAACGAAAGACAGTAGGAAGCTTTAAATCAGCAACCTTTTTGATCGGTAAAGTTTTTGCACGATCTCTTGAAATATTATCTGTAATTTGTAGTTGATTCCTATGATAAATTGTTTTGTCATCTGCACAACACAATGGACCGGCGCTACATGGTCTTTCTTTAATAAAGTTTGGAATGAGTTCATCACCACTGGAATTCAATGATGTTATCATTTTTTCAGGTTGCAATAAATTATATAAGCGGTTATTGTTATCATCATTATGAACATCGATATTGATAGGTTCACGCAGACTAGCAGCTCGCATCATTGAAGTAGCTTCATCAATCGAAAGTTCATCTTGATCATCAAGATTTATATCGTCAGTTACTGACATTTCATTATTAGTATAATCAGCTGGAGCAGAATGAGATAAATCCTAAGGGAAGAAATTAGACAGTGATGTTGTGTAACGCATATAGTATAAAATAAGATGATATTATAAAACAATCTGTTAAATATCTAATGAATTCCAAATATTTTCATGTAAGGCTGAACTAGGTCAAGTTTTAAAAAAGTACTGGCTTCTAACTCTGCATATATATATATATATATATATATATATATATATATATATATATATATATATATATATATATATACAAAGAGAGAGAGACAGAGACTATCCAATCGGCTGAAAAAATGTCACATTTAAGAACTATTTTTAGTAGTTATTCAGGTCATTTGAAAGAAATGAGCAACCAAATACAACTGAATGTTGGTTACTGAATTCAAAGATATTTTAGTAACCAGTATTTAACTTGAATTCATTGACCTTGTAAGTAATGCGGGGAAGAAACAAGTGCACATTGCAAGCTGACTGGCTAAGATTAAAATAGCAGTGCGTAAAGATGCTTGAACGCAAATACAAAAGTAACATAAAAGCTGAACATGTTTAAACTCAGTGTATGATTTATTTAACTGGAAACTTAGTAGATGATACTTTTGGTATTAAACAGAACGATGAGTTAACAATCAATCGACTATAGTGGGAATAAATAGATCATAACTAGCAGCAGAATCCGGAAAGCGCATTTCGTTCTTTCTGGAACTCATCAGGATGTGCCCTAATGTTAATAGTGATGTCAATAGTAAGACGTAAACGCAACGTCATTAGCTTCAAACACCAGCAACTGAGTTATAAAGTTCAGGTAGTCCCTAACTTTGACATGTTACCAACCAGTAAAACTACTATGTGTACAAAACATACATCTTAAAATTTCAAAGGAAAATGATTAGAACGAGACATTCCGTCCGAGATGCATGTATGCTAACAAAGACTAGTAAAAGCCCAGTCATGAATATCAATAAAGGTATAACACAAAACCTTATTAATGCTATAATAAAGGAAATGTTTTTTTTCCTGTGGACTAGTCGATTTACCAATACACGTAAACATGAATACAGTAAATGGAAAACCACGTTGACTTGGTACATTTTGTTGTTTAGCAATTAATTCTTCTAAAGAGATCGATGACGCACTCAATTAGACAGAAAAGTTAAGACGGTAACATGTGGCATGGCCTATGGAAGTAAAAGGCAAGATATTAATTAATGAAGTCAGAAAACGTTAGGTTGAGTCACGTCCATAGGTGTCAACCCATCGTTAAAATCAGCGGGATAGTAATCCATGACTGGATATGTTTAGTAACACGGCTCAAAATCGGTCCCAATAGTACATTTACATTTATTTTCTACCTTGACATTCTCCAATCCTATGTGGCTTCCGTGAAGTAAGTACCTATTGTTTAACCTTACGACCTCCTTTGCTTCTTGTATTATCTCAATTTCTCACTATGCTGAATACGTATAACAACTAGAACTGATACACACTAGTCCCAGGTCCTATATTCTCCCTGATTCGAAAGACCGGTGACAGATTGCGTAAAACAAAACCACCAAAAGCCATGAAATAAAAGAATCTGAAGACGTAGTTTGAAACATTTTAGACGCATCCGAATTCGTTTACCATTAAGAATGATCTCAATCAATCAACGATTTACAAGGCAGAACCTGACACGTACGTGCAACGGTTCAAGTTGCCAAACCTCAGTAGAACAGCAAGATAAACACCAAATTAGTAGTAGCAGTAGTAGTTTCATCAGTGATATGAATAAAAGTATGGGAATATAGAATATGATACAGAGAACTAATTCGTGGAAAAGAAGGCATGAAACAATCTTAAGCTCACGAATTAAAGGAACACAAAGAGTGAATGTACCAGTGCTACTGTGACCGATTCTGAGACATGTCATATCGCACGGACTCCACTCAAGTAGTTTGAATTTACCAACACGGCTGAAACCAGCAGTAAGTTACTTCATGGATTAATGTCACGTTTTAGTTTGCACCCCTGGTTTTTATCCATCCTTCGCTAACATCGGTCTGCATTCAATGCTGAGGTAGGAAGTGGTTGGGCATACATAATCCATGTTCCAACCACCTCAGTTGATGGAGGTTCACAACCCTATCAATTGACACCTAATACCCTGTATCTAGCTTCGAAATTGTTTACCTGACAGACTTCGATTTTCATTATCAATACATTAGAAGTAAGATATTTGATTGCAGTTTAATAGTTAACAGTTTCAGATATTATACATTTCGTGATGTGAAACAGGTGTGTATTATGAATTATAAGTATTTAATATCGTTCTATTCATGGTTTGTCAAATTACATCAAAATAAATACAAAGAAAATCAGACGCTTCTTCATACTGGAAATTCAGGCGTTTTATTTCGAGACATATAAAGTCATCATTGCTTATTCATCAGCCTAATAATTGTAAAATGTTTACATACTATATACTAAAATGGTAATTAAAAACTACTTACTGTCAAACTATGAGTATTTCGTCGTTTCGGTGGAGGAATGGAAACACTAACGCCTGGTGGTGTGCAACTTGGCAATTTACAATTGGCATCCCCAGAAAAGCGTCTTTTATAATGAGCTGGAGTATTGCCCATAGTTGAATATAAACACAGATTTACAATTTAGTCCAAAATCTACGGAAAAGATTTAAAAATTTTATTTAGGCAGTATACATTTTGTGATAATGTTACGTGAATTTCACGATTTGTACTTGGAAAGGTACACTATCAGATGATGTTATGAAATAGTATCGGGTGTAGTGAGCAATACATATATTTTAAATCTAACTAGTGATCACTTAACTAACCAAAAATGATATCTCACACAAGTGAAACTAAAACACGGCACACAGCCTACCAGCTGTAATTCAAATGCCCACGTGATGATTGCAACAAATGGTTAGAGACTTTAGGTGATATGGCTCAAAATCGTTTGCAATCGCGTAGGTGCATACACTCCTTGTTTTCCTTCAAATTCTAAGTTTATGAGATTATCACAATTTTCTCTTTACTGAATCATATTTTCTCAAATCTTATCTCCGATCTCTATACCTTTTTATTAGTACTTACTCTGTTACTACCTACTCTACTCTGCGATTTGGTCCGACAATTTAGTCTCTATCTGCTAAGTGGGGCATGGCAGCTTGAACTGGCGTACGAATGTACCAAGTTCTACGTTGTTACTGACTGACTAACTAATTCAAATATATATATATATATATATATATATATATATATATATATGACTTTTAGCTTAGTGGTTCATGTCTGTGAGAGAGAAGTAATGAGCCGTTGAAAACTTTGTTAGATTGCTAATTCAGATTAATCCATTGTCAATGTAATATACTGTTGGTTTTTTAATTTTCTGGACCGAATAGATTAAAACGTTTTCGCCCATATTTCAATATTATTATTAATAATTCTACGCTTTCTTAATGAAGTGTTTATGGTACCATGAAATGTGCCAAAGCCTGAACTGATAAATGGTTATTCTGCAATATAATTCAATTGTGTGTACATAAACTGGAGCAGAAAAACTCATATTTGCTAAGTGCATAAAAACTGAATAAAGAGTAACTTCAACTAAACTTATAGGAACGTTGACAATTGCATTTTATGTGCGTTTTTAGGTGGGATGATCAAAGTCATATCCAGTTAATCCATTGCAGAAGTGTACCCTATTATTTGTAACCAAGACAACGAAATGAAATTAACCAGTTAAAAAGTCCAGCTTGTACAGACTATTTTATAGGTTTCAAATTCAAATTTCCTATTGTTAAGGTAGTGAGGATTGGCACAGTAGTCATGAAGTAAAGCCAGGTGCATAGGGTAAAGGAGTAATGGTCGAACCACTCGATCCAGCACAGTCTATCTCGGCAGCATTTTTGGTTAAAAGATAGTTGTACAAGTTTATATTTGGTAAATTTTGCAGACGGCGCTCACATCACTGAATCAAAACCATCCAGAAGAATATTTTGTTTCGAATCTTTAACCTTCCAACAATAAAACATGGTCTTTGCTTTGGGATGTTGAGCTATAGTATGCTAGCAGGATAAAATTTGCTTTTACTAGATCCAACGAGCTAGAAGAGAAAATCCTCCAGAGTATGTACACAAAATTCAAACCTCATCTAAATATATCAGATTACTTTTGATGTATGCAAGCTGTATTATGTCTGATTCAACTTTCAGGAATAATAATCCCTTTTACATTCAAATAACCAAGTTTATTAGATGTGTAAAGGAACTAAGCTACGGTTTAAAGATCCTGAAGCCTTTGAACTATGAAAAAATTTACAACCATGAAAAGTTACACCTGATACTGATTTGAATCCAGAGTAACAGACCGGGTTTTGTACCTTAGAAACCAAAAACTTCTATGTAATTTTATATTCTGACAACAAATAATTGACAACACTACAATGAAAAATTGGACAGTATATGGCTTTGATTAGTTACTTTGCGGTCGGAACTAACCAAAACTACGTACCATAATATATTAACTATCTTAACCCATATTAACTAAATGTTGTAAGTAACTACTAGTTCTGACTGAGATTATCACTGGTATCGTACCTCAAGATCGTGAAGTTCACTTTTATTATGGCAATAATAAACACTTGTGATACATTCAAGTCCACGTTCTTATAGTCTTAGAATCATATATCGAATGTATCAGTCGTTTGTTATAGGCATCTATGGATTACTTGATCTAATCATCATATTTGCTACTAAAAGCGTGTGCATACTTACAATTATATGTACAAACGTGAGCTGAAACCCTAATAACACGTAACCTAGTAAGAGCTGAGGAATAAGTGTGTGCAGTGGACACCACTACCATTCGGAAATTAACTGAATGATACGAATTAGTAATTACTAATAGGTAGTAGGTTGTTATTAAAATGCTAGAACTTTGGTACACTTATAGCCAGCCACAATGTAATTCAAAAACTATATTATGCAATCACTACTTGAGTTAGGACGAAACCAGTAATATTGTAGATAAGCCCATTTATGGACAGATATATATTTATAAATAAATGAAACTTCTCTACATGTAGAAAATCCACATATAAGTTATTTTGCAACCAGGTGTAAATGCAATTGAGTAACGTTAATTGAATACTTAATACCATCACCTGTTGCCTTCAGAAAGGATATTCCCTAATCCAGAAGACTAGACGTCACAAATTGAAGGAATGCTGATTTCTCATTGGTTAGGTCTTAACGCGCTATTTACGATCCAATATCCAATATCAGTGTGCCGAGCTAGTTTAAAACCGATTGATTTCTTTGTGCTCGCATCTTGAATGTAGCAGTTTGAGCGTCCTGGTCTTTGGTTTCTTCCTGCAGTTGACTGGCTACACAGCCGTTCTCGACCTGGCAGTTTCAGCTGGTATCTTATCAGTATTTCTCTTTCGGTTTCTCCCCTTCTTCCTCTAATTTTTTCTTTTCTTTCTCCATTTCCCTTTCTTTTGACTTCGTTTTTATTATTCATCTTTCCATTTTTCTATTTTTCAAAACACTTGTAATGCACGAGTCTTCGTCCCTACGTGCGATCCTTGATAGTCTGGCTCGTAAGTGAGGCTTAAAAGAATACCGTAGAATAAATAGAGGTTGGGAGTGATAAGGTTCAAAGTTTAGAACTAATATCAAGTTTTTAAGCTTTTGTTCCGCGGTAATTCAGATACACCATAGTGGTACACATATTCATCTAGCGTTCCTTTAAAATGAGCCAAAAGTGGAGGCTGTGGTTACTTTGTCAGGCCGCGAGTTCTAAGTGGAGCGAACTCTTAATGACAAGAAATTTGCCCTCACCTGTGTTTGTGCTTGCTAATTGGTAATATTTCGTGGGTTTCTTCGAGGTTTATTAGCTAGCAGGACGGCCAGTATGCTTTATCTAAATATCAATTAGTGTTTAACTTGTTGTACACACTGATTAGGTCTCCCTCAACGTCTGTAGCTCAGGGTGAACAACCTCGCTGGTCTTAGCTGGTTGGAATGTTGTTTATTTCTAAGTTCGGTAACGCATTTCGCTGCTCACTCTATCCAGAAGGTGTGCATCCATCTTGAGGGTTGGGAGTGCGACAATGTTGTGGTTTTCTAAATGCGGTCTTATGAATGTCTAAAATATTCTGAGGAACAGGTGCGATGTCAGCATGTCCAGCTGCCCACATACTCAGTGCAGCGTCGTGTACGCTTTCGAGATATCCATATGATTGTTTTTACTGATTCCCAACCTGTCGGTGAAGGTTAAACCTAGGTCTCGCTCCATGGAGTTACTAGTTATTCGTTACCCGTCTAGGCGATACGACGGTTGATTACCACCTGGAGTGAGGTGAAGAGACCATTGTCATCTATCCGCTTCTCTATCCTAGCCAGATCCTGTTGTAAAAGTTTAGCATTCTCATCCTCTCTCATAGCTCTTGACAATTTTACATTGTTCGCGTATATAAGAATGGATATGTGGATACATAGTGGGAGGTCATTAATGAAAATTAAGAACAGTAGTGGCTCGAGAATCAAGGCTTGTGCTACTTCAGACGTGGACGGCCTCCAGTCTGGATACACGCGATTCACCCTGCAGGTAATTCTGTAGTTAGGAAAGTAACGGTTCTGCGAGGCCCATTGCTACTGCCTTGTGAATTAGTAGTCAACCAGGTTGGATAGGTACTCCTCCTTGTGAATTGGATGTATATTGTAGGTAAATTGTGGGTGCATTTACGTCCCAAAAAGCTAGAGATTATTAAGGTAACTAAGAAGTAGAGACGGTAGCACGTCAAAGTTAAAGATGTGCACAGTATGATCATATACATAGTTTTTGTTCGAAATTGAACTACTTCACGTTAACGCATCAAATACAATTAAAGAAATAATGCGAGCTAAGTCGTTGGTTGTGAGTTGAAACGTACGCCAAGTACAATGATCATCAAACAGCCTCACAGAAAAAAATAGTGATAGCAGAAATGGATATTTAGAAATCCATATTATGCAGGAATAAAATATGCAAAGATAGAGTTTTTATTTTATCACGCAGATGGATTTGTGTCATACAAATTAAAGATATATCTAAATCATGATTGTCGTACCTAACTTCAGTGGCATTGCATAGGCTTTGTTTCTAAGTCGTACTAACTATCTTTATTTAAATCTTTCAGTAACTGAACAGACTCAGGTATGCTATGTACAAACACTTAACTAATTAAGGAACCAATAACTCTGGTTGGATAGTGTCATTTTGATCAAAAATAGTTGGTATTCTAGAAATGGGAATATGTGTCCTATGTATAATTGGTAGCGTTTAAATTATTGTGGGTTATTTTCTTACTGTTCGGACATTAATTAATATGAAAAATAACATCTGAAGACTATACCAAGCAATTTCGGGGATTTATAGTACTGTCCGCTGTTCATGTAGGTCATATTATAAGGACTTTCACTTAAAAAATACATCGAATGAGTAAATTTAGTAGATATGAGAGCCTTAATCCCTCCTTAGGATAGTGGTTTTGTCAATTGCACGTTTTCATGTTATGCACGTGTAATATGTTAGCGAGTATGTGAAGTATTGATTGCAAAGAAAATGTACAAAGCTAGACTATGTGGTGATTATCAGATATTTGCTAGGCCGATTGTAGCAGACATATGCCTAACCGCATACACACGAGATTTTATTAACTCAGACATTAATTCAAGAAACTAAGATTCCTAGGATTCATCCCTTCTGTCGGCTATTCAACTCACGTTGTGCAGAAACCTGCCACCTTGTCTACTTATTAAAATTACGATTGCACGAGCTGGTTAATCCCCCACAAATATAACAGACATTTTAGCTACTTAAGAACCCTTTAATTTTCATGCGCCTATTGGTGCGTTGAGCCATCAATACTCCACTGTTAACCACTGAAGATGCTTTAAGAGTTTCAGTGGGGACAGCAGTGTTGCGGAACGCATAAAAACAGTGGAGGTAATTGAATTCTTATAAAAGGTTGACTCTTACACATACTTGTTATAGCACATTTGGTTGAGAAGCTGTGGTGACTTACTTAGCTATCCAAAATCAACAGCACATTATACAATGCTTTCAACTAGTAGTCTTCACAAAATGCTAACCACAAACGAAAGTACTTACATCTAATCAAAACTTTTATAATCCATGGAAAACGCGACAGCAATTATTCTTTTTTGTTTAGGATTTACGATACGTGAGAAACAAGATAAACAAATCTTCTGATACGTTGTCATATGTAGCCACGACTGCGGCTAGTGAAACTGATATCAATTATTAACAGTTGTTGCTGTAACAGCCAATGTACATGAAATTATATAAGCGTGTCCATTCTTTTCAACTTCCTAAGAAGTGGCAAAAGAATCTATTACACTTTGTAACGGTAACCAAACGTCTAGAAGCCTGGTGCTGGAAATAAAACTAGACGAGCTTCCACATAAGAACCACCTGAGTTTAAATCAAAAGAAATGAATTCTAAATAATGTATTTATTGACCTGTCGAGCAAATATTGTTCTATATAATGAATTATTAACGTTTCGTTACAGACATTCAATACTGTAGGCACCCAGTCTGAAAACAAGTGCTTAACAACCAAAACAAAGGTGTGAGCCAAGGAAAATAGCGGAAGCGAAGATAAACAAATTGAACACAATAAATAAGACAAATAAGTTTGGAGGAGTTGGACAAGAATGATTCACAAAATTATATAATCCTTAAGTTTGCCGCAACACACTTTTTTCTTATATACGATATTTCGAAGGAGGAATAATGATTATTTATGCTGATAGTTTCGGGGCATGCTGTTTAAGCAGCCATTAAATTTTAATGAACTTGTATGTAAAAGTTGCTGCCAAGTAAGCGTTTTTTCTGGTCTAACCTAATCCAGGATATCGGGCAATCGATAAAATTCCGTTTAGCATTGTAAATGTTAAAGATATATCGACACATTACTACGACTAAATATATATCGTTACGAAAGGCTATCAGACTTATTCACATTCACCGAGATAACGTGAGGTCTTTTTTATCATGCCTGCTTGCTTTAATCATCTCTCGAGTTGACTAGTAGCTTCTTCTTTAAAAGTTTCAGCCGCAACATTTTTTCTGCTTTAGTTGGTCTTATTTTATCCCAACTAATCAGGTTGTTTCGGAGAGAATGATTTTACTGTGCATACTTTTTCTGGTGAGCATTTTGTGACTGGACACTGGGAAGTTGAATTTAATAGTGCTTGCTTTAGCCGGGATTTTTGTTGTCATAAGGTCATTCTGTAGATCTTTGGCATCGTCTTCGCTTTATATTACTCTTCTATCATTAAGATATCCGCAAATATTGGGGTCAATATATTTTTCTCGTCCGGAACATTAGTTATTGAGTGGATTGGAACACAGTTAATTACATAAGATCTGTTGAAGGGATTGATGGAATTTTCAGTAACGTCTAGAAACAATATTCTTGTACCGGGGTACCTAAGAAAAAACCACTTAATCCTAAGGGTTTAAATCAAATGTTCTTCTAGCCAGCTAGCACTTCTTTATCTGTAGGAATTTTATATACCTAGGCTCGTACTTAGTTGAACTGGTGATCCATTACTACTAGACATGAAGGCGAGTGAACTGGAGGCTTCTCCCATTCTATCTACAACTATCTAAGGCTATTTAAATGTTTGACATGGCGTCCGTCATTTTTGGTTACAGTGTGATGGGTTATCAAGATCCTTCCAGGTACTAGATATGATTTCATTAGATGCAAAAGGCCTAGAGCTGTACACTGTTTACAAGTTACTAGCATATAAGTACTGCCCACCAAAACGCATAACTTTACATACATATTTGTGCAGAAGAGTTTCAAATACTCTGGATAACTGGGATGGTAATAAGTTTGTTCAAATAAGAGTGGTCATCATATCCCGCTACTTCCTCAACCCACACAGTAGCGAATGAACTGGGCTAACAGTATAATAGGTCCTTAATTCATAAATAACTGTAGTTTGTAGAAAAAATTTTGATGAGTGGCCTTATTCTAAAGTTTTTAAAGTCGAAAGACACAGTTGACACATCTTTTCCTTTATTTTTAATCATGGTGTAGATTTGTTTGGTCTTTTAATAGAAGGGTACTACGCAGTAATGTTTGACATTTCAGATAATTTTAAACGCAGGGGAAGAAGGGTTTTATTTCCATTTCTAGTACTGTTCGAGAACATATTAGTAGGGACCTTGATCGTTAAGCAATTTTGCTTTCCAAGTGCCTTAATGATGTTTGTATAACAAAGATTGCACCCAGGGTTTCACTTGATAGCATTATGACAGATTGGTAGTCACCTGTGTTCACTTAACGAATTATCAATAATTTTTGGGTTGAAGCGTGCTTGGCCACCATTAGTAAATGAACCAAAGAGATCTTTTAAATATACTTATTTTTCTCAGCAAAACTTTAAAGAAACTCTGTAGGATCAATTTTGTTAACAGTAGCTTATTTTTTCTTGTACAGCCGCTTTTGACATAGAATTTACCTTAGTCGTGAAATTCATTTTATTCATTATACAAATTTTTAGAAGAATAAATTTAGGAAACATGCCTAGGAAAGCATCGTCGAATAGCATTTGGAATAACCGGATGCCCAAGAACTTTGGATTTTCGATATTTTAGTGGCGTCCAGGTAGATAATCTTAGTCGATTTGTTGGGATGATTTCCATTGAAGTTAATTTCTCGTAGAGAGATTACTGAGACAATCTCGGAGACTAGACCATACAATTTCATAAGTGTTTAGATTTGATTATTATTCTGAAATTTAGTAAAGTATTCACACCAGTTCACAGACATGGTCATTATAATACAGGAAAGTTAACTCCTACATAATAAAACAAAGTTTTACAGAAATAAGTGCCTGAATAGCAATAACATTGACAAAACACTAGATTCTTATGCAAGGAGGTTAAATTTAGGCAAGAAATCCGTCAACCATCAACTGGAAGATACTTTGTAATCCTAGGTTTACAGGGGTACGTGGGTAGAGAACAAATATTGATATATGCGGTCAGTTCAAGTAAAGGAGTGTCATAAACGTAACACTAAGAAGATTTAAATAATAGGTGGTCGTTTAAAATAGCCAATTTCAGCGTCAAGTACGAACATGACCTTGTGTGAACAGCATTTCGCAGGAGAACAGTGGAGTTCGTAAGTATCACATCAATGTATCATGAATAGACCACAAAGACGCTCTTCCTTTTCAGCGTAGATTCTAGGTGATGATGTCAACATGAAACGGTAGTTGAAAACTAAAAAGATAGAGAAAAAAACAGGCACTAGAACGATTGGAAACAAACTGTCAGTTGAAGACATCTGTTCACAGTGGAACCTAAGGTGTACCTGTTGCATTATATGAAGTTAAATTGTTATTTCTCTTTATTTCTGAAAAACATCGACTCACACTAGAGATAACTATGTTAGATTTTAGATCTATTCTAGGATAAAGAGATGAGGGAAGTATGGTATAGGTAAATTAAAGGTATACTACATCATCTCCAAGAAAGTTATAGGCATTACGAGATTCCAGAGCACTATCTATTAGGAAGGAAAATGTTATATTGACTGTAGGTGGTTGATCAAAAAGCTCTTAAGACCTGCAGGTAATTTTTTTCAGAAGTGTTATTAACAAAAACTAAATACCAGAATATCCACTGATAAATGTACCCCATTCTACATAAGTTGTATTTAGTTGCAGTTACCGGTATTGTCTAAATAGAGGTTTATTGCGAATTTAAAATGTGACAAGGAGCTGTATTGTCGTAGGCTTTCTTGTAACCAGTTTCAAAGATTGGGATAGTGTGCAACAAAGAAAAAAATTGTAATTTATTAGTGGCTTTCTGCACTCTAACCAGAGAATTTCGGTTTCCCAAGTCATTCTTACGTTTTCGAGCATATGTCAAAGCAGTACAATCTATAATAGTTTTCTTATGAAGAATTTAATAGTGTATCGTAAGATTACGTTTAATCCTTCCATTTCATAATGGGTCTAATTTCCAAGCAAAGTATCTATCATTATAGGGTCGGGCATGGGTTAGTAGCCTAGTAAGATACCGCTAAATATTCTCTATTTCCTACCGATCTAGTGAACGCATACAAGTATATATGATTGGGTAGTACTGAAGCAGAGGTTTAACATAGGTTTTATAAAGAATAACTTTAGATTCGTTAAAATGATAGTTACGATTAATAAAATCAATTAGTCTGAAAGCTTGTTGAATAGTTAAATTTGTGCTTACATGCTATAGCTGTATAAACGCTATTAATAATGTTGTGGTTGCTTCCATGGAGTTCCATTTCAGAATACAATACGTATAGGTTAGGATCATTTGTGTAGACCAAATCAAAGATACTAAAGAGTCTAGTGGGACTACAAACACAGTGAGCTCAACCACCTAGTCGCAAATGTTTGATAAATGAATAGTAACGTTTTTGTGCCCTAGTCAGAAGTCATGAAGTTTCAGGTATGTCGAAATCTCCACAAATAAGCTTAGTTATTATAGGTGGTGATGATACTGATGTAAATATACTTGTTATATATTCAATATTTCTAAAATAGGCTTTTAAACGTTAGTACGAGCAACTAAATCGGCTGGATACAGACCTTGTAGGTTTCGAGAAAATTCAGATAGATTCTTGTGCTATGTTTAGCCTTGAGACATCACGCAGTATCCAGTATATCTTTACATTGACATATATTGAGTAATCTTTTTACCAAGTCCACTTAGGTTGTCACTACGGTTGAGATTACAATTATCCGGAGGTATATCTATATCAAAGGTGTTCGAAGTAATCTATACCTAAGTTGTCAAGGTAAGTGAGCGTTTACGAAGAGATGCAAGCATAACTAGGTCAGCCATTTTGTTACGTAACGAACCAGACTAACTAGACGCAGGTTGAATATGTCACTGTATTGGTCAAAATTATTACGAGTTTAATTTCCATATAAACCATAGTTAATATGAGGCAGACAAAATGAGACATAAGATGTTATTAACTTTTGGTTAGCCCATCATTTATTTTTAAAATAGGTTCATCAATGGCTCCATCGAGTTTATTTGGGCTTGTTGGCCAGTGGGAATAGGGAAAATATTATGACTTACGAGGGGCTTATTAGACTAAGCAAGTTACATATATCATGCACGTTTGTCAGTGGTGCTCTGAATTGGACAAATGAGTCCACTTTTCTATATTACTGGGACGATCTGACTGAGGCATCGTTTGGCTTTAGTTTGCAACTGATTTTATAGAGATCAGTGAATGCTGAGTTTAGATATGATTAATGTAGTTGTTATGTACACTATGACCAAAAATGTTTATTTTTGGTTATCAGAATAATGACTTAATGTGTCACGTTTTATTGTCCCAAGAGTGATGACAACCGTAGACAGTATCATCTTTAACAGGGTAAAAGGTTGAAATACCTTTACCGTTGACGTGGAGCTCTAGACGCAGAGCTAGGTCGTTTACTCCGTCATTTTTTGTCGAATGGTCTTGTTACAATTTCGACAAACTATTATTCAACGATGACACTGTTTCTTTGGGTATTATAAGTTTGCTGCAAAAAACTAGCTAAGAGGATTAATTTATTTAGGTTGGTACTACCTTTGGGTTTCGGCTGTTTAGGGCGTGGTGGTTAGTTCGTACATGGCTATTAGTCAGGACCAGGATGCGTCAAGTGCCCCTTCGGGATTATTTGAATTTAGATTTAGGTTTAGTGTGGTCAATTCGTAGAAGGATCTTTTAGAGACTGGCCCAAATTAGCTAAGAATTACGATATAAGGATGATAAAGTACAAATCGTGTCTAAGAATGGTGAACCTTTTATGTAGGCGTGTGATTCTAGAGTTTTAGAAGACAACTGTTTTGTTCATGACAAGAACAAACTATCACAAAATATTCGCACTACCAATTCTATCCTAAGGTTTAAATGACTGATCACTCATATCTAGAATTTAAAGACCTGAAACAAATCTTCGACGATTTACCACTTAACGTCGAGTTAATCAGCAATGGCTTATTAGGGTTCTAAAACTGCAAAAACTACAATCATGTACTTTGCAGCAAAATAAGCCGTGAAAAAAGATCCTGGTTTAAAACTGATAATTTTGATACCACTAAATTAAATTGTTCTTTTCTTTTTATTCCATATATTCTTCTATTTCACTGTGTCTTCGAGTTTGTGATCTGCTCTCGTAAAGAATTAGTCTTCTTTGAGCGACTTACTCCAAACGCTGGATAGGAACGTAATTAATGCATCAATAACTCATCGTTCAAGGCCAACCCACATAGATTAGATCTTTTAACCGAATTTCAAATACTCAGCCTTATCTCGTTTCTGGATAGTCGCTATGGTTCATTCTGCTTACTCACAGCCATTTCCTGCGACTACAGCGCCACAGACGAAAAGCGCGCGGTTGTTTGTTGAAAATGTTCTACAATACACAACATATCTCTAGTACCCTAGTACTGCAAACACCGAACCATGTTACTGTTGGCTTTGTAATTAATAAGTATTTTCAAATAGCATAATCTCCATTACAGTGACCCTCTGCAAAATCCCTGTTAATAACAGACCATATCATTCTGATTATGCCTTTAAATAGGTATGCTCTCATGTACAAAATGTTACTTGCAAAATAAACTATTATTATTACTGAGAATAATTTGTGCGAATCGGTGCTCAGTAGACTCGAATTTGGATCATGACTGACAGACTGAATCAAGGCCTACTTGGAACTAATCAATTAGATGTACCTACATCCCACATTTGATGTTAACGCAGGGATTTAAACTCATTCCGTTTTGTTACAAGTGCCATCACGTTCACTACTAAACTACTGAGTCCAGACAGTCTTACTTTTGCACCGAATGCAACGAACTGGGTTCGAACTCCTGTGTAAATATCAACACTGGGATGCAGGTACATCCAACTGACGAGTCCCAGATAGGACGAAACGCGTGTCCTGGATTTCTTATGCCATTCACAATCCAGCTTTTACAATACTTTATACTCAGTTTAGATACTACTAAAATTTGTCATAAAAGCTAAATACTCCTGGCTCTCTTTACTACGTAGCATTATTGATGCTGACCTACAAATTAGAAAGACTCCATGGATAAACCACTTGTGCTTTTGGTACTTCTGTTGACTATTAATATAATAAATATATTATTATCATTGATAACTAATAATTATAAGATCAAATTGGCTTTTTTTTCAACTCGAAAAAAGTAGCATAATTTCTAATCGTATAAAGACATAAAACGGGGTAGAAGACTGCACTCTCAGGATGACAACCTAAAGAACATAACCTAACGCCAACTTAACGATTGATGACAAATCATATGTCCCACGGTGAGACATAGACTAAAAGTCAACTAAACTGGACTACCCACTATCTTAATACCCGCTTCTTGTAGGGTACATCCAAGCGCAGACCCGATTAGACAGTAGCTGTCATGTTAAGGTCACGGAGTAGTCAATTATGAAACATTGTCATAGGATGAAAACACGCTTTTTTACCGTAATAATAACCCTAGATTACTTACAAAACACATTTCCCGGTCTGAGAAATAAGGCAAGAAATTGACGGTTGAGGAACACTGGAAGAATATGGTATCGACAGTATACAAAACCATATCTAACTGTTTCATCACTGATGAGACAAGTGGGTTGCTCTGATTGGGATGATTTTTTCATATTTAATAGTCTTACAGGTGCACTAGATATATTTCTATCAAATTATTGACTAGTGTTTAGATTTCATTGCACCCATTAAACCAAGCAATATAATTAAGTCAAATGATTCGTACTAACGGCTTCACTGCCATAAGAAGCTTATACACCTACAGAAGTGCTATTTTAAGTCAAATGACTTCTCGGCACTAGCAGAAATTACCGGGACTTTTAAACAACTATAAAACACCATTCGGTTGAAGGCGATTAAAGAGGAGTTATCAGTAATACACAGTAACTCCAAGGTACAAAAATTGGTACGGCTGTTCAATAAACTCCACAAAACTTCCCGGAATAATGATATTCTCTTGATTTTAAGAGATGAATTAATGATTAACGAACATTATATTATACCCAACCTGTTCAGCGATTTCTTTGCTAACGGAGGTAAACCCATGGATAATATTGAGGTAGACATTATCAACTCGGCAACTAACCATATGGGATCAGTTTCCTTCAACTATGACCACATCTGTAAATCCATTAACTTACATAGAATGTTAAATAATTATGAATTAGATGATCCTGATATCTATTTACTTCAAAGTCGGTGAGCCTAATATCCCATTAATCTTACTAAAACTGTTTGACATATCCTTAAAAATAAGTACTTATTCTAATAGATGAAATATTTTTTACATTCGCCCTTGATATAAATCAGACGACAGGACAAGCTTGCACAACTATGGGCTGATAAATATCATTCGTTATCTCTAGAATAATGAAAAAACTAGTATATAAATAAATGTCTGATTATTTACTCTTCGAGAAATTTATCTCTGATTCCTACAATGGTTTTACCAAAATAGATCTTATATAGCTTGTCATTTCAAATTTTTGATTTAGTCTTTACTAAATGAAGCCTTGGGCAGTTGGTATTAGCATTAAACTCAGACATATCTAAAGCTTTCCACATGGTTGACCACAGGCTTCTTATAATCAGAGTCTCCTCCTACGGGATTAGGAATCCATTGCTTCCATGGTTAAACTATTTTTTTAGTCATCGATATCAAATTGTCAAAATAAACTTCACTGTCTTAAAGGTAAAACCTATTACAAGTGGCGTTATGCAAAAAAGTGTTTAAGGCTTCAGCATGGACAAACTTTTTCTGTACACAGATGATCTTAAGATAACGTAGTTTTTAACACATCGATACGTCCTGTTATATTGACAGAGGAAACCAGATAATCAGGGAATAAGTCTTTATTTTATGTCGTGAGCAGGAGACAGTGGAGCGGGATCCTAGTCATTCGAACTCATAATGGTTCTCAACACTCAATAAAAGATAATAATAAATATTATCCCAATGAAGAATAAGGAAGTAAGCGAATACTTGAGATTTATTTTTTTAGCGTATGCTACAAGTTTGAAGTTAACTGTTGACTAGTCAACCTCAGTTGCTACATACTCATTCCCTTCTCACAAATTTGCACACACACCCAGTACCGCGACTGCTAAACTCAAAAAGGTCGCAGTATGGTGCTGAAAATAGAATTAGGACTATTACCTGCTTTTTTGACTCTTTAAAAATCTGTTTATAATTTCTTTTCTTAGTGTCAAACACATATATATATATACACATATATACTAATTTACATTGGCATTTTACTCTGAATATTATTTTTCCATGCAAATCAGTTTTACTTATTGTATGTTTATACTCATTAGACGCAACCCAACATAACATGGTCTCAGTGTGGTGCTCAAAATGGAAGTTAGATGTTGATTTTTCTACGTGTGGTCGGATATGTTTTGGAGATAAGTGCCTCAGTTTTGATCTCTACATAAATGGTAATAAATTATTTAGGCTTTCGTCAATAGTCGACTTCGGACCTAGGTACTCTTATAATCTACCCTTTGCAGAACAGGTCAATATGCAGACATCTAAGTAGCATCGACTTCTGGGTTGCATACTACGTAACTTTAATGACTGGTGTTCTCGTATTCTGCCATATAAAGTTTGTGTCTGGCCTTACTAGAACACTGTATTTCATTTTAAGTAATGTTTCCATCAAGTATAAACTGAGACTAGAATCTGTCCAGAGTCACTTCAATCTTCGTCTTCTTGAGGCTGATCGTACACTGGACTATAAAACTAGATGCACTAAGTTCGGACTAGATACTTTATGGAGGCGCCGACTCAAGCTAAACCTATTTTTCTTTGACACTATACTGAACAAATTAGCGACTTCATCGCCTGATACAATTCAGCTCGAGGAACCTTCTGGCTATAACCTACGTAATTCAGTTTTAAAAATAAAATTATCACATTCTAGATCTACTCTCTGTATGAATTATTTTACAAATAAATTCTCCAGAATCTGGAACGATTTTCCACAAGCCGTTCGGGAAACAGATCCACTCTCTTTATTTGTACGACATGTTGGCAATTTCATCTCTTCTGATATTTCATCAAAAGTGTTTACACCAACTATTATTTCTTGCTCCACTAACGAAATAATAGGGACTCTAAACGTGTGGGCATTATTCACCTGTCTTAATCATATGTCAGTGTTCTTCCCTTTTAGTCGATTTGTAAGCGTATGTGTTGTGTTGTGTCTTCCAATGCCTGTATGAATACTAATTTTTACTCATTCGTTTCAGGATACCAGTGTCGTTGTTTTGTGTTCCTTTCGCTTTCGCCTTTTTTTTAGTCGTAGATGATAACGCACAAAGCAAGTATGGAACCTACTGTCACAATACTACTGTCCTCTCTTCTACAACCAAGTTCCAAGGAATAGAAAAAAAACGTATTAGCCTTACCATACCAACAATCACAAATCAATCCTATACGTAACCAATATCTCTTTTTATCTTTTCGACATTATGTACACGTATGCACTACCTCTTAGTAATCAAGAAACTACCTACCTGATACCATACTGCCATTTTCCAACAGTCACAGTTATCCAAGGACGTATTTAAAAAATAGAGTAAAATAAAGTAAGATATTAACAATGAAAATGAAAAATGCCACAACCACACGACATCAAGGCAACGAAAACAATTCGTATATACTTGTTCATCATAAAGGTATTGGATATTGGGTCGGTGAGATTGAAAATAAAATGCCACTATTAGCTTTTGGTCTCCACACCGAGGGATATTCAGTTTGTTTGTAGCGTGATCGAGATGGAGGTGGGGCTTCTAACGGATACTCAAACACTCCCATTTCCTGACTATCCGGACATTGAAAAAGCCTACGTCTCTCATTTGTCATCACACGACCAACCGAAAGCTTCAGAACCACTGGTATATTGCAATTTAATTCATTTAAAGTTGAAGAAATTAGGATCTTTGACACAGGAAATCCAAAAAGCCAGAGAACATATCAAAACATCTTTGGATCGTGTAAGTGTACTTGACTTGCGGCGAGTTGGGAGATTACATACATTGTGTTGGTTACTTATAGGTGCTCAAAGTCTATAATATTAAGAGCACTTTTGTATTAATGTGTGTAGGATTATAAAATTAACAACTTAACAGTTTCAGGTATCTGTAGATTTCGGCTGTATTGTGTACCTGCAAAACTTCATTCAGGCGAAATAAGTTACGTGTTAGATATGTAGAATGTTGGTCAACATAAAGTGTTGTAAAGTGGTAACTTTAGAGATATCAATACAAACTGCCCTTAAGTTCGTTAAGGCATTCGCTTACTCCTAAGCTATGATACACTTTTGTGTATGGATAAATTGATGAACTTTTATTGTAACGGCGTGAAATAGTTTGTTTCTGTTCTAGTTTCTATGTTAAATTAGCGAGTATGCTCACTAATTGTACACAGTTCAAGTCAGTACTTTTAACTAATATATTTACAGGTCGGTTAAACGGGAAATGAAGGATAGTACTACTTATGATGCATAATGTGACGTTAAAGATGCCTAAAGTTGTCTTATCGCTGCTTACAATCTAGGTTGGAAGATAGTTTGGTGACCAAACAATCGCGTATCTTCCATTATCCGGTAGTTACTTGTTTTGTACTAATTGGATGTTGTATATCACATCATTAAAGATCATTGGGTGTATTCAAAGTGATAGTTTCTGTAAAACCCGCAAAACAAAATATTTTACCAAAGCACCACGTTTATTAGTTTTTAGATATTATTTTAATGTTGTATTCTTTTTAAGGTGGCTGTCTCTCGTCCGTTTGATGTGGCACGTCTTGATGAACTTGAAAAACGTAAGTTGCTTCTACTCAGTAACATTTTACTTATCGCAATGTATTAAAGTTAACAGTGTAATGTCAAGAAACTATTGTTTAGTGATACGAAAATGGCATCATCTAGAGTACATTTGGTGACGTGTTAATAAGTGGACCAACTAATTAATTTTTTATTCTTGAATAGTAATTATACGCAATGTGAACTCCACATCTCATTGCCTGATTTTTTTAACTATTGTATGTTCAATTGCTTTTATACGTGGCAACTTCTCCTTTGACTCTAATATCTTGTAATCCGCGTGGATTGCAAATTTCTTATTGACGCTCATCCTTACGGCTTTTCTTTAACTATTTGGTAGCTTATCATAAGACGTAGCATTTGATCATTACTTTTAAGGCAGCTAAGCCTTGGTATTTTTGTACGCATTTAGCACGACCATCGGTTTTTTAATTTTCATCAGCTGCAGCAGGAAGTTCTGCTTCTACTCATGCAGCCTAAGCAAACGTTTATTGCATTAGTTCACTACTTCTATTTCTTGCCTTAACTAATCTATTATTACTTGCTCACCGAAACCAGACAATCATACCAAGTAAACAGTGGCATGACAAACGGAGTTGCTGTAGCTGATGTAACTTCACATATGTATTCTTGATCTGATTACATGATGATACCAAGAGTCTCCTTATATTGTAGTCATGTTAACAAATATTGACAACTGTCGGTAGCAACTATACTATTAGAACGTTTTACAGGTGGTAACCTTCGACATTAGACTGATAATCTCCCGGTGAAGAATCATTGGTGAAAAGATATGAACGTTACCACTCATCTGTAAAAAGTTGACAGATTTCAGCTCAAGCTAAAATTTGGACGTCGGAATACTCTTGTGCACGTACATTCATCTTCATTCTCTTAGGATACATTAATATTACAAGCTAATACAAACTGATTTTTAAAACAAACGACCTTATTTATGAACTCGGTCATTATCATCTTGTTTCATAGTCATCATTGTTATCCCTGTTTCTGTTTGCTGAGTATTATTTTCACTCTATATTTGTTTAGTCGTTACCAGTCTTGTTAACCGTATATCAGACCTAGAGTCACGGATAGGCAGCCTGAAGTCGAATAATGATACCTGTGACGTAGTCAAAGACAAACCAGATGCAGAATCAGATCTTTTTGCTTCGGACAGCGAGGTACGTGTTCGCAATTTCCTGAATTCCTTCAGGACGATAAGGAAGCTGAGCGTATCAGGAGTGAAAGAGAGGCAGAATACCTTGCGAAAAAAGCTTCAAGTAAGTTGTTTTGGCAGCAGTAGCAGCATTTATTTGCGAAACTTGTTGTTGTACATGTAGATCGTAGGAAAACTAGATAAATCAAAATAGAATGAGTCCACGAAAGCATAGACGGTTAAGCTAGGCTGCACAGACAACCTAGGTAGCTCTTTGTAATAACTATGACCAGTGTTTGGAGACAAATGACATGTCCGAAAATCACCCCGAGTGCCTCAAACATTGCGCACTTTTAGAGAGATCAGAACCTGTAACTTCTGGCTTTTCCGATCCTGATCCCAACGCTTCCCAAAATACCGTTTAAGACCTAGTATTAAAATTCTGAATTTTCATGCACTGCATGATGGCGTAGTTGTGCGGTGTTTTTGTGCACTTACTGCAATAAAGTAGAGTTCGGAGTAGTAATATGATCCATTGTTCATTTTAAATTTAGTCATGGAAATGGCGGAAGTCACTGACTTTAAATGTATGACGTGGAAATTAAAAAAAAATTGCAGTTTTATCGCGCTTACTACTGATGTAAAAATTTTGCAAAGGCGTATAAAACATCCCACTAATTAACACCGACTTTTTTGTTTAGAGCCTGCTATCGTGGCAAAGTCTAGTATCGTCCTCGATGTGAAGCCGTGGAGTGATGAAGTAGATATGGAGGAACTCACATCTTTGGTTAGAAGTATCCAAGCCGATGGCCTTTTGTGGGGTTCGTCTAAATTAGTACCTGTCGCCTATGGAATAAAAAAGCTTCAAATTTGCTGTGTCGTTGAAGATGACAAGGTCAGTTTGTACTAGGAGTCAATTTTATATTGCATAATTAATCCACTGCTTAAACATATTTTTAGGTAACTTCGTATTGCGTAATGTTTTTTAGTTGCAAGTAGCTCCATTACATTTTTAAATTTACGTCTATATACAATCTAATAACAAGATGGACTCAACTTGTAGGAAAGATAGTCAGTTAAATATGATATCTATACTCAAATTTATATTTCTATTTACTTTCAGGTAGGGACTGACTTTCTTGAAGAATCTATATTGAATTTTGAGGACCATGTTCAATCTGTAGATATTGCATCATTCAACAAATTGTAATAATAGACCTAGTTATGTACTATGGACCAAATCAATAAACTTTTTTCATCTTCCGATAAATGTTATTTTTACTAATGTTGATGATCTTATTGTTGCAAAATGGGAATGATATGTTAATTCTATGTAATGTCTTCCCGCCGCAATATACAGTCAAGACTCGCTTTATGCAATCGAAAATGACTTTCGAAAGAAACTAAACAACGGCTGTCACTGATAAAATAATTGTGACAGTGACTAAATGAAACTTAGGCCTGGTCCTTGAAGATGACTCAATAGTATGTAATGTAATATCCTGTCACTGTATGCAAACGTTCCGTATTTCCCCACAGAATGTTGTTACTGAACGCCCTACTTCCGTACTTAGGAAGAATAGTGTTGAATTTCGGTTGCAACGTGTTATACTTTTGTCCGAGTAAAATGAGTCCATGTCAGAAAATAGTCAAATAGCCTTATCACGCATGACATTCCATAGTCAATTTTTTCAACATGGATACCGTGCTTCTCTTCGAAGAAGATTTAGTACTTATTTGTCCAATGATTAGATAAGGCATTTCGTTCTAATTGAATGGAGTGTATATTTTTAAGAAGACATTCATTTTGTCACTCAGTATTACGAGTATCTGAAATTTGTTAGAAAAGTGTTCAGTAAAATGTGGAATACAATACAATACTGAAAATGTTGGTCAAACTAGTCATCTTCTGCAGATTATAATTCAATTCACAGCAACAACTTTATTAATTCCCTTCCTGTATGAGAGTCTGGTAGTAATTCGAGATAGTTTGCTTAATCCATATCTATGAGCAAACCACTGTTGATTTTCAGTTAATTTTAAATAATTTTTAATATCACGATCTAACGGTGCAATGACTATAATCATTAGTAATCAGACATGAAATTGGACAGCAGTATTTTTGTGCGATGTCTGTAGAATCAATCAGTTGCATTTTGTTGAATCGTTTATCGAATGCAGACTTTTTACTAATCTAAAAATCCATTAGTATATTGGGAAACAAAATATTGCTAATGAACGTCATATTTAAATGCTGTCATCAAATTAGTCGGTGCGCGTTCAGTGTATACTTTAAATTCATTGGTGTTTGACCAGCTACCTGGTTGAAATCAGCACCATTATCGTAAGCAGTAATTATAGACGATGAGTGAAATGGCTCAGAATAAGTAATAGTACAAGTGCATTCATTTTTTATCCTCACATCGATTCTGAGGTTTCGAAGACATTTAATAGAATTGGACTGAACAAAAGCAAAATCAATATTTTCTATTTATTGCCAACGGATGCAAAAAAATTTTTACGGTAAAGTAGTAAACAAAATAAAGTTTCTCATTGAGGATGAAGAATATGGAAGCAAAAAGCGATTAGCAAAATAATACTGTTACAATCAAACATTTCTGTAAGTTATACATACAACAACCAGCTGATTTCTTTTCGGTTGGACAGTCTTACATGACCGACGCTATCATACAAGCACGGTCGCAGATAATTCGCAATATACTATTATAGCGTATCGATTCACTTCTGGCTTTTAAATATAAATAACTGAGCGAATAAACTAAAAAACAGAAAAATCCAGTTGTAGTAATGCACAACTAGCGCATAATTTAAATATCGATGAACCGAATTTTATTTCGCACAAGTTAGGAAGCACAGCATTTGTTAGTATTCGTCACAGATAAATTTGTGTTATGTACTATTATAAGCCATGAGACGCTGGATAGTTGTTTCGTTCTAGTGTAGGACACCTAGGTAGTGCTCACTTACGGCCCCTTTAGGAATTGGACTTAAAGCATTAGAGTTTCGAGTCAAACGCTTAACTATCATCATCTGGAATGGCGTGCATTGGTAAGATTCCCACTTCAATTTGTTACGATTTTCGCGTGGCTTGGTTTTGTATGCATATACATTAATGAGTGACTAAAATATACGATTTAAACTGGACTTATCAGGTCTTGTGATCTTCCTTCTCTGGCTGGGGGTGGGTTGACCGTTGGTTGAGAATATCTGGTAGTTATTAGGAAGTCGTGCAATGTTCGGCCTTTCACCGAAGTCACACGTTCATTGGATAGAGAAAGGATTTATCATTCAGAAAATCTGCCCAACCCAAGGACAATAAAAAGCCAGATAACTCTGTGTAGTAGGACGTACATTAGTAGTTTTTGGTAAGATTTGGTTGAAAGCAATTATGAAATAGATATAATGTTGAATCCCTCATTATGTGGATCATTTATAGACGACACATAAATATTAAAAATATTAGTTAGAAGCTGTTTAATACGACCGAGATTTAAGCTTTACATTACTAGTAAATTTAATGTAAACTTACGTCTTCAGCTTGAAAGACAGCTCGTCCATCTCGAGTACGTTCTTGTGCTTTAAATGTCTCGAAAACAGTGGATAATCGAACCAATAATAAAATGTAATCATCAAATGATATTCGACCTTTTTCATTTGCATATCGACATGCAATAGCTTTGTAAATCATATTACTTACATGAAAACCTAATGCGAAATAAAGAGTATTCGTATGGAATTAAAACCAATTATCAAAGGAATAGGCTATATATTCTTGTGATACGTCCATGAGATTTTTTATACAGAAAAAAGAGATATTTAAGGAGAAATTCTTTTCAACGAAATCATATATATATATATATATATATTACCTGGTAAATAGTGGATGTCAAATTAAAATAAGTGCTTTCTCTGTTGTGTATAAAGTTTCGACTAGTGTACGAAAGAAGAAAGATTATAGATCCTATACTTAGCTGATATCATCCGAATAAACTCCACAAAACTAAACCTATGCATCCAAAAGAGGTGTATGTAGCATCTGTTTACAATAACCCACGGCTGGGTCACCCTTTCCATGAACTCATTGAAGGCTACAACGCCACAAACTTCCTGTTATCTCTACTAATCCGACATAACATTACGCTTATTGCAAATCACCTTGTTCATATAGCCTTATTTATTTTATTATATTAAATGTAACCGAACACTTAAAAAATCATTTTTTTTCTTGCCTCTTTTAAATAAACCACAAAAACGATTAATTTTAGATATATTCAAACGGTAACTGATGCGAAAGTTTGCCGTTTTAGCATCATATATCACTGTATAACTACCTAGTTCACACATCAAGTCTTATTTTGACAATTATGTAATGCAATATTCATGAACTTATAACTGTAAGAGTCTGATGACGAAGTTATTGAAGACAATTATTTGCTGCTAGGATAGTTCTGAATACTCAATGGCAATTTCCAAACTACTAAAATATATCTATCTATTGAAAAAAGGATATGAAGTGTATCACGAAATGTTTAGGAAGTATGTTATAAAGGGTTGAGTAACAAACTAGACGTGAAAGAATAATGATATGAAAAAAATTGTTCACTTGAGAGTTGTGAGAGATGATAAAGAAAGAAATTAGAGACATGGGACTATAAGAGTAGGTAGTTGGAGATTAATCGTATAGCTGATTCAAAAAACAAAACACAGGTTTTATGGACATGGGGAGAAGAGGATCTGGATGTATCGATTTCGCGAACACAATTTAGTAGTGAAGCTGAATCGCAAACTTCTCTGTAGTGCACAAGTTATTGACTTATGCTTCATTTAAGCTTAGTAATTTAACAGTGTAGACAATTTTGAAGGTATCCTAATGAAGCAAATCAAGTAGTAACGACCTGATGCTCCAAAAAATGAACTATTTATCTCCTTATATTCTGCTTTTGAAAGTCATATCGGGAAATGTTTGGAGACGGAGTTAGAAAGTTCTGGCTTTGTGCAGTTGACATACTCTGCTTGAAACTAAGCAAGTAAATTTATAGACGCACGTAAATATGGGCCAAGTCGAACAATATTCTTCACACAACCGCGAATCAGAGGCCTCTTATAGAAAATAATGGGAAGGTTAGTGGCGTAAAATGGTTTTCCCACAGATTACCAGAGTTGGTTTCTCAAAATGTCAGCTACGGTATCACCTTTAAATTCAAGGTTTATGAAGAGTTTACCTTTCAACTGTAGAAATTCATAATTACAGTTTTGATTTCAGGATTCTGTCAGTGAGCTTAGGTTTAAAACCATTTCTGATGAATATTTGTCAAGTTAAAGTAATACGTCACCCACTGTATCACGGAAATATATGCATCTGGTCCATGAAGATGTAAATATGGGAATTCGAGGGCTGCTTAGTAAATAGAAGTAGCTTGTATCAAGTAAAGTCACTGTCAACGTTTCATATGGTAAATCAATATACAGGCGAACTAAACAATCAAATGTAGTCACTTTCAGTTAAATTTATCTTCTTATAATGTTTTAAACTTGTATATAATGCATTAAGAAGCAATAATGGTTTATGTACAGAATACTAACTAGCTAAAACTGCGAATTCAAATGCATTACTATGAGGTTAAACGAGTATATAATAGTAATCACCACCGAAAATTGTAAGAAATCTATATTGAGGCAAAAACAATGTGCAGCCCGGTACAACTGAGTTAACTTAAGTTGCTATGTTACACTGACACGACGAAATGAAATCAGTTAAATGAACAGATAAGGAACGGGAATCATAATGTGGGAAAGATTAAACATTTATAACAGGTTACCAAAAGACAATGAAAGGAATGATGCGACTAAAAATCTAGAGTGAATGCATCCACGCAACTGTGACAGATTCTGAGTTACGTCACGCAATGCTTCCAATCACGGATTGTGGTTACCACGTGCATACCAACAGTCAGCGACTGATGTCATTGTTTTGGTTTAGTCGCCTCGAAATTTCTTCAAACATACTCTAATTTCAGACAACATTCTCGGCGATTTGAAAAATTTACATATATTTATCTTCGTGATGAACTTGACACATTTATAGGCTAAGGCTGTACACAACGTCTTTAATGTTTGATAAATGAGTTGTATTGAGAAGCCTCAGTCTTTCGTCGGTTCATTTAGTGGGTAAGTGATGTTTATTAGAGTGTAATAGTGTGTTTAAGTTATAAATCATATTTATAAAGAAAATTGGCCAACATAACAGAGTAAAATGATTCACTCACCAATTGTCCTCATCACATTTCTTAATTCGAAAGCTTCTAAGCTGCCAGTATGACCCTCATCGAACTTTTTGAAAATAGTCTGAAATAGTAATAATTATTGAGCATTATAAAGAATAGATGTAAAACTAGAAAATTATCGTAATGGGAAGATACTACCCTGATTCAATAATCAATAAATAAATGATACCTATTTATCCATTCGACGGTATTACGCAAAACGGCACTAATAAGAGGTTTTGAATATCTGACATGCTACCAAGTAATCCAAATATAGTTATAATACACATGAGTCTCATTATTTTCGAGTGACTCAACAACATGCTGTATAACCAAAATCCATTTTTACTTTATGAAATTAACTTCAAGTATAAATGAGAAACGGGAATCTGCCGTTTCCGATTTATTGCTTTCAATCACAAATAACTGTCATCACATTTTAGCATTGTTAGATCTTAAATTCATTTTCTTCATCTTAGTCCAAACAGACACGCTTGTCTGCATTGTATATCAATTTCCACTTATTCTTTGGCGTTTAAATTACTTTATTGACTTAAATGGGTATAATAAGCACCAAGCTACTTACAACTAAACAAGTAATTGATATATATGCAAACTTCCACACTGTATAATCTTACTTCTTGAGATACCTGAAAGAACAATTGATAAGTGTTATGTAACAACGGAGCTCGAGAGATGTTTATTTATTTGAGATAGTTGATTATACAGTTGTGTATGTGCAGTAGCGTATACAGCGTCGTTTATTAGTGAAAGAACGTCGCATTGACACAGAGATACATAATGTGAAGCAGCTATTTACATCTTGTCAGCCACTCCTCGTTTTACCACTACAAAAAAAATGTTATGTTTAGTACAGTTGGCTTTAATAGATTACCATTTCAACTGTTATTTAGCCATGAAGCAAACTCAATATTTGTGTCATTATTACGGTTGTTGATTGTAGTACGAAAACAAAAGTACAATACGAACGTGTTTGAAATCGAAACCTAAGTGACAACTACTGCAATAAATTTGTTACACAAATGGAGTTAACACTTCGATTTTGATTGTTTTATTCGTTTTTTTCTAAATCATAAGACGATTTTTTTATCACGCTATTAACTGTTAATAATATCAGTGGTCATAAAAACGCTTGGATATCGGATCAAAGGAAAGACGAGGAGTAAATTTATCTACACCATAACGAACGATACTGAGTCGTGTCACCAAGCTACTGGTTATGAAAATCGCGCGGATTCGGGCAGTCTTGGTCTACAAGCATGACTTAGATCAACAGTCAGTGACTGTTGTCACATTTCCATATCCAGGCAAACTAAATAGTGTGACATATGCAGAAATATGAAAACGTATTACAGTTTCTGTTACTGAACGTATAACACATGTCAAACATATGGAAAAAAAATATGCATGTTGGTTGTATTATTTAACGTATACTTTGCTCGGTCATTCTGCACCCTATCAGACAGTTGATCAATAGGTGGCATTTGACACTCGTTAGCAAAGCATCCTGATAAAGACATTTGCATACAAAGCATAGCTATCCTCTAATAGGAGTTTTCCTCATAATAAAATTCTATTCTTTTAAAACAAGAAGCTGAAAAAATTTGTAGTTTAGGAGGATTGATTTATAGGATTCCAATTAGCTGAACTCAGTGATTGAATCGTGAGCTATTACCATCTCTTTAGACAACACCATTATTAATATGAATTTTAGGTGGAGATTGATGATACTGTCTAGAAATCTTATACAACACAAGTCCATCAAATATAAACGTATCGTAGAATAATTATTCAAGAATGTACCTTCCAAACACGTAGTTCCATCCATAGTTTTTTAAATTCTCCAAAGCCCAAACCTCCGCTTAGATCAGCCTGTTTTAAAAACACATATGAAGTTAAGGAGAATATACATATGAAATTTAATTAGTAATCTGGATGAACATCACCGAACGTATCTAAGACTTTCAATCCAATCAGTCAGCACCCATTTATTTACAAGTAAAACTTCAATTAACTCGTGACAATACGCTGCTATGACCACTGCCATTAGTGCGCAACTTCATAACTGACCTGGTTGGACTCCACTGAAAATGCTTTCTCACGAGAACTCTGGAAATCGTGTAACATTCTGAAACTGACAGAAGTCATAAATGTGCATCATTGGATGGCACTTCAGTAGTCTGAAGGTTAGAGATTCGACTTTTTGTACAGTAAAAGGTGTGCAACTCTATGATGTCTCGTGATATAACGAAAAGTTTATCTGCTGTTTCTGAGGTTTGAGTGATTGTCTAGATAAAGTCAGTCAGTTAATCATGAAAACTACAAAATCCAATAATTTCTACAAATCTCTAATACCAAATAAAACTGACTAGATCAAATAATCAAACGATAGGGAAAAACAACATTCACATTAGTGATATCAATCTGCCTGGATAAGTTATTAACAAAGCGACAACAAGAAACGTAATAGGTGTAGAAAAATAGTAAATAAACTTGAAAGCTTTTGAAATTCGTTCAGTCAGTGGCAAAGGGATCGTATGTTCATGTTATGTTAAAGAGTAACTTATTTTAATTTGTTAATCATTAAAATGTTGTTTTAAAACTACTACTTCTGTCTGAAATAAAAATTCATGTAGAAAGAAAACGGAAAAAGGATACATCCATTAAAGCCATCATACTTCTAGCAGTTTCTCTACTAAATCCGTCGAATGGAAAATCTAAAGTAGAGAAAAAACAAAGCATATAGTTCAATAATTCAGTCACGAACTTTGTTTCAATTGATATGGTTAATATTGTAACCAACAATAAAAGGCGATCCGTTACTTGATATACTGATTAGGCGTTACTCAGTATGGATAATTCAGTGTTAATGTTAGATAATTGGAAGTAGTTGGGAAGAAAAACTACATGACTTAGACTTCGGGTTTACCTTAAATACTATTTTAGTTGGAACATAAGTACCCGCACCTGTAGTGTCTTGATCATCCAAAACGTTTTTTAATATTCAGTAATTGTGACGTATCCAATACTTTCGATCACTTTTCCATTCATTTAGTGACTGCTGCATACTATAGTGTAATTTCCACTAAAGATTTCATTTTAAGTGTTTGAAGATATCCGAAAGTGTCTGTTATGTACATGTTGGTACAGCGTAGCCTGACATATTTAATAGAAAACATAAACATCTTAGAAGCGAGGACTTAAAATGGAATCTTCAACGAAGTCTAATATGCACCATTCATGGATCGAAATGCTGGATAAAACACATCTAATAAACAATGAAGACATAGCAAACAATGTCGGACACTTCAAATTGTACAGAAGGAAATCTTCAGACTTCATAAAACAAATATGCTTTGTTTATGATGATGTAAATGAACCACTAGGTAAAATAAATAACTTATATTGTTCTATGTGCACAGTATTATAGACCATAGGAGTCAAGAACATAACAATTGAACTAGCGAAGACAAAAATAGATTACATTTCATAAATCTTATTATGGATGTACAAATCAACACATATATTCTGAAGAGTAAGATATTGTTTGTATAAATTAATAACTTTGTTCATTAGATTACCTTTTGTAAATGCTTCATTTAATATATCTTGCAATTGTGTATATGTAATTGCTCCGCTTGCACCAGCTATCCTATTGAAGACAATTTCTAATTTTTCTATTAATTTATCATCAGCTGCTTTGATTGGTTGATCAGGCTATAGACAGAAATATACAACAAATAGATTGACGTAATTGTTTACGAAACGAAATGAAAAAACAGAATGAATACATTTAGGAATCAGACTGTTCATAATTACAAATGAATAAAATCAAAAAGCCATACGCTTTAATAGCCACCTGAAGCTCACCTCTAAAAAACCATTGTATTCCAAGTAAAGCATGAAAACACTAATTTAACTTCATGGCTATATATATATATATATATATATATATATATATATATATATATATATATATATATATATATAAACATCAGTTGACTAGCAAAACAGAGTAGCATGAGAATGTCCAATTGTGTCAGGTGTCTTCAGAAAACCCTAATCCAAATAGGTTTCGTGCTAGTTGATATAATTTTGAGGAATTCGTCACAGATTAATGTTGGTAGGATATCGTCCCACAGTAAGACGTAATAGCTGTCCAGTGTTTCTTATTTTTAAACGGTATCCTACCAAATCAATTGAATTTTGAGTAAGTTAAACTACTCTGCAAGGTTCGAATGAATGTCAAACAAATTGTACACTATGAGATGCTACTACTAAGTTATTTGGACAGCAACTTAGATATAATGATAGAAGAGATGAATCAAATGTTGCAAAAAGCATTTCAAGCGTCCGCTTGAAGACGGGATATTTATAACTGCTTAGAAGAGAAGAAACTAGTTATTTTTCATATAATTATTCTCAATTTTGCTATTTTTTATTTAATTGTAAAGTAAGCGGTAACCGGTACTGCTCTTCATTTCCTCCGCTCGAACCTTGTTAATTGTGATCGGTTGGAGTGTCATTTTAGTGTGCTAATTACTCTAATTTCTACAAGGTCGCTTTTGTAAATATATATACAGAGTTGGGATATAATAGGATCGAATCTTTCTAGTGCTGCGTTCGTGTCTTCTTGATTTTGGCTTGGAGTGAGTAATCAGTTATCGAGTTGTTGGTCACGGTTGCGATTATCAGTTGGCGCAGACAATTTTACAGATTAGAGTTGCGGCTAGTTCGCGTATAGTAGTAGGTCTTATATCACGACATAACAATTGGTGACAGGTGATGGTGACTGTGGATCCTACCAAGATCGATATGTTGTTGGATGAACAACTAAAACTAATGAAGCTTGTCACAAGCCTGAAATCTAATCCTAAAACATCCTCGAGTGTTCCTGTTCCCAACTCTACACTCTCAGTTGATGGAATTACTAATAGTATCGCTGAATTTAATTATGATCCAGATGCTAATGTTACTTTTGATACATGGTTCCGGAGGTATGAAGATTTGTTTATGTATGATTTACCTTCTCAGAATGATGCATGGAAAGTTCGCCTACTACTCAGAAAGCTTGGTGCAGCAAAACTTGACAAGTACTGCAACCTAATTTTACCCCAAAATCCTCGTGAAAGAACATTCTCTGAAACCTGCTTGACTCTCAGCCAACATTTTGGTGAAAATTCTTCTCCGTTCAATATTAGATATCGTTGCTTAGAGTTAAAAATGAATGAAACAGATGATTTCTTAACGCATGTTGGAGTTGTAAACAGAGAGTGTGAACGGTTTAAATTAAAAGACCTATCGGAGAACCAATTTAATTTGCTGGTATTCGAACGAGATCGCTACACCGTCTTGATCAAGAACCAACATTGTCTCTCAATGACATTGCCGCAGAATATCAACGACTGACCAACTTAAAGCATGACACTACACTCGTCTAGTCTGGTGGTAATAGTAGCATTAAAGTTCACGCGGTTCGTCGAAAACCTACTTCTCATCAAGTCACTGCAGCAACCACTTCAACTTATTATGACAAACCAGCCGATAAGAAAAATACTACTCCCCCCCCATCCAGATGCTGAAACTGTGGTGCATGGCATTTCGCCAAGTTCTGTCCATTTGTGAACTATCGCTGCAGAAAGTGCAACATGCTGGTACACAAAGAAACTTCTTGCAGGCAGAAAGACACACTCACTCGATCACGTTCTAGAAGAAGATTCCGTTCACCCAGTAAGCCGGCTGAGTCACTTTCAGTATCCACCGCGAATCACGCTCACCAGAGACCAGCCAGACAGTATGTTTCTGTTCAGATAAATGGTCATGCGGTAAGCCTTCAACTTGACACAGCCTCTGATATTACTATTATTTCTAGAAAAACATGGATTAAGATTGAAGAACCTGTACTATGCTCTACAGAACAGCTCGCCATAAGTGCAACAGGCAATCGTTTGGGGATTATCAGTAAACAATAACCTTAATTTGTTGTAGTCTGAATTGATTTGCCGATTTGAAACTAGGTGATGTTAGACTGAGCACACTATGCCACTGCATCGTAAGAATGAAACACGAAAAAGATTTCGCGAAGGTTGAACCAGAAGGCAGGCCAGATCCTCCAAGACAATGGAGCAGAGTGCATTTAGATTTATTCATTTAGTAATATCAGAGGCTGTGTCAAGTTGAAGGCTTACCGCATGACCATTTATCTGAACAGAAACATACTGTCTGGCTGGTCTCTGGTGAGCGTGATTCGCGGTGGATACTGAAAGTGACTCAGCCGGCTTACTGGGTGAACGGAATCTTCTTCTAGAACGTGATCGAGTGAGTGTGTCTTTCTGCCTGCAAGAAGTTTCTTTGTGTACCAGCATGTTGCACTTTCTGCAGCGATAGTTCACAAATGGACAGAACTTGGCGAAATGCCATGCACCACAGTTTCAGCATCTGGATGGGGGGGGAGTAGTATTTTTCTTATCGGCTGGTTTGTCATAATAAGTTGAAGTGGTTGCTGCAGTGACTTGATGAGAAGTAGGTTTTCGACGAACCGCGTGAACTTTAATGCTACTATTACCACCAGACTAGACGAGTGTAGTGTCATGCTTTAAGTTGGTCAGTCGTTGATATTCTGCGGCAATGTCATTGAGAGACAATGTTGGTTCTATATCAAATTATGAGGATGACGCACAGTCAGTGGGTTATTAGTGCGAATTATTGCATGTAACTTGTGAGACGGACTCTCATTTATGTCGTTTGACGATTGAACAGAAGTATATTCTATAGTGTTTTGGTAATCTGGAGCCGCGGCTTTTGTGGCTACTGATTTTATGAACACAACTTTCGAAGGAAAACCATTGATTAGAATGTTTTCAAAATAAACAGATGCACGTAAAATTTATAAAAAGTTTCATATTGGTCTAATTTATATCATAAAATTTACTTAATAGGTGGTTTTGAAATAGAAGCAGTACATACTGTCGATCACAGAGATTTATCTGAGATACGTCATACCGTACGAGGTTATGTAAAATGTCATTACTGTCAGTTGATTGAAGGAGTGTGACTTATCGATTACCAGATGTCGTAGGTAACCACGGAACTCATAAATGCAACAAGGAGGGAATGCTACTCTTTGAAAGTAAGTGGTATTAGATGCCCCCTTGAAGGCGATGCCAAGAGCTTAAGGACATACACTGTATCGTTCCTTGCTAAAACGAGGCAGTTATCATTGCGATCACTAGTTATTTATAGCACTACATAAAAAATTAAGTGAGGTTATAAGTATGGACCATTACTGAACTAGCAATTTGAATGTAACATGTTTTCTGCGAGATATGATAGGCTTAGGTGCGAATCCTGATTAACCCGCGTGCATTGCCAACAATTCCAAATTATGACAAGTCAACTGTCTACAGTAGAGCTGGTCTTCAGTAGTCCGCTAGATGAAGTCAGCTAAGTAAAAAATCAGTTCTTCATTTGAGCAGTTTGATATGTAGTTAGCAAAAAATACTTTTACTACTTTAGCATGATTGACAGAATTTGTGTGATTTGTGCTAACTCATATTGATTCAATATCTTAAATTATAGAAGTACGTCAGAATTTTACGCGTCAACTAGAAGAACTAGAAGAGGCGGTATGAATAAACAAGCAAAAAGATTCAAGAAAAAAAACTAAAACTAATATTGATTATACATCCATTATCACGTGTTAGAACTATTTGTATTAAAATGTGCTGATAATTTGATCTGGTATGATTATAATCAATAAACCTAATAAACCTTTGTTATAATCCGAGCTCCGTTCGTTTTTTTTAAGCCAATAGATCGACTACTCAGGGTAAGAGAACATGGAACAATAATTTGCTAGTTAAAGAGCTTGAATTCCAAAGGAGAATTACAAATATAAGTGCGACCATTACTTTCCTATTTTTCAGGCAGCGGAGAAATACTTCTTGAGGTATCTAGAAACGAAAATGGACTGGAGGGCAATCATAACGATATGAAAGCATGAACCCAGAGCCCAAGTATAATTATCCCCCGCCTATACTTTAAAAGACAATGAAAATGAATAGGAGAAGTGTATGCTATTTTTAGAAACAACGTTTGCAAACATTTCCTTTATATTAAAAAAGGCAGGGTTTCTGTAACGTTGGTTGCCTAAGGTAAACATTCTACTGGAAATACATCCTAGTACAGTCAGAATGTAAGTACACTCTTTGTAATTTCATTGCTATCTAACCGACGTGACTAATATGGCATGATCTAAAGGAACGAGTGTTCAGCCAATAGAACTTGATTGGGTCTTTATAATAGGTAAGTCTGACTACTTAATTAAAGTGGTAGTAACAATCAAGAGCCTAACATTTAAATACTGGATTTCAAATTCCAGCCCCGCTGATACAATTACTTCGATTCGAGCAGCTAATTTGTATCATTTACTAATACACAAAAAGTGCTTCAATGATAAATGTCCAAAAAGATACTTGACAAATGAATAATATTGAAATAATTTACAAAATGCTTACCAAGTTGGTAATACTGATCTGAGTAACGTCATCTAACTCACTGAAATTTAGGAAGTTAGAACGCAAAGAATTATTAATATCAAATATAGTAGTGATATTTTTACAATGACAAAAGAAAGTTGATTTAGCCTCAATCATTGTCCAGCAAAGAGATCCTACTATATATGTAAAAGTAAACATATAATATATATATATATATATATATATATATATATATATATAAACGCGCATAGTGGGACAAATCGAATCTTGAGTACAGTCAGCAATTCAGCTTAAGGTGTTTCCGAGATACACCTTATGGTATCATTGAGTTGTTGAAATCGCAAATGATTGGTTATCTAACCCTTATTTTTATGGGATACATACTTGTTGATGCCTATTCTTATAGCAACTAACTTAATGAAATTTAGGATAAAATCACTGACAAGAAGCGTATTTTTCGAAAAACGTCAATTAGAATTTTGTTATGTTTTATAAAAATGTACTATTGTTTAAATTCACCAAAAAATTATGGTTGAACTCTACAAATGACTAATAGTGGTTTCGACAAATACATCAATAATAACTTAAGTTACACGGAAATACTTCTGACTGAATTCAAAAACTAATCGAAAACGTATAAGTAGGATAAAATAAAAATACTACTATAGTATAGAAAAATTTTCCAAGTTCCACTTTTTTCGGTTATTTGCCCACTTCTAAGATGAACAATTTGAGATAAAGATATTTAGTTTACACTAAGATATTAAGACTGTGAAAAACATCTCAAATATAACCATGTCGTGAACACCTCAAGAGTAAATATGTGACTTGCTTAAAGTTAGTGGTCAGCATATTATTTATGAGGATTATATCAAAGCTAAAAAAACTGAACTAAGTGACTTAAAAATAGCAACACCCTAAACCCTCACCCTCCGAAAAAAACTATGGTGATTTTGCTGTTTAATGAGTCGCATATAGTAAACGTTAGGGTTTGGCATAAATGTGCATTATCCCAAGTGACTAAACCATATCACCATTACGAGAAAAAATTAGCATGATAAATACCAGTGTAGTTGATATTAATGAAGTAACAGTGATATGAGAAAGACTAAATCTTTGGAAGATGGATCTAACAGACGGAATGGAATAATATATATTAAGGAATACTGCAGTTCAAAATTCAAGAAAAATTAAATAGTAAGCGCATCTGAGCAGTTGTTACTAAATGAGTGGAAATTTACAATTTTCCTACAGTTTAATTGGTACAGATATACAAATTATCAAACTATTCTGCCATTGAAATTTACGCATCAATTTCACGTTGAGCTTATTTCAAATACGAATTTCCATCTGAAATCGTGAATCAGATAGTTCATAGCATTAATTAGTATACGATTAAAAGTAATCTGTAACAATTTGAATTAACTTCGTTGGGTATTTTATGTATTCGACATAAGTTGACTGAGAAGAATCATATTTTGATCTAGTACTCATACAGAATATTACTACTTGTATAACTTTTATCGTAACACGCTCCAATGAAGACTCAAACAAACGTAATTTAATACTATTTTTCAATCAAACTAATATGCAAAAACGTTTTAGTATGGAAGCCTTGTGGGAATTGTTGAACGTCATAATATTTACATTACGGAGTGACTTTAGATGATAACCACACGAAGTCATGAAGTCTTAAATATTGGATGCCAACTGGGTGGTTTGAAGATTAGGTTCTTGACGTGAATCATGAATGTCATAGGTTTGATCTCTGGTATGGTTGTAAATTCACACTACTACTTCAAAATTTCATACTAGGAATAAAACAGCTAGCCAGTGATTTCTAGTTTCCAGTGTCTATTTAGTTAAAACTGGGATGAAAAGTAAAAACTAATCACTCAAAATAAAACAATATTTTAAAATTTTCGCCTACTTTGAATCACATGCTCGTTCAGAAAAGATACGTAATATGAATTTAGCTTCTTCGTTCGGATTAAAGGTACATGGAACAATTACATAGTGACCAGGTCGTAGTTTATGCCTACCACAAACTTCACGCATATTAATAAAAACAGGCGAACGAGCTACAGATGAGTTTGTCATGAAAAATCTTCGATCTAATAGTTGATCATTTTGAGCTGATGATGGCATCTATGAGAATGTTAAAAAAGAAAAACAAACACTTACATAAAACAATTAAGTTATCACTTACTGTTTACTACACATGACGAACGAATACTATTGACGCCACTAACCATTTAGTAAGATAAATGCACACAAGTACCTGATATCATACACTGAATTTTCATTAGTTGCATAATATAGATATTTAGAGTCTTAAAGTCTATCAGGTTTGGTTTTGTGAAGGTACAAGCTGTTTAAGATTCATGTAGTTAAAAGATATCTAAACACAAATAAATTGTTTCGTGTCTTACTTCCACTGGATTTGACAATATAAATAAAAGTGCGCAGTTACCCTAGGGTTTCCTACTCCATACTATACACTCTTGTATAGACTACTAAGTAGCACTACCAACTCTTACAGAAAAAGATGTACATTTCATAGCACGATACACGAAATCGTAGTTCGTTGCTGAGTAGGGTGTGCTATATTGGATGGTGTAAGAAAGATAGAAGCTTATAAGTCCACGAAGTGATTGTCTATTCGTTTGACTTAATTTATTAGATGTACACTACCTGGTTGGTGTCAGAATAGTAACTAGGAGCAGCAGTTTGAGACGTTAGGTGATATGGCTCAGGATCGATTGTAATGGCACAGATGAATCTCCATTCAAGTGTTAAAGATGAGGCAAGAAACAAAAACAATTAACTTGATATATTACAATTTTCCGGAAAACATCGCGTATAAATTTACTATAAAACTATAAAATGCCCAGCACTGATCGACCTGATTTAGACGCTGGATGTTCGTTTTTATCCTTTCGCTTATGTAAACTTACACATAGTGTCAGTAGGGCTTCGTGGCAGAAGTAATAAACATGTGGTTATATGAGCGCACTTCGAGAACAAAAGTAAACTCGTCCCCATCCATAACCAACAGTATCAGGGGTTTAAGAAGCTGAAATCAACTAATTAAGATAATCTTGGAACTAAATGTATACAGTCTAAATCAACCGAACATACAGTAACGTGAATCCGAACAATACAAATTATATTTATGAAGAAATTTCAGTGATTGTAGCTAAGTAATTTCAATGTTTTGTATGCGTCAGATTCAAGCTTATTCAAGAAAATTACCGCAATATGTTTCAAGAAATTTTAAAAATGAAAACAGTATCATGTTTAGTAATCAAGACTGGAAAGATATGTTCGGAAGACAACATAAATGCTGAACTTGACACCATATTCAGTGTATTGGTAGAAATTGACTATCCTCATAACTTTCTAAAGAAAAATATGTCAAAAGTTAACAGTAAACTTAAACTTTGTCCATCAAGAAGAAACGTCTCTTCCTTAAACTTCAATTAAAAGGGGAGGTAGCAAGTGACATATTAAACGAAAGACTAGCTAGAGATTTCAAAAGAACGTTTAATGCAGCAAATTAATGTTTATAATTCATTAGCCGATCTGTAGCAGTTACTCCACTGAAGGATAAGTTGCCTGGTTTTGCTACTTACATGTGTATTTATGAATTTAGCTGTTCCTGTAGAGACAGCTATATTGGGTAAACGATCAGACGACTAAACCAACGGATTAACGAGCACCTACCATCGTGGTTTAGAAAGGGGCCAGTGAAATCCATACGTAGTTATATTTTGTTACACTTGATAGACATGGGACATAGATAGAACTAAAGCGTTCAGAATAATATACTACATACCATCAAAGTTCCCGAATGGGATTCGATCTCGTCTCCTACACATCGCCGAAGCCATAGGGATTTGAATCAACAACCCGGGTCTATCTGTCCAAAAGAAATGTGTAACACCCTATCCCTTCCATAAGATTTAATAAATAGTTTACACAATCCTTAACACCCTTTGCTACTTGTTTGCTCTTACTCCATCCCTTCCATACCTCTTCTCCATTCCCCATTTAATCGACTACATTATTTTCAAGCCTAGTTTTGAACGATTAGTGTTATCATTTTTACCGTTTTGACCTACATCCAACTTGTAATTGCTCATAATCATCATACGTTGAAATATGTATTCATTCTGTTGTTAATATTAATCTGCATATCATTACCATCTCCAATTCACACCTTTCAGCAACTATGATTAATTACGTAATCCACCTGTTTCATTTTAATCGTTGATTAACATAAATTGCCTTAATTGGTTTAATAATTTTCCTATTCGTATATAAATACTGCTGTATATTAGAGTAAAGCTTGATGATGATCTAATTGAGAATAATACTGTTCGCTTATGTGTTGTTTCTAAAAGCAATTATGTTATTCATACTATACTATACTGTATTATACTAACAATAGATCACGAGCACATTTTTCAGTTGATTAGTCACGGTTAATAAAGAGCCTGAAGAAAATATGCAGTACTCGTAGGAACAATAATAGTGGGAAATTATATAAACTGTGAAGCACGAAAGACAAAGAATAAATGCGATCGATTCTGATACATTTTGTTTAATATTCGTAATTACTAGTCACCATTTTTGTACCAGTGTTAAAATATCAACATGTTTCAGACTAATAGTTAGTAACCTTATGGACTGATAATATATCTTGAATTGGTAATCCCTAACATTCGCTTCAATTAATTCTATTCCAACCAACGTCATACTTTGAGGTAGACAAAGTGTCTAACAGTAGTCTTTAGATAAAATCTTACCCGAAATACAGAATAACCAATCACATGCGGTTCGATATGTTTTTCGCGTAATCCTTTCTGCATCAAGCCAACTACAAGGGTCCCAGTACCATCGTCATCTGATTCATCTGGATCCACAATCTGAACATGAAATTGTGGGTTCATGTAAAATGTGTCTAGAAAAGGCAAATATCATGATAAATTTCCTATGAAATGCAGGTTAAAGTTTATTATAAGTCAAACTACACAGAATAGTATAAAGGATAATAATAAGTATAATAATTAATTGGCAAACTGCAACATATTCCACCAATAGAAACAATATATCTAATGATCAAATTTTCCAAGAGTTTTAACGGATGGTTATGAAACATTGCAAATGTTTGGAGCTCAGATGAATGAAGTGAAGGCTAGGGATTCTAAGTAGGATTCAGATGGAGTGGTTTATGGATGTCACCATTTAAAAATCTAAGAATAAAATCGCTAGTCAATACCTGCTGATATTTCAGTAGTTGTCTACAGATGAAAAGTTCATGGTAAAAATTACAACGTTCAACAATTTACATATACTCCTATGAGAAGTGATGATAAGCAATTCCTGTGTTGGTACATACCCTTTAGACTATGTATGGTTTCTAGACACATTTACTTGATTTATCACGATAACAACTTTCATATGGTGATATTTAATAACATGCAGAACTTCCTTGTTGAAAGATTGAACGTACACCGCTAAACAAACCCGAGATGTCGATTTCGACATCTGAACCTATTGTAAAATGAAGTTCATCTTCCACTTCCAGTGAAAAAAATATAAAATAACGTGTTGATAATCAGAGGACAAGGTGTGTTAGTAGTGATAGAAACAATACAAGTAGCTTGAATGAATATTTGGATACAGGAAATGGACTAAAACTTGAGAAATAAAATTTGATAATGCAAAAAGAAGACAACGTTTGCTAGAACTATGTGATATATTTGTGCAATACATAAAAAAAACCTTGAACTTATTAAGGCATTTATATATGAAAAATAATAGTCAACAAGACAACAACCAACTTTCTTTCCTAGATATATTAATCAATCGGAGGGAAGGATGGCTCAATCAAACATTCCATCTACAGAAAATCTGCATGGACCGGGTAGTAAATGAGCCTTCATAGTTGTACTAGGCAGTATAAAAGAAGGTTTAATGTAAGGTTTATTCCATAGGATTAGTCGTATTTGTATTAATGATACTAATGAAGAAAATAAAAATCTCTTGACAGAAACGCTAGTGTTGAATGGGTATCCAAAAATGTTTGTGAATCGACGAAAAGGTCGCAGTATGGTGAAACCTACTGTATTTCCAGAATGTAAAATATCAGCGTTTATCACCTTACCATTCAGAGGTGACCCAAATAGTTTTGTGCTAAAATAAAGACTTAAATGTTATTAACATGACATTTTATGAAATTAAGGTCTACAACAAAGCTTAACGGCATGTAAACAAATGCGCCACATAGCACTGTGTTTATCAATCCACATGTATGAGTGAGGACATACATAGTGAGGAGTAATTGTGATCTGTATGTAAAGGTAGCTGAACATACCTAAATGGCTCCAGAAGCAAATGAACTCGGAGGGCAAAATAAAAGTACAGGATAAACAACCTTTATCATTTAAGTTGGATTGTGACTGGCAAGTGGAATCCAGGACGCGCGTTTCGTCCTATTTGGGACTCGTCGGCTGGATGTACCTGCATCCCAATGTTGATGTTCACACTGGGATTCGAACTCAGTCCGCTTCGTGTCAAACGCCACCGCGTTCACCACTAGGCTACTGTGTCCAGACAGTCACGCTTGTGCAACGGGTACATATCTAATTCATTTACAGCTAAACATTTAGTTGAAACAGGCCACAAAACTGATATCAAATCATCCTTTGCAGTGTATAAGAGTGCCTTAAGATGCATAATGAGGTTTGTTGAAACAGCTACATGGAAATTCACTTTCCCCTCTTCCCCCCCTCTTGTATGCTTAAAAACAATTTGTACTTTCATTAAACCTACCCTTGTAGAGTATGATTTACAAAGTTTTCCATATTGTTTTGTTTAGTTGACCTTCATGCATAAATGACTTAACAAGCTCATGTGTGATCAGATTGTTTGAAAAGTATTGCATAAATATGTTATATAGCTCTGATAAACTGTCTTCTTATTACATTACCAAAATTCATCAAAGGGATTGTTTTAAAAATAAACTTTTTAGAAGTCATAATCGTCAAAAATAATTACGTAATAAGAAGTGTGTCAATAGACGGTTCTAATAATATAGGTGATAAAGATAATAAACGAAAATGGGGTGAGAAGAAAAACGAAAATCAAAACAAAAGATATACAGAATCAATGTAATCATTTGCCAATTTTTCTTTGAATAAAGGAGAGATAGAGGTATCACATATTTCTTCTGAACATGTGATAAGGTTGATAGTTCGGATCTCTATAAATTCTGATATATGTAATAAGAGAATCCGGATCCTATTAAGAAGTTGTGGCAGTATACGGTATATTATTATAAATGACTTACGTTTCTCACTTATGTGGTCACGATCTATCAAATGAGCTAAGATGGAGAAGTGTAAATACTTTGTTTGGCTACTTCCAAACGATGCTGGAAAGTGTTTATTGATTTGTTAGTGGCACGTCCTATGTAGCTTGCTGTTTATTCATTAAATAATCGTTTTTGACGGTTATTATTTTAGTAAGTATATTTTTATCAAGTTTTAATCTACTTCTATTTTTATTGTTTTCATCACTACTAGTATACCTGTCCTCCATTTATCAATTTGTATTTCTTACTGATTATGATAGCCTATGTAATCCATCTATTTCATTATCCTTATAATCTCATTAACTACCTTGAATGCCTTAGCATTTTTCATAATCGAATATACATATTAACGTATATTTTAGAGTAAAGCCGGAGTTAATGTTCGCTTACATGTGTTGTTTAAAAATACAGGAGTAATTCAAGTATCTATGGTATAGAACAAAACCACTTATTTATTTACTACTCGATAAAAAGGCAGTACTCACATAGGACAAGATATACACTGTACAATTTCAATAAATATAGACAATGTGTAGTCTAGTTAAATTACATTATTTCAGCTACCGTTTAGGAACTCCAAACAAGTGATAAACATATCACAGATAATTCAAGCCTTTATGACTGTTATATTCAAATATATTCGGACCAATTACTTGTATGGTAAATTATATTGCGTGACCATGATAATTACTAAGCGGTGGCCGTATACGTCTGTTCCGTGACTGCCAGTTCACAAGCCGGAGTGAAGAACACAAGATGAGTGAGCCAACCAGACAGGAGTTATATTGTACTTTAAACACTCTCTTATATATACACAAAACCAGACCACACAACACATCAATAGAGAATAACATCTATACAAAACTGGAACAATAATGACTAAAGACTGAGGGCATAGGTACATAATTAATTGATCATAGTTACCGAATAACAAATGATACGACAACTGTTCATGAGTACAATCGGAGGCTAGGGGAGTGGAAACATGACAATAATAGAAATAAAATAATCAATTTACACATACTCAAAATAAATGAAATAGTCTTCTGAAAAACAGTTCGGAAAGGTAGTTACTCTTCGTGAATCTCCCGATATAACAATCTTGGTATTTTGCGTTACAATAAAGAACTGAAAACTTTCTTCTGCATTATTTACGATATCCTAACAGTATACCCTGAGGAGATTCGCTCTATTATATTGTAATTAATATTGATATAATTGAAATATTGAATTACCATTCTAATGTCATGTGTACATACATATCTTTTAATACACCACAAGACTAATAACATATCACACAAAGTACTAAAGGAATAGTCCGGTTACCGAAATTGTTATGTCGGACCACAAAAGAGTGGAAAACTTTCAGAACTGTGTTTTAGAGAACTAATTCATTCATTCTGGTTGTGAGTAGTGTAAACATAACATTTATATTATTGTTACGTTCCTCTTTACCCTATCCTCCCGTTTAGAATATTTGCTGTTATTGCATTGTCTCTTACTATGGATTATAGTTAATTAGTTGTGTACAAGTTACCCCCCATTCACTGCCACAATCTCTTCTGTTTTGTATTAGTGTAAAATCCCTAATTTGCTCGCTGTGTGATCTGATTTTGTGTATATATAAAGGCATGATTGAAAAACAACTCGACCCGATCTGTTAATTCCTCAATCGTTGTTTTTTTCTCTATTCCGGCTTGGGGACTGGTAGTCGCAGGACTGACGTGTCCATATACTAATTAGCAATTATCAACGGCACTGTGTATTTTCATAAAACATAACAATTGGAGACGAGGCTTAAGTTGAATTCAACTTACGCAGTAATTGGTCATAAAGTCTAGTATATTTTATTATCCAATCAGCACAAAGAATCGCATTCAGCGTCATGAGTCGTAAAACATAACAGAAATAAAAACGGATCGGAGTAAGATTATAGTCATCACTTATTATATAAGACATGAGTGCTCAAATCCTTCGGTAACTTGACACCTTTAATCAATGCAATTATAATGAACTTAGATATTAGCTTTTGTTCATACATAAATGAATTCTGTTAGGATCTGTTTGGACTGAAAAATGTCAAAAATTTAAATAACTGGATGCCACTGGATCTAAAAGTTAGACACTGACAATGAAACCTAGATGTTCTGAGTTTGGTTTTTGTTAACGTATTCCACAAGAATACGAAACGAATGTCTAATTCTGCCTGGAATTTTTCAGTAATTATTTAACTACAGTCAGTCACTTATGTGAATTATAGACCCCAATAACCACATATTCCTTAAATTAGGTTTGTTAATAAACAGTTCATTGAGCTAAAAGCAGCTAGACATATGACCTCAAAAACAACAAATTTCGACTACTATTTTACACTATAATTACAAAGAAAGATTCGCAGAATGCCTGATGCAGGAAAGTTACGATCAATGTTTGACACGCGTTCGATGGTGACATTCAGGGTAAACTACGAATTATCTGGAAAAGTCATCCTTTTTGGTATTTATCAACCCGGTTGTTTCTATGAAGTAAGTTACACCTGCCGATTCTACGAATTTACATATTCGTGCTCGCGAACATTTTTCAATTTGACTAAGTAAAGGTATCATCAAAACAGTTATCGGTTCAGCACTCATATATTTACTGGAAACAGATCATACTTCAAGCACAAATCAATCCTTTTCAATATATTACGGAGTTGATAACTACTAAATTTGTTCAGACTCTAAGTTTTTCAAAAGCCTAAATTAGTTGATAATCGAGTTAAAAGATTAGAGCTTCGTGTAAGACAAATATATCCAACCGCCTCTTTTACCGTGATCTCCATCATGCCCCAAATAAGTCATTAATCATTTTCATGATAAGATAACCGAATTTATTTAATGTGTGCATATTGAATTCCCAATTTATATCTTCATAACTGAAGATTTATTCAGATTTCAAATATTATTGTTATTACTACTTATATCTTTGTATCATTATTGCTAACATTATTATTCATGGAAAATTTTAGTGAATATTCACTCCATTTTACTAATTCTTATCATTTTATGCATTAATTCTGTATTTACATTGTTTACCAATACTTTACTCTAACATATACTTATTTTGATATTCATGATCACCGTGAAAATTTCAATTGATGCGTAAAATGGTTGAAGTTAACAGCATCAGTTAATCATTTAGACACCAACAACATCAAATTTATGTACTGTACATCTAATTCAAAAGATATTTCTGCCTTAAATTTGGCTATTCTCTTTTGGATTATTAATTAATTTAGATTAATAAATGTAGAACTTGACAAAAATTTATTGAAAAGAATAGTTTTCTTTCATATGTTCTTTGTTTTACTTATTAGTAAGTAAACACGAAAACGAGCCATTTTTGAAAAGGTGAAAAAAGTGATGAGAAATTATTGTCATGTTTAGAATTTAATTTTTATTTATTACCAACAATCTATGATGAAGGACTACTCATCTACTATTCTGCCTGCAAATAAGTATCGGTAAATGTTGTTAAAAGTGTTTCTCTTTCACAGTCATATAGAGACAAAGCAAAAGTTATTTTCAACTGACAGTTAATTTTCAGAACGTAACAAAGGTAATATTCACTAAATTAAAATAATTTGTAATAAGCATACATACTTACTCGGAAAATTTGTACAACCTCCAGCAGTGGAATTACGCAACCACTCGCCTTCTTCACATGTTATTTTCCATCGACGTGTAGCATAACGACTACCAGTAGCACTTGGACTGACAGCTACTGACTCTGGTCCAAGATGACATAATTCAAGACGTGAGAAATAACGTACGAAATCATCGAAAGACATCCTTAATGGGAAATAAAATGGACAGATCTTGATTAATACAAAGAAAAAACTTATTAATTTACACAAAACCATGAAGATAGAATACAGCACACATAAACTAACCCTAAATTAGTCTTTTTTCACGCCACCTAGTGGTTTTGATCAAATATTTTTTGTCAGTAAACCAGTGTCCTCGTAATCCGGTCAAGGTTCGTAGACGTTGATTTTATTGGCTTCTTAACAAGGCAAAGTCGTTTAATAACTGGTGGCAAAGTCACTTCACAACTGAACAAAACATGGCAACTATCTTCGAATTGATATGATTATTTTTGTGGAGACAGGTATTTTTAATTGATTGAATATGTTACACATTGATGTTGGCAAGATACCATTGAAAACCAGGGAGCACTGGGCAGCTGTTTCACTTTAGTGTAGAACTCCCTAACAGTATGTACCCCAGGGGCTTCAGGTTGCCGAACACCTAATCCTCTGCACCACTGGACCGACCTCCAATCGTAGAATTATTTTGAGAAAAGAACTATTTATACTTGAAATATGGCCAATAGTTTTTGGCTAAAATTGTTTAAATCAGATAAGTGTTTGAATCACGCAAATAACTCCAGTTTAAAAAAATACTAGCAAAAATTTTTAATTTTTTACACAATGTTTCTTGTAGTATGAATACTAGTATATAGTTCTATGTCAACAACGTTAGATAATCTTACTTCCCGTGTGTTGTATAACATAATATATGAAGGTTGTAATACTATACGTGCATGTACAGGCTAAAGAATAATTACGTCGTGTTCCCTATTGGATTGATACTTTGATTAGCACAGATACAACCTGGTCATATCATCATAGTTACGACAAATTTTCACCTTCCCAATCAAAACATATAACTACTTGTTAAATAATAGTAGGAAGTAAATGCTTATAACAAAATGCAGTGAAATTTAATGTTGAACTTGAGCTTTTAAAATAACCAATCACATTCAAAGACGTTAAGATGTGACTATGTTTTGATTTATATTATTTCGAAAGAAATTAAAAAATTACGCATTTTTCAAAACGGTGATTTAATAAAGTTTTATTCCCCAAGCTATTTGGTTTGACTGTGAAGACTTCATTACCAGGACAATTTCGAGACATATTTATGTTTATCTGGAACACCATTTATATATTCATAACGAAAAAGTGGTAATGATTGTCATATGATGTACGCAACCGAATGATGCTTCACTGGGGCCAAAAAGTGGATAAATAACCACGGCAGAGTTGGATAAATTTTGTAACGGTACTAGATTTTGTGTAAGCAAATAAGTTTCATTTAGCCTCGGATGACTACCACAGCTAAAAGTAAATACTATCATCAAAACTACAGAAGTATTCCATTAAAGAGTAACTAATTACGACAATTCTTTGTTTTAAAAAATTTAATTAACAGAAAATGTAAGAATACGATGAAAAATACTTTAGTAACAACTTTTCAAGTAGACAAAGTACCAGAATTCTCCATCTTCATCAAAAGTAAGACCAATGCGCTTCCGTTCATCAGGTGGGATACTTCTCCATTCTTTAGACTGATCACTCCATGGACCTGACCATTCACAATCATTTCCCCATGGATTACGCAGTCGAATTAAACGAACGCTTCGAGATTCATAATTAGTGTGCACCTTAAAGTCCAATGTGAATTATTAAAGAATGGTGCGAAGGGGAAGTAAGGAAATTTAACAATCAAATTAAATTATATTTTCATAAATTTATGTAGTTTTGGTAACAGACTAACTGCAGCTAGACAAATGGAGAGCATGATAGCTATTTTCTTAGGATTGGACTACTCAGTAGTCCGCATCCGATATCCTGTCAAGAGCAAAACTTAGAATTTCTAGACGTAATCTTCAAATTACTGGATCAGCATCTAATGGTTTAACAGTTCCGATTTTTATTTTTGATGTTGCATGACATGGAAACTAAACAGATTAATAAAGATGCTTCATTGTTATATACGGTAACATAAGTTACTGAATTGTTGGCAGTATTATTAAAGCTATGAAGTTTAAATCTATAACTATGCTCAAATGAATGTAAAAAACACCCGAGACAATAGTAATAAAAGTAGTAAAATTATCATTGAGATCAATCATTCATGTATTAAGTGATTCTGAAGAACAAACTGTAATCAGCTTTTAGATGATAACTGGCATTATAGTTGAAGCAGTGTTTGTAATTTGTGTGGAAGTTTCAATCAATCAGTAATACAACTCACCTATTTACCAAGTATAGATTCGCGTACTTGGCTTTTAACCCTACATCATGTTTGACGACTAGTGAAATCATCAGGGTGTCCTAAATTGAATTACGTGGAACATTGTATGTAAAAGAAATATAAGCAATCGTCTCCACTATCAAGTCAAAAGTTAATCATTAATCATTCTCATGATAAGATGATTTCATTTATGCAATATATGCATAACGTGTTCCCTTTATTATAGTCATAACTGAAAATTCGTTTTTTTAAATGTTATGACTAATCATAGTGTTGCATTAATATTACCAGTATTGTTACTATTGCTCCTCTTGTATGCACAAAAACAATCAGTTTACTAACATTTAACTACTACACATTTTAAACGTTACTTCACCATCGTTCAAACTCTAGTTTAGACTCAAATATAATTTGTCGATTTAGTTATGTGAATATACAATAATGGAGATGACTGAATTTGAGCCTGGTTTAGACAACTGCTGTGAATCAGTAAGTGTTAAACAGCTATTTAGTGTTAGCACGTGATCTTTTGACAGTGAACATTAATGTATCATCTAGGACCAAGTCGATAACCTTCAAGCTTCATGGAAGATGTTTGTTCTGTAATCTAGTGAGATGGTAACCAATAGTTGACATTTCTAACTTTAGTCAATTCATGATATATCGAGCAACCTCAAGCATTGTGAATAAACTGCCACACGCTCAGCATGGATGGACTGCACTTTCAATAGAGCTCTGCCATCTAAAGCTAGTTACTAGTGAGCTGATGTTGATTGGGTGTTATGAGGGCATGAGTGCGCATTGTTGAACAGTCCATTAGTATGACGAAACAGATGTTTGCTGCTTACTAGTTTTCAATACTTTTCTAAGGTCAGTTTATGATATGAAATTCAAAAATAGCCTTTTGTCGATATACTGAGATTATGCCTTTGCTACAAGATAATATGACAATTAATTACTACTACTAGTACTACTACTACTACTAAAAATAATAATAATAATAGTACTATGTGAAATAAAATAAAATCAGTAACAAATGTATCACATGAGTGAATTTTGAACTTAAACTTTACTCAAATTCACTAATTACTAAACATATGAATCTGAGTGGGCTGCAAACTTTTCTATCCATAATAGTACAATAGAAGTAAGGTATGTTGAATTAAATCATGCGTTGTCATTTTATTAATGACTTCAGAAATGCACAAGTAACATAAATAGTCAATAAAAACAAAAATCTGTATGTTAAATTGTTTCATTGTCAAATAGAATAATTTAGAACGGTAAAGCTTTATTTTAACCGCAAATTAAACAGGACCAAGAATATCTTTCAGTTTTTGGAGAGAAATTAGAGAAAAAAAATTCCAACTAGGCTTTATTTTATGAAGCTCATAGCAATTGTCATGCTTTGAATCAGTAATAAAACATTTATTCCATTATCAAACAGTGGAAATGATATGAAAACTCGTTTCCAGTTCGGATTGTATTAAAGGCATAATCTAGTAAGGCTTTTCCTCATTATTTGTGTTAAAGTTTAAACAAAATCATGTAGCTACTGATGGATACACTACGGTGCTCTATAAATGATTAAAAATGGGGGATTCAATGTCGTTTCTTAAATTTCATGGACTTATGATGACATTTCGACGATTTTCAGGTAGATATATACACAAGTGTGCTGAAAATCTTTAATAAGAGTATTTATAACTCATATATGAGTTATACCGGAAGAGGTTAAATGAGTGGAAACAGCTTGGTTACACATATTTCTCTCATTATTATGTGGCCTTACATCAAAATTTAGTGTATGCTCTGGCTTTGGTTATCCGGAATGCTGCTAAGTAATTCCAGTACAATTAGGGACCACAGAAACTAGAATTCAGATATTCTAAACTCAATGAATTTGAATGGCATATCAATATGCTAGTTACTTAAAGCCTCTGACCCTCAAGTAACATGTATTAAATCAAGGTCTCGCAGGTATATCAACAGAACAATGTGTAATTACGAAGATCTTACTATAGTAGATGACAAGCTTCAGGTTAGTGAATACAATAACACACAAGATACTCAATTCTTTCGGTGTAAATTCTATAAGTAATGCTAATCAATAGAGAAGAGTTCCATATTTAGTAATTTATATGTATGTAGTGTCCAAATAGTTGTTTCATAACATCAATCGTTGGTCAACTAATGAGTTTATATGAATACAACGTTGACGCTAGCTAGAATTGATTATAAATGTATTTACAAATTTATAAGGGATCCCTAAAAGAATAAATAAGCATCAATATAGATGAATTTATAGACCGAAACGCAGATTATAAGCTTCGATGAATGTAACCAAAGACGAAAATACGCCATACACACTTATTGTTTCTGTGTCAACCTAACAAATATATTTAGGCTAAGGTGTTTTGTGCTAATTCGCTTTAAATTTGTTGCTTATATTTATCACACAGTGATCTCGGTTGGGCACAAATGAAAATCAGAGAGAAGTGGATAACCGTTTTAATTTGGATAAAAAAGTGACAATTACGTAACGTTAAGAGTAAAGAATGCTTCGAAAAAGTTGTGCATAGGAAATTAATAAAGTCAGGTGTGAAGACAAGTATGGTAATGCAAACAATTTTCTCGTAAGGATGTTGAGAAAATGGAGCTAGCTATATGTTAAGACTAGTGTTAGATTACAGGGTTGAGATGTACCATTATGATTGTATTTTATTTTTAGGTTAGGACCAGTTATTTCTTCAAAATAAAAAAAACAATGACATAAGTGTGTACGCCTAGATGAGCTAACTTTTTCCGATCATATGAAAATGATACTAAAACAACTAATACTTCTAGTAATGAACCACTCTATAGAGACGTCAGTGGACGGTACAACTAACCTCACCGATAAAAGCAAAATTACAGATGTGAAATAGTATCAGCACTGAAAAGATGTGCGGTCAGACATTTTGACACGGATAATATCGCCTATGGGCGGTAGGTAGAAACACTGACGAAAGAATTATTTAATAGTGTAATAGAAAAAGAAGTGTCAAAGAATGGATGAGCAATGAATATAGATGAATTTCGTTATTCCAGTTTCTTTGAATTCAAATTGCTTATTAGATAATTGGCTTTCGATCAGTGGGTCACATATATACAAACAAAATAGGCAGATTATTTATACTCAACAGTGATTATACTGTTCGATGATGACATAGTTACAAAAATCATTCTGCAAATACGTTAGTATAAAGAGTAATAGTATTGAAATTTTGAAAATGTAATACGAAATATAAGACTAATACTACGATAGCAACCGTCAAATGATCAAAGCACTTCTAATTATCAATAGGTCGCTTGTTTGAGCCAAACAATTCAGTTATTTCGATTTACGTAGCGGTCGCCATACAGTAATATCACTAACCATAATACAACTGAAGTATAGCCCAAAGTCAAGTACACAAATCAAAATCAACTTATGTACATTGCATAGATCCACATATTTCCCTCCAAGTTACACACTTTAGGAGTGAGGGATAGTAATACTACCCGACTTTACAAATCAAAATAGGTGGAACTAAGTTCAAATCATGATATATATTAACAATAATATAGTTAGTATATTATAGATAATCTTTACCTCTCGAATATCTGTCACAGAATAGGCATGACCAAGAATTAATCCCAACGGGCCATTTGCTTCAATCTCATGTGGATCAGCATCAATACTACAAGCCATTAAAGAGGCTCGATTAAGTGCATGTTCCATCATACCATATAGATTAGCAGGAGTTTTCGTGCCTAAATCAACGAGTTCTGTAAGACCACCAGTGAAATCTTCCATCGCCTCTGCTGTACATCCACCTCGAAGTGCATCATATGAAGAAACAAGTCTTAACAACAAAAGAAAAGGATTAAGAAATTTAGTTTCATGTAGCTAAGTTAAGCGATAATTACGAATTCTTTACTTTCAAAATTATAACATTTATAAGCCTACAGAATTGGACAACTTATTCGAAATCATCTTATAAATTAGCAATAAGTGGATGGTCAAAACATTGTTTAAACTGATCAGCAACAGGACACAATGAGTAATTTAGTATTCTACTCAAACTAGTTTCCACTGCCAACTGTAATTTTATCTTTAATGATTGTGTCGCATTTATAACTGATTGTAAACTATTCGATTGTACAAAATGTTATTCCTATTTTCCTGAAACCAGACACTTGACTGTGTATAAGATTATTTAGACCCGTATAGAAAAACGAAACGCAATCATTCACTTTGACCCTCTTTCAATGTAAAGAATTAGCTCGGATCAACTTTCATGCATTTGGAGACTTGATAATTATGTAATGTGGTCTTGAAAGTGTAGATATAACATTAATTTTAAACAGCTACTTTTAGACCGGGTTCAAAAAGAAGGCCTTTTGTGAACTATTCGATTGAATTGCACTGTAAGGACTCAGAAAAGTAGTGATACACACACTAGTCTTTGCTTAAATGCTTCCATTAACTGTAACTTAGATGAAAAAAAAAAATAATTCCACAAAAGTATTTTTGATTTCCATTGAAAAGCTAAGAGTCCAGGAGAATTAACAGTACCTTTAGGCTAGATCAAATAAGAACATACTAAATTGGTGTATTGAGATTACAGCCAACAAAAAGAGTTATTTACTTCTGCGTTGACATTGTAAGAATGCTAGAGAATTTCTAGAAGCAAAGCATTCAGAAGATTTGGTAATCACATCGACAGACCTGATCTACCAAGCCAAACAGAAAAGGTCAATCAGTCATACGGTAAGAAGTCTACCAAATAAAGCGGTAGACAGGTGTGCAAGAAAAATGAAATCAAACAGTCACAAACAACGTGATCAGAATAAACCAATTTAACATTCATAAAATAACTGGATAGCTCATTTCTACGTAAAGTAAACGTCAACGAAAGCTTCGCATTTAAACAACACCAACTCTAAGTATAAAACACTATTTGATCTGATGAGCAATGACAGTGACCTAAGATACATACATATGAACTATATTACTATTATTCATAATTAGAAAGGACGGAAGCTCTCCAAAGTATTGTTTGTGGATGGTGATCCTAATATTTAGGGTAGACTTCGAGTGAAAATGATAAACTAGTTAATAAAGAGCCATAAAAGTTGATGGACTAAGGTAGCTTGGGTATATTTTAAGAGTACCCAGTCACTAGATTTACATTGTTAATTAAGATATTAGTAAAAACAATTAAATGGATTATCAGTTAAAGCAACTGAAATAGCTTAAGTTTGTAGGTACATAAGAAATACATACACAGATACAAATTGAGTTGGAACAAGATAGGTATTAATTTGAGTCTGAAAATTTGTTTGAATCTTTATTCCGCCCTCTTCTACACCTTTAATACATATGAGAACATTCTGCAAGGAATTCTGGAATTTATGCAAGAAAAAATAATTATTATATTGAGGTGGTTTTGTAAAGATAACTTTTCATTTATTGTCTGTATTCGTCACACGTTGGGTGCAAACAGTTGAGGACTCTCCTACTAGGAACGAAATAGCTGTCTAATCCTTACTGGTTTTGATTGGTACACATGATAGTAGGTTTATACAAAGTAATGACTACATATCTAAACTATAACAGTTTCTGCCGATTAAAGTATAAAAGGAGGGTTGTATGGACTCGTTTTGGTAGGGCTCCAGAATTTCGCTCTCATGAAAGGTTAAAAACAGAAATTGATACAATTGTAAAATGCCTACGCGGAAATGGGTACCCTAAAAGTTTAATGAATAAGCATTCCGAACCACCGAATGAGCGTGTTACGTACGATACGATTGAAAAGAAAGCTTGCTTCATATACCTTGTCTTTTAGGGTGATGAAAATATGGGACGCGTTAACTAGAGAATTGCTTCAACAGTTAAATGTACTTATCCAGCGGCAAGGTTTATAATCTTAAATGAAACGACGTGATCGCCGAATCATATATAGACTGAAAAGTTCTCCATTCTAAGTACATACAACCCTACATATCAATTTACGTGTGTGCCAAAGAACATACATTGGAAGAGCTGAGAGAAGAGTACATATTTGTATCTCCGAGCATGTTCAAAAGATTTAAGACTAGAAAGTGTCACAGCCCTGAATTATGCAATTTTTCGTCATCTAATTGGTAGCGGTCACACTATCGACACTGCAATCCTTTAAAATAATCAGTAGACAAAGAAACTTAAATTTACTACAATTCGCTGAAGCAGTAGCGATAAAAAAAACTCAAGCTAAATCTATGTATTCAAAACAATAAATTTGTCAATACCATGGTAAATTTGATCAGTTCTTCTTATTATTATTTAGTCAGTTATTAGTGTTACACATTTTTGTTGTCTGGTTGTTTGCATTATCTTATGCGCGCACAGCTGTCCAGTGCTCCCGCGTTCTCAATGGTACTCTGCCAACATTAATCTGTAATTGATCAATCTCCAGAAACCATCTCAATTCAATTATGCAGTATGCGCTTATTTTTCATCCACTTTATAATCATCGGTGATTTTAGCTGACCCAATTCTTTAAAATTTATATGCCCTTTCGTCACATCTACTGTGTATATTATACACTTCATCTCATCGAGTCTCAAATTCTAATTAATCGCATTCTCGTCACTGTTTCACCTCTCAAATGACCTTGCAGACACATTTACGCTTACGTATATGTACATATTTAATATATAACTCTTCCTATTTCAATTTGATTACCAGTGCTTATGAATACCTTATTATGATGTTACAATTTAATAAGAAATTACGGTTGTAATGCAGCTGATAAGAACCAACGAAACAAAGAATGAATTCATACTATTGTGTCAATTTATGTTCTTGCTTTATACATATCTTACAAACGTTCACATTATGTTTCTAAACAATCGAAATAATATTTAAGTCAACTGATCTACCACACACCGTTGGAGATGAGTATCTTGAAACTTTAATGAGCATTAACGAAAAAAGTATAAAAACAAACGTCTACCAATGGAAAAAGAAAGATGTCTTCCACCTGTTAAACTGCGAATGGGTAATCGTTTTAATGTTCTGTTATAGTAATGTGATGTTGAGATACACTAAACATTGAGAATATGGTTCGAGAACATAACGAAAATGTATATTTGAAGGAATAGTGGAACATAAGATCTAGAGGAAAATAAAGAGTAAATGTGCTTGTATCATTTTGACGAAGTCTGGACCATATCATCCAATGTTTTAAACCACTGATCACGAGGAACTTAAACAGGTAGTATGAATCTAACTAACTTCTCTAGATCAACAGTAAATGACTTTGTAAACTGATGACGTGTCATGGTTTGTCCGCTTCTAGATTTTCCTTCAACTTACTACTTATCTGACCAACGTTGAACGTAGAGGTAGGCGGTGGCTAAATATAAGTAAAACAGGCCCCAGAAACCTCAGCCGATGATGATTTACAGACAAACTAATTATAATTAGTATTAATAACAATGCCAATGGAATGACTAACTTGGCATAGGCTTTCTCTAATAAGGCTGACCAAAATTCATTAGAATCTGCTGAATGCATAAATACCAAATGTCCGTTACGAGTTGGCAAACGATCATCTACAACAACATCATACCAATTACCAAACTGCCAAAGTCGAAACCAAAACATTCCAACGTATGGATATTTTGACGATTTCTCAAAGGATTGGTCAGGTGGTACAACCTTCAAAAGATTTTTTGGAGGAAAAGTAAGAACAATGGAATTTAACACAATGTATAAATTTGTGCAGGATTAGAAACATGAACTGGCTTTGCATAGTAGCACATGAAACGAGTTTTTGCAAATATGACTAAATGACTTATAGACGATCGTCTAAATCTCGAGGCTACAGTTACAGTTCGTGAATAATCAACTCATTAACTGCTTACAATAATTTAAGAACTAAACAAGTAATGAAATATCACTATCCAGTTTTTTTGAGTTTTCTGAGTCAGGTAGCTTAATAGAGGAGCTATCATTATCGTTGTGGACAATATCCGTAACTACATCTAGTGCAACTTATCTGCACACAGAATTTGTAAATATTTGTGTCTTACCACTGATATTGTCAAGTTACTTCGATTGATTAGTTTAGGTTGCCATATATGCATCTTCCCCGGATAGACTATATATTCAATATACATACTTGCTGCATAAATATGGTTGTTTGGATTCACTTGATCAGGTGATAATTCATTGATGTTTGACACGAAAAGAAATCGAGTCCCGATGTGAACATCAACATTGGGATATGGCAAGTACATCCATAAATAGGAAGAAACAAGAGTTCTGGATTCCACTTGGCAGTTATCATCTAGCACTAACTATATTTGCGGATTAACGCTGTACCGAGGCTATACATTTAGAATGAACAGATGGCAACATAGAATGAGTAATCGTAGTCCGCAATAACATCAACAGGAAGATACAAACACTTTAAAATTATTCACAACGGCTGATAAATGCAGATAATCAATTGTAATTACTACTAATATGCGTTTGAACAAATGGTGAAGATAACCGATAACAGGCATGCATTAAATAAACACGAAAACCATAGACAAAAGCAAATAGTTCATTTTTATATGATAGACAGAGGTGTTCTTGGTTGCTTTATTATTTTTAATGAATATTTGTGACGAAGCCACATTGGTAATATTTCAGCCGCGTGATTTGTAGGTAAATAAGTTTTCTATATTATGTACTAAATGTTATGTAACTCTGAACATGCGATTCATCCACAGCTCACCTCGTCAAAGTTCGGTTAATTTAAATGTACGAACACAAGCCTAATAATTTAGCTCTACTACATACAATCACAGTGTATGATATTAAAATTCAGTTCCTTCTAAGTAATTCGACTACGTGGAGCAGTAACATAATGGTTAGAGCACTCGACTTTTATTAAGTCGCAGCATTAAACTCTGCTCTACCTACTAAGGCTTTAGTAACTGAGCATTACTATTAATCATATTCAGAGTATCATCCGAAGTCAGGCACATTCAACCATACTTAGTAAATGAGTTAATACAGAATAAAACTCAACTGTAGTTAAATACGTTGTAACTTTTTATGAAAGAGTGATGTCGGGTGACTATGTCTCGTTACTACATTACAAAAGTTAGATTCAAAAGGCGGTATAGGTCAAAATAACGAAAAAAAAACCGAATGAGGTTTAATCAAATTCTCACTTGTTTGAATAAATCTGGATACATTGATAATGAAGCTAATGCAGCTATAACCCAACAGTTTCCTAAGAAAAAATAAAACCGTGAAAAAATATTGAAACAAAAATAACGGAGAAAGAATTGCATAAAAAAATATTGATTTAAAGGCCATAAATTGCTTGAACTGGTTGTTGCCAAGTGATATCTACTAACAAATGTAACTCATTGATGCAATACTCAAATGAAATGATTAGTATAGATGAGTCTTACCACATAACAAACGTATTTGCTAAATGTGTCACACAAGACAATTATGGTTAAGAATTACTCAAAACATCAGTGGTTGTGTTAACGATCTTGTAGGTCATTTGCGAACCTATGAAGTTAATGTCAGGTAATTAAGCTTATTTAATACTTGATGTATAACAAAACACAGGAAATGCTGTGATTTTTTCTATAAGAAAACTAAGAGTATATTAACTTTCCTAAAAATGTTTTCGTTGAATTTTGTATTCTTCAGATTTGGTCAGATTTTCCATTTGCAAATAATAAGAGCAATGACATTGTAAAATGTGAGGTTATTCTAAACTACTGTATAGTCTACTTGAAATTGAGTAGCTTCATCGTATTTTTTTCGGCTCTTTTACGGCATGGAAATATGGTGGCCGGTTACTGTGCTAGACCACAGAAGTATCATTTTTTAGCATTATCCGCCTCTAGGATTCGCTGGTTATCTTTTGAAGTGTCTTGTTTCGACACTGCTCTATTTTATAAAGAATTCTTGTCCTAATGAGAGCATATTCAGGAGACTGCAAGCTGCATACAAATATGAGACATTTAAACAGGTCTTCTGTTATTGCGTTTAGCATATGTGCATTCTTCACCCGGTCATCATAGCCTACTTTAGCTGTCTTGAAATAGTGATGTTGAATATTGAATAGGGACGACTGTTCCCCAACGATTTGTGAGTGTCAACCTTAAAAAAATCCCGTCGAAATGTTTGGAAGAATAAAATTTCATTCATATTCATGTTCAACAACGCCAACTTTACGTAAAATATTTTGACTTTGCGGCGTCATCCAGTTTACCAAGCTTAAAGTGAAAAAGTTTCCTATACTCCTTGGAAAAAAATTCAAGGTGATACTAGCAAGACCATCAGAATAAAATTTATGGATACAATTAATAATTGAATCGAAGTGAGATTTAAGTAGCTCATCTGTAGACGTATTTTGACTCAGATTCATCCACTTCGTTAAAACCCAAATTATTCTAATCTGGGAATATTCATGTCTTTTCTCCTGGGATTGTAGTAAGGCTTCAGCTTGTTCAAGGGTAAAAAACACACAGACTCACTCCATCACCAATTAATAATTTTGCACATTGGGTCAAACTACTGCCTGTTAATCTGCGTACTAATTCTTGTTTAGAACTTGAATCTGCAAAATATTCTAAGATTTAATTCCAGTGCCTTATTTGTTGCCCGTCAAATTAATTACAAGAGGATATTTATCATTGAGTGACTACTAATAATAATAGCATTAAATGATTTGCAGGAGCCAGAACAAGATTCTAGAAAAATTCTAACGAAAACAGAAACTAAAGATCAGCTCCGAAGAGGAAATCTTACAACTTATTTTGGTAGGGGAGATGATAAGAAGCTATCAAGAGTATAATTACTGATTAATTAAATAAGACAATTATTCAGTTAAACATCTGGTTAGATTTTGACACATTCGATTATTTTAGTATGTTATTCTGGTGATTTCTGTTGCGTATTTAATGCCTCTGACACTAATTCAGTGTACAGTGATATTGGCGAATATGTCAGAAGTTACTGTACAAGTAAAATCTCATGTTGTATAGCTATACAGATCCAATAATCTTATTGGATGGTTTATTTTGATGCTGAAACAATGAGAGTTCTGTGAGATGAATGATAGTAACTGTAAATTTTTTTGAAAAAACATTGCTAATTTGATTAGCAATAATTGATTTATATCGATTTACAATCAATTGCAGTCATTATATTGGTTTATTGGAAGTATATTTGAATGTAAAGTATTCTCGCAAAGATGATCCTATTTGTAAGAATACTAACTTACCAAGCTCGCCTTGTTTAATATCGAAGCGACTAACTCCATCTGCAATAAAACGCGGGCACCGTGTAAGTTCCTGAATAATGAATAACCAAAGTTAATGTATCAAATAATTTATAAATGCAACACAAATGAACAGCAAATAAATATGTACAACATGAAATTCAAATTGAAATATACGTAAGTGGAATAATTTTTTTGCCTATTTATGTAAGATTTATAAATATACACTCTAAGATATTGTGGGAAACTGACAAGAATAATTAGGATAAGTTAAATTCAGACCTATACTGACAATGAAAATTACAGACAATCGATCTGATATGAAAAGTGGATGAAAAATTAAGTCCCAGACAATATCTATCACATGAGATTAATAGAGTCATTTGTTCACTATTGGATAGAAAATATCGGTTTCATATTTCCGATGATTCTAATCAACATTGATGGAATACAAGATTCTAACTGTAGCTAATACCCTGGCATTTTAGTCGGATTCGAATATCATGATGATACGTGCAGAACAATGATTGATAATAGAAAACAAACAGTTAATAAGTAGTGAAAACATTGATATAACGTACACTGGGTCTAAGCCACCTGTAACTTTGGCTACCCGATCTAGATCCTGATTTGATACTTGAGTCAACTGCAGGAAAAAATGGATCTTCAAACAAACCACCTCGTTCCATCTGATACCTGACTTCTTCTTTAAACCAATTCGCACTACTTTCTAAGGAAGTTGATTTATGAGTACGCTGTACCAAAACACTAGATCCTTCACATTGGCCACGCATTGCACTACGAGGTGTCTCTGAAGGGTATTTACGACCCATTGTTGGTAAGAATGTATTCAGGCACTAATTTAGCAACAAGAAAAACAATTCCATGAGAAAAAAATTAACCAAAATAATTAAAGGGATGTGGTTTTATAAGACTAAAGAAAATCTGTAGCAATAAAGTTTCAGCCAACAGCATTTATCTAAAGTACAAATTATGTAACCAACATTATACAACAACGGATTCCTGTCTAATCTTTGGTGAATGGAATTTCTCAGGTATATAATTCATTTTATATTACGCATACTGCTTTGACAAATAGTAGTGACATTCTAGATGTAATGTTATATCATCACAGTCAAGAAAAGTTTTCTTAAAATACATCTTAAAATCCAACCGTCCCGTGTTGAGTAAACAATAATTAAATGTATAGAACGCATGTCTAAAGCACTTTATGTTTATAAACAAAACGACTAACACACACCTACACTTAGGCGCATTCGACTCTTTTATGAAAAGTAGGATAAAGATAGCTTTAGCAACGTCCCTATATTTTCGAAGATATTCATTTTTTATAAAACACAATATTTCATAAAGTGTTAGTGAACTAATGAATGTTGACGGCAATTGTGTATTTTAGACTTGACACCTGCAAATAAATTCAAAAGGTGAAAATGAAAGCAAACTATAACTCTAGTATTATCAACGATATGTCCATCGTATGCAGTTTCTCAAGACTGGGATATTTTAACACTAAACATATAAGCAATGAGTTTACGATGAAAAATCACGGTGATTACAGGTTTAACTGTAAAGACAAATTTATCGAAACTGTGGTAAATGATGTGTTACAATGTTAGGTGATTCCACCCAGATTTAACATTTTATTCACATTATTTCACTATTCCACTGTTCCTTAATTACTATTTATACCATTACCGTTACAATATCAATTTCGGCCCATAAACTAAAACTAATTATTTATGTACAGTTACTTGAAATTTCTATTGCTATTGCCTTTGCCTCGCATTAATGTTATTTCTCTGTGACCTGAGATTGTATGCTCGTATTTACATGATTATATATAATAAAAGACTGAATTCTGAACAATCGGGTTAAGTCGGGTACACTTGTTCTCATCTCCAGTTGAGATTAAAAATACCAGACAAACCAGAGACAGGTTAAGCTTATCCGGTCGCTGACAACTCAAGATCATTACCAGTATATATATATATATATATATATATATATATATATATATATATATATATTCGTAACCAGTGTTTGGAGACTCCAGATGATACGGCTGAGGATCGATCACAGTGGTGTAGGTGCACTCACTTCTTGCCCTCCCTTAATTGTGAGCTTAAATTCACTTTATACCTCACCATGAGCTAATTATTTCTTACTGGACCATATTCTATATGTCTACACTTTTTTTTCACTATAATTGAGATAACTACTACTTCTACCAATTATGTGTTTATTCTGCTGTGTTGCTGAAGTGTGGCAACTTAGAATAATGCACGTGACAGATTCTATGTTGTACATACATACATATTTTCTCAAACTGCACAATATAATCACCAATTGAGAAGATCCAGATTCCTTAATCTAAAATAAAAATTTAACTGTTTGTGATAAGACTTATTCTTAATGGGTTAAACTATGAAGTGTAGAAAAGGAAATACAAAGACTATCACTTTGCTTCTATAAGCTAAAGCCAAACTTCCTAACAGGACTGAAAACGTACAGCTTGAACAGGAGCTAAGTAGAACTACACCAATATTTTCGACACAAACAGACAGCCTACTGGATCTGTAAACACTCCAAAAGTAATCACAGCAAGTCACTTTTGCAACTAAATGAAGTCTAACAAATAACTAAATACATTTCCACTGTGTGCTTAAAAAATAGCATGTAGATTTGTGACCATAAGTGCAAAGAGTAGACTACCTAGTAACGTCATATTGTTCATTGTAATACATGCCAAACACCACTTATCATATGTACTTTGAACGAATCTATAGCTAATTCCATGCTCAAACTAGTATTTTACTAGTTCAAAGTGACTTTAGCTGGGTTGATTATAAAACGAATTTTTACAAGTCAAGCTTCATGCAGCCTAAGTGAAGAATAAAGGAAGTACATTTAGAATGATATTTCCAAGCATCTGACCAAATTCGGGTTCGTCTGAATGATAAGCTCACTAATAATTGCTATAAAACGCCTTTTTAATATAAAAAAATCGGAGCAAACAAACAGTATAGCACTGTATGGAATGTTGCTGTATGAACGTTCAACCTCACCTTGAAAGTAAAAATATGACTTGGCAACACCAAGTGATTCAAAAAATAGTTCCACTAATACACAGTTCAACAAAAGAGATATATCTTTAGACGGAGATGTGATTGTGAACTCTGATATTCTCACGTAATTATTCCTAAAATGGAGGAATAAATATGACGCCAACATTGAAAACCGTTATTTAGGATACGATCATCCAACATTAGGTATATTCTGACTATTCGATAAGACAAAAACAAACTATGAGAATTCTATTTTTTTTAATTAGCCTTATACTTTCTAATTAACCTAGTTTTATATTACTGCTACGGTTTTGATACATTTTCAGTATGATGATGCAGCGAAATCAATAAATCAAGCATTTTTTTGTAAATATGGGGTATGCATTTTACCTAAAGTTTTTGCATACATAAGAACTTGATCACAGAAAGCATCTTTAGTTTCGGTACCTTAACTTAAAATACCATAAAGAATCTTTAATTCACGAACTAGTACGTTCTATATGAAAAGTAGAATAAACTTAAGGCAACTTTAGACCAATATACATGAAAATAACAAAACACATTGATTGGCAAAATCAACGGTTTATGTTAAGCGAGACAGAGTTTACAATACCTCCTTATCCTCCTCATCATCATCAACAACGTAGAACCGGGCGCATACGCCTATATGTTCAAGTTGCCATACCACATTAGAACTACGAGATAACAGAGGCAACACAATGACAGAATACAAGAGGGAAGAGTAAAGTAAAGGTCTGCAGAAACTAATAATAGGATTTAAGATCTAGATAAAGTTAGAGTGAATACACTTACGCTACTGTGACCGATCCTGAGCCATATCTCCAAGTGTCTCCAGACATTTATTGAGACTATCATGTGGACCCCAACCAGGTAATCTACATCTACCAGCATGGCTTAGGTTAGCAGTCATGGACTTCATGGACTGATAATATGTTTTGGTTTGGCCACCCCTACCCTTCTTTCATCCTACTTCAACCCTAGCCAACATTGCGCGACGAAGCATACAGTAGTCTGGCATGCGCAACACATGTCCTAGCCATCTCAATCGATGAAGGTTACTAACCACTTCGACCGATTTACCATATTTCCTAAGAACCTTTTGTCTAACCTCAAAACTACTTATTTGACTGGTCTATGATATACGAGCGATGCTACAAAGATTTCTATGGTCCAATACGTGAAGTCGACCCATATCTTGGGTTTTCATGACCAACGTTTCACAGCCATATGTTAAAACGGCGCGGACTGCTGCGCAGTACACCCGGCCTTTCGTTGAGAGATGGATATCTTGCCTGCGCCACAAGTGGCGTAAATTGGCAAATGCCAATCGAGCTTTCTGAATCCATGCTAAGATTTCGTCAGACACCGACTCACCAGTAGTGATGAAACTTCCGAGATAAGTGAGGCGGTCAATGCACTCAATTACTTCACTCCTTATCATTACTCTGGGTGAAGAAGTAGGCCAGTTCTGAAGTAACACTTTGCATTTAGGAGGGGAGAAGCGCATCCCGAATATGCTTGCATTGTTACTCAAGGTGCTCAGGATATTCCGCATATTGCCAGCGTCTTCACTAAATAGGACTATATAGTCTGCGTATTCTAAGTTGACGAGAGGACCCCCTAGAAGGAGATTAATTCCTGAAGAGTTAAAAAAGTGGGACCTCTAAGAGTACATTTATGACGAAACTAAAAAAAAAAGAGGATAAGGGGGCAACCCTGGAGAACCCCACTTGAGGATGAAATTTCTCGTGACAATTCTCCATATGCTCTGGTTCGACCGGTGGTGACCGAGTAAAGAGTCTTAATAAAGTTTATGTACTTTGAGGTACGCCTTTTAATGACAAACACTGTTACAAAACTTCACAGTCTACCTAGTAGAAGCTGCTTTCAAGTCAAGGGATACAACTATAGTCGGACGTTGGTACATATGCCCATGTTCGAGCATCTGGCGCAGGGTGAATATTTGATCAATGCAACCACGTCCAGGTCTGAAACCAGCCTGGCTTTCCTGAGTTTTCTGTTCTCTAGTGTTGGATAAACGCCGAATGACTATCAAGGGTAATATTTTAGATACTATATTAGTTAAACTGATTCCTGTAGTTATCACAAGAGGATTTCTGCCCCCTTTTGTAAATTGGAACGATCAGTGAACGAGATCAATCAGATAGGATGATGTTCAGTTCCCAGATGTCGGCTAATATATCAGTCAACCTACCAGCTAAGACTGGACCACCATCCTTAAATATATCGGTAGACAACCTAACAGGTTCTGCTGCTTTCCCTCGTTTCAAGTTACTTATATCCCTTTCAACCTCACTGAGAGTTAGGGGACCTGTGTCAGTTTTCCATTCAAGTAGCTTGGGGATAGTAGATAGGCTAAGAGTAACTGGCGGCCAACCGAACTGTTCCGGAAAGTGTTCCGCCTATCGTTCTAACCTTTTAGACTGACAGTGAATCATTGACCCGTCATTTCCCGAGATAATTTAACTAACCGCCGATTTCTTAATACCGGTGTCCTTGATAAGTCGGAACAGCTGTCTACTATTGCCTGACGACGCCGATGCTTCCATCGCTTCTGCTTTTGTTGCCCACCACGGTTCATGATCCTTACGCAGACTCTTTGTCAGTCTACGTTTCAATTGTCGTCGCTCTTCATCATTCCCTGAGCCTACTGGAATGAGTTTTCGAGCCTCTAACAGTTCACTAGAAGTTCCAGAGATCCAATTGTCTTTTGTAGCTTTCGGATTGAAATTAGTTGCATATAACTCTGCTGTGTTTACACCTATTTTAAAATCGTTCCAAGCTGTTCTCGGATGGATCTGTTGGTTGTGGGCGACCAAATGGTTAGTCAAACCATTTCTATGTGCAATCTTGGCATTTTTAGCCTCGAATGAATATCTAAGTGGTTTCCCTGATGTGACGTTTCTGCGACCAGAAAAACGCATGGAGATACGTGCTCTCACTAGGGCGTGATTAGTGTCTAAATACGTGCCCCAGAAAGAGTAGCAGTTTCTTATGTAGCTTCTCTAGCGATAGCTGATGCCGACGTGGTCGATTTGCGTCCGTCGTTGTGTAGCTGTTGGAGGTCGCCAGGTTAAACAGTGTCTTTCTTTATGCTTAAAGTTTGTGCTACCTAAAAATAAACGGTAGTCTGAACATAATTGCATTAGACGATCTCCATTATCCGTTTATCGGGCTGATATGCCGAGTGACCCACCTTTTATTTTAGCCTGATTTAGCCTACCGACTTGGGTATCCAAATCCCCTGCGATAATTACTATGTCTGGAGGCTAGAGAACTTCATATAGAACTCGTTTTTTATTCCATCCGTATTAGTCAGTGGGAGCATAAACAGAGACGACTAAAAGGCATCGGCGTATGTCCCTATCTTTCCGAGTTCATACTGTGTCCTTTAGACGGACAGCACATAAACGACTGTCAACAGGAATCCACTCGATAAGTACCTGTTTTGGCCGTAAGGTTAGTGCTACGCCTACACCAGCAAGGCCACGTGAATCTGCTGTAGGGTCTTCAGATAAATGAAGAGTGAATTGTGCTGTTCTGCTGCATTGATTAAGTGAGGTCAAACGAATGACTATGCTGGGGTCCTGTATGCTTGTTTCTGAGACACAGTATACATCAATTGCAAAAGATTCGAGTGTTTTAGCTAAAGCAACTTGTTGACCTATTTGATACAACGTACGTACATTAAAAGCTCCAATATGAAGTTTAGAGCGCGGTTTCAGGAGACCTGGTATGGCATTTAGGGAATTCGAGCAACCAGTACAAGTGGCACGCATAGATGTAGTGGGAGAAGTGCAAATAGTAGAAACCAGTGAAGGAGAACGTGTTTGATCGCGAAGAATGTGATCTCGAGTGCTATTAGAGGTATGAGGGCGGTTATCACTTCTCAGTCACCCTACACAATGGAAGGGTCCTTCTAGGGGTACCTGTAAAAGAAAGTAGAGGTCTTGATGACCCGAGAGTGTAGTCACAGTGCCTAAGGCACAGCTGTTTGATGTCCGTCACCTGTATTATTTGTTGCTCCGGTTGTTTGTTGCTCCCAGGGCATAATTTAAAGGATTTAAATGGGTTTTTTATTTGCACTTGTTTTAGCATGGTTGTTGCTTTTACGGAATAGGGTTGTTAAGCCTATGCCCAACCCTCCCCCCTCTTATCCGGGCTTGGGACCGGCAGTAACCCCTGGAGGGTTTTAGGGGTTCCTTCCATCACCGAATAACATTAATTAGAGATGCTTCAATAACGAAATTTTCGAAATAAGCATAATTAAAAATGGATTGACTGAGGTAGTTAAATTAGTGAGTTTCGGATGGAGGGTATTGAGAGCTATCTTCAGTATGTTCAACAAATTTCAATTACCACTATCGTTAAAAAATAGCAATTATTACTAGTTTTGTAAGCTTAATCACCAATAATAACCAGGGCTTTAAGCAATATGACTTGAGAAAATCAAACGTGGATGTTTATTTTCAGTTACTGGCAAAAACACGATGGCAACTTGCTATCATAAAACAATAGTGGTTGGTACAACCGACCGAAATTTCGTACCCGAAAACCCGGATGTGAATGAAAGCAGAATGTGATTTTAAAAAATTGATTATTTCTATAATATCAAATATTTGAAATGTAGAATATTGGAATAACTTTTTTTGAAGACGTCATATTATAAGTATATTCAAGATTTGAAAGGGTACATCTAAAGCGTCTAATGGTTAACTTTCAGGAAAATCTATTTTCACCCATACTTTGTTCAAAAACAATTCCAAATTTCAAGAGGAAGGAAACACGTTTTTTTATAACACTTAGTTACTCAACTCAGTACACTGAAAGAAATGCACTCTTTATAAAGGCTCACCAAATCGAACATTAAAATTTGAATACTCTTTTACTTAGTTACAGCTATATCAACAAATAATTTTTTGGAGGAAAAACAATGTAGACATAAATAGATGCAGTGCATTAAAACTCATCACCATGGACTTACAGCTGTTGAGAATCCGAACATTTCAAGGTTAAAAGTTTATATTTGACGATTAGTTTAATCCATCAATATCCAATATCTGAATGACGAGCTAAGTTTAAACGATTGATTTCTTTGTTCTGGCGTTTTGAATGTCGCAGTTTTGATTCCTGGTCTTCTGCTTTTTCCAGTAGTTGACTGGCTACATAGTAGCTCTTGACCTGGCAGTTTTCAAGATTCGTCCCTCAGAAATCAGAACCGTGAAGTAGTAGGACGGTGGACGTGTGATAATCCTTGCAGTGAACCTTGAATGATCATTCATTTTATTTCTAAAGAATAATGGTGTCTGTAATAACGCTACCTGGTTTGATAGTGTACGGTATTCGAAATGGCGAACGAAGTGTTAGGATCAGCAACTAAGTTTCCTAAGATCATTATTTTTGAATCTCGAATAGTGAATCGAAGATTAATAGTTTTAGAGGTAATAAAATTACAGGAAGTGCCATTTCGAAAATCATCTAACATACAAAATTCTTTCATGCTACTACTCTTTATTTGACGACAGTACAAATGAAGGAAATATTGGTGTTTAGTCATTCCACATATGGAAACATTAAAAGTTTTGGCACCAACTTTGTACTAACCATTTTAATCTAGCCTGTAGTGCTCATATATATTTGATTTAATATGAGCTAGCTACATTAGAATCATACTTCGGAAGTTGCATAGGCTCATGTGAAAATGTTGATTTCGTTAAAAATGGCTTGTTATCATTGCTCTTAAAATGTATTTTTCTATTACGCTTGCTAGTGTATAGTTTGCTTAAGCGTAAAAATAATATTCATGTACCGTCACAACTGTTCTATCAAGCTGTACTTTGATTTGAACCTTTCAGCGCTTGATTGTAAAGATGAACAATTTCGCGCTGTTCAGACACTGACCGTCAATTTTATAGACTAAAAAATAACTTCTGTTATAGTCTCATCTACTGAGATTATTCTTCGTTTCATCTGTCACTGTCTGCCAAATACCCGATTTTCTGCTACAATATAATTTGTCTCGTTACCCTGGCACTCTTTTGTGGGACATCAATTTGTGGATTTAATCCAGTTATCTCCAAGTGGACTGTATTTTGAGCTTTTTAATTTGTTCATTATATTTATGCCAGCTGACAATATACGTGTTGAAGAGTACTCTGCATACAATCAACATATTTCTGTAATATATCTAGGGTAACTTTTAGCCATCAAACACATACCTAATAATGATACAGAGAGCAGAAAACAATAATGAATGACGACAGAGACACTCCTGATCGTATGTGACAGCGACTGTAACGTGTAGCTTATATAAACATGTCAACATGTATAGCTTATGTTTACACAAAAATTCAGAGACTAGTGTATTTATATTTAATTTTTTGGTTATTTAGATTCTTGCGTTGACTAAGGTTGAATAAATAAATAGGCTTAGAAGCTTTGTGCTTGTCTCACGCCAGGTTAAAAGTGTAATCATAGGGATAAATAACTATACAGTGTGGTGAATCACTTAAATAAAAGTAAACTTTACGATATATAAGATGCATGTATACCTAGTTTTCAAAGTATTTATAACAGTTGTATGAAGATTGTTACATGTAATGGATTGTAGAAGATATGAACTTGTAGTAGAATTTATCAAGTGAATAAAAGGTACTAGGTTAAACGGTTTAGGATAGAATACTACAGTATCGAATTACAATAAAAAAATAAGCCCTTTTCTCCTGAATGTAAATGCCAGACGCTGATCTTAGTATAATCCATCAGCATCTGAGAAATATAAATTAAAAAACCGGCACCAAAACAAATAAGCACAAACGATTTTTACTGTATAACTGTAGGAGCATTTATATTTTTTAGCAGGTTGCCTAGTGCCTAAAACTATTATAGATGACTGAAAAATAAATAACTTAGAAAAGAAAAAATAAAGAATAGGTTTATACAAACTGTAAAAATGTTATGTTGAGTAGTTGTGTGGAAAATATAAAAATTCCCTAAAAGGTGTGTAGCGTAATAGATGTCTGCATTAAAATCGTATAAGACTTTTCATTTATAAGATTTTGACATTACGAACAGCTTTAATATAATTCGGCTATTTATACAGCAAGATATATAGATAGAAAAGTAAAGATATCTGCAAGTTGCAAGAGTTAGCTTTAGTCACAAATACAAAGGTATATTAGGCATTATTACTGACTATTTCAATCAGAACCATGAAACAATGTCACGAATATAAAATAAGTTCCATACCACATATATGCAGTAATTTAAATCATCTCCGTAAGTGCATTATCTTTTGGCTAGAATCTCGTGGCAGCCACAAGATTTCACATAAGTTGAATACAAAATTCAAAACATCCTTGCCAAAACATAGAAGGGCTTTTCAAATTAACCATAGTCCGTAAAATCCATTTGAGGCAGCTTTGTTCCACTATGCAACTGAAGATTGTGACTAGTCTTTTATGATTTTATATTACAACTTTTGTCATAGTTATTTACTAAACATCATACATTACTTTTAATACTATTTTACAGCAATTTATTTGACTGTGTTAAGTTAGAACCATTTGATATCATCGACAAAATTAGTTTGAAACTCCTGTGTATCCGTCTTTTTCATAGCAATTGTCAAATATGTCGATATAATTTGTTGTGACTGAGACGACAGTGAAACATTTAGATATCATATAAGCCGTGTTTCAGACTGAACTAAAATTAACGGTAAAGTATTATTCCTAATCAATCAGTTGAAATAAAAAGCAAACCGTCAAGACACTATTTATAATTTCATCACTGATAACAATAAAATGCAAAGTCGAAAGCAGTACGATAGATTATAAACATTATAGATTTAGTTAGACTTTTAGATCATATTGACTCCCAATAAGAACACAAACAACTTCCTGTTAGCTCAAAGCCAGCATGGTTTTATTAAACGTTGATCGTGTCTAACCTGTCACATTAACTTTTTAATTGCACTGCATCATGTTATGAATTACACAGAATAGTCATAGTCCTATACTCCTATATTTCTAAGGTCTTCGACAAAGTATCACACATCATACTCTGCTAAAAACTATACTCTATAGTGGTTCACAACCCTTGCTAAGCTGGCTTAGATCTTTCCTGAGTAGTTGATATCATCTAACCAAAGTAAATTCATTACAATCATCTCCTAAGACGATAGCCACTGAGGCTATACAAGAAAGCGTACTAAGTCATCTTATGTTTACAATATATGTCAACAGATTCAGTAGCGGTTTTAACTTTGGTAAAACGTATTTATACGCAGATAACTTGAAAGTTGTTTACTCAGGCTACAGAGACAAACCACACAACAGTGTCACGAACATACAACGAGAATTAAACGAAGTCACCGACTGGTTTAAATAGCATCAACTTCACTTACAAAAGTAAAAGTGTGGCTGTATTAGCATTGGGTGTTGCAACAAGAGTTTTCACTATGAAGTAGATGGGAAACAAATCTCCGAATGTGAAACAATTATGGACCCAAGTTTAGGATACTCCGTGGATCTTACATTCACGGTGTTCATTGGTGTTCTATACACCATTATATAGATCATTTTGATGTAGGTAAATCTACAGAGAATAATTTGAAGTGGGCGCAACCCCGTAGCTGGATATATCATATTTCTCTTTGTGAAATTAGATTTCTACCCTAATGTTTTTTATATGGATAGGTATATTATCAGTCAGAATTGACGAACGTCGATCCTACTCCATAAAAGCGAATGCTGTAGACTCTGATTATTTGCCAGTACCCCATCATGTATATCTACTGATTTAATGCAAATATGAACATGATCAGCCTAGCAGACGGCTCCCTTGAAGAAAGGATCTCTAATTCAACCTGAGTTATTTTGTTATCCTTGCATATTCAGCTATTTAGTTTCTCATTTTATTTATACCAACCACTAACTATTTTATGATCTTCTGTTACTTACAGCACTACTATCGTTTTATCATTTTAAAGGCCATGATGTAAGATTAGCATTCTATAAGATCTGTGTTTGCACACGGCTTGGATACTGGTAACTTATACTCAGCAACATCTGCGTATGTAATGAGTTAAAAATAGAAGAAATAAAGCGTTACTTCGCAAAAAGGATATTGGGGTGAATTGTGGACTGAACTACACTTTACGGTGTGACACTATACGTTTAGAATCACTTGGCAATGATGGCCTAAGCTCATCTTGACATTCTATTTCAAAGTTGTACACAATTTAGCATACTCTCACAACCTAGTACTTAGATCCATCGAGGTATTTAATTGCAGTCACCAGACATGGTGGCCTAAGAAATAACTTCTAATTTTTCTGCCTGTAGGACAAGATCTGGTTACCTACGTTTATTTACGGCTAGATACAATGGTTTTGACTAGATTAATTTAACAGGAAAAACGCACAATATGCTCCTATATATGCATTCTGACCTGTGCACGAAATATTTAGTCGTGTGTACCTATATACCAAGAAATCTTTCTACAAGGATATTCAGTACGGCTAGACTACTGCCTATGATGTTAATAACAACTAAGTCTGTTTATATGTAAACATTTACTACACTACATTCTCATCCCTCACAGTGATCCACAGAGTTAGTCGACCTGTTAAAAAACGATAATATTATCCCCCAGTTACAAAAATGACAAATCCTAGTCATTAAAGCTGAAAAAGTTATATGATATCACTTATTTATACCTCTTTGTCCTGCGGATCGTTTTCCTTATATTTATTTATTCCTGGTAAACCCTATTATATCACACTGCGTGAAACGCTGGACGTTTACGTCCAGTAACAAAAAGTATATACTGTTGTACCTGAGAAGCGATGGCTGATCTTATCGATTCTGTTATCCGCAGGGCTATGTCTTATAGCTAGCACCCAGCTTTCCCTTAATCTATTGCTCAGGCGCAATAACTTGACTGATTTAACAAGATGCCAACAAGTCACTCACACGTATATATTACAACAACAATAAATTATTAATATGCAATATATATATATATATATGAGATCTAGCCTTTGACTCATATGTCTGTCACATTATATTAACCAATCACATGTCTTTTTCCAGATCTGTCATAGATATATACGATGTGCTGCTACAAATCATCCCCTACATTATATTCCATGAGGCTGCTTATTCGTCTGCCTAGGTGACTACGTTAAATCGTAGCCAGTTATCGTGTCATTACTAAAATCATCTGTAATCAGCGTTTGTGAAAGTTCACACTATCTATCGTAGATATTTTAACTGTACATGCATATTAAACTATTCTACATAATTGTTGAATGCACAAAATTTCGTAGCTACCAAAGAATCATAGGGCGTATTTTTTTTCCTAAATACAGCATTGTATATGGTTTGCATTTTGTGAAATATGTCACTTTAAGTTTTATAAGAAACGCCACCAGCAGCTCTTCTAGGGTTGATGCCGGTCCCAAGCCCAGGTAAAGGAGGAGGGTTGGGCATAGGGCTAGCACCCCTATCCCGTAAAACACAAGTTTGCTAAAAAAAAAAACGCTAACCAGATTAAACAAACTTAACCATTTAAACTCTGCCCTGGGAGTGGAAGGAATGTTTATGACGCTTCATGATGAAAGCCGAGATTCTTCGGAAGTCATGAGGCCGATGCCCCTCCTTCTAACAACCAGAGCCAAAAATTTTTATAGGTACATGGAATGTTCAGACAATGTGGGAGACCGGGAAGATCAATCAGATAGCCTCAGAAATGAAGAGATACAACTTGACAGGGCTCGGAATCAGCGAAGCCGATCGGACTCAAACTGGACAGAAAACATTAGCTACGAGAGAGGTGCTACTATACTCTGGGCACGAAAAGGAAAATGCCCCACACACCCAGGGAGTTGCTCTGATGCTGTCCAAGAAAGCGCGCAATTCACTTGTAGGAAGGGAACCACATGGACCCAGGATCATCAAAGCATCTTTCAAGACAATTAAGAAGGGGATTACAATGAACATCATCCAGTGTTACGCACCCACCAACGACGGCAACGACGAGGACAAAGATCAGTTTTATGATAGGCTGCAGTCAATTATAGCGAAGTGTCCAGGAAAGGATCTGACAATCCGAATAGGGGACCTAAATGCCAAAGTTGGAATGGACAACACTGTTTACGAAGACATCATGGGACAACAGGGACTGGGAGAAAGAAATGAGAATGGTGAAAGATTTGCAAATCTATGCGCTTTCAACAAAATGGTCATAGGTGGTACAATATTCCCCCACAAACGCATACACAAGGCTACATGGATCTCACCGGATCATACTACAGAGAATCAAATTGATCATATATGCATCAATAAAAAATTCAGAAGATCAATGGAAGATCTAAGAACCAGGAGAGGAGCTGATGTAGCTTCAGATCACCACCTAGTGGTTGCAAAAATGAAACTGAAGCTAAAGAAGCAACGGATAACTGGAGTAACAGCATTACAACGGTTCAATACAGCCTCTCTTCAAGATACTGACAAACTCAAAGAATTTAAAACAACTCTCAACAAAGGTTTCAAGCCTTACAAGATCTGCTGAACGAGAAAGAAATCACTATGGAGGAGAACTGGAAAAGAATCAAAGAGGCGCTAACTTCAACGTGTCAAGAGGCTCTGGGCTGCAAGAACCACCATTATAAGAAATGGATTTCCACAAAGACCCTGATCATAATTCAACAAAGAAGGAACAAGAAGGCAGAAATCAACAACAGCCGAACTAGAGCAGAGAAAATCAAGGCACAAACTGAATACACAGAAGCAAATAAACAAGTAAAGAAGAGCATTAGAGCCGACAAACGTAAGTATATCGAAGGCCTTGCAACGACAGCGAAAAAAGCTGCAAGAGAAGGAAATATGAAACAGCTATACGACACAACGAAGAAACTGGTAGGGAAACATAGTAAACCAGAGCGATCGGTCAGGAACAACGAAGGCAAGCTAATCACCGAGATTCAAGAACAAAGAAACAGATGGGTAGAACATTTTGAGGAACTCTTGAATAGACCAGCTCCACCGAACCCACCAGACATCAAAGCAGCACCTACAGATCTTCCGATAGATGTCAATCCACCAACGATGGAAGAAATCAAGATAGCTATCAGACAGATCAAAAGTGGGAAAGCAGCAGGACCTAACAATATACCAGCCGAAGCACTCAAGTCAGACATAGACATAACGGCAAGGATGCTCCACGTTTAATTCGAGAGGATCTGGGAGGAAGAACAGGTGCCGGCACTCTGGAAAGAAGGATACCTTATCAAGATACCAAAGAAAGGAGATTTGAGCAGATGCGAGAACTACAGAGGAATCACACTATTGTCAGTACCAGGGAAAGTCTTCAACAGAGTGTTGTTGAACAGAATGAAAGATTCAGTGGATGCTCAACTTCGAGATCAACAGGCTGGTTTCCGTAAGGATCGGTCATGCACAGACCAAATTGCAACACTACGCATCATCGTTGAACAATCAATTGAATGGAACTCGTCACTGTACATCAACTTCATTGACTATGAGAAGGCGTTTGACAACGTAGACAGGAGATCACTATGGAAACTTCTTCGACACTACGCTATACCAGAGAAACTCGTCAACATCATCCGGAATTCTTACGACGGACTACAGTGCAAAATTGTGCATGGAGGACAGCTGACAAATGCATTCTCAGTAAGAACCGGTGTCAGACAAGGCTGTCCGCTCTCGCCTTTCTTCTTTCTACTAGTGGTTGATTGGATCATGAAAACCTCTACATCTGAAGGGAAGCACGGGATTCAATGGACAAGTAGGATGCAACTCGATGATCTGGACTTCGCGGATGATCTAGCACTTCTATTCCATACACACCAGCAAATGCAAGTGAAGACAACCAACGTAGCAGCAACTTCAGCATCAATAGGCCTGAACATACATAAGGGAAAGAGCTAGATCCTCAAATTCAACACCGAGAGTACCGACCCGATTGAACTTGATGGTGAAACTCTGGAAGAAGTGGATACCTTTACATACCTGGGGAGCATCATGGATAAACAAGAAGGATCCGATGCGGATGTAAGGGCAAGGATCGGCAATGCAAGGGCAGCATTCCTACAGTTGAAAAATATATGGGAGTCCAGACAACTGTCTACCAATCTCAAAGTTAGACTCTTCAACTCGAACGTCAAGTCAGTTCTTCTGTATTGAGCGGAAACCTGGAGAACTACTGCAAACATCCTCAGGAGAGTACAGGTATTTATCAACAACTGTCTTTGCAGAATGTTGAATGTCTGTTGGCCGGAAACCATCAGCAACAGCCTACTATGGAAGAGAACAAACCAACTTCCAGCTGAAGAGGAAATCAGGAAACGACGTTGGAAATGGATAGGACATACATTGCGAAAATCATCAGACTGCATCACGAGACAAGCACTAACTTGGAATCCTGTTGGAAAACGGAAAAGAGGAAGGCCAAAGAACACCCTGCGTCGAGAACTGGAAGCAGACATAAAAAGGATGAACAGTAACTGAAGACAGCCGGAAAAGATTGCTGAGGACAGAGTTGAATGGAGAATACTGGTGAGCGGCCTATGCTCCTCCGAGAGGGGTAACAGGCGTAAGTAAGTAAGTAAGTAAGTTTTATAAGAAATAACGATTACATTTTACTATCGTTAAGAACGAACTGCAGTGTATTTACATCGTCTAGTACCATTTAGGTAATCTAAGTTAGGTTTACATGATTACTAATTTTCCTGGATGATTTATGTTATTTTTAGTTTGTAGTGAACAAACTATAAACCAATGATGTAGTATGTTTATATTTTGCATGCACTAGTTGTTTAACTCAAATGGTGCTGCGATGGCCTGATTTTATTTCAATAGACTTGTTGAAACTTACAAAAGTCATGCTAAGCACAGAACTTATAACGATAGAGTGACTGAAATTGCAGTAAGGATAACGGCACTTGATATACGTTTAGCATATCTGTGAGTCTGGCTTATAGCCGCTATATTTGCATGGGATGAGTCCATTACGAAGGTCTCGGTGGACGAAGTTTCACCCATGATTTCTTGGAACATATCTAGCATCCACTTGATGTCAGCTATAATTTCTTTTTTCTTCCAGGCAAACATTACCGGACTTCTACGTCCCATCTTATCAGTTATTACCAACTGAAACAGAAAATCTACAACTAATGATAAATAAGGTAGCTTTCTTACCTCGCCCTATTTATGTTATATGTGGAATCAGTGCCTACAACTTCTGGGAACATGCGGTACAAACCAACTTGATCTTCTGTTTAAAACCATACTTGAATCAATCTTCTCACATTTCCTTCAACATAATTAAACTCATGTAGCTGTCCATGTCCACGGATATGATCAAAGACTTGATCACGTGAAGCAAAGGCTGCAATTATATACTACACATCCACCTACAGCAACGTTTGACTTCATATTTCGCATGTCATCAGAAATAAGCTTTTTCTGATATGTATTCCTCACATGTTCCACAACTGCATCACATGAAGTTGACTATTGGAGAACTGGATTTATATTTTCCTTTCCTCTTCTGATAAGCGTCCAAACCATGGATTGCACCTCATAAAAGGTTTCGTACATGGACGGTTGTGCGTCATGATGTATGAACGAACGATATACCCATTGACATTTAGCACTACACGAAACATAGATTTACAATCCATGCATTTAGACCTAAAGATGCGATAATTACAGTTCAACTTACGGTTTGTTTCTCTGAACAATCCCCTGAAGTTTCCTTTTATTACCAAATGCTTATTTAAAAACAGCGAAAACATATTTAAAAGACGAAAAGGAGGCAAGTTGACTTTGCGAATGGATATAATAAGTGAAGGTAATCTACGATTGCATTAAATTTATTAACTTACAGACTGAAACTCTCCAACTGTTTGCTCTACGTCCTTTCAAATGAAAAATCGTCGGCTGCTTTCAGATCAACCCTTGTTTTTGTGAGGAACAGGCCAAACAACTATTAATCAATAAGTAGATGTATAAAAAATATGGACTCATCTATTATCAGTCATATTTCTCCGTAATATAATGTTGTTGAGATTTGTGAGAGTAAATAAAGGATGACCAGTCTGCCACGCTGTAAATGCGGAACTGCCGCCATGCACCTAACCACTCAAAGTCACAAAATAGTCATATAGCGGCAAATCGAACTCGGTTGATGCTTATCTAGTGCCATATTTCAGCTGCTCGACAATTACTACCACAAGGTTATATCTTTTAGTTTGCTATATATATAACCATTTTCAAACAACTACTGCTATTATCATGTGAACTCCAGCTGCGTGAAGCATGCATATCTTAAACTTGCTTCTACTTTACATATTAAATGTATGTCCGTATTGTATGTGTACTCGTCTAAGCACCATCCCTTATATTACTATATTACCGTGACTGCGCCTGTGAACTGTACAGTTTCAGAATATATTTACTCATTTAGTAATTATATCATCTTGAATGTCGACTTTACTTACTCTACTTTTCGGACATGGTGAGAAGGCCAGAAAATCTGTTGTTGTTTCTTCGCAAGTTCAGTTGTCGTCTGACCAAACTAACGCAGACACTTTCATTAGTTAGCGATATCTAAAATTTGTAAATTTTTGAGACGCATAACTGCGAAACATTATGAGACCTAGAATAATATGATTTTTAATATGTATTATGGCCCGTACTATTTTTACTTCTTTTCAATGTGCATTCGGTCCGTAAATAAGGAAGTTTACCTTACCAGTAAAACAAAACTGAGGACTATATAATTCTATCGTTTATCAGTTGGGATATGTATTTATGAACGTTGTAGAATGCATATACACTATGAATATATTTGCTGAAAACTCTAATTTATTCAGAGCTACGAACATTATTAGCACGTTTTCGGCCTTGCATGCCCACGAAATACATTGTTTAATGTGATCATTGAGATAAGATAGCATGTTCACAGCAAGCAAAACATTTTTCAGTAAGAATCAATTTTTTTTCAAAGTGGAAAGTGCCTTAAGCTGTTTGGATGTGACAAGTGTCTTTAATATAATCTTAAAGGATCGTTATCTGAGGCTGCATGCTACAAAGCCAGACAACACAGGACGTATGTATACATTCTCAAAAGCAAAAAGTGCAATACCTTTAAACTACAGCGAACTGCAGTATGAATTGTTCACTACCGTTTAAATCGAATTGGGGGGACTTCACTCAGAATATTTGTGCACATTCGTCGGGACGGAAATGAAGTCGGGTTACATACCACTCAGCATTTATAGTCTGAACGTTATATATAGCGTTGTAGTGCAAGTTTAATGCAGTATAATAAGTGTCATTCTATTCCATTCCGGTAGTTGTAACAAACGAGAAGGTGAAAAATGAACATATTTGAAACAATGCATTCTTTATATTAATATGGATACATACATTTATTTCCCTATATTTACGTATATATATTTTTAGGTGTACATCGCCTTCGTAATCTAGGATTACTAGAGTATAAACACCAACTGTTCTTTGTTGTGACTGCCAAAGTAATAAAGCTTTGTTCTACGTTGATAACGGAAATCTGACAAACAACTTAACATAACTTAAAAAATCTTCATGAAATACGAGTAAGTTCTTTTGTACTGAAATTTATTTCCTACGTTTATTGAAGCTGAGTTTATAGGTATGACATTCTATAGACTACTAGAATAACAATATATTCAACCAACAACTAATCACTCACGCCTTAACAAAATAGACTACATGTTCATGCATAGATAGATTATTATTTTACACATAATAGAGATAACCATAAAACGTGCTGTTGCTAGCGAAAGATGCTCTACAGTTAAGTACTGTGCAGTTGCGGTCTGTCAAAACAGAAGAGCATAATGGCACATCATCTGGTATGTATAAACTACAAAGAAAATTAAAAAATTCTATTACCTTGTGAACATCTTTCAAATGCATTTAGAAATCTTCGTAAGCCGGTAATTTCTTAGAAAGAATAATGTTGTTAAATACTCGATTAGAATCAAAAGTCATATCTGTAACGTTACAATCAGTTGATTACAGGTTCAAAGTTATAAGTCAAGTTGGCTGAACTCGAAGGAAGAGAGTTTTTAAATGATTTGGGACAACCGATTTAGACAGATTTTGCTAACTTTCAAAGTAAACACACCAATGCCTTCATTCTTGATTGATTTTTAAGTGCTTAGTTACCTTTAGAATAAGGGGATATCACTGGATCTTTTCCATTATTTCAACCATTTAGGTATTTCGCACAATCTTAATATCTGGCGTCGGACTACGGCTGGCCACAGGAGCACATACGGTTCCCAAACAAAAATTAAATTAAAAATACAAAAGCCGTATGTATATAAAATAATAACAATATAGATATAAAAGATAATCTATAGGTTTCTCGAAGAATGTATTCTGCTAAAAAAAGTAACGACGTTTGAAATAAATCAAGCACTACTAACAAAACATCAACATGCGTACGCATATAGATCAACTAATTTATATTGGCACAGCATACAATAGTAGTTATCTGAAATAAGTGTAAATCAGAACAATTACTTGGAATTTGTTTGACTGTGGCCAGTTATTGAACTTCTTATTTGAGAAGTCAAGTGCGGTGTTTGAAACGTCTCTCCGTTATTGTTTTTTTAGCTGATCTCAGTTAGCCAAAAAATGTCTAGTTCTCGGAAATTTTTTGTTGGGGGTAATTGGAAGATGAATGGCAGTAGAGCCGACAACAAAGTTTTGATTCATTCTTTGTCTGAGGCTCATTTTTGTGGAGACACTGGTTTGTATTGATGTCACGTTCACAGTTTGATTGCATATAGAAATTTTAATTGCTGCACCTTTCGTTTATCTAAATGAAGTTCGGCAAAGCTTAGCTAAAGAGATACACGTGGCTGCTCAAAATTGCTATAAGGTACCAAAGGGTGCATTTACTGGGGAAATCAGGTAAGCATATTTATTCTACTATTTTCTTATAAAAATATCTCGGTTAACCAATTGAGAAGTGTTAATTGCCTGTTGCCGCTTTAACGTTACTAAATTGTTGATTTATGTGCATTGGATCAAGCACTAAGAGTACTTTAATATTGCTATCACATGATAAATTCAGTTACTTCATGATCAGAATCTGTTTGCTAGCGTAGTAAATATAACGATTTAATATGAAATGCTGAATAGATTTTAACATTGTAAAGATTGACTTGGCACCAAGGGTTCGGTAATAAGAAGGCATTTTTCCATTATACATGCCATCTGTTACCTGTGATACTGGCTTTAAAATTTAGAGCATGGTTAAAACCCGATGAAATTGTATTTTGGAAGTTAAAACGCTTTGATTTTAGTCTAATTTTACGTCATTTATGATCAGACTAAAATTTTTTTAACGTTTAATAATTAACGAACGCTGGAATTGTATCCAGCTAACATATGTTCTTTAAAGCATGCTTTCTAACCATGTTGGAGTTAGACACATATTTGTTTATAACGTCTATGAAGTACGCTGCTGTATCAAAATTTTCCGAAGTGTCACTGCTATTTTTTTAAATCAGTTTTGTGCCTCTGGTTCAATCACTGGATAAATAACATAACATTTTCGGGTTTATATTCTCATATGCTGACAAATTTTATAAATGACTTTATTTTTCTGCCCATTTGATAGTAATTTTTCATTTATCCTATCAAAAGTTGTTTATGTGTGTATTATGTTTACTTGGCTAGTAACATAGTCGGTAGACAAAAACTGAAGTTTGTTTTGATTTTGTATAAAGTTGTCAAAGACATTTATTTAAGAATGAGCTTACGTAAAAAAAGTGTCTAGTAGATTTGTTCTAAACAATCGGGAACTTATTTCACTTGAAACTATTGTTTGTTTACAAAATAATTTTAGTCCTTCAATGATAAAAGATGTTGGTTGTGATTGGGTTATACTTGGTCATTCTGAACGAAGAAGTATATTTAATGAATCCGATGAGGTAAGTTCCTTAAAAATACCATTGTAATGAAGCAATAATGTTATGCAAAAATTTAGGTTAGTAGCAAGAATGTAACTATTTTAGCTTAATTACCGACAGTTGGAAATGATCTAGTTTGATGTCTTTCCATTAATTTATATGCATAGATGGGTTATTGAAACGCTATTTGAGACATTTAGTTTAAGCTTAACAGATTCTCAGGTTATAAACAGTTTTTGTAAGTAATTGTGAATGTATTTTAGTCTTATTGTAAGATCTACTGTTATTGAAGCCGAAAGGTAATAACATCATTTTTAATTATTGTCAAATTCATGGTAAAAATTAATCCTTGTCTAAAAAGATTGTGCAATTACATAAAAAGAGTAACAAATAAAACAACGGATTTAAATAAATCTTAGTATGTGTATAGCAAAGTAATCGTTGAGTGATGGTTACTAAAAATAAGCTATAATCAAAATAAAATGTGTGAAAGAATTTAAAAAAACTTGAAAAACCAAAGCGAAACAAACCGAATGCTGATACAGATAGAGTGTTGAGTGGATTGAAGTTAAATTGTATAACTAATCTTCTGAAGGTACAAAATGGCAATATTTCACGCATACTTGATAGGAACTGCATAATTACACAGTTTACATTTAACGCAACTTGATGTGTATTCGTGGAAATTCTTCAAATTATTCTGTTTTCGGAGCTTTAAACTATTTTTCAAGACGTTAACATTTTGTTACGAAGGGTGACTTTTCCTTAAGTACCGAATTCTCCCAACTTATTGGCGTGTCATTCAATTAATCAATATTTTGTTGCTAAGCTGCTTTATTAATCAGTTTTATTTCTGTTAAGTTGATAACATTTACGATTAGTTTTTAAATCAAAGGGTCTTTCTTTTGGAGAAATGGATGGTCTTTTGTACATATTCATTTTATAACATATTATATTATAACATATTGCAACGTGAGTTAGTACTGCCTATTTGTTTGTTCTGTCTCTATTCCACTACGAACACTAAAGTATTCAATTAGATAAACCTATTAATTTATAGTTTTTGGCTTTGTCCTAGTTGTTTATTATATGAAATTACTGATAAAAACATTCGGTACATGTTTATTTGCTACTGATATTGTATGTATATTTCGTGAATTTTTATTAGGTTGTCTTGAACATAAACTAACATCACTTATGTGCTCATTGCTTCAGGGAACTCGAAACTGAAATAAAGCACTTATATAATACTTACTGGTTTGTAACAGTTTATTCACTTGGTGTCTTTAGAATTATCTAATGTATACGACGTACATGACTAATCAGTCTTTACTTTCGTTATACATTAAATTGATAGATCACTTTGTTAGAAGCCTACCTTAAAGGACTAGTTAAAAAAAAATAACTGAACCTTCAGAACTATTTTTGAAAGATTAGTATAGACATTTTGACCACATACTTTTTAAGCATTTTGATTTAGTTGTTCGCGTATTATCTATGTCGTCTTTAGTTCATGAATTTAAACTACTTATTTGTGTTTTTGGTATCCTAATCCTTTATATTTTTGATTTATAATAGTGGTATTACTCTAAATATGCGGCTGTGCTGTCAGGGTATGAACGTGCATATTTACAAAGTTATACAAAACAAGTATATTACGGACTGGTCTTCCCAAAGTCAGACGTTATTCTTTCGTCCCGGGATAACATACATAAGGACTGACTTACAAGTGTTAAGAATATCCGATCATAATGAAGGGTTATCTCATCACTAACTTGAAAGTTTGTAAACCGTTTCTTCGCACATATTTAGTAGTTAAAGTTATTGACCTCACACACGTCGTTATGTACCATTAGTCTTAAAAATAATTTTAACAACCAAGGACTCATTATAATGAGCGTTTAATAGTTATCGTTACATTGACATACATTAATAGAACCATTGCAAGCAGTTAAAACACTACTATCGAATTATTAATAAAGGATATGATATACTGGTAATATTCAAAACTAAAATTTGTTGTTTTGTTGAAAAAGTTGTTTTTTTTTCTGAAAAAATATTAACAAAACGTCTGAATACTTAGATAGTTTAGTTTTTGTCTTTGTTGGGATGTCAAAATGCATTAGTTTAATTACATACAATATTGTTAGGGCTAGGTTCATTTATTATTCGTTGATTATATCCGCTACTGATTTATGTCAGTTGTTCACCGCTGAAAACCAGAGAGTACTGGACAGCATTTCTTTTATTGCACAGAATTCCTTAGTTGTGCACACCCACGAGAGATCCTATTTAGAACAGAACTACCGGGTAATCACAGGTTTTTAATGGTAGCCAGCTTAGATCTATCTACAATAAATATGCGTAATGAGTTAGAACCATACTTTACTAAACCGCATCAATGTATTTAAAGTCATCAAGTCGAAAATTTAATGGTAATAACTATAAAAAATTATTTGCTAAAGTATATCTTGTTTAATTTTTTTGCATATTTCATAACAAAGCTTGTAGCTGAAAAAGTTCAACATGCACTTGCAGAAGGTCTAAGCGTTGTAGCATGTATTGGGGAAACACTATCAGAGCGTGAATCTGGTAAAACAGAAGAAGTGTGTGTAAGACAATTAAATGCTATTGCTAGTAAGTTTTGTTTCGAATTAGACTTATACGAAATTACTGAAAACTGTTACAATGCTTCCGAACTGGTTTAATTAATCTTTTTCTTTCCGAATAATATTTTTTGCTTAGATTTTCTTACTATAATTGACACTTGTAACTTTTACTCTTTTGCATTTCATCTCGTTTAAGTTATATCAATGTTCTTAATTGATGCGGTAAATCGAATTAATGTACATTTGCGTTGCATCTTAAACTGATTAGTTCCAACGCAGTATTAAAAATAGCGTTTTATACTATTATTCATTTTAAAGGAATATTAACAGGGATCGCCATTTATTCAGAGGTTGGATATTTTTTAACGTGATCACTGCTTCGTATGAATGAAGTTCCTAATATTTGGGATGTAATATGTCTAACTGTTTTAGTAATTTGTCTGTTTGTTAAGTGGATCGGTGTTGCATATTAGAGAATAATTTCCATTAAATGTTTCGTTTTAAGCGACAGGAGTTATCCGAAACTAGACATGCAGACTAAAAAAAATACAATAATAATAAACGATTAAACCTGTTGCATTATTCTTGATGAAAAATACTCTGTAATGTGCACAAAAACTGTCTAAATTTATGGGTACAACAGATTTATTAAATATCTAAAATGGTGTAAATAATCTCAGCCTGTGCACATTTTAAAAATTCATGTTTTCCACCTGTTCCCACATTTACTATACAATTCCCTCTTTTACTATATCATTATGATGTATTAGAGCCTACATCGAACATAGTATTCCCCCCCCCCACTTTTAGGTAAACATTGACAATTGTGAAAAAAAATGCTCATCACTCTTCCAACTTTTAAGTATCTGTTAATATTAAATTTTCTTCTATCCCATAGTCAAACTTCATTAAAGTAATTACTTATTTAAAATCCTTTTGATTGTTGACTGTGCAACAGGTAAGCAGATTATGTTGCTCAAGTTCACTACTCCAAAATCACTTCATTTGGTTAGATTTAAAGGCATATGGGAAATATCATTCCGAACACTGGGCTTCTAATCAAACATTGAAGCCTTAAACTGTTATCCCATAATATCTGGGTTAGGATCCTAGATAAAGCATCAATTTTCTCTAGATTATGCGCTATATCATGTCTGCTTATCAAATTTAACTTAATGTACCACTGAATATTTGATAATGGTTGTAGCCTAAGTGAATCCCTTATTTTAGATAAGATTAAATCAATTGATGAATGGAAACGAGTTGTTGTAGCATATGAACCTGTATGGGCTATTGGAACAGGTAAAGTTGCTTCACCAGGTCAAGCTCAAGAAGTTCATAATTTTCTTCGTAAATGGTTTAAAACAAATACACCATCTGGAGTTGACCAACAAATACGTATTATCTATGGTGGTAAGTAGATCATACTTTGATTTTAGTCAATCGTTCTTTTTTCTTATAATTATTCAGTGTAATCCTCTGTAAGTGGATAATCTAAAAGCATCTTTTCCTGATGATTTATGTCCTATCATCATCATCATCATCATCATCATCATCAACAACGTAGAACCGGGCGCATACGCCTATATGTTCAAGTTGCCATACCACATTAGAACTACGAGATAACAGAGGCAACACAATGACAGAATACAAGAGGGAAGAGTAAAGTAAAGGTCTGCAGAAACTAATAATAGGATTTAAGATCTAGATAAAGTTAGAGTGAATACACTTACGCTACTGTGACCGATCCTGAGCCATATCTCCAAGTGTCTCCAGACATTTATTGAGACTATCATGTGGACCCCAACCAGGTAATCTACATCTACCAGCATGGCTTAGGTTAGCAGTCATGGACTTCATGGACTGATAATATGTTTTGGTTTGGCCACCCCTACCCTTCTTTCATCCTACTTCAACCCTAGCCAACATTGCGCGACGAAGCATACAGTAGTCTGGCATGCGCAACACATGTCCTAGCCATCTCAATCGATGAAGGTTACTAACCACTTCGACCGATTTACCATATTTCCTAAGAACCTTTTGTCTAACCTCAAAACTACTTATTTGACTGGTCTATGATATACGAGCGATGCTACAAAGATTTCTATGGTCCAATACGTGAAGTCGACCCATATCTTGGGTTTTCATGACCAACGTTTCACAGCCATATGTTAAAACGGCGCGGACTGCTGCGCAGTACACCCGGCCTTTCGTTGAGAGATGGATATCTTGCCTGCGCCACAAGTGGCGTAAATTGGCAAATGCCAATCGAGCTTTCTGAATCCATGCTAAGATTTCGTCAGACACCGACTCACCAGTAGTGATGAAACTTCCGAGATAAGTGAGGCGGTCAATGCACTCAATTACTTCACTCCTTATCATTACTCTGGGTGAAGAAGTAGGCCAGTTCTGAAGTAACACTTTGCATTTAGGAGGGGAGAAGCGCATCCCGAATATGCTTGCATTGTTACTCAAGGTGCTCAGGATATTCTGCATATTGCCAGCGTCTTCACTAAATAGGACTATATAGTCTGCGTATTCTAAGTTGACGAGAGGACCCCCTAGAAGGAGATTAATTCCTGAAGAGTTAAAAAAGTGGGACCTCTAAGAGTACATTTATGACGAAACTAAAAAAAAAAAGAGGATAAGGGGGCAACCCTGGAGAACCCCACTTGAGGATGAAATTTCTCGTGACAATTCTCCATATGCTCTGGTTCGACCGGTGGTGACCGAGTAAAGAGTCTTAATAAAGTTTATGTACTTTGAGGTACGCCTTTTAATGACAAACACTGTTACAAAACTTCACAGTCTACCTAGTAGAAGCTGCTTTCAAGTCAAGGGATACAACTATAGTCGGACGTTGGTACATATGCCCATGTTCGAGCATCTGGCGCAGGGTGAATATTTGATCAATGCAACCACGTCCAGGTCTGAAACCAGCCTGGCTTTCCTGAGTTTTCTGTTCTCTAGTGTTGGATAAACGCCGAATGACTATCAAGGGTAATATTTTAGATACTATATTAGTTAAACTGATTCCTGTAGTTATCACAAGAGGATTTCTGCCCCCTTTTGTAAATTGGAACGATCAGTGAACGAGATCAATCAGATAGGATGATGTTCAGTTCCCAGATGTCGGCTAATATATCAGTCAACCTACCAGCTAAGACTGGACCACCATCCTTAAATATATCGGTAGACAACCTAACAGGTTCTGCTGCTTTCCCTCGTTTCAAGTTACTTATATCCCTTTCAACCTCACTGAGAGTTAGGGGACCTGTGTCAGTTTTCCATTCAAGTAGCTTGGGGATAGTAGATAGGCTAAGAGTAACTGGCGGCCAACCGAACTGTTCCGGAAAGTGTTCCGCCTATCGTTCTAACCTTTTAGACTGACAGTGAATCATTGACCCGTCATTTCCCGAGATAATTTAACTAACCGCCGATTTCTTAATACCGGTGTCCTTGATAAGTCGGAACAGCTGTCTACTATTGCCTGACGACGCCGATGCTTCCATCGCTTCTGCTTTTGTTGCCCACCACGGTTCATGATCCTTACGCAGACTCTTTGTCAGTCTACGTTTCAATTGTCGTCGCTCTTCATCATTCCCTGAGCCTACTGGAATGAGTTTTCGAGCCTCTAACAGTTCACTAGAAGTTCCAGAGATCCAATTGTTTTTTGTAGCTTTCGGATTGAAATTAGTTGCATATAACTCTGCTGTGTTTACACCTACTTTAAAATCATCCCAAGCTGTCCTGTCAACTTTATGCGCAATATACTTAACTTTCACTAAATACCCCTTCTACCATCTTCACCCTTATTATCTGATAAATGTTTAAAATACACTTATTCAGTCAATAATTATGGTGAATATCACTTTATTTAAGGACTTAACTTATTCTTATTTACATTTTGATTGGTAAGATAAATAAATTATTACTACTTTTAGTATTGTTTACAGTACATCAGAGTAGCTGTACTCATATTAATAAACCTTAATTTATTTCCCCAAACAGACTATAGAGGCCAAGTTTCAGTCTTATTTTTGGCTGAAGTAGAGCTAATATGTTGTAGCCTGATGATAGTTCGAGAGTTAAGACTGAAACTACTGTGTTTACCAGATATAAGACTTCGAAATTTTTCTCAAGTTGATTAATAATTTCATAATCTAAATGTCTGTTAATCATTTAATTAAAATAGAAGTAAATATTACCTTATGATTAATTTAGTCTTATATTGCATTAAATGGCCTTTTGAGAGACTTTAGTTATCTTGCAAATTTAATAAGAATACACGAGCTAAAATCCAGACACTCAACACAATACATTTGAATAGCTTGGCAACATGCCGTATAACCAAGACTCTTTAAATGTATTAGTTCATATTCCGCAACGTAGTAGGGAGTAAGGTATAGGTAATCAAGCCTTAAACATGGAATTCGTATGTTAAGTTACCGACTTTTGGTCTGTAACAAGTGTAGATTACATGATTGGGACCTATATGATTAGCCTAACTAATGGTGGGTGACATTTGGTGATATGTCTAAGTCAGATTTACCCAATATTTGTCTTCCTGAAGATTGTTTTATTACACGAGCCAGTTCTTTATTCACAAATTATATTCTATATGCCCAGTCATTTTTCACTATCTCTCTCTACTTGGATATTCCTCTTGCTATGCACATGTAGTGTGAAAACTCTAATAGATAAGCATGCATTTGCCAGGTTCTAAGTTGCTTCTGACTTGCTTATTGATTCACAGTAGTGCTTAGAAAAAAAATGTTTATCTGTGTTACACATGAAACGTCTACTCTGATTTTTTGATGGCAGTAAATATAATTACATGTCACTGAAGGTCTCTTCTCAGAATTCATCTTATTTTTTGGAACTATCTAATCATCAGTTATTAGTGTTTACAAATACGGTTTATTTGTAAAGTTTCACCCCATAAACTGATTTCGCACAGGATTTTTTAACAGTATACATCCACAACCCTGATAGGGACCTAACCAAAGACCTTCAGGGATCACGAACAAAACAGCTATTCAATACTTCATGGTTTTAATGCTTCTTGACTAAGATAAGTTTACTGTATGAAACTTGAAATCCAACAATTTCTACAAAACTCATTAAAAATCACGGTCTTTTTCTTTTTATATATTATGTTAAAAAGGATCAGTAACCGCAGCAAATTGTAAAGAATTAGCTCAACAACATGATGTGGATGGATTTTTAGTTGGTGGTGCTTCATTAAAACCGGAATTTATTGATATATGTAAAGCTAGACAATAATGAGTGTGTTATTCTTCGCCTTCTCAACTGTTTATTTTTCTTTTTGCTCGTTTCTTATAACCAATGAACGTTACTAATATTATTAGTATCTTATTGCTTAATGTAAAATAAATCATCATTAGTAGTTGTCAGTTTTCTCGTTTTTGTTGTCTTAATAATGATCAAGGACAAAATATAACATTTATATATTTAGTTTAATACATTACTTACTATCCTTTATATTTGCATGCATAATGCACCGAATACATACTTCAATGATGTTCTAATTCTTCTTTCTCTGGTGCTAGTTTGAATTTCACGCAATGAAAACTCGAAGTAGCTTATCATAATACAGTCTGTTTTACATTCTCTCATGCGTTAGAATTGATATCCAGATAATTATTAATTTGAAGCACGGCAAAGAAGATTTGATATTTATTTGGAAGTGGAATTTAGAATACGCATTTCACCCCATTTAGGACTCCTCAGCTGGATATGTCTGCACCCCGATGTTGATGTTCACATCGAGATATCGACTTAGTACGTTCTGCCTAAAGATCCAACGTGTTATTGAATCAAGATAGTCATTTACTTGTTAAACTGGCATAAAGGTTTACAATCTCCCGTTTTTAATATTCAGGTATGCAGTCTATCAGTCATTACTGACATAAGTACACTCTCAGCAGTATATCATGATATAACCTTTAATTATGAATTTTATTAAATTCAGTATGTACTTGACAATCGAATCCAGTAAATACTTTTAACCAACTGAATATGATTACACTCCAGTGTTTACGCTTAGATTCGAACTCAATACCTATCGCATCAGAAGACAACCTTTTGTCATAAACAACTGTAAAAGTATAAATTTTAATGAAAATAGGTTGTTATTATCTAATTTTATAAATAGTTTCTGTTTGTTATCAGTTAATAAAAAAACTAGTCTGTGTTTAAATCATATTCATAAGTAGTTATCGGTTTAACGAGTATCATTACAGATAAAGTAAATTTACTAATATTCAACGTATTAGAGTATAAAGTTCTAATATTTGAATGTTTCGTATTTTCTTCATAGGGGAATTATATAGACCTGTAGAGACTCAATTATTCTCCGTGCATGTCACAAAATCTCATTTTCATTGTTAATGTATGAAGCTAATTTGCGAGCACAAATATCAGAACTTGATAAAACAGTGGGAGATGTAGAAACTTTGAATTACCTGGGAGGCATCAGTGATAAACAAGAGTGATCTAATGCGGATGTAAGAACACGGATTAGCAAGGCAAGTAGAGCATCTCTACAATTGAAGAATATCCATAACTCAAACAACTGTCAACCTACACCTAAATCGGAATTTTCAATGCAATCAATGCCTGTTACTCCATGTGAAGCATAGGCCCCTGACTAGCTTCCTCCAACCAACTCTGTCCTAAACATTCTTTTCCGTCTCTTCCCAAGTGCTCTTCATTTTCTTCATGTCTGCCTCCAATTCCTGATGCAGTGTGTTCTTGGGTCTTTCTCTTTTGCTTTGGCCTTCAAGATTTCACAGTTTGATGGTTTCCTTAATGTATATCCTATTCACCTCCAACGTCTTTACCTAATTTCTTCCTAGGCTGGAAGTTGGTTTGTTCTCTGACATAGGAGCTTGTTGTTGATGGTATCTAGTCAACGGATCCGAAGTATCCTACACAGACAGTTGTTTATAAAAACTTGTATCTTTTGAATGATGCTTTTCGTAGTTATCCAAGTTTCAGCTCCATACAACAGAACTGTCTTCACATTTGTATTGAAAATTCTAACTTTAATGTTGACTGACAGTTAGTTTGAGTTCCAGATGTCCTTCAGTTAAAGAAATACTGCTGTTGCCTTCCCAATCCGCGCTTTCACATCTGCATCAGACCCTCCTTGTTTATCGATAATGCTGCCCAAGTATGTAAAAGTTTCCACATCTTCCAGAATTTCTCCGTCAAGTGAAATCGGGTTGGTGTTCATTGTTTTGTATCGAAAAATCTAGCTTTCCCCTTTGTGTATGTTGAGGCCTACTGATGTTTGCTGAGGCTGCTGCTACATTGTCCGTCTTCATCTGTAAATGATACTGTGTGTCAGATAGAAGAGCTAGGTCGTCTGCAAAGTCCAAGTCATTTAGTTCTATCGATGTCGTCCACTGTATTCCGAGATTGCCTTGAGATGCTGCGGTCTTTATAATCCAGTCAACCACCAACAGAAAGAGGAAGGGCGACAGTAAGCAGCCTTGTCTGACACCGGTCTCTACATCGAATGGATCTGTGAGTTGACATCCATGCACGATTTTACAATGTGGTCCATCATTAGAAACCCGTACGTTGTTGACTACCTTTTCGAGTACGCCGTAATGTCGTAGAAGGCTCCAGAATGTTCTCCTATCTACACTGTCGAATGTTTTATCGTAGTTGAGGAAGTTAATGTAAAGGAGTGAATTCCATTCAATTGACTGCTCAACAATGAACCGTTGAGTAGCGATTTGGTCGATACATGATCGGTCCTTACGAAATCCAGCCTGTTGGTCTCGAAGTTGCGCGTCAACTGGGTTTTTCATTCGGTTCAATAACACTCTGTTGAAGACTTCTACCGGTATCGAAAGAGGAGTGATGCCTCTGTAGTTTCCGCAGTTGCTGGGATCTCCTTTCTTTGGCATCTTGATGAGGTTTCCTTCTTTCCAGTCTGCTGGCAATTGTTCTTCCTCCTAAATCTTCCTGAAGAGAATGTAGAGTATCGTTAAAGTTGCTTCTGTATCTGTCTTCATTGCCTCAGCTGGAATGTTATCTGGCCCTGCTGACTTGCCAATCTTGATTTTTCGGATGGCCATTTTGATTTCTTAGACTGTTAGTGGGTCGGTGTTTATAAGGAGATCCGTCGCTGTTGTTTCGATAACTGGTGGGTTCGGTGGGGTTGGTCTGTTCAAAGTTCTTCAAAGTGTTCTATCCACCTTTTTCGTTGTTCATGCATTTCAGTAATTGGTTTTCAAGTTTCGTTCTTGACTGGCCGTTCTGGCTTAGTGAATTTCCCAGCTAGCTTCTTCGTTGTATTGTACAGGTGCCTCATGTTTCCTTCCCTTGTAGCTTTTTCTGCCATCATTGCTAGGTCCTTAACATATTTCCGTTTATTCGACCTAATGTTCCTCCTCATTAGCTTGTTGACTTCTGTGTATTCAGCCTGTACCTTGGCTTCCCCTGTTCTTGTCCGGCTGTTATTAATTGCTAACATTTTGGTCCTCTTTTCTTGGATCTTGTCTGGAGTACCATCAGAAATCCATTATTTATGGTGTTATTCCTTGTGACTTAAAACCTCTTAACATGTTGAAGTTATTGTTTCCTTAATCTCTTTTCAGTTGTCCTCCATATTAGTTCCATCTTTCTCTAGTAGATCATGAAATGCTTGGAACTTATTGTTGAGAATTATTGTGAATTCGTATTGGATTCTTGAATTCTTTCACATTGGATAGTAACCCTGTTTCAATACAGGAGTAACGAGGTCATCTTGTGACATGAAATTTTCAAGTTTCTTTTTCAGTGGAGCCGTTTATGCACGATGCTGAATCGTTTCCAACTAAAATGACCTAGCTGTCCTTATTTTAATTGGTTCTCTGAAGGATGTGATTTGTGATGAAAATTTCTTCAAAATACTTTTTCGTCTCAATACCACAATATTTAAGCAAATGGAAAGACAGAGTAAACTGTATTAGGTATTCATTTTATTTCCAGTCACTCTTGTGACACGCAACAATACAATCAAATCATTTTAGCTCAATAGTATAAAGGTACATTAAGTAATTATGCATAAAATGTGTTCATCAATTGATGATTAGAATCAATTAAACAAATAATACTCACGTGAAGTCGGCAAGATGTGAAATTGATTTTCAGAGTGTTGGTACTTAATTTTCATAGGGATTTTAAGTTGGTAAGTAAGTTAAAAAACATACACAAGACAAAGTAGTTTTATTTTTTGTAACAGAAACTTTTAGTCCAAGAGGAACTTGTTAATCAATCAGCATTTTTAACAGACTATGTAAAACCTACTCATTTTGTTTTGAAGGCATTCGTTTATTTTTCGATTCGACTAACAAATCACACTTTTTTCAGGTGTTGGGGGGGGGGATTTTCGAATATTAATTTGATATCACAAATTGGTGTAAATTAGTCCAGGGTCGACAATCAATAAGCACTGGGCATCTGTTGTGTTCTAGAATGGGACTCTTCAGCAGTGGTCATCCACAACCCCATCAGTGATCAAACCTTCCGGCTCCAGGTGGTCGTTTTATCATTTAGACTAATTAGCAGCCTCACAACGGTTATTATTTGTAACTCAGTTAATTAGCAATATATTTACGTGATCTCATCTATTTACATTGGTGGGTAACTGCCTCACACTCGACATAGCTGAACTCCCCTGATCATACCTTCTCACTAGGACTCCAGGAATCACCCTGAGAAGTTAGTATTTTTTAATTATTGGGTGTTGTGTAGACAACTGAATTTGAAGTTTCACATAAGAGATTGATCTTAGTTATATTAGATCATTCAATATTACAAACTAATCAGAATTAAAACTGTCAACTGTAGGATTTCGGCTTAGTGAATGAAATTCAAATACTTGACTGGAAACCAGAATGTCTTAAGTTCAATCCCTGCAGAGATAGTGGATGTGTATAACTGCAAAATCCCAATATTATGACAGGATATTTACCTAGTCATTCGTGATTTTCGAATGTTGTCATTGTATGATCGGTTTTTGGTGCTAAATTTCAAACATCAGTTTTTTCCAACTTTAGGATTTATTCGCAGATATTACAGAAACCACAAGTTATATTGATTTAATTAAATAGGCTAACTTAAAAATATATCCAAACCGATGACATTTGAGTAACTAATTCAATAGTTACGAAATAGATTGGGTAAAGCATGATGTACGGTGCCTAGGCGTTCATTATTCATTTGAAAAGTGAAGTCGCTGTAAGTTACTTACAGGATGATAGATTTTTAAGAGAAACGTAAATCTGTTGCTGTCGTAAAGTAATGATTTTCTGTCCAACTACTGATATTTGGTAAGCCAGAATATTTCGTTGTAACATGTTTGTGAAAGAAATCTATAACCGACAAATCTTTCTAACTTAATTCTTTTATGTAATGAGTTAGATTAAGTCAGGATTAAGCCGTACATTAAGGTTATGTCGCTCAGCGTTGTCGACATTACTAATTTTTGACAACATAAAACAATTTGTTCACTGTAAATTATTTTATTTTCTTACAATAAATCACCCATTTTTATTTTGTGTCTTCTGATTTACCAATTCGAAGTCATCAATACCACTCAAAAATTCTTTCTGTTCTGACATATACTTCATGTTTGTCAACAAATAAGTTAGTGAGTGCACTAAACTAAAATTGAAGAAAAGTATTTTAGCATCAAATCTACTTTTATCTGTCTTCTAGTACCGTAAATCTAAGTATTTCCATTCCTATAGTCAATCAGCATAACCATATCGTCAACTTTTGATAAAGTTACTGTATTTAGTAAATAATATTGAAAATTGATTACACTAATAAAACGGAATCGAAGTCATTTTTATTCGCATAAGATTAACTTTAATTACGTCACTATAAATTAACCATTAGATCCTCATGACCAGATCACATATTGAAGTGATAAGAATTGAAATGAAAATACTAGTTCAATCTTATACTAATCGTAATGAGTTTTAAGAAGCTATTCAAACATACGATAATCTAGTTTGATGTAAACATCATTTTGAAATAGTATTTTCTCAAGTGTTGTGGTACAGTTATTAACTTGAATATCTTTTTTATAACTCCTAGCTCATGGCAATTAATAGAAGACATTGATTATTTTAATTTTTCATCATAAAGCTTCGTGTATAAATCCCTGATATATGCATAGATATCTGAAAAGTAAATTAGGTCATCATGTACTATTTCACTTTACGTGTAGGTATTCTAATAGATGAGATGTTTTTCCTAAAGATTTTAATCACGTTCAGATCAATCATGTATTGTCAATATACAGAACTAATCTTCAAATGGTACCGCCAACTCGAAATAAAGTTTTCCTTTCTACCAGGAACTAAGTAGAGCTAACCCTTATTGTTGAATTTCGAAAACTATAAAGGTGATTTGTTATCGGGTGGTAGAACAATAGAAATGCTAGAATTGATGTTGCATTTAACCAAGCGTATTGTTATTCATAATGTGACTGATGTCAATGACAAAAAATATAACCAAATATATCAAACAGGAATCCGTAAGCTTTGTCAGTAGCTAGATTCTATGATTTTAAAATCATTTTATTTAAAAATACGTAGTTTAATTTATGGTTGCAACCAATCGAACAGTCTTGTATTCAGAGAAATCAGTCTTGTAGTTTCGACCACAGTATATGGAGTATTCTAAAGCACAGACAAAAATTCAAAATTTAGGATAGTGAATATATCAATGTAAGTCTTTTGTAAGTCTTTTGGATGCAAATCCAAATCTTGCTGAAAGAACTGATCCCTTCAAGACTGTTGATGGTAACTATATTTGACAAGAAAGAGGCTATAGAATTCATTCATCTAGTTTATTTGTCAGTCATACGTTTGAGAGGTGACAAGATTTTATTGCAAACATCCACAGTATCTGGAACCAAGTATCTCCTACGTGTATTAATGTTGTCATGTAATCGCTTTCTAAATAAGAGATTGTACTTTCAAATAGATGTTAGGATTACAACATCCTCATCATAGGTTAAAATAGATATTAATTATACCAGACGTGTTTACACTTTGTGCCACTGTTATTCCTTAATTAAACACTTGTTTTTTGTAGCGCTTATTGTCGTCCTTTACAATAGTGTCATCATTTATTTCACCCGAAAGTTATTTCATAAATGTTAAATCAGTTTGTTCTAGTGGTTGTGTTTATAAGTAATTGTCTTTTAGATGAAGTAGATGATGGTATTATTGTTCACAACGACAGTATATGATACTCATCTAGACAATCTAGCCTGAAGAACGAATTAACGTTGATATTATCAACCTAAGTTATAATTGTTGATTACTATGTTTACTTTTAATACTACTAATTTTTAATATTGGTATGCAATTTTCTTATATAACCAACTATATCATCAACAAGTTCTAAGATATTTGGTCTTTCAACGTAAACGCTAACATCATTAACGTTGAACTTTATTTACTGCATTTACCATATACCTACTAGTTTAGAGCATTTTATTCATGTCATGATAATTGGTTAGCTTAAATACAAAATTACAAATGCAAATGACAATTCCTATCTATTTCAAAGCTAATAAAATATCTCATCATGGTGATGGAATGTCTTAAGAATAATAGATATATATATCACTGTCAATTCCAAGCTATTCGTTGAATTCACTTATATAGAATTTATATGTCTTAATGACAACTTGATGATTTTGGTTCGGATTTTTGGTATGACAGTGCAACTACTGAAATAATAATTTATGCAGACTTCTCTAATCTACACTAAATTTATTTATCAATGATTACACAGAGTTTGTGGAACAACTGAAATTTTACATGTCATTTATTAGTAATAAACAAATGAGTACATAATTGTTGATTGAGCACATTTTATAACGATTATGCAATATTAGGACTGTCGATCTCTAGATGATCAATAAATTAACTAGTTTACTTGTTACTGGTATTCACGTGATGCCGTGGAATGTCAACACATTGGACTAATACAATTTATTGAAATTGTGCACTTTCATTAACATATTTATACACAAACAGTTTTGAATTGAATTTTTAAGCTAAGTCTAAATAGTTTCGCAAAGTGATAGTGATGAAAATTCTAACATTGAACGCCAGAAAGTTCATTGGTTGTGATCGTTAAGTGTTTACTCTGAGACTTGATTGTTCTGGGTATGACACATAATGAGAACAAAAGGATGTGTACAGCTGAAGATTCTCGCATCCTCACGAAACATTCACATAGTCTACGTTGATTATTAATAGTACCTTAAAAAGATCGATCTGTGATGACTATAAACAAGGGACTATTTGCATTTTAAAGGTGAACAATTTATACTTTTCTAGTTACACTTCGCTTGTAGTTTTGCTTTCGAGATTTATATTGCTGAGTAGTATTAACACAGAAAGCTGGATAATCAACTGACTATATTCCTATTTCTTTGAAAGAATATAATGTACTATGTAAAAGGGAAAGTGTACCACTCATCCATTCACGGAAATTGGTGAGTTTGAAGGCGATATTCATTCTCTATTCTTTTCTCCTTTTTCTTACATAACATGTGTCATCTAATAAAATATCTTTTTTAATGAAACCCTGTTTCTTTTTCCTCAAATCATTCTAAAATGGCTGGTAATTGGTTGGTCAAAGGTCTTTGTGAATATTCCTACACTTAATCCTTCTAAATGTTTACCTATTAATTTTAGTCTGAGAAATGACCGAGAGCTGAACGTTTTTGTATAACCGCATAATTTTCTGAATTATTGAATATTCTTTCATACATATTATGTAGAATCTCCATTTATTGGTATAACTATTACTTCTGTTCTATACTGATCATCACAGGTTTTTCCAATACCACAAAAAATTACTTTTTGTATTATGCAAAATGATTACGGATTTTTTGTCATTTCTGGACATTTACTATTACAATTTGTCGATTTCTGCACAATACCTTTCAAGAAAAGAATAAACAATCCTTAGTAGAGTAATGATGGGTGTTAGTACAGTATGTCGTGTAACACATTTAATGTTATTACAAATTTGGTTGTAGAGTGATACTTGAAATCCTGCAAACAACTGGAAAACATTATTCCATCAGATACAAATTAGTCACTTTGTTCACATATATTTCTTTGTATATCTTCAATCAGAATCATTGGCAGTTGCATTAGAATTTATACATTTAGAGAAGAAGATTTAAAATCTCCACAATTCATTATCTAATTGTTAGGGCTACACTTTGACAGTATTTCATTTTATTAATTAAATGTTAATGATTTCACTTGATGAATAATCATTGTAAATTGATTGATATAAAAATCAATGTTTTATGTAAATACAATTCCCTGGTTCGCTGGTTCACTAGTCTCATCTCAGTTTTGCTTCACAATGCAATCCTCCTACAAGCCTAGTCTTTTGTAATAGCTGTGGGCTGGAAAGGGAACAAGTTGAGGTATACGTCTGAGGTTCAAGTATCAGAGATAGCGTTCGCTCACGCAATCCTCAAATTTCTAGCGTCATAACACTAATACGCTATATATTATGCGATGAGAAATCGTAAGGACTCACCTGACTAGAAATATATGCTCATGAGAATAAAAGCTATTATCATTGTGAGGGTTTTTATACCTTATTTTTCAATAGAACTTTAATCCGTATTTCACACTTACAATACACATCTTTTAGTTTCATACATGTATATACACACTAGTTGATCACTGTACGATGACAGGATTTGATTTTCGTCGAGTCCTTTTATAGTGCTGATTTAATTTCATCTAATGGGGTTGTAATGTGACCTCTAGTCTAAGTGACTTGATATCACTGGCACTATGCTGATATGGAAGCTTATTGTATACACTTATGTATACTGTGGTGTAAAATAAATGGGCTAGAAAATTTTGTCATATTTCACAATTTTTCTAGCCTTAATTGCGATCATTTTCCGTCCAGTGGAGAAATACTTAGCGATAATTTATCTTACTGGTTTGTCCGTTCACTGGCGTGCTACAAAATGGAGATAGCCCAGTTGTGTGATCACTTTTCTAACATTATGAGCTTAAGCCATATTAGTAACGAATATCCTACTGACGATAGCCTTGGTTTGACAACAACGGGCAGTATCGTAAAAGAACGAGAAAATTTATTCTTGACTATGCTGTTCTTAGTTGTATGTTCAGCCTCTTTAACTTATAGTGTTATTACTAACATTTTCTATAACATAATTAGTTGTTAAATAACCTACTACGACACAAAAGAAGATTAATAATGTTTAATGACGATAATTGTCGATAGTATACATTCTAAATATTTTACTAATTATCCATATATATACTGTAATTCAATTGAGTACATCTCTGGAATCTAATTTAATATCTTTCTACACACATCAAAGTACTACAACATTCATCATGATTGAAGTGATCATATGATTTTCTTATGACTATCTCCTCAAACTAATAGACAATTAACCGACACATTTAACTGATGTTCCTATGCATTAACACTTCATCATCAGGTTTCAATGAATTGTTACTTAAGGAAAAAAAAGGTTGGATAAAAGATATCCCTGAATTCATGATCAAAATGTTAAGCTACAATCTTCGTATATAAAACGGGCATACCGAATACATGTGATATAATTTAATCTGATGCATAAATCACGTCCTACTGTAAACTTTTCTTAATCGGACAGTCTTTTGTATTATATTTTACATCTACGTAGATGTATGTGATCATACTACTTTAATTAATCAAACTGTTGGAGTAGAAATACATATCATATAGCTATGTCATAAGAGTTATAGTGAACCTACATTATTACTAGTTAGTGATCATTTACTACTCATGAAACAGAAGTTTTTTCCATTTCAATAAATATACAGCTACTTCGGATATCTACTTTATTTGTATATATTCATTACCAACGGTTAACTTTGATTATTTCAAATAAATTGTGCATTGGATAGGTTGTTTCACTTCAAACCACCTAGGCCCAGATGACTTGACATGACACGATCAAAACTTGCACTTTGATAGTACGAACTTATTTTGATTTTGATTTGTTCGATTGTATTATTTAATCTTATATTAATTCAATTTGGTTATTCATTTCTCTGAAGAAGCGACTTGCACTAAGCCACTAAACGTCAGAAATTTTAATTTCTACTTATTGGAATTTTACAAATATATATCACTCATTCTATAATCTACTTTATTTGTTTATCATTTTATATTTAGAGACAATTTACTCGACTAATGGCCTACAATGATAGAAATCGAAAATAAAATGAGCATTGTAGAAATGCTTAACTTCTCTGTTAATCGAACTAGTATTATTAAGAAAATTATTATTATTATTATTTTTGCCTCTTCAATAACACTAAGTAACTCAATTCGAATCCCCAACATTTACGTATTAACATGCGGAAATTAGAATGAATAATTACACTTTATCATTCAACTACTAATCAATGTAAATGATATAAACTAAAATTATACTATTTTCTATCAAAATGGCATAAAGTGGACTATAATAGGGGTTCCTACAATACAATTGCGTCTTCCATCCGTCTTTTATTCAATACTCATTTATCTAAGTTAACACAAATATTGAGCAGATAAGATCAGTTTCATTTGACTAATCAGATGATTTTAGGGGACAAAAATAGAGAACAGTATCACGGTGAAAATTCACTTCTTTTCAGTTTTCAGCCAATAACAATTTAATTATTTTTTACGACAAGGAATTAAAAATTAAAACCATAGTATGTTCAAGTCCAACTAAGGTTGTTTGGAGGGGGGCAGTCAACTAGAAACCTTGAACTTAGGTTCAGTGTTATATGAACTTGTCATCAAGCAGTACTTATAATTGAGTAAACTTACGCTCCCTTGAGGATTCGACCCCGTGTCTAGTCTTTCCTGCTATTATCCCAAAACCCCTTTTTACAGATGTATCTATGACTTTGTGAGGCATTTCTGAAGAAAAAGATTGACGTATTAAGATATCGCGTGCTGAGAATTCCATATTTTACTAGTATTATTAATGCCAAACCTTTCAAAGATATTTAATTGAAATCAACTGTGTAAACAGTATCGATAAACTAAATGAATGATACCTTCAACGATTTTTTTTCTCTCAACAATCTGCTTCTTCTAGCTGCTCAGAAAGAATATGATTGATCGCATTATTGATACTGATGAAGAAAAGAGATTTAATCAATATTTAATTATGTGAAACTGGAGGTGATTAAGAGTTTAGGTATTTACAGGTCGACCAATAAACTAATATTATCTCATTCAAGTACTACTATTTCGAGAACAGTCAGTATTCGTGAATCCATTTTGCTACAATAGATTACAGACTAATAAAAGATTTCAGATATGTGAAATAATAATATCAGAGTAGCTTCATTAATTTCAGTCATGTACAATTAGAAAAGGGGACACATACATTGGTTTAAGTTGTCACTGCCCATTAAAACGATGAGATTAAGTTAAAAAGATCAAAAACACAATATGGTTTAAACATAAAAGAAATGAAACGAATGTATGTACAAAAGAATAAAATAAGAGGATAAGATAAAGAGTAAATTCACATACACTTCCGTGGTCGATTTCGAGCCAATATTACCTAGTGTCTACAATCACTGATCACGATTATCGCCCAGGTCACAACCAGGTAGTTTGAATCTACCAATACGACTCAGACCACCAGTCAGCGACTTCATGATGCCTTAATATGTTGGAAAATAATAAAGTATTTGAATACACTCATGTTGGAAAAGGGGTATTTATCCTTTTGGTTTAAAAAGTTAAATACTCTTAAGTTGGAATAAATGTTATTTATTTGGTTTAATGAAGTGGGATAACGTAACTGTTGATCTGTTAGTCAGCGACTATTATAAATAATGACTGTAAAATGACTGAACTACCTTAAATTTTCTATGTAAGACCATTTTATACAAACTTTAAATGTAATTTTTTTTCAAAATGAGTTACCGTATGGTTTGAGCATGTGTATATATGTTTATATGATTATGTGAAATATAATTGAATTATATATTATGCAATGGATGGCTCATTTTCAAGTGTTATTCCTTTTTCGATTGGAGCTAATTATATCGGGACAGACTAACAGACGTCAAGACTATTTGGTCATTGTTAAAGTTCATACAGTCACTTGATCCTCTCTTATAATCGTCAATTGATTGGCTGGTTGAGATCTCAGTATTCAAAAACACTTCAACTCAAGAACATATCACCTATGTGGTAAGTTGAACTATCATGATCTGAAATGTGATGCAATTATGAAATACTCTTCTGTTGGCTGATAAGACTAATACACAAAATTAAAGATTAAAAACATCCAGAAATCTGCAACTTCTAATATTAAATATATCCACGATTGTAACCCAGACAGAGACGTATAGTCTATGACCTTGACTTAGGACATGATTTGCCACTCCTTCTCAAATATCATACTTTCATTGTGACTTCTTATTACATCTTAGAATCTGGTGTAAATTCTGTGACCTTGTAATGATATTATACGTTCAGCCTTTGTTCTATCAAAAATATGCTAACATTAAAATACAGTATTTATGAGTAAAGCTTTTTACTAGCTATTATTATTGTTATAAGCAGACTACACGCGACATTGCTGTTAAAAGTAAAAATTAAACTGATAACTTACGAGATACTGTACCTACCTACATTTCAGACTTTGAAATAAATAATCGTTGAGTTCTATTTTTATTGAATTTTTGTTGTTTTTTGAATTTTTTTGAATAATGATGCACAACAGAATTAGTTGATAGGGTAGCAAACTCCAGTTTGATGAACTATTGCATACTTATTTTTTACATTGATCTTTTGTGCAACTAGACTTTATCTGTGTTATAACTTGTGCTTGATAGCTTAACTAACCGCGGACAATTTCAGCCCTTTGAAGCCCCGAATCCTCCTAGTCTCAATTCAGAAGATGGAAGATAAGTAGGCAGGATTCCTTGTTCCAGTGAGGGCGAGTGAGTTATGTACAAAATATTCAAGTATTTGTAGTTTTCTGAAACAATAAAATCATCATTATAATCCATCCAATTCGGACTAAGAAGTCTCAGCCATTACCCGATCAGAACGTGACATATCGAGATTCTGAAGGGTTGTGTCGATTAGTGATCGGATGGAATATTTCCGGCTGCTTCAAGAGTTCTTGTGGCTTCGTTGAGGTTTCTGGGAGCCGTTCTAGCAAGCTGTTTATCAAAATAACAAACAGTAAAACATGAAAATGGTGTCTAATCTAAATGAAAGTTGTTACATGTATTAATTATTATGACATAAAAGAACTCTATGATTGATATATGAGACCAATTAATCGATATGTCCTTGTGCACACGAAGTTACAATGACGAACTACAATCATTGCTTAGTAGGTTCCCGTATGTCTGCCCGATACCCACTTGATCCCAGGTCAAAATAGGAAGAACTCAAGCCGACAAATCAACCCGACAAAATCGATTCACATTTCAAACATTCCATTATATAAACACAAAATCAGACTATATGGTAAACCAATCGGGAATTTAGCATTAATACGAAACAAAGGAGATAGTGGCAGTGAATGGGGATAACTTCTTCACAACTAATTAACTGTAGTTCATAAATAATACACAATATAGTAACAGTCAATATACTGAACGATAGGATAAGGTAAGAGGAACGTTACAATAATAGAAATGGAATACCTACACAACACAACTAAAATAGTTGAAATAATATTTTGGATGTTTATTACTTTTCTTTAGTCGTCCAGCATAACAATTAAAGAATTTGGTGAACACATATTCTAAAAATAGTTCAACCGTTCAGTTAATGAATATATATGAAACAATCATATGAAAATATCATGAGATCTTGAAATGATGGGGAAGATTTGTAGCTCAAATGAATGATATTGAACAGCATTAATAGTGCTTACTTCATGTAAATAATGTTGTCTAGAACAATACTAAGGCTTCGTAATTAAAGCATCCAACTTAGAAAATAATGATATTATAGGATCTTATTTGTTACCATTATTTATTGATTAAATTAGAATTAATAGATGAACAAATAAGTTAATGGACTATCGATTTCAAAATGTAATTAAAGCAATTTATTATTTATGATCATAACTAATTCAAGTATTTCACAAACAAATATTAACTTTGGAATATTCTATTAAAATACCAGCGGTACTAAATACAAAGAAGTAAATAACCGTACACTTTCCAAAGTTAGTTTTCATTACCAAATAAAACTGATAGGAGTATTGAGAAGTTCTCCTATGACACACAGTAGTAACAATTATTCTCAATCCGATATCACAAAATGGCCTTAGTTCAATAACCACTGATAGACGATAGACCACTCAACTAGTTGGTGTCCAACAGTTGATATGTATAACTGCAGTCAATTCGTGACTTATCTTCGAGGCCTAATTTACTTACCAAAGGTAGATAACTGTCTCATAAAGCAAATAGTTGAACTCCACAAGTCACGTCTACTCATATTTGTTAAACGTACCTTGAAGGTTTTCATATTAGGGCAAAATAACTGTCTGGCGTTCCTAGTCTTCAGTGATTGTCTAACTCAGATCAACTCAAACTTCACAACAATCCAGTTTCCACATCACCCAGTTACAACTTTCTTGAAGATAGATTTCTTGATGTTCACATGAGAAGTTACAAACTGTATAGTCGTAAAGTAAACTGTTCCGTTTATCTGATGTAAATTCGTAATTAAAACTTGATGTGAATGAAAGCTTCGATATGACAAATGAATATTTTTTATAGGCTTCACTCGTTATGTTTCACATCACAAGTAATTGGAAATAAAACAGTATTTATTTATTCTGTCTACTAAGAATTTTTTAAAACCTTCAGTTGGAATCTAAATGCTGAATTTCATTACAGTATCGATTGGAGCAATTTATAACAAATCCCTTTTTGGGACTTTGAAACTTATTTCCTACGGAGTGTTTAGAATAGGACAGTATTAAAGACAGCAATATTTTTTGATGAATCCATCATTCGATTCCTACTAAATATAAAATATTGGCTCGATGAATATTCTGTTCTGCTAGTAAAGACATTATTTTAAAGAATTCGAACAGAGTCAAATACTGAAAAAAACATTTTCAATTTAGCGCATACATTTGACCCTGGTGTCACGATGAACCCTTCGCAAAGACAAGTTAAGATAGTTCAGAACTAGATAAGTCCAGTCCAAGTAAGCAATGACTGTTTGATGATGGTATAGACAGAAGCGTGAAATATCACAAATGAGTGAATAGAGAACTGCAATTTATAAATATTTCTTTTGCATTTTTAGTGTGGCAAATTTCGATGTATCTGTTGTGCGAGAATGCCAAGTAGTTGGTATCAATTTACTTTTTAATACTATTCTTCCAATTCTCAACTAATAGTTGAGATATTAAGTCTGCAATATGTATGTCAGCGTACGGAGGATAAATATCGGCTTACCTCGTTTTCAAAGACCCTGCCCCCCCCCCCACCAAATTACTGTTCATATTGCAAAATATCACCAAAAACAATTCTGTTCATACTTTGCGACAGAACTACTCACTGTAGACTTTAGCGGTAATGAAATTTCTGTTATCTTTTGTCCCGCATTATTATTAGCGCGTGGTTTCATGTGTTACTAAGGGGTATAATACAAGTTCATTTGAAAGGTATTCTGAGTCAGTGTTTATTAGTAAGCCTTTATTTCGAACTGCATAATTTCAAAAGAAGATTACAACCTCTCTTCAAATTAATTTCAATCATAGTCACATTATTTTAAAACTAATTTTGTGTTTAACGTTTAGTTAGTGGGCTTTCGGTTACACTTAGTAACATGCAAACAAACTTCATATCACACTATATTCCACAAGATATTCGAAAAACACATATTCCCCTTTTGTTAAATTGCTTGTTTCATTGTAGACTTATAATGAATCATCGGTTAGTTTTAATCGAATCCCGAGTGTTAATGAAACAGTAACTGATCAATCAACCTATTTATGAATTCCTTAGCAGTTTCATTAATCGCAAATATTTGGTTTAGAAACATAACTTAGATGCTTCAGTATAACAAAGCTATTTTGATTGGCACAAAACTTTAAATTTCATTTGAAAGCACATATCACCTTACTGACTCGACTAAAGTTTTCTTATATTTTTCATGCAAGTGTTTAGATGTTAACTTGAACAGACTTTAATGTTTTCGAAATGGTTACTTACTCACTTCCATTAAACACCTAACTGTAGCTGATAATCTGATGCACCAGTTGGCCTATCGTAGACCTGTCTACTCATATTAACTGGAACACGAGTTTAATTTAACATTATCATGTCACGTCTGTCGGGCGAAGTGAAATAAGAGTGGGAACAGCTTACTTAAGGTATTTTCTGACCTATCACCTCAAACAACTAGTAATTTTAGTAATACTACATTCACGTAGGAGAAAAACAAGTTCGTAAAAGATCGGCTTAAAAATATAGTACACTTCACCTTGACTAATAGATGTTCATCTACAGAGGTAAGGCCTTTAAAAATGCAAAGTTAATCCATCCGAAAACGACTTACATATGAATGACCTCAAGTAGTTATCCCTTTGGTTATATAGTCATGCTTTCATATCCTCAAGACCACCTGTATCTCTGTATCGCTTCAAAGTATTACAAGAGGACTTCCTCTAATTCTAGAGAGAGTGATAACGTATTTTTACATTATTACAGAGTTAAATCGAAATGTAAGTCTATGAATAAGTTCGCCAGTGATTAACTTAAGCATGTTCCTGAAATTATAGTAAGATGTCGTGATTCGTAGAGTTTAAACTGGTCGGAAGTGAGACAATTATCACCAATGACAATCGACAGTTATCGTATTGTAGCAAATTAATGGAAGTGGGAGTTCTATCATTGGATGCTAACCCAGTGATACAGAATGTAAAGAAATTGCCAATTTGATAGTTTTAGGTTGGATTTCCTGGTGGAATCAATGGTACTTGCTGAAGAACTCCATACTATGATGAAACAGGTGTCTAGTGCTTGCTGGTTTTCAATGGGATCTAATTATCTCACTGTGACGAATACAGACAACTTGACTTAATACCTGTCTCCACAAAATCACCTCAGATGAATCATATTTTACTTTTGTTTATTCTATCTATTTTCGCATTTTTTTTTCAGAATTATATTTAAGCTCTCCATTAATAAAATCACAGTGTGATTTTCAATGAAATTTAATGAATGAAATAACACTGAAATATCGACGAAAAGGTCATATTGATTATAAGCCTAAAATACTACTGAAATTCTGAATCGAAGGTCACAATATTCAGTGATCAATAGACAGATAGATTTTACTACCATGTTACTTATAAAATATTAAAATTGATACTAGAGACTATTTGATGTTATACATTTATGACTGTAATGTGTCAATTTATAATAATGGCTTAAATGTTTGTTGTGTTCAACACACAACAATAACTAGTAAACTCAACATTAAAAATGAATTTATCTATTCTGATAGCTGTATAAAAAATGATAATGTCAGTTGTTATGTAATCATTTGAAGTAGTTATAGTTCAGTAATCTTGAGTGTTGTTCGTAAATATGAAGGTGGTTATCACTTGATAACCTTCTACAAGGCTGAAGTTTTTTGTCCTGAGGTGTATGAAAATAAAACAAGGTTAACGTTGATAAAATGAGTTATATATATTTGTAAAATTCCAATGAGTAGAAATTAAAATTTCTGACGTTTCGCGGCTTAGTGTAAGTCGCTTCTTCAGAGAAATGAATAACCGAAGGTTAACGTTGGTTCTAATGACACAGAGGCGTAATCACCGTGCCCACGGACAGCTTATTAAAATGTTTACACGCTGTCTTTTTGTGAGTGGTTTATGTTACGTTTAACTCCGTCCTTGCGAAGGCTCTACCATTTGAGACGAGGGTCAGTGTAGTAAAGGCGTGATGTGCAATTTTAGGACTGACATTTACAAATTCCACCCTTCCTTTGTGAGGAGGTATCGATGGAGTTATAGTTGTCTGAGAAAAACATCTCACTACTTTCATGCCTCCGTGCAATCACTTGTACGACTTTGCCCTCAGATTTAAGTCTGTTCCCTTTAGTCTTATCACACTTCAACCGATCTGCCTGGCATGTTGGGACCTTAAGGGATGAGCGTCCCTACCAGTATACGCTGATTGATGCAATATCATAGACAACCTTGGCTGCTACGTCAAAGTAGGAGCAAAGGTCAAGTAGTAATCACTAGGGTACGATGAAGTACGGCTCTATAAGTCACCTCTCCGAACATTTTTTATCGTTCAGAAAAGAATCTAAGAGAGATTAGTTTGTGACTTCGAAATAGCTGCTTATTATAAAGTGACAGCAGATACCAAATAAGAGTTTTTCTAATTTTCGAACGAAAATAAAATTTTATTTACAAACTGTAGAATTGTAATAAAGGCTCCGATGTGATTGTAACAGAATAATGAAAACAGAAATTCATGAAGAGAAGTGGGGTAGTTTCATGTTTAGATGTCCCTCTATTTGCTATGAGGAAGTGATTAGGATCGATTCATTTATTCAAAGTTACCATTTTAGTTTCTGCTGATGATGTGCTGGTGTTTAGAATACCGAGTAATGAATTAAGCAACATTGATTAAGCTTATCAAAATAAATTCTACAGAATGGTATATTTGTCACCATAGAGCATGTACCAATATATTGAAAAGTTGGAGCTTATCGTAGGGTAATATGAGTGAAATCACTGAATTTATTGAAAGCATTATAATGAAATGCAAAATTCTACAAGTAAATGGCTGTTTATTTTAATTGTTCCAGGTTTTTCATATGTAAGATAAAATCGATTGTAATGTCCATATCAAGAAAGTTAACGTACAAACATAATGAATACTCATTTCAATAATTCGCAAAAAATCAACTGACGAAAGCTGTTATTTCTGAGGAGTAATTAAGTGCCTTCCAGATTCAGGTCACAAAAACCATGTATTTTTATTATGAAGCATTGAGTAAATAAGTCGACGAGCGTTTAAATTAACAACATAGAGATATTTTGGAAGTGCTTAAAAAGTAAATACTTTCAAACAGTTCAGGGGTCATCAACTGTCTTTTCATATGGATGAATATCAACATCATCGCTTTTTGGTTTACAGTGTAACAGCCATTAATAACCCTGAACATAATATCTTACTTATTGTACATTGGCATCTTGGTATGAATTTTGTAGCATGATTGAACAGAAAATCTTACGTTACCTTTCCCTACCTACGCTTTCTGGTTTTGGCTTGTCGAAATAAATTATCTCGAATCCACAAATTCTTCACGTTTTATATTACACCTGGAATCTAGCTAAAGATAATTGCTGAGTTACATGCGTGTATTTTATTTAAAGTGTCAGATAGGCACTACTTACTGTCGAAACATAAGGCTCAATAGAAATCACAACCAAATATTTCACGAATTCAACATTATTCGATCCTAAAACAATCACCAACTCCACCAGGAAACTACTTTTAATCAAACAAGTATTGTCATTCAATTCAATGCAATATTATTACCTTAAAATGACAAGCTATAAATTTACAATTACCATCTTTCAATTGGCTAAATGAGGTTAAGAGATTAATACTCTGGCTCGTTTATAAACACAATGGGACCAGTTTATGAATCACTTTTACTAGTTATTCTACCATACACTAGTTAAATTTGAAGCTCAGAAAGACAATGATCTTAACTGCTTGGCTTGATCTTGAACCTTTCATTGTCTTTCGAGACAGTTTCATTGATATCTGCATATAACTGTAGAAATATATCGAATTGTTTCATCCCTAAATTACAGATAAACAGAAAGTATATTAGGAAAGAGCTTAAATGAAGTAATCATTGCCATCAAAATTAGATTTATGAAGAGGCACGAGGCAGTCATTTTTATGTATGTTATTTTATTTGTAAGAAGTTCGTAAGCGAAAGCTAAACAAGTATTAAAGAAATTGATGTTTAAATAATATTGTGTCACTAACTTTAAATCCCGATGGGAGGGGAAGGGGCGGAGACGCATTTAAAATTCTTTTATTAGCAAGCTACAGAAGAATCTGTGAATAATTCGTAATTTTTCCAAAATGGTAAACTTTAGTCAACATGTTTAAGTAACAGCAGGAAACATGGAACTTAGAAAATGAATTTATTTATCAGTAAATTTCAAGTACATCTTATTATAAAACACATACGAATACAGTAATCTAGTGAAAAGATGTGACCAGTAGAGTTCAATCTTGTCGAGTGTGAAGCAGTTGCCAACCAATGGGGATGAAAGAGGTCACGCAAACATACCACTAATTGACTGAATTAGAAATATCAACCCTTTGGAGATGATTCATTTGTAAAGCGTTTGCTGCTGATTCAAAAGGTGCTGAGTTCGATCCTTTATGTGGTTGTAGATGCATACCAGTGAAGAGTTCTAAACAAGGACACAACAGCTGTCCATTACTTCTTGGTGATCAATGGTTGTCTAATTTTAGACCAATTCGTGATATGAAATCTACTTTACTTATCAAAATCTCATTGTTAAATATTAGGATTAGAGTCTATTACTCGTCAAGTCATTGATTAATTGCTCTACGGAAAAATTCTGCTGAATAACCTTAATTATATAGAGTTATGTAGATCACCAGCGTAGATACTAATCACTGTGGTAATAATGTAAGTTTCTAGTCATAATATGAGATGTCGTATGAATAATACTGTAATTTTCAAAAATCTTAGGTACAATCGAAGCATCTGATGAGACTTTACTCTTCTAATAGGTTTACAAATAGAATGAAACAGACTGAAAATGAATTATTGTTGGGATCGCGTATCAGTTATACAGCTGGCATTCAATAGCTTCTTTCCAGAACTCACTTGAATTTTTTTCCGTACTTAACATTTTTAGAATGGTCAGATTTAATGTAAAATATATCCTTTAGAGTTACAAAAATATAAAATTAAGGTAACTGTATTGATTAAAAGTTGTTCGCACAAATGATCTATTGATTACTTTTGTCAAGGTAACAAATAAATATGGCCGATTCCCATATATGACCATTTAAATTATCGATATTAGTCAATGCATGAATCGGTAATTTGTTTCCTTTTCATAAGGTACGCTCCCAATGCACTTGTGTATTTTGTAAATATTGTGAATGTCTGAAAATTTGTTACTCGTAATGTTGTAGTAGCCAGTGATAACACTGGACATAATATCTTACATACTGTACATTCTTATCTTGGTAGGCATGTTATGGTACGATTGGACGGCGGAGCTTACCTTACCTTACCCACAATTTTCGGTCTTGGTTTTGGTTCGTTGAAATAAATAATCTCATGTCAACTAATCCTTCGCCTTTTATATTACACAGGGAACCTCGTAGAGTACCCGAGAGTTGGTGGAAGGTAGTTGCTGAGTTAAACGAGTATATTTCATTTAAACAGTGAGATAGATGCCAAGCATTATTTAAGTGTTGGACTCGTTAGGAACTGCAGTTAAGAGTTTCACGATTTCAACCTGTTTTAACAGAGTGAAAAGATTGAATTGAATGAGTGATCAATGCATTGAATTTGATTGGAGCCGAGTGTAAATTACTCACACTTGTGACTAATTGATTGATGCGAATAGCATACCCCTCCATTCTAAATGAAAGGATATTAGAAGACAGATCAACCAGTGAGAACACATAAGTCATTTTTCATATCAAAATAACACACTTATACACAACATATTCGACATATAACGAACAGGATTAAAGTTCCTTTATATTATAAGGGTTAGTTAACTATTAGTCTCGTAGGTCAGCCGTGAAATAACAAAATTAAGACATATCTATCAGATCTACTTATTAATCACTGTAACAGATAACAAAACAAATATTTCACATTATAAGTAACTCAATCGAGTAAGAAACAGTAGAATAATGTTTGTAGAATAGTCGGTACATGTGTGTTTAGGATTAACAGAAAACCTGCATGATATGACTATTTGCGTAGTGTATTCAGCATTGCATAATTGATTAAAAATTATTTCTTTATTTCTGTGTTATTACTGAATTTCTTAAAAGCCCTAATCTTTAAAATTATTTCACTAATAATTAAAATACAGGGACGGACTGTGGTATTCTGCATCTACCTTCATTATTAACTCGATTCAGTAATGAAGTAATACAGGACCGTGAACTAATCAAATAATATGTTTTACACTAGCTAATAAAGCGTAAATTGATGTTGAATCGTTTCTTGTTATTAAGGAATATTTGAATTATTCAAATAATTTCGGATTTAAATTTGACTGATCAAATAATAAATGTTGTATATAGGATATTTAGTCATTTTTTCCGTCCATTTAGTCGGTAGTTACTACGCAGTACATGGTAATTTCCGAAAGAGAAAATAATTTCAAACCATGACTTTAACAGTTTTCAGTTTGTTTTTATCTGGTAAGTAATACTGAATTACACTCCCAAGCTCGGATGAAAACCTTGCGTATAACTCAAAACTAAGATGAATTAATTCTACTAGCACTATCCAGGCAACATAATTTACATTGATAAAAAATGACTATTAAAATGGCAAATAATCATGAGCCAAGTGGTGATTTCAGGGTCAACGAGCACAAATCAGTCAAGATTGACATTTTTCGAGGATTTTAAATGTGATATTGTGGAGCAAGATAGCTTAGTAATTAATTTTTCTGGCAGAAATTGTTGAGTATTTACAGAATTCTGGATTACTGGGAGTAACTTCCGTTTGTGAATGAGGAAGTGTAGAGGTACAGGAAGTAAAAAAACTGATTGAATAAGTAGTTAGCTTGATAAAAGTGACTTGGAACGTTGTAAATTTTCATCATTTGAAACAGAAATAAGAGGATAGAAGGCTATCGAAATGTTCCCAGGTGGAAAATGTATTCTATTTTCTGTAATTAGGAACCACTATCTCCGCAAACGTATAGAAATCTTATGACTGTTTCGAAAAAACGTAGTTATTTTCATCATTTAGCAGTGCATAAGAAGGAATTTGTAGATTCGACTACCGGCGTGTATTCTAATAACACTGAAGTTAAGTAGAATCCTCTAAGAATCCATTTGCATTCCTGTAGAAGTTTTCAGAAAATAATCTTATTTAACCACATGTCTATGCATAGACGAGATTCTTCACCAATCATTTTACTGTTTCTGGGCTTTAAATTCTGTTGGCAATTTTTGCAAACTTTTCTGTGATATGGAAACAGTTTACATGTTGTAATTTTATTTACATTGTAACACAAAACAGTTCTTTCTATCGCCAGTTTTCTGATTGGTTAAATGTCTTGATTATCACACATTTAAGACTCGTTAATGGGCATAATATATTATGTTAATCAGTGATATCATCAAAGTTCGTTTTCATTATTAAAACAAAATTTACTTACAACTCTACTTGCTTATACTAAAAGCTGCTCATCTGAATTCAGTTTAAATGTAAATAGAATTTACAGTGTTTTATCTGGTTATTGTTAAACCCAGTTTAGTGGACCCATCATAATTGAATTAGAAATAACCTTATTTACAAAGTTAAACCTTCCTCAATACAAGTAAAATATTGACGTGGGTTAAAAGTTAAGTTGAGCGTTTCTGTGTTTATCGATAAACTATGAAATAGATCCTAATACTTAACCAAAAAAAAGTTACTTTCGTAATATAACTTCAAAAATTTAAAGAACATCCGAAGAACGAGATATACTAAATTACAATTTCAACGTATTACAGCCAAAGTCGTTGTAATAATCGTTATTAATAATTGGAATATTCATATAACGTTTATTATTACCCATTTATATGACCCGAAATTTGCATAATTTGTTATCAGTCTTTGAACCCATCTCCAAATTATATTTGCAAGTGATTGAGTTTTCCTCTTGTTAACAATGAGGACTGGATTAGATTAGCCACTATAACCAAATTAACTCATTTCTAAGTATAAACAATACACTACTGTTGAAACATTATGAATTGTTTAAATAATGTATTTATACACATGTTGAACACGTTTTAACCTTCAAATTTACACTAGTCAGTTGTTACAACAATAAATAATGCATACACTGTTTATTTCTGACTTTGGTTATACAGTGCATGCCAATTGTAGAATTCTAGTCTGTTAGTCAGTGGAATTAACGAAGCATATATGGTGGGTTATGTCATTCGAATCACTCAGCTTAAGCAATTACTCTAATATAATCTATCGACTCTTAGACACTCCTACTAAAACTGATGTCATGTGTGACTAAATGGCAATTTCGAGACGAACCGTTCAAGAAATATATATATATATATATATATATATATATATATATATATATATATATAAGTTTTTTATTTTGATTTCTATTTGAATGAAACAGAATAGTTATTAATAAACTAACTGAAATAATTAGAATTTACATGTAATGTAATTTGGAAAATCGTTGTTATACAGACTTTTTAATCTACATTTGATGTCATGAATTGGTATGAATTAGACAGTTGTTAGGACTAGGACAAAGCAGATATAATGTTCTTCATAATTTTGACTGGTTGTCAAACTCAGGTCAATTTGTGATATCGAATTCAAAAACTTTCACAACACCCAATTACAATCAACAACAACTTACTACTAACTTAGTGCAGATGGCAATTCTTGGGGTTTTTGTTAGACCGCTCGACTAGTGCAAGTTAACCATATCGCGTGTGAAGGAGTCAACCATTCACAGCAATGAATGGGATAGCGTAAATATATCGCTAATTGACTAAAGTTATAAATATCAACCTTTGGATGTCGGCTGGCTGAGTGGTCTGATCTGAGTCTAAGACTAAAATCTGTGGAGAGTTCGTGAATGAGCGTTGAAGAGCAGTCCCTAATCTAGGACGAAACAGGTAGCTGCTTATTGATAATTCTCAGTTTTCAACTAATGGTATATCGAAGTTGGGCGATTATCGATATGGCATTCAGGAAATTCTAACCAGTCAAAACACAAGTTTCAAAACGACAAAAATCTTATCAATAAAATGTAATTCGCATCAAAATTTAAAGTTAGTATTTTATGGTTTGAACTAAGATAATTGTAATTGCATCGTACCTCACTAAGGAGTACGTGAAGAAACAAAAGTTAAATACTTATACAATTGTCTCATGTTTTCATTAATTAACTCTAACCCTAACTCTGAATATCATTTCAAAAATTCTAACACTAAATGAAAAGGCTGACCATAACGCTGCTGGTGTCAAATCCTAAAAAGTATAATTACTCAGAAACTAAGCGAAAGATTTATATTGATCCCTTTTATCAATTTAGTTGTTAAGCTAATCATACAGTGTGAATTATTTTCACCTAATTTGAGCATTACTTCAATGTAAATGTTATGTAAATTACAATGGTACTAATTCAGTGTGATTTTGTATTCAATCTGCAAGCTAACCAGTCATGTAAACTTTTTTAAAGTTTATTCAGTTGATGATTTTCCTTTAACCAATGGCCGCTGTAATCAAATTGATATATAAACGGATGGGCATAAGTAAACGTTATAACACATAGCTGAACAATCTACCTCAGTCATCTAGACGTTCTTCCCTTTACGGGTTGGAGTTAAGGATCAGAACAGACTGGCTATAGGGTGAGAATACCTGGACGCACTAACGGTTGTACATATTTCGGTCACCAAAGCTCGTGTCCCTAGACAAGTGGGGAATTCATCAATCAGAACTCGGAAATTATTCTTGAATTCTTCACAAACATGTTTCAACGAAGTAAACAATCTGAGTTTCCATATTTCCCTAGCATTAATACTATAAATAAATGTGGTAGTAAAAAAGTCAATAACCCATCGGGTAAATAAATACTATAAATGAAATCATGATAACACTGTAAAAACAAAATATTTCTTGAACTATAGTAAACGCCTGAACAGAAATTTAAAATTAAGTTTCCCGGAAATCGCTTCAGCAAACATTCAAACATTAATATAATGTAGTTAGAGTAACAGTTTGAAAAATGAATTCGTGAAATTTCAGAGTATGCTTGGTGATTTTAAATTACAAGTAACGACGAAATGTACTATTTATTTAAGTAAACAGATAACTGATTGCTTTCCTAGTTATGTTAGGCTACTTAGCAATAACAAGTAGTTTGACTAAATCTACACACTTTCAATGATTATATATATATATATATATATATATATATATATATATATATATATATATATATATATATATATATATATATATGAGAGAGAGAGAAAGTGGGTAAGAGAATGATAATCATTTTTTATAACGAGTTGTATGTTCTATCTAATTACACTCCTATTTAAATAAATTAATATGCGGCTTGCGGTCCTCAGTCAATGAGGCACCACGAATAACAAAGCGGTGATACGTCGCGTTTTCAAATTCTGATATTGCGTTCTCCAACGCTTGCAGACTAGAAAATGTGACCAAGATTAAAATGCTCTGGAATAAGAACTCAGCACATGTAACTACATGTGAATCGAATTCCAAAATAAGACTTGCACGATTAATGTGGTTCGTCAGTAGGTAAAGGGACAACAGTTTTTTTAGAAACGAATAGGAGCACTGGACAATTGGAACAGCAGCATTACAAAAGTTTAATACAACCCTTCATCAGGATACTGACGAATTCATCGAATTCAAGACATCTGTCAAAATAAGTTCCAGGTATTTCACGATCTACTAAAAGAGAAAACGACTACGGCGAATGACTGAAAAAAGACTAAAGAAGCAATAACTTAAACATGTCAGGAGGTTTTGAGCTACAAGAAGCACCACCGAAAAAGAAAGTTTCCTGTCAGTACCCTGGATAAGATTCATGAAAGTAAGGACAAGAAAGCAATCAATAACAGCTGCACAAGAACAAAGAAAGCCAAAGCACAGGTCGAATACACAGAAGCCAACAAGCAAGTGAACAGGAGCATTAGAGCTAATGAGCGGCACTATGTGGAAGACTTAGCAGTGACAGCGGATAAGGATGCAAGATAAGTAAGTATGAGGCATTTATATAGTACAACGAGGGACCTAGATGGAAAATATAGTAAATCGGAATGACCAGCCAATAACAAGGAAGGCAAACCAATTACTGAGACCCAAGAACAGCAAAATAGGTGGGTAGAACACATCAGAGTCATAGAATAGACCAGCCCTACTGAACTCACCAGTCATCGAAGCAATATCTATGGAGCTTACTATAAATGTTGCCCCCCAACAATCAAAGACATTAACATGGTCATCTGACACTCGAATCAAAATTTGGGAGGCCAATCAATATACCAGCTGAGACGTTGAAGTCAAGTAACTGCAAAGATGCTCCACACTTTCTTCAGAAAGATTTAAGAGGAAGAGCAAGAATCAGTAGACTGAAAGAAGGTCACCTCATCAGGATACCAAGGAAAAATCTTAGTATGAAAACTGTAGAGACACTATTCTACTTCTGGTACCAGGAAGTCTTCAATAGTTTTATTAAACAGAACGAAAGATCCAGTTGATATCGAATCTCGAGATCAACAGATCGAATCCTGTTAAGATCGATCGTATACAAACTAAATCGCTGCACTGTGGATTATTGCTGAACAATCATTTAAAAAGAACTCATCAGTTAACATCAACTTTCTTGACTATAAGAAAGCACTTAATAGTGTGAACAGGAGCCTTCTTCGACTTTACTTTTTACCCAAAAACAGTCAATGTCATATGAAATTCTTACGACGAACTACACTGTAAAACCGTTCATGGAGGGCAGCTCAAAGATTCATTCCAATTAAAGACCAGTTTTAAACAAGGCTGTTTATTCTAGCCTTTTCTTTTAGTGGTTGACTGAATTTTTTGAATACTGGGACACCTCAGGAGAAGCATGAAATACAGTGAACAGTATAGATGCAGCTAGACTACTTGAACTTTGCAGGTGACCTAGCTCTTCTATCCGACACAATAATAAATGAGAGTAAAGGCCAATGTAGAAGCAGCCTCTGCAGCAGTATTATGAACAGTTGTCTACACAGGATATTCCGATTCCCTTAGCCCGATACTATTGGTAATAACCTATTGTAGCGGAGAATAAGTCAACTTCCAGTTGAGGAAGGAATTAGGAAAAAACGACGGAGGCGGATAGGACATACATTGCAGAAATCACCAAACTGCACCACAAGGTAAGCTATAGCTTGGAATCATAAAGGCCAAAGGAAGAGAGGAAGATCAAAGAACACATTGCGCCAAGAATTAGGAGACATGAAAAAATGAATAACACTTGGAACGACTAGGAAAGAGACACAAAGTTGGCTGGAGAATGGTGGTCGGCGACCTATGCTCCACGAGGGGTAACAGGGGAATGAATGAGCTGTTAACTGCCCATTGAACAAAATGTGACAGATTAGCAGAAATCTTTATTTATACAAAAAATTTGTTGTAGACTCGAGAATTATCGATGATTCCCTTTTTATTTAAGTATATTAATATTTACCTCCACTGATATTTTTTCTTGTTATTTTTGTAGTCTTGTCTCACGTTTGGGACGTAACAATTGATTTCTATTACTTGTTGGTATACTAAGTTGGTGATGATGTCCTTCAACTGTGCTCATTTTCGCTAGTTTCGACGACACCCTTCTCATTGTACCTATGATAATTCAACTGACTCGCAAAAACCTAGAGATTTAATATCTTAAATTTTAGGTGTAGGATTCAATATATTAAGCTATTTCAATTCACATTACATTTCTTAAAAAAAAAACTTTTGATAAATCTGTTAGCAACGTTTATAGCTTACTTCTAGGTTATTATTTATCAGTATTAATCCGCAAATAATCAGTTGAATTTATTCTACTTCGAATGAAATACTAGAAACAGATGTTAAAATTCTTGTCATCACAACAAAAGAACCTCTCAACTTGTACCTTACAGAAACATCAGTGTAATGTTTTCAATAACTAATTTATATCACTAATTGGACTTCAACAATAACCGGAATAAAATTATCACAAGAAGAACAAAAATATTAATAATTTCGGAATTACTTCCGATGTACTAATAGTAATAAACTTGGCACTATCAGTCACCTACCAAGTTCAGTGAATTGTGACCAACGTAGAATTTTAATGGAAATAAACTGAAGCGGAAATAAACAGTAGTATCTGAATACATTAAAAATCAACAAGAATATTCGTATGGACTTGAAATAAGAATAAACCAGAATTAGCCTGACCGCCAATGGTATTACAATACGAAAAGATTAAATGGAACTGAAGTTACACCAGACTAGTGATTTAACAGGAATAACACCCATACAGTAATGTAATAAAGAGTACGTATTTGGAGTAGACTTAAAATGAGTTAGTGTTTGTGATAATATTCACTGTTAGTATGGTTCATAGAATTAGCACAGTAAACACAAGTAAGATAACACGCAGATAAAAGTGCTTAATTATTCATATGAACAGCAGCATATTTATCTATTCAATCAGTCATGTACAAAATAGAATACTTTATATATGTGCATCAATCCAAGTTCCCACGTCCCATTACCACAGAAAGATGAAAATTAAAGCAGTATTTAAACTAGTGTTAGTACGAAAGATTTGAAATAGAGAATTTGATTCAGGAAGCATGAATTAATTCGTAGAAAAAGTGTAAAATAATATTGAAAGTATGATTAAAGAGAAGACAAATATTGAATACACAATCATCAATTTTCAGCCATGTTACACAGAGTCCCGAATTATTGGTTACAGCCGTCAAGCGGACACCAACCAAATAGTCTCATCTGTTAACACGGCTGAGACAGGTAGTCAACGACTCCATGAACTACTTCTATGTTTTGGTTTGACCACTTCTTCCATCCTACTCCTACATAAGTCGATATCGCACGCTGAATTAAGTGGTAGTTAGGCATACGTCATACATGTCCCAACTATTTTAGTCAGTGATGATTATCAACCCGACCAAATAATTTGCGATTCTCCCCTAATAATCCGCGTCCAAAACCAGAATTAATTATTTAATGCTCCCAATAAACAAAATCACCATAGTAACAGCATCATTACTTTTACATATTGCGACGCTAAGTTTAACTTAAGTACAACATCCCTTCATTTTATGATTCGTAATTATTTTAAATTAATGATAGATATCTAACCACTAACAGGTTATCGAAATGAGTCTCAAAGTAACAGTGCAACAGAATAATAACGGTAACGCTCAAAATACGCTAATAAGTATAAAGAGAATATAAATCTGTAATTGATAAGAAACTGACTACAAGTCAACATATCATAGTAGTTAGATAAAGATTAGTAACTGTGAAGACTAGTGATACAACAACTCATATCCTTGCGACTTTATAGCCATTATCCATTCATTGCAAGTTTTTCAAGAAATGTGACAACAGATTGACAGACAATTGTTAGCACCGCAATACGATGTATTATCCAAACTGCATAAGGACGTTTTCATTATAATAGTCCAGTGATACACATGATGACGGATGTAGGAAGACTATTTAAATGCGATAACACTTAGTGAGTAATAAATGCCAGGTAATATATTTTTATTACTGTCACATTTAACCTTTATCCAACTTTCTCAGTTATTGATCCACCTACCGATTTCATTGATTCATGCGATCGCAACTATCCTATGGCTTGCAGAGATGGATCTGGAAGTTAATCATGATTAAAATTCGTAGGAAGTGGTTTTATAGAGAAGTCGCCAATAATTTGAAGGATGTTTTTACAACGAAATGACGTCGCTTATAGACGACAAGATATCGACTGTTTGGAAACTGTCAAACTCGTCTAAAATCGGGAAAGAATTACGAGTTTGATCCGGTGTGAGTGAACTGTTGGAATTTAAAGGTAAAATTAATTACTTACATCTATTCTAATTGAAATTAAATGTACTAGGGAGAGTGGGATCAGATTGATAAAGAAATAAACATAGTTGAATTACAAGAAGCTTTTCAAAACATTTAGTGATCTCCGTGCTCATAATAAAAAACACCAAGTATACGAAATATATACATATTTTATTTGGTATCAGATATACATTCACTTTCTTCAGAGTCTGAAGTATCAGAGAATGATGGAAGCATGTCTTCTGAGATATAGTTAACATCCACTGACGATTCTTTTGGAATATTTACTGTAAAATTTTTTGGCCTAAAAACAGTACAAAATAAAACTTAGAAAATGACCGGCAAAAAATAGTCAAACTGATTTAGTAATTTAAACTGTTAAACCAAGAAGTCGGAATTCAACTGGAATCTTTTTAAACCAATTTGGTTAGTGAACTAAGATAAAAATATTAGTTCGCATAAGTTTTGACCATAGAATTGAATGCGATTATTGGGATACACTTCATTTTGGTTGCCACTGTTCCGCTGACTGTCTAAATAATTGAGCTGCAGTTAAGCGCGTATTAAACTTTATATCAGTGTGACTCAATCCCTGACTTATGTTAACTATATTTAATGCACTTAGAGTACAGTTTGCAGCATACTTCATCAGCGATTACCTGTTACACCTGACTACCAACTAATTAACAATGAGCACAATAATTACTCACATCATGGCTTGGCGTCACTCTTATAACATTAATCATTAATAGTGTAAGGGGATATAAAAATTATGAGCAGTCAGTCAAATTATTAGAGCGATTATTATTGCCACACCGCACACTCACCATCGGCTTTTACTAATCAATATCTTAATATCATCCTTTTGTAATACAGCACGGATTTCCCCTTTAACCTTTTTATTATCAAGCGGTGAACAGATAACAAAATCACCCCGAGAAAAATAGAATGCATTGCGAAACCTTTCTGGAATTGACACGAAAACCTCCTCTTCTTGCTCTGTTACAGCAGTAAATAAATAGTTGCCGCATGATTTTGTCAACTGGAATTAAGATTGTTTATTAGTAGAGAAGTTTGTACTTTGCAGATAATTTCGTCTGATTCTATGATACATGTATTCTTAAAAAGTTCTTTTTCTGCTTTCTTACGTTTAGATACAGAGGATGGAAGAATCATCTGTGCGAAATTCTAAAGTTACAATATTCCTTGCAAATAAAAGCTGCGCCAAAACCAAAGTCCCTGAAGAAAGAGATTGGAGATTTAATTTGATTATTGAAATACACAGATGATGCAGCTAAATTAATCTATGAATATACTTCGTGTAAATTAAAAATCCAATTCCCACACGCGGTAAGATATTCGAAATCAAAAAACAAACCTTTACGACAGTATACTTGTGCTACTGTGATCGAACCTGAGCCATGCCACCCAGAATTTCCAACCAATGGCTACAACAATTACGTGGACGCCAACCAAATAATCTACACCTATCAACACGGGTTAGATCAGCAGTCAGTGACTTCATGAACCGATGGCATGTTGTGGCCTCCAGCTTTCTTCCACCCTACTCTAATATCAGCCAGAATCGTCGAGGATAAATGACAAACCCGTACAACAAGCATTTACTTATTGTATTTATAAGCAGGAATTATTGAAAAACAACTCAACATGTAAATCAAACGATGCGAAGGTGAGAAGAGGAAAATAATGTAGTCATTAGAGGAACCTTATCATATTTTTCAAGATAGTGGATGATCTAGTATTTTTTAAAATCCACTCTCTATATGAATTACTACACGATGTGTCACAACCTATCCGCCCAGTAAATTCATCATTATATACGATACACTGAGTTTCCTGTCTTCCTAGACTGTTTCAGAAATGTTTTCACCAACGTTAACATAATCCACAAGTCATTATACGTATAATGCATGTGTAAATACTGTTACGCTTGATCATACTAATAAAGCTTCTTTTCACATAGGTATTTAATGATCATACTTTATCCCGAATTACTTACATTATGAATGGCTAATCATAATCTATACCCCATTTATATTATTTGCATTTCCGTATTAAGGACATTAGAGCAGCCAACCAGTTTTAGGAATCAATATAAAACAGGATGTCAAGAAATAATCAAATATGCGTGTGTGGAGGCCTAGGAGAGTAACTAATTTGCTAAAATGCGTGCACGAACTTCAAATTTAGGTCATCTACTAGCTTTAACAATTTGCTCCAGACACTAATATTATTGAGCTACACTTCTAAGCCAAATGTGTTCTTAAACGACCGTATACCATTCAGAAGTGAACTCTGTGGCAGAAGGATTTGATAACCAGGTGCGAAAACAATATGATGAACAGATGCACACCTGACTTGTAATTAGTGGTGGAGTGAGCTGATGTAGTACAGACTGTGACCAAATTTATTTATAGTACAAACCTTTAACCTCCAGGAGAATTCAGGGATCATTTCACTTCTTTACTCAAAATGCATCTAAGCTCTTACATGAGTTGGTTTTCTAACGTCAAACGTCGAGATGGAACATACCGGACCCAACCCAACTAACTGAAATCTCTATCAAAACCGTGCTACAACATATGACACATGCCTTTCTAAGTCGTAGTTCATTACGCTAAACACTTGATGTCACTTGTGACGAATTTTACAACCCACAAAACAGGACATAATAACACCAACATCAATCAATTCAAGGTGACAAATTTAGAAAGTAGCTGCGCCTCCGCTGGTTTCTCAATCATATCAAGCACTTGGCTGGGAATTCACCATTCAATACTCAAAACTAGGAATCGCGAAATTTCGAATGTTTCGAAAAATAGGAAAAAATTAACAGGTCCAGAAAAATACTTGGGCGAATTTTTTAAAATAAATTTGCACATGAACGTTTACCAAAGCAGAGTGAAAAAGAATTTCACTACGTATGATCCTCTTATTAGTCGCTTAGTGTTTAAAACTTTCTAGGCTAAATGACTTGGAAGTACAGTAAATTCCAAACACGTATTCCAAATTTGGAGCATCAAAGCTCCGAAGATATTTTTTTCTAAGACAAACCTCTATTTTGTGGCTGGTCAGAATAGATGAAATGAAAAAAAAGGTAACTGGGTCGTAATACAATTAAGGCTTAAGACACGGATGTGCATTGTAGACATGAATAAACCTGCAAACAAACTCGCATACCAATTAAGGTGCATTGACGGAATGACCTTGAGTTTCTCGAAAGAGACGAGGTAAAACTGTGGTTTGGGAATATATCACAGGTTTGTGACCTTGCTGTTATGAAAAAATTAGTCTCCGAATCTATAATCTTAGGCTCATTAAGTGACTGTTTAGCACTTATTTTTAATAAATCTTAAAGTCATTTCTTCAAATTTTATGATATTTGTAACCATATGTTTTATGTCGGACTGCGTTACGTGACTTGTACAGTTATAGACACCGTGGTGTTTTATATTAGTCGTTTGCTATAAGATTCGAATGCATATAAAGTAACAGTTTCATCTGTTAACCATGCCTAATATGAATCGCATCTCGTATTTACTAATGAAGAAAAACATTTCACATAGCTTTAGATGAGTTCCCCGAAACTTAAGCATGTATCCACGCATAATTCTTTAAGGAAATCACATTAGCCAAAACTATTTCTAAAGAGTAAAAAATACGGATGCTTGTGTTTCATTACGTGTCGCCGGCAGTAGCTTCAGCAACATTAAAAATAATATACAATTTACATTCTGTACAAACTTCTTTTATCTCTGTTATAGATTGAATCCAATGTCACATCCTGATAGTGCAACACAATTACCTTATATCAACCATATAAAATAACTAAATTTTAAATAGATTTCAGGTAACTTAATCGCACTAGTTTACCTGTTGAGCTAAATATAATACAAGACATAATAATACTGATGCGAACTCAGAATATACTAGAAGTCACGTATAAAAACAACCCTGCACAATGTTAGCCGAATGCACTTAAAATGAAATTATTAGGATTGATAATGCTTGTCTACTTGAGTCAACTCATATTGAAACATTAGGTAGTTAATTCTTATTCTAATGATCAGGACCTACAAATAAAACTAACGCTCATATACTGTGTATGCAGGTTATCTTATATTATTACGTATAAGGATAAGTAAACGTTTAGGCGTGAGTCAATAACAAAAATCTAGCCCTGACGTTCAATTTGGACTGGGGCCCTACACACTCTGACATTGAATTTAAAAGGAAATTCATGTTGAATTTCTTCTTTGTAGTACCGAGCAAAGTAACATATGCATAGTTTGCAAATCCTAGTGTTTCAACTAAGCAAACTGCCAACCAAAAAAATGTAATTGTGGCTTTATACCGCATTGCTTCAACCAGATTTACGGATGATGCTGAGAAGAGTCCGAAATTGCATGAAAATAATGCAATTTATGTTGGCTAGATTTATTTATATTTGAATGAGTGTGTGTACATGGGTTAGCTTTGTTCTAATTCTGATAATCGATAAAAGTTAAGTTCTCTGCACTACCCTCCTCTTACGACGTGTAGACAGTGAGACCCAAGTGAGAGATGCAAGAGATTACGTATACAACGAAACTTGTATATTCATATAATTTAATGTGTATGTATTATTCCGTGACGCTTAGAAAACTACGCGAAGCCCAGTACTAAACGTAGTAATGCACAACCCGACTAAAACCAACAAATCGTAGTGATATTTAAAACAAATAAATGCGACTTCGACACAGTGCTATATATATATATATAAACCAAATATGAAGTCCACCCTGTTTATTCATGTACTCAGATAAACTAAAAAGACTTGGGGTAACTGTATGTAAAAGGACACCAAAGAGCTTCGAATGCAACATGTGTAATATGCAGATAACTAGGTAATGCAACTGAAGTAAAAAAAATTAAGCAAATATTGTAAAAAGATGATATAAAAATGTTTTAATTAAAAAATTAAAAAAATGCAACACTGGGACACACAGAGATGTAAATGATGCACTGTTATCACTTATCGCGTTCATGTATGACAATTCCAGCAAAAATAATCATTTTAGTACAATGTAACAAAGTAGCAGGATTCAAACAGTGAGTGCTAACCATAAGAAATTAACAAGCACAACTTTTTATACGATAAGTGATAACAGTAAGATGTGGCAACTGGGGAAACCAAATATGATGACAGATAACGTAGTTGGTCAACCTCAGTTAAAAGCTACCCAATGACAGTGTTAAACAGTGATTTGATTACGAATTTGACCAAAACAACGAAGCTGCACTAATTACAATCAGCTTGATTTTTTCAAATATCCTGTCGAAATTTCTTCTTTTTTTAATACCGGACCATGCAGAAATTATTGGATGTCTGAAAGTCACATGTATCAGTAATGAGCGACTGAAACGACATAAAATTAAACATATTACTTCGGTATACTTTCTCTGTTTTGCTAATGGGATCGAAATCCACTGCTTCAAAGAATCTTTATTGGGTTTTTACTTATTCAATGAAACTGAGGAAAATCAAAATATTTAATTTGCCCCATCGTAGATTTTATAAACCTTTTTAGCAGTATACGACTTTCTAAAACATGGTCTATTGTTTTAATTTTCAATAACCAGTACAGAATACCCGATTAGCATTTTATAACCCCCCTTCGAAGACTTCGATAATCATTTGTTGTGATAGTTTCCTATATTTAACGAGAATCGATTGCATAATTTCAATTAAAGTCAATCATGCAGTAATTGTTGACCTGGCTGCTTGTTGCTTGCTTTCACTTAATTGTAAGACCCATGATTAATCAGTGGGTCACAACACAGAATCTAATAAATACGCACATTAGTTCAATTTGTCTTACCCCAGTTAGGATAGAGATGAAATATTTAGCCGAAATCGCAAAGTAGTCGAGGTAGTAACAATGTTAGCACTAATGGAAAGAACTAGAGATATGAGACAAACTTTAAAACTAGACGTCTCACAGGGTTTGATGATGACATTTTCGGGAGTATTAAATTATATACACTTTTCTACGGAAATTCACCAATAGTAAGCAACAAGAGGACGTTCATCAGCGTCATCAGTCAATCATATTCACAATATTCAGACAACATCAAAACCAGTATTCCGACTCATATAGTTCAAGATTTCATAAAAACAGAAATTTAACAATCGGAAATACAGATCTAAGTTAATGGATTGGATTATACAAAAACAAAAGACTAATTCACAAATTATTCTTGAACTAGCCTGAACATCAGTCTCAGTTTTAGTAAGACAGATGGTTAAATTTTGCCTGTTAGTCGTGAAGATCAAAATTTCTGAGTTGATTCAGTATTTTCAACGTGTCGACGATGAAGCCGAAACTACATGTTATGGTAGATGGACCTTCTAGTTGACTATCTTTCGGAAAAGTCTGTAATCAACTAGCAGATGTTCAGTTTCAGTCCCATTTAATTTCTTGGGTGTTCTTGAAAATTTTCCATGCTAGAAGTCAAGAAACAGGTAAGAATGTCAAGACAAGGTATTTCGCAAACGTTTTCATACGCGAAAAAACAACCATTTAACAAATAAAGGTGCAAACATCAAAAGTATATGAAAAAATTTAGCGTTCGGAACAATCTAACTTCTGTGACAGCCTTGAAAACAATATGATGAATTAAGTAGATGACAAGATGAAGAATTATGACCAAAATAACGTAGGCGTAAAGGAAAGGTGACGCACATTTCACCAAAATCTCATGTCTCTGGTTGGATGCTACAACAAGTGACCTAAAGCTGTGATATATTGGCAGCCGATATTTTGCAGAATAAATACAATTGTTAGACATGAACATTCTCAGTGGCAATTAAAATCTTCTCGGAGTTGCCAATAAAATTAAATAGTTATATGTCCCTAAAGCCCTTCTACATTAAGAAAGATATTGCTATCCTCGAAGGAGTCCGATGAACATTGTAGCGGTAAATAATCCCCTAAAGAAATATTTGCGTTGGCTGTCCTCACTGATTCTGACCATGTTCGTTCTAGTGGACACAACTAATTGAAGGCGCTTGGTAACTCTGATTGTTCCGATAAATGCAACTCGATGATATACTGGGTACACTTCAAGAGCAGCAAAAAGGTAGTCGGACCTAAAACCAAACCTTACTCAGCTCGACTTGAAGCATTAAAATTACATCCTATAGAGTAGAGTTTTATCAGGAAGAGATATGGTCCTGATACATCATATAAATAATAACCCTCTTTACCTAATAGACCACTAGAAATTTCAGTCTTTGACCAGACCTAAAGAGATAATGGTACGGAATGAAACGTAGAAGAGCTTCCATAGATATTTGCATTAACATTTTCTGACTAGAATATTAAGACCATGAAATTAGATTGTACTGGCACCTTCAGCAGAATTTTACAAACGAAGGCTCTATAGACACGTGGGGACGTTACTGTACAATTAGCAGCTCTACTACTTTAATTTTAAATCCTTTAAGTTGACCCTTTTTCTTCTCTTTTCATGAGTGACATGACCAGTTTTGTACTCACTTAAAAACAGAAACACTTCTACATAGACGCAGAACTCAAGAAACGATAGTTCGTAAACTCTGTTAAGCAAGATTGAAGTGGATGCATGATTAGCAGTGCTAACCAATATATTACACATAAAGGCAAGAATATACTACAGCGGAGGGCAAGTAAGATTTAAATAGCACCGTTTAGAGTCGTGGCACGTAACCATTAGGTTGAATTAGTTACTGGATATCATCTATAAGAATTTAGATGGAGTAGTATCAATAACCTAATTGATAGTTAGGAATGTCTATTTTCTAATGTCGTGAATAAAAATAAGTAAAGACGAACATGAGAATGTTGGAAAAGTAGTTGAGTTAGAGTCAGCTTAGCGTAAATCCTACTCGCGTGTAATTGTCATATATCAATTGCTTTCATCCAAGTACGCAATCGATTGGATGCAAGTAATTAGGTAAGTCGATACAAAAAATTATGTAATAATATATTCATACCCCAAACTATCCAGTAGTCGATGTGAGTCCAAACAACTAGAAAGCAAGAGATGGATTTTAACTATGCATCGAACATAAATATACAATGCAGGAAATCGTGATATTCAGGGAACATTATAGACTTCTATAAGAACAGACTCCTTATACGTGCATTTCAATGTAAATTGAATTGTTTTAAAGAAACCTATTATACCTGATTATCTTTCAACGAACCCTAAGCCTGTAAAACCGTTTAGGAAAATTAGATCCTGCGAATTGCTTCTAAAATCGCGTGTGCACTAAATTTTTACTTTTATAATCCCAGGTACATAATTTTAGTAACATTTGCTGAAACGTTATAAGAGTATCTTTGTTACCGTGACTTCTGTCACCTGGGTATACGCCTGCGAGTTGCACTTATAAGAGCTGGTTGCATAAACGTGTCTAAAACACGTCTTGTTATAGATCGAGTTTCAGGTACCATTCTGGCTTTTTTTGTTAGATTATTCTGATATATAATTGCTGCCAAAACGTTAGAATAATCAGTTTTTAGGATTAGGTATTTGAATTATTTTGAAACAAAAAGTGCCCTAGATATTTCGGTTATTGACTAACGTAAGTGTACTGAAAAGGGTGGAGCATAACGTCAGTGGACTGCCAAACTCTACCACACTTCGACGTCCACACTGAATGTACATTAAGCCTTGTTTTCTTTTAGAAGGACTAAAAAGACTATTTTAAAAAGGCCATACGAATTAATTCCCGTCATAAGACTCGACACAACTGTGTTTGTAACTCTCATTATTATTAACGTCGTTAAATAAGCCGTTCGAATGGGCCTAAATGGTTGCAGTAGCATGCCTCCTAAATACTAGTTGTTCTTATCCCAAAAGTCAAACCAGCGGTAACGATGCAAAATTGTAAGCATACACTATCCAAAAATAACCGAAATACTTGATAATACAGCGTTTAAAACTTCAATAAAGTAGTCTAAAACGATAAATTAATAAACAATATTTCGTACTCCTGAATGTATATTCGCTACCTCTTTGTTGCGTAAGACTAACGACCAGCCAACACAGAAATTGGGTGTACCAAACAACGGATGATAATTCGAACAAACAATATTAAATGATGTCGTAATGCCGGTTAGCTTGGCAATCATCTTAAATACAACTTAACCACCATCTGGCTCTGTATTGGTCAAAAGTACAGCCGCCATCATTAGGGCGGAACAGGCTAATATTACTAGGTGGTGTAACCTTCACAGTAGGTTAAGTAATCTAAGCAGTCGCATTCGTATTGCAGTAGAAATTAGGCTAAACAAACAGTCAGACGAAGTCAGTTAATTAAGCACATTGAAGAAATTTCAAAGCTAATCCTATGTGAGCATCGAACAGGTGAAAATGCAAAACAGCGCCCAATATAATTTTTTGGATGGTGAGTACAGTCCATCTGTTAGGTGTAAGGATGTAAAATTAAATCAACCAGCAGCACAAATTTATTTATATATCAAACTAATAAATCGATTGACTTATAAAGTAATTTGAGAAAGGTTCAAAAATATTTAAATTATCTACACATAGAAAATAAACTGTTCTTGGATTTATACTAATATGCTTCACTGACGTAGATTGATGCTTAATGGGTACTAATACCACTAGCCATCTTCATAGTAAGCGACTGCACACTGAGTAAAGTTCAATTAACTTGACAGTCTAAGGGATCGCAAATTATCGTGCAGCAAGCGTATATCATACCCCGATACAACGGATAAATTTACTAGAACGTAAATTAAGAGAATGCAATCATGTTTCAGGATGGAGTAAAATTAGAATAGAAAGTTAACAGTTTGACAAAAGATGGGGCAACCTATCAACAGTAGCTATGAAGTGCGTTATCTTCGGCACTCATTAGTTTGTTGGGCGATGTATTAAATAAATTGTGAGATTCAGCTCGTATGGAAATTCCTTACCATGTACTATCTTTGAAAAACGAAATTCACTGATTCTGATTGCAATCAAAAACGCATTCCTGGACTGTTAGAAACACTTTGTGTTTTTACAAGTAACCAGTACTGATTTTAATCATTTATTGTTTTTACAGTTTGACTGCATAATGTTCTTCGGAACGTTATTACTAACTGCATGTTACACTCTCACTGTTGAGGTTCGTGAAGTTCCTATTGATGTTATTCATTATAGTACCACTTATCGTAGTTTGTGCCTAATCACCTTTCGGCTCATCTGAGTCACTTGCATAAACCGGACTATGCTATACAGAAGGAACGTAACTTTTCTACTGGAATTGTTATTGAGATTCTACTAGGACGGTCGACACTGTCACTAAGTTGAAGCGAGTCCGTCAAAGTCATCTGCCACTTTACAGGTGTGTACGTAGGGAAACAGCCTGCCAACCGAATATGTCCAGACTGTCAGATATCGTGAAGCTTCAGAATACTAGTTACTTATATCATGACGATTATGGCCATAGCAACAACACATGCAACTATACGCATCTGTAACCAAACTGTAACAATTATAACGCTGACGTAGTGCTCAAGTACTTTTGAAGACACAGCAACATCACTCCTTAGTTCAATGTCAGTTTTATTTTCTTGTTTGTAAAAACATTACACCATCGAATTCACTAACATTCTTATCGGGAAAATACTACAACCTAGAAGTTAAAGCCAACTTTTGTTAGCGGATTAAATTGAAAGCTTCACGACATTACTAAAAGTAAAAGTACCTAAATGAGAATCCGTGAGCCAATGATTTTCTGTATGCACATAGCACGGAGTCACTTATAGCACAATAACTCTAAAGGATGAATGGTTTGGTAATGTGAAGTAGCTTATCAAGTGAATCGATTGGAAGCATGAGGTAAAACCCATCTGTTCATGGTGAATGGATATAGGGAAAATACATACTATGTATGCTTTTTGAAATAAGAAATCGTACTATAAAACAACATATTTAGACCTCATATATTAACATAATGCACTAGCATTATTGTAATTTTAAAAAAGGAAAAAAACTGAGTGGAGTCAAAGTGTAGTAATTTTGAAAATAATATAAATCAGAACTGTACACTGAGGACAAAGTCAAAGAATATCTTTTCGCCATTTTGATGAACCCACAGGATCGGAAAAATGTCTGTTCTCAAACGATGTATGTAAGTAATCATCAGCCTCCCCCTCCACTTCGAAACTGAACCAATCAGGTGTTGAGGGATGCAAATATGGTGCCTCGTCGGATTCATCACGGACTACAACAGTTTGGGCGGCGATTAGTTTTGTTTCTAATATTTCTAATGCTTTCAAGTGATATGACTAGCGTATCATGATGCACCATGGACCAAACATTTAAACTATGAACAGGCATTAATGTTAAACCTCTACCGGGATGAGTAGCTCGAGGAGAAATAGAATTAAATTTGAATGCAGAGGATTCCGGTGAAATTTCATTCTTCACATGGTTTTCATAAGAACTACATGCCAAACTAATCGCTAAGTTATTACAACTTGAATTTGTACTATCTGTTTTATAACTACCGATATTTTCACTACCAGGGCGTGGAATCGCTAACTGATCTGCTAAAGAATATCTTTAGAAAGGTAGAAAAATAAAAAAAACGGGTGTTTAGTGGAGGAATCATTTCAACCAAATAAAGCAAGTGAAGCACGAATATCATATTTATATTAATTACATTGATAAATGAAATGCTGCATACTTTAACTACTTAAAGTAGTTAAACATATCTCTATGTATTTTCATACTAAGACAAAACAATTTTCCAGTGACTTAGTTTTTAGTGGCTGTTTATTAAGGTCATTTTGTAAAGTGAAACTAAGAAAGTAATAAACCTTACAACACCCAACAGTAAAAATTACTATGTTCTAAATGATCACTAACTTCAAATCGTAACTCTTGGAGTTCTAGTGAGAATCCATGACCGGTATAGTTTAACATGTCAGAAAATGAGCGATATTGTAAATTGACTGTAAGTAACTAAACAGCTAACTCAGTGATCTGAAGATCATAATTTCTAGATTTGATCCTTGATAAGGTTGTGGGTGCACACTGTCCACTCCTAGCTTTTAAATAATTTTCCATCGAGTCGGTCCGTCGTGTGAAACAATAATTTCAATATCTAGTAGTGATAATGCTTTCTTTATAACGAAAGATAATCACGAAATCATAATGAAAAATCGAACTAAATGAGTAATGAAGAAGACAATGTAGAGTACGTTAGATATAACTGACTCAGCTACAGATGACTCACTAGATCTTAGCATACAATAGGTCTGCGTCGAAAATCATATACTATATGGTAAACTTTACTAAACGGAGGTGATAATCAAGTAAATACACATATATTGTATAACTTTGTCGAAGAGAGTTTCTTTCCACTAATTAAAAAGTAGCTCATACAATAATGATCTAGTAGGTAGTAGCCATCAATCAACATTAATTGTAACTAATCGAGTACGGAATGCTGAAGTTAAACACAAGGTATTAAAGAAGAATGTAAAATAAATTGATTAAGTTGTAGATCATTACAATCTAGACTGCCTGAGACGTGTCTTACATATTACTAACCACCCCTTACCTCTATGTCCGATAATGACTGGTATAGCAAGCTAGAAAAAAGTATGGACAGCCAAATCAAAGTGTAGCATCAATGTACGAAGTCCTTGACCGTTGGACTGAGTCATGCTGGCAAATGCAAACTACTACATTGTAGCAGTCAGCGCGATAACCGTAATCAGTAGTTGGAAATATGGTGTAGGTTAATCCATTATTTACTTTCCACAGAATTCTGAATTATATTATTCCAGCATACATATTTTTTCACTTCTTCGTGTTCAACTACACTTGTTTAGTTTGATCTCATCGTGGTAATGTGGTATGAAAGCTTGAGCTAACGAGTGTGAGTACCAGCTTCTACAAAATTTATGAATGACCGATTATTTAATAAAACAAAACTAAATATTTAAACTGACTGTCGTAGAACGATGGCATTTGGATTGTAAGATTCGAAATTCATTTCATCTACTTTGATTAGCAAAGTAGAGTATAGTTTTAATCAATCCTCATACTGCGAGTGTGGCTTGAAACCATTTACATGAATTCGTGTCCCGTAAATGAATAAAGCAAACAAATTATTGGATTATGCATAAAAATGTAATGAATGGGACGAGAAGGATGTCCTTTAAATGTCTCAAATGTACTGTGTTAGAAGTTTATGGAAAGTATCAGTGGTAAATATCAGAGTTAACAGTTACAGATTTTTGTACTTAGCTTCAGGTTGCACTACAAATGAAAGGGTTAATGGTACTACATGGTTATCTAAACTGATGTAGATGTAACGGGGTTCGAGCCAAGGACATAGTGGCTGCAAGTCGAACGCTTTAATCAATGAGCTACCGCTTCATATATACAGGTTTTAATCTTTGATGGAGTCAAATATGAGCACTGCTGAGGAGTCCCAGACTAGAACACAATATACATATTTCATTTATAATAGAACTTACGCATCAATGAATAATACAGATGGACCCCAACGACGTAGATCTGCTAGTTGACGAAGATATATTGCTGATTCATTCATTGTTTTTGTCAAACGATAATGACGTGTTTTATTTAGTGGAGAGAGTGGGTCTTCTAAAGCATCTAGGTTAAGAGAAGCAGCTTGTGCTTCTGTAAAAATATTTTTAGCATCTCCTTCTAGTGTTTCTGATAACATGAAATCATCCACAATGTGTAAATCGTTCTATGAGAATAGAATAAAAAAGGAGTTTGATGTGGACACGAAGTATTTAGAAACAAAAGTAGAACCTAAAAATCTGAAATCTAAACTAACAAACAAAGGGAATATCAAAAAGTAGTTTGGGAGGTGATTTTCAACTAAGTGTCTATATGAAATGTATACAGGATACTGTTTCATTAATAGTTAAAAGTAAGTGAGTACATTCAAACACTTTATTGAATACATAAATAATGAAACTGTGCCAAATTCTACGTTGTAACTGACTGACTGAAACTGTTTTATAAAAAAATACATTCCGAAGCCCAAAATTAAACAAACCAATTTTTAAAGCAGCGCATAATCTGTTTATGAATTCTAACTTCATTTTCTTTACGTTTACAACGAAATGAACATAACCCCGAAAAATCTAGTACACTACCTGGTGCTTCAAAATGTCTACGACTAATCATGATATCGTATAAAACGCTTGGATTAATAGGTTCTTTGGTTAACATATCATGAACGACCATTCCCAATTTTCAAACTAGTAGAATATATAGGCTTCAAGATACAGACAAGAATAACACAAAAACCTACTTTGGTCATCGGATGCAATAGGATTGCATTGTGTAACAAAAACCCACTGGTTGTGGATTTGACTTTTAAGCCAAAGTATCGTGGAGTGATCACTCAAGAAAATTGCCTACTTCAGTTTAGGAGAATAGACAGTATTCCAGCGTATACACAGATACATTCCTCATACTACAAATACACGAGATGATTTTGTCTATAAATTATAATGTAGAACCATATATGAGAAATGACGTAGTACATGCCACCTGCAAGTTTCAGTATCTAAGCATCAAGAAATCTGCATAATACAACATTTAGTGTAAAAAATTACCTGAGCATGTTTTATAGTTAACATAGACAACAGACCAGCAAGCCGTTCATTATACGGAAGAACATAGAAAAAAGACTCTGGTCCGCGTGGGCCTTTACACTGTCCACCAGTAAGCCATATATGCGTACGACGATTACCATGTCGAGCTTTTCCAGTTTTCTTCTGAGGCCAAGGCTTTTTCCGAGTTCCATACGGCAATTCTGCTCTAGTAGTTATACAGCGCCAATCCTAAAAACACGAGTAATACAAATTTGTATGCTAAAAAGTTAGATAACGTAGAATATTCATCCTAAAAACTAAATGCCTAAATTCATAATGTAATGTGCAAAAATAGAGCCGTATTTTTAAGCGTTAATTACTGTGGACAGTGAATGGCATATAGTTCACGTATTTTTCATTCATGTACTTGTTAAATGATTTCTAATCAAAATTGTAGTTATGTCCAATACTTCGTATATCACCTGTTTTATTTTGTTGGATAAAAACTTATTAATCTGTTTAGTGGTCTTAACGCATGAAATTTATCCATTTGGTGGGACGGTACACCAATATTTCTATCGCTCGGCTACATTGTGCCAATACATATTACCTATTAGTCAACAATCTACTTCACTCCCACTTCGAAAGAAAAAGTAATCAGCATTCTCTTAATATCTCATGTTAGGAGAAAGAATGGAGAAGTGTTCAAAAATTATAGGGACATCGGAAAAGGTTACAATAAAATAGTGCGACAAATAACACAATGTACGCTTACTGAAGTTTTAAGCAAACTTATAACCTAAAGACTAGAGGTAATCAAATACCACAGTTAGGGGTCATAGGAATTCTCTCAGTATCCTGAAAATATATCACAACTAGTTTTATCAACTACTGCAAAGCAGCTTTGAAGATAATCTCACTTCTAAAATGTCTATCAACAACGTAAATATGCGATCACGCACGCGTGGCTGAATTGACTATCAGTTCTTTTTTTACAGGAAATGGGGATCAAAATATCGACAGCAGATCAAAACTCCTAGATTTATTCGGTTTAGTAATGTAATTAAAGGGAATTTCGAATCAGCATTGACACTAGTGTATGGACTGTTAATTTTAAAAAAAGTGTTATGAATGACTGGGATTAATATCATAAGTGACAACTTTACACGTTATTATTAACGAGTGTCGTATAAATCAAACCTAACTTATTAATTATTAATTCCACCACTTAGTAATGTACAGCGTAGAATATGCCACTGGTTTGAGTTGCCACACTGAATAAGCACAGCAAGATGAGTATTAAAATAGTAGAATACTGGGAAGTTCACATGGAAACATTAGAGTTGTCGGCACTTTTTCCTGTGTCTGCTCCAAGGGCGAAAAACAAAAATAAAGGAAAGCATGAGTCTTTTACATTATCGTTGTAAAAATAGTTGTAGTTGCTAAACAGGTAGCAAGTACATTGCTTTAGAAGTGGGTGGTATATACTGACTATTACGATTTGACTGCACGCTAAGTAGAAACTTTTGGCAAGATTGCCTGGATGGATGAGAGAATTATTTATTATAATAGAGTTTGTAGTACTGGATAAAATCATTGTATTGTTATAATTAGCGGGTAAATAGGTGACAAAGGAAAAAAATATTGGACACATAGAATATAATCAGAGGAGTGTATTTGTGCAAAGAAAAGAATGAAATAATCTTGTGGCTCAGGATTTAAGGGGGGATAATTAGTAAATGCACTTAAGCCACTGCGACTAATTCAGTGCCTTTAACTACTGACTATTATAATCATGTGAACTCTAACCAGGTAGTGTGCACTTATCAGTATGACCTAGGCCGACAGTCAACAATTCGATGGATGCTCTGGCTACCCAAGGTTTTCTTCCATCTTACTTCTACGTTAATCGTCAACGCGCGTTAAGATAGGGGGTTGCACAAACGTAATGCATGTTCAGATTTATTTTGTATGATATTATTGATGTTTATATATATATATATATATATATATATATATATATATATATATATATATATATATATATATATATATGAAGCTCTCTTGAGATACGTCTTGTTTTCAACAACAAGTAGATCATTATTGATGTGTATCGGTCACACAATCTTTTGGTCGTTTATGATTTCGGATAATCAAATCCTACATTCAATAGCAACAATGGCCCTAACCTGAATAAGCATACGGTATTCCGAAATAATGAATCAAAGGTAAGTATACATACAACTGGGCATAAATAGAAGCTTCAATTAACTAGTTAACTCACGATTAATCGATAATGAGCCTGCCAATATAAATTTTTATGTACTAAATCAATACGTGGAAATACAGCAAATATATCAGGATGCAAATCAACCATACCAACTAGACTTTGAGTATTGGATGATTGTGAAAGACCCAATGGTTTTAATGTTTCTAACCACGCTAATCGAGAATTACGAGTAGGTGAACAATACACAGGTGGATGAAGTTCTCTTGATGTAATGATCGGTCGATCCAATGGTTTTGGTTGTAGGTCATCGAGGTTTACATTCATTTTTGATATTTCAAATGAATGAGATGAAGCTCTTTTTACTATATCATATTTTAAAAATGTATTATGTCCATTTTTTGCCTGAAAACAAAAACAAAAGTAAGCTCACCAAAATGAGAAATTTGATGTTAAACACATATCCAATCGTAACAATACAGAGTCTGGATTGAAATTTTCATTTATATTCTGGGGCTAATCTGTAAGAATTTAAATTTCTGAGCCAAAAACCGGGGGATTTTCAGTGTATTTCTAATGTATTGAATGTTTAAATGTGGAATTCCGTTGGTTACACTGCCCGAAATAGGAAAGATAGTATTTTGTCAAAAAATAGAACGATAATAAAAATCTAAAGGTATTTGTCTACTATGTTGATATTTTATTGAACCACCAGATAATAGACTGCATGCTAACTATATGAAGTTAACACTGAGAATATTGTACAAAAGAGACTACCTACGGATTTAGGTGTAGTTCAAAGCCAAGTATATATACGTATACTTAGTTACATTTGTTAAAATCATAAATGAAAAGGTGGAAAAACTCTACTAGAACCCGTCAATTTAGCAGAATTTATATAAAGCCAGTATAAACTAACAATAGCCAGAAATAAGTTATGAGATAGATAGAAATACAATCAAATAAAATATACTTTATTTGAAGGTAATCGTAAAGAAGCTCCAAAACTGGATTTGGTGTTAATTGGCACTCATCGGCAAGTTTTATTTGCAATCTCGGTTATTGATGCCCACCTACTGGTTCAAAATTGAGTCATCCAGTAACACAAGTGGTTGCTACCATTGAACAACTCAAGATGCGGCTAACAAATAATCTCTGAGTATTTACATTAACTGATACTTGGTGGTAATCAATATGATGTTATCAAGATTTTAGTGGACTGGTCGAATTCGATTACTAAATTACAAATGTTCGGTCCATGCAAATTCTTCTAAAACAATCACGATGATACATCTGTATCATAAGATCAAATCGGTACTACAATGCATCTGCAACTAGTAAGTATGACTGATCATACCGGGATCAACAGACAATACAAAACAATATTTGCATATGCACCAGAGTAACTCCATAGTGCTACTACTATGTACACACACAAAAATATATGTGAATATAAGGTAGACGTCTAGGTAGGCCATGAAGTGGTTTTTATGAACAAGGACTGCACAGCAAGAAATTAGATTGAAAAATGCTGGACGGAAACAATATTTGGTAAACGACATTTTATAAGACGTTAAATAGAAAGACAAGCTTTAACTTACTAATAAACCAGTAATCTCACGAACGTAAAAAATCATAGTTGTCAGAGTCTTTTAATCTTTTTGAAGGCAATTGTGAATGGAACAAAGCATGAAATTAGCACCAAACGAGAGGAATGAAGTACTACAATGTCACAAAGTAAGACAAGATTTAAAAAATAAAAGGTGTCTATGCATTTGGAAACGTTAGTGTTAGCTTACAATATATGACACATCTATAAGATTAACAAAATTTAATTCACAAAAGACCCACTGAAATGACTTGCTTAAAGTACAGAAGAACGCAAAATAAAACAACCTTTCAATCATTGGAATAAATATACATGTGAACTAGATCCTACTTATCGACGATTAATTTCTATAAGCAACTGCTATTTTTATGCATAAAACAAAAAAAAATTAGAGGGTGGTTACAAAACAATTGATGACTAACATTTAATTAACTCGCACAGAAATGACACTAACAACCAGACGTGCTAGGTACAACGTTTGTTAGGTATTTTTAAAAATATATACCTGATAAGGAGTTTACAAGCTCATGATAGTCGACTAATCTAGAGTATGCAATTAGCTAATTACATGAACAATATTTTTTTAATGAAAATATGGAAACAGGTAAATGAACTTGTTATCATAAAATATTCCTGGTCTGAGGCCAGACGAGATTACAGAACCTGTTTATCCACTGTAATTATCTCGGCTCACAGAGTTAGGAGCAGTACTAAGACAAATTAGACACCCTTATAAACTAAATGCAAACACACAGCTAAATTAAACTATCCTTATTTATCCTTCAAGTATAGTGATATACCAGTAATAGGCCCAACTTATTGTGGTGGGGTAGTAAGCTTCAAGTGATTGCGAGGTAGAACTTGAAGCAAGACCAACTAGTAAAGCAGAAAAAAGTCCTAGAGTAACGTAAGGTAGCAAAGTACTACAGTCCAGCATACGAATGTTTTCTGGTGATTCACAATTACATGAGAAACGTAGTCAGATTATTCTGTGACATCATAGACTCATGAGCGTGACTGCACTAGTCTTATAGCTAAAGATTTAAATATCAGGATAGAACCAGGGAAGAATCCCCAAAGAAGTTGGCAATGTTAAACCAAGGTAACAGTTAGAAATATAAATGATAACAGAGAATCAACTGCGGTAAAACTGAAATACAAAGCAACGTCGATTGTGTAAACCCAGTAAACAAAAACATTGGGCCACATTGGGGTTTTCGTACTGAAACATTGGGCCACGAAAATTGACATTGGGCCAAACGAGTAAAACATTGGGCCAGCTGTCCGGACCGACAATTTGAGGTTGGGCCAAACGACTGAAACACTGGGCCAAACGTAAGGACTGGGCCAGACGTTGGGAACAGTTGGGCCATTATTTCGTGGCAATTGTGTAACTACTTACAGTTTTGCGAGTAGTTTAATACGTTTGGTATAAAGGTGAAATATGTTTGACAAATTTACCATTCATGTAATATACAAATAGTCAAATTATCCTTTGGTGACCGCAGTTTAGTAGGAAAACGCAACGACGGGTGGTATTAATACTTCTTCATTTACTGAGTGTTATATTGATCTGTTGCGGTGTTTGCTTTTCATTCTCAGTGTGTAATCAGTTTACTAAACATCTTCGATCTGTTCATAGTTAGTATAATATATTCGACAGGTGTCTGTTTCTTACCACAGTCAAGTGAACAGTTATCGCTAATTCACCGAAATATGCGAATCAATTGTATTTTAAAACGACTCTTAATCAATCTAACTGTTACGCAACATTGTCGTGATTATTTTGATACAACAAAAAATTGCCTTCTACCTTGTTATCTAGTCTTCTATTATATTAAAACAGATGAGTAACTTGTAAAGACGACCCTACTATATATGACTATAGCTATGGTATATGAAACAGATAAAGAGGAAATCTTATTTGCTAAATTGTATTTATTTCCTTCTCAATGACATCATAGGCTTTTTCCGTTATACAAATTCAGTGATAACAATGGTTTCATGAGAATATGTTTAGATTACCTAGAGATAAATGCCTTTTTTTTTAGTGGAATCATGTCGACAACATAAAGACTAAATAACTCAGCTGATTGTAGAAAGAAGGCTGGTAATGAAATTCACTGATGGTAACTTTCTGGTAAAACTATAGTGTGTAGAACAATTGACTGATCAATCTAAGTGTTGTAGGATGAACACAGAAACGGATAGACTGCAAACACTGTTGTTATTAAAAATCCAATGAGTATATGTCGTTACTTATGTATGACTAACGAATAAATTTTATGAAGTGGTCAAATATTTAGGTAACAGGAAACATTTAACATCTAACTAACGTCTTAGCATTAGTTGAGAAAAAATTAATATTAAAACATTAATAGCGGAAATATACTGCATCAATAACTTTCCTCTTTATGCCTTATTCGACGCACGTTTCGCAACACAAGAATGACTGCGCACTCTTCTAAATATGCCCACAGGTAACAATCTAACTTATAAAACAAATTGTATGCCTAGTAAGTGTAGTCACAAGCATTTCAGAATTACTACAAGATATTTTTGGAGTCACGATAACGGAAATTTGATTAACCAAGCGGTTCTCTGCTTCGTAAAATCAATTTTGTAACACGAAAGTATTATGAAACGAAAACAATGATTATGAAATTTTGTAGGCATTAGAAACCAAGCAAAATGTAAAACAGGTTACCGTAAAAGAAGCCTAAAACCAATTTAACATCAGATTTTTTCAATCTTGAATTGCTTACACTGTTTTTAAGTGAAAATTTACATTGCAAAATAGATTGACTATTAACAAACAATCTATGAGATAAGCTAGTTATTAAATGAATGTATTTCATATTTTTGGATAATATAAGTGACGGAAACATTTTATCCATAATCTTTACATAGTCAGAAATTATCAGATCATTAAATTATCGGATTGTAAATAATAATGAGTTCTTTGTTATGTTTCAGTTAATTTTACTAGGAACGGTGATTTTATGCAAGGCAGTTGATTTGTAAATCGTATATGCCTACACTATACAATAGTTTCAACAAAGTGTCATCGTATATCATACAGATTTACAATGAAAATGATGAATGTATTTTTAAGTGATAATGCAAAGTATTGTCGTTTTTAGACAATGCACCATTTCGCAGAAACTAAATGACCTGTACTACATAACAGAAATTAGAAGCGATGACAGTAAAAACTAAGTGAATGTTCTAATCATCATGCATATGTATGTTTGTACGCATTCGATCGAGATTTATAATGAAAATTATGAACTCATTTTCAATTGATAATATGATGCATTACTGTCTAGACAATGCATCATTTTCGATAAGGCATATTTATCTGTGCATATATATTTGGGGTAACTGTTACGTTATACAGGTCATAACCCTTTTGGAAAATTATACGTTGTCTAGACTGAAATACTTCATATTATCACTTGAAAACGCATGTCATTTGCATTGTAAATCTGTATGCCATATGACGACGCTGATAGTGGACAAATAATCATTTACGATAAGCTACTGTATTTTCTCTTGGACGTATTTTACATTTTCCGGTAATCGTAATTTAATGATAAGTTGCCGAAAACAAGTGATAATATGAAGTATTTCAGTCTAGACAACGTATAATTTTTCAAAAGGGTTATGACCTGTATAACGTAACAGTTACCCCAAATATATATGCACAGATAAATATGCCTTATCGAAAATGACTTATTGTCTAGACAGTAATGCTTCATATTATCAATTGAAAGTAAATTCATAATTTTGAAATGATTATGAAACATACATAACATATGAAAAACGTGCAGCCACCCCTACAGTTAAACAATATCAATGTCACACTTTTGTAGTTAACCTAATTGAAAAATCTGGTACGATAGTATATTCCGTAAAATATTCATTTTGCTGTTCATGAATAATTCGGTTTACATATATTATATATATTTGTATAATTCTATATCAGTTAGGTAGATCCTTCTTAATTATGTCATCATTAAATTCTAACTGAAAATGATCAATTATTATATATCAAACAGATAACAATGAGTTCAAAATTTAACATGTCTGTAGGTGTATTTGTGACTGAATGTTATTTCGCACTAAGAAGTAAAGGGAGGAATAATAATCTACGACTACAGTAATTCTTGTATATATTTTTTTACAAAATATTCGAGATGTTTTTCAAACAGCTTGCAATATGTATTTACAACTGCACTATTCAATGAGTCATGGATTATTAAATAAAAAAATATGATACATTTATTTAAGCCAGATTATTATTTGACACTTGATACATGTTCCTTCAGTATCATTGGTCAATACATATTTTTACAATTCACCTATCAATCGAATTTACAGTCTGTCTATGTATGCCTACGTTGGTTCTTTGTTAATTTTCTCTATAAATACAGTTTAGACATAAAAATTCAGCACAAATTTAATATCACTTAACTGGTGTTCTATTTGTTTCAACCTCGTCGTTATTTTACTTTATCCAAATACTATTATTAAATTACGTTCAATGGCTGGTATTCCATCAACTAGTCAGTTGTACAATCAATCTACTGATCAACAACAGCCAAGTGAGTATTGGCAGAACGAAGTATATTGTGCTGCTGCTGAAATATGTCTTCTACCAGGTATTTCCATGAAAATGAAGAAGAGAATTCTTGAGATAGTTCACAGAGTTTGCCCGGAATGGCCTGCTGATCCTAGGACTCTTCTCCGGAGGGCACCAACTGAATGCAGTCGAAAGCGAGTTGGTGCAGGTATGTATTTACATATAGGCCTGCAAAAGAAGTTGAAGAGTTTACTGCAATCGGATTCACTCATCACGGCTACATCATTACAAATCCAGCTGAACATTGATGGTTTGACTATTTATAAGAATTCCTCACATCAAATATGGCCAATATTGTGCCGAATATCCAAGCCATTGGTTACAGATGTCTTCGTTGTCGGAGTGTACGGTGGACCCACCAAACCGTCAAATGTTAACCAATTTCTTGCAGATATTGTTGATGAATTGACAACTATCCTCAACAACGGCGTGTTTATCAACAATTCTAGGTGTGTTAAATGCTCACTGGCCGCTGTAATATGTGATACACCGGCTAGATCAACAGTGAAAATGGTTTGTGGGCATACTTCTAGAAGGGGATGCGACAAATGTTTTGCTCAGTGTCGACGAATGAGCAACAAGATGGTATTTCCTGTTGATAAGCATGAAAACAGAACAGACCTATCTTTCAGAATGCAAGAAGACAGTTATCATCACGTCGGCCGCTCTGCATTCGAGAGGCTATCGATTGATATGGTCAAATGTTTTCCGTTAGATTATATGCACCTAGTTTGTCTAGGTGTGGTGAAGAAGATCTGCCAACTATGGAAAGACCTAGCAACGGAGCGGAGGTACGGGATGCACCCGAATGTCATTAAATTGATTAATGATAACATCACTGCAAGTTGGAGCTACATACCTAGGGACTTCCAGAGTAAATGCAGACCGATAGGTGAGCATAATCACTGGAAGGCCACAGAATGTAGGCAGTTTCTTCTATACATTGGACCATGTATATTGGACAAATTACTGCCGAAATTCTTGTATGAACATTTCATGGAATTGGCGTTTTCCATCTATGTTCTGTGTAGTCAACCTCTCCACATAACTTTTCTGGAAGTGATTGGAGATCAACTAGTGCATTTCGTTAATAACTTCGCGGCAATATACGGTGAGCAGCATGTTGTATATAATGTCCACGGACTTGTACATTTGGCAGATGATGTCAAGCAGCATGGAATTTTGGATCACTTTTCAACATTCCCGTTTGAAAATTTCATGTCTCGACTCCGTCGCCTGATACATGGATCAAGGCATGGAGCGATTTCAGCTGCAGCACGCGTCTGTGAAATGGAAGCAGTACCAACAACAATGTCAAATCATCCTCAATTGCGAACTGACAATTACGACCATAAGAAACAATTCTGCACATCACATGGAATCAGGATATCATCATCCCAACCTGACTGCACGGTAATTGTGAATGGTAAGCCAGGTATAATAACCGATATTTCAAATAACAATATGCTACTATTCCGACCGTTCAAAGATCCGAAGCCACTGTTTACGAGACCGTTCAATTCAATGCTTATTAACATGTATATATGCATGCAAGTAAGTGCAGAAAAGAAATACATTCAACTTCAAGAGATTGAATACAAATGCTTTTCAATTCAACGTGTTGACGGGATCAAAATCATCTCCATGCCCCATACGTTTAAACTGGGATCAAGTTAGTGGCTTTTGTATTAAATGTACTTTAATTGTAAACATATGTATTTTCTATGGCTTAATTTCTTCATGCATAACTTATTCTAAGAGACATTCGTAACGTTTCTATTATTTTAGGTGGCTGACTCAATGTTTGTCGTAGCGTTTCTTAAGTCTATTTGCGATTATGTCGTGGCCAGAAGCGACTGGATTTGTGGGGAATGTTTGCTTTATAAACATAGTTTAAGTGAAGAACAGGTAGTTGACAATACAAAGCCTGGAGTTGGATGGGTAATGGAAGAATTCAGTATTGCCGGGGCTGCAGGTATGTCATTAATTAATTTCATGCATAAATTAATTAACATTTTCATTTACAGAGACATTCGGTGAAGCGAAGATTATTTTAAACCGTGTCAGATTGGCATACCAAAAGTCAATGGCTTGTAGTTCTCAACAAGCACTATTCCCATGCCAAGACCACCGAGGAAGAGGTTTGTCTATTATTAATACGGTAATCTCTTATTTGTTCTTTTTTGCAGTAAAATGTTGGTCCAGGATGAGGTAGATAACGACTACCCATCATCTATCATCGACAACAGCTTATTCATATTTAATCAGCCCGACTACAATGATGTTGTTCGTCAGTTGTGCAGGTACATCCATTTTCAGTAATCATCTCATTTTACCTAGCCAAGAAAGTACTCGTAAATGCAGTACACCTTTAAAGTAAGTCACCGATACCTGTAAAACACACTTTACAGACATCACACTAAAGAATCCGCTGGTCAGTCATCAAAAACACAGACGTAAGTTTTACATCAGCTTTTAGTTATACACGTTTTAGTGGTGACAAAAACAATCTCGAAAATCTGATAAGAAGTTTAAGTTCTAATATAGAACTCTTAGTTCGTAAGTTTGATACGTAATACAAATAGGCTGCATTACAGAGAATCAGAAGAAGATGCTACAGCTGTTGGAAAAGTTGACTAACAGCAAAAACGTATCAAAAGATTCAACTTTACGCAACGATCTGCCAATAGGATCGGATGAACAGTTTCGGCAGCTCGAAACTCGGCTTGCAGACGACGAATTAGCCAAGGAAATGGTCAGTTGCTGCTTTTAGCTAATCGTCTGTAGTACTCACTTGTATATTCGGTAATGGGAGGAGACATTAAAATGTCTGTAAAGAAGGCCTTACAACTGGTTTTCGACGACATGTTTATGCGACGTTTGTCGTGGACTAGCACAAATGATAAAATGGGTATCCGCAACTCGCGTTGTGAATTAACGATCAAACGTAAGTAAATTTCGTAGCAATGTAAACACTTCATAAATAAAGGGGCGACCCTGCATTACATGCGTTCAAAAAACTTGTCGACTGAAAATTTTGAAGCAGCATACCGTCACGCAATGAGGAGATGGTTCTACAATGTTAGAGACCATCTTGGGGGGCGTGCTCGTAGAAGGCGTGCCTCAAAGGTTTGTCAATTTATTTATTGCTTCATTTTACCTTCCTAGATTACAAAGGTGTGTATAAAGAAAACTGAGGTTGCCAATGTGGATGCTGATATGGAAATATCGGATTGTTAGAAGTTGTAAACCATTTTTCGATGTACAAATATAATTTTACTATAAATGAACCATTGTCTTTTATTAAACTGTCGAATAATGTGACTGATACCTAAGGGGAGAGTAAGGACAGGCTGATGAGTTATTCAGGGGAATCGCATTAGACAATTAAAAGTTTTTAGGTTTGAAAAATCATACTATATAAAGATAGTCAGAAGCTAAATCTACCATGTAAAGTAACCGCCAGGTATGTCAAAAGGAAGGGGTACCTACAAAAAAAACAGGTGTACGTTGGGAAAAATGTAGGATAAATCACTGTGAAAAAAAAACCGGGGTAAAACAACGAGAAGCCCGGCGTTTTTAGGTTTAAAAAATCATACTACTTAAAAATTGTCAGTAGCCAAATGTTACACCAAAAACGCAGGGCCACATGCGGTAAAACGCAGGGCCACGTACGGTCACACATAGGGCCACATATGGTAAAACGCTGGGCCACGTATGGTAAAACACAGGGCCACATTGGGAAAAACGTACAGTAATACATTGTGTCTGAGCAAACATAGGGCAAAACGTTGGAAGGCCCAGCGTGTGGCCCAGTGTTTTGCATGCTGTCTGGCCCAACGTTTTGCACCTTTGGCCCAATGTTTTTGTTTACTGGGAAAACATCAATGCAAATATTCATACTACTTTTTTCATTACGAGTAAACTATAGATGATGATGAGCTTTAAATTTCATATCAGTACATCGCGGAATGGGAGGCGAAATTAAATTAGCATTTAGTATTTTAAGTGATGGCTTGAGTACATAAAACTGTTTAAACTTTTTATAGAACTAACAATCTTAGAGTAGGGGTTGAAAAACACAACACAAGAATTAATACAAATCAACTAACTTCCTAACCGAATGAAGAACTGAACAGCCCAGCACTTGAAACGTCCGCTCTCAATTTACGAATTAGGCACCGTAACTTTTATGCCGATGAACGTTAAATATGACCTTGGAAATAAGCTAATCTGAAGTTGACAAATAAGTAACGAATTTTTATATTTCTATACATGAAAGTCTAGCACAATAAGTTTATTAAAGAGATAAATTGACAGCTGTAAACTTAAAACTTTAAATTGCACTAGTTGCGGCACCACGAGTATTCAAGTTTCTCAATCACATAACCCTAACCCTTAAACCTAAACTAACTCTAAAAGGAACCTCTGCGCATGAAAGGAAAGCTAACTTGAATCAAATTACAGCATTAACTTCCAAACTCTACACTTACACATCCTCACTAAATGGCAGGAAGTTTCTGGTAGCCCAAAGAAATATCCTATTCAAGTCCTCTTAGGGAGGCATTATACTTAAAAGACCCCTAACCTTTTAACAAATATTGCGATTGTCTGCTTATAGGAGTTTTTTGCGAAACTAGGATAAAAGGTAGGTCATCCATAAACAATGAAAAGTGTTGTTTGAAGGTATAACATTTTTGCGCGGACTGAGATTAATACAAGTCTCCCATCTAGATAATGACTTCAATGATTCATTAAACACTCACTAATACACATCGATAACAATTTTCTATATTGAATTTAGATTCGTCTTAAACAAACACGATTGATAAATCAAAGAAAGTTACCATCACAAGATGATTGTGTATTACTGACAGAGTCTAACTATTCAATGAAATAATTCAAAAAATCAAAGTGCATTCTTTTACCGCGAAGTGATTTTAATTCGTATGAATCCATTTAAAAAAGTTGAGTAACTGGTATTGTCTTTGTAAAAGCTGTATCTAAGAGTCTAACATTTAATATTCTGGTGAGCGTTTATCATCGCTTTCGTTTCCCCTGTTTTTAATCCGTAATTTAACCTATTACATTTCAGCCTAAGAAATAATACAACCAACTCTGTACTCCTCAGAATCAAGAAAAGTCCTGCTATCTAAACGCTTATTTTTCAAAGAAAATAAGTTCACTAATCCTGATAAACTTAAATATGCCTGTTTATATAGTACAATATATTAAATTTTTGGTGGTTGCGAAGACCAATACTTTTTAGAGGTTGAGTTTGGGTCGCTATATTTGGATCCGTATGATGCTTGTGATTATTTGCACTTTATAGCCTTAATCCCGTCAATGATTCTGAGTTTGCTCATGTTAATGTTTACAATTTAATTTCTGAAGGGCTGTAAGCCACTACTATTGTTCAAAGTTTTCGGTATCGATAATGAGACAATGAGAGAAACTTTTTGGTCATCATATTACTAACTCCCAACTAGCCCTGTCATACAGAAACCGTACTTTACACGACGAAGCACACAACCCACTGCCTTTTTTATATATGTGCTGGCTACTTGTGTACAGTACTCATTTGTTAGTTGTGCAAACACACTTACCATGCGACAGCGTGATTAAAGGCTGCATTTTACGACCGAAGAATTCCTTGTTTTCTCATAGCTGTTACATCATTTTCAGAAGTCTACAAATATTCCTTGATAATGGCTCGGATATCAGTGTGTGTCTTATCAGTAAGAAACCAATATTTATCATTGTATGCGTATTATATCTTGGGTCTCATTAAACATAGTAATTCGTTTGGAGGCGTTAGTAGGCACACGCCAGATACTAGACCATTCTTTTATTGTCTGGAGGTATGTATGAAATACAGAAGAGTTTTGCTTTTTGTATAATGCCCTCTATATTTCCGTATCATAAGTAGATAACATAGTTGATAAATGATGAAGATTAAGAGGGTCATTTACATAGTAGATAAATAACAGTCGGACTTAAACCGTCACCAGAGCAACTATACTAACGTATGTTTTTCATTATTGATCTGCCCTTATGTTTTTTAAATAAATAAACGAGTGTATTCTGAAACTGTTTGGTTCAAAGGCATGCTCATAATGATATATAAGGGATAAAAATTTGACGAGTGAACATACAGTATAGATGCACATATAATATTAAATTATAGAAGTAAGTTTGCGATATACGAGTTTCGTGCACTTAGAATTCACACAGTAACAACAGTAATTATTTGAAAACTGTTACGTGTAGTGTATGGTACGAGATATGATGTTGTAGCGGTAACTGTTAAGAAGCTAAAAGATGGTATAGAAGATGCTTTGTGGTAGTATATTAGTATTGTAATTCAATAGTACATTAACCATTCGTTACAGGGCGTAAATATCTGGCCATGTACACAGTGCATTATATAAGCTTCTGCTGAGAAAGAATCAAAAGGAAAGTGAGCAGCCAATCAAAGGAGCATGAACGGTTGATACCATATAACTGTTTTAATTTTAATAGCAAGGGTATAATTCTTATTATCAATAATATTTATTATTTTTTTAACAGGTCAGTTGACTCTGAGGATTACTGCGAAAGATTTTAGTATACTTGAGGTGAAAAGCAATAAAAAATTAGCATGTTTATTCGAATGGTAGTATAATTGTTGTGAGTAAGTAATGGAAAAATGTAAGATTATCGGATGAAAATATAGAGTAGTAAATGTTTACACATGAACAGTCTTAGTCGTTATTTATTAGTTATTAATTTTATATACAACAGTCCAGCAGCTTGGTTAGTTTTGTGAAAGATTTCTTGTTACATAGGTACATTCAAAAAGATGTTATGTGCGCAGGTCAGAGTGGCATATATAGAAGTAATTATGCGTTTTTCGTGTTTGATGTATTAGGTCAAAACCATTATGTTTAGCCACAAATAAACGTAGGTAACCAGGTTCTGCACCGCAGAAAAGGGGAATTAGAATTTTCCACTCACCCCATCACGTCTGCTTTTTAGAATCTTCACCGTCGCTCTGTTTATGATGATAGGCTTGTATATTTAATAATATGATGCTTTCGCAACTCTGCGTCACTAACTCAGTTTGCACTAACCTTATCTAAGCTAGTATCTTATTACCTGCCATACAGATTGATAGTGTGCAATTGTTGCTATTGTAATATTGCAGAGATGTCAAGATATGGAAAGTGTGTAGTGATAAGGTATAAGTGAGAAGCTATAAGGAATAATAAGATCAAGCAGATGGCTTTTAAAGTGATAAAACGATAGCAGTGCTTTTAGTAACAGATACTCAGAAAACAGGTGAGTGTTTGGTATAAATAAAATGAGAAACTAAATAGCTGAATATGCAAGGATAACAAACTAACTCAAGGTGAATTAGAGATCCTTTCTTTCTAGGGAGCCGTTTGCTAGGCGGATCACGATCATATTTGCATTAAAGCAGTGGATATACATGATGGGGTACTGGCAAATAATCAGGGTCTACAGCATTCGTTTTCATGGAGTAAGATCGACGTTCATCAATTCATATAAAAAACAATAGGGTAGAAATTTAATTCTGCAAAGAGAAATATGATATATCCAGCTACGGGGTTGAGCCTATTTCAAAGTATTCGCTGTAGATTTACCTACATCAAAATGGTCTATATAATGGTGCATAGAACATCATTGAACACCATGAATGTAAGATCCACGGAGTATCCTAAACTTGGGTCCAAAATTGTTTCACATTCGGAGATTTGTTCCCATCTACTTCATAGTGAAAAACTCTTGTTGCAACACCCAATGCTAATACAGCCACACTTTTACTTTTGTAAGTGAAGTTGATGCTATTTAAACCAGTCGGTGACTTCGTTTAATTCTCGTTGTATGTTCGTGACACTGTTGTGTGGTTTGTCTCTGTAGCCTGAGTAAAACAACTTTCAAGTTATCTGCGTAAAAATACGTTTTATCAAAGTTAAAGCTGCTACTGAATCTGTTGACATATATTGTAAACATGAGAGGCCTTAGTACGCTTGCTTGTATAGCCTCAGTGGCTATCGTCTTAGTAGATGATTGTAATGAATTTACTTTGGTTAGATGATATCAATTACTCAAGAAAGATCTAAGCCAGCTTAGCAAGGGTTGTGAACCACTATAGAGTATAGTTTTTAGCAGAGTATGATGTGTGATACTTTGTAGAAGACCTTAGAACTATAGGAGTATAGGACTATGACTATTCTGTGTAATTCTTGGCATGATGCAGTGTGAATAAAAAGTTAATGTGACAGGTGGAACACGATCAACGTTTAATGAAACCGTGTTGGCTTTGAGCTAGCAGGTAATAATAAAAGATTTCACTAGACCGAGTGTAGTGATGAAATCTCATAAGAAGAGTAGTAACGATTTGGAAGTTTTCTGAGTTTAGCTAGGTGTTTACTTAGGGGTAATGAAGACTTATTTTTAGTGGATATGAATATTGTTTTGGGGGCTGTAGTATGTAAATATGACAATTATCCTGTATAAAATAGTAAACCTTGTGATAAGTCAGTAATGAAGCTGTTCTAATCGAAGAATTTTATGTGTCTTGCACGAAGCTCTTATTCTGTGTTCTGTAAGCCTCAGGATTCTGTGTCCCGTCGGTACTGTTTGTGTGCTGTTTTCCGTGGGAGGATAGGCATAGAACAAAGAACCATTTTGCGGTCGCTAGTAGACTGATATTGCACTGGACTTGCACTGGATATCCGGAGCCGTTGTCATTTACTTAGCTAAGATATTATTCACTATGTACTAAGTAACACTTTCGTGGGATCTGTGATCTGAGCGTCACTGTTATCTTCGCGGCAATCATCTGAAGCACTAATGTCAAACGGATACAAGATGGTAGTAAAATTTTTCCCTAGTGACATAACTTGGGTTAAGAGGGGGATTACGCAGCTAGTAGCTTGACGTCTAATGCTAAACGCTGCGGAAGATCAAGAACCAAAGTTTAGCAAAAAGACAGTTTGAAAACCATCAACTACCTCATTCAATCACATTCAGTATCTTGTATTATAAAAGTGTGATGATTAGGGCATTTGTACAGTATTTATACTCTGGGTTTGATTTATTGATATTTAGACATGTGACGAAGTGACTTGTGGGGCTTGAATCTATTCTGACCTTTTTAAGCAGTGTTTTGGGACGTGAACATTCGCAGTCTATGTTTGAACCAGATAAGTGTGTGTGACTTCAATGAAAGTGTCTATCTTCAGACTGAAATTTCTGAAAATTAATCCACTACTGCGAGTTATTTCAAGAGATCGATTTTCTGCCTGACGACAATCACGTTGCCTATTATAGTTTTAAAGTCGTAGAAGAGACGCAGATAGATCCCTTATGTTTGTTTACAGTCATGTTTCTAAGACGAAAATTGAATATCAAAATTTATCTCTCATTTGATTTGCAACACTTTTTAATGCTGATTTTAAAAATAAAATCTGAACGTGATTTTCGGGAAGCAACTTATAATTACTTTATACGGTATGTAACATTGACCATGAAGTTGACGTTCACCTTTTCAGATTGAATTTGGAAATTGGAATGGAGCGTGTTGCGTATTATACGCTACATTAATGAAGCGGCGGGTGGTTTTCAGTGAGTCAGACTCAGGTACTTCTCCTTCCTTTATATTCAAGAAAAGATGATGGAAATAATACTGGGGAAAAGTCACTAGCGGTGAAAAATGTAAAGCATACTAAACGACATTCAGAAAAAAAGAGAATATGTAGAGATATTGAAGGTACTATGAAATTACTTAATAGAGCTCTCAGACAATGAAACGTCCTGCCATAATAGCTCTCAGCAGTCAATAATAGACTCTTTACGGCGGCAGCAAGAGTTATCCAAGATGTCTCGCAACAAAAAAGCAAACACTATCGAGGCTTACTTTTCTCAATCTGTGAAAGTCAAGAAGAATGAAATTTCGATTGATGATTTTTTCGACTCATCTGGAAATAAGCCAAGCAATGCGGTAAGTGTTTCTGAACACTTAGGCATCTTGAGATGCCTTTTGTTGATTAAGTGCAGATTTAGCACAAAATGAGTTTGTCACCTATTTTCCCACTAATTTTACACAAATAACCCCATTTGTTACGTAGGCTAACCGAACTTTTAGTTGACTGGCCGTTAGAACCATTCCACAAGGAAACTCTTGACTTCTGTACAGCGTCAATTCACTGGTATCTTCATGCTACCTTTTAAAGATTTACCATTATACTTAGTATCTTTTCATCGTACTCAGCTCTTAGCGTAGGAGTTTAGTCTAAACATCATATAGTTCTGTCTGTCACAAGATGCTGGCTAGTTATGTCGGTACTGAATAACATCAATATTTGCTGTGTAGTTGCTTCCTAATTTTCTGCTTTAAAATGGTTATATTGCATCGTTCATGATAAACTGAATACTTACGTTTTTTACACGTACATGTATTCATCTTTTACATATTGAACGTTATTTCCTATGGAATTGTCCTTTTTGGGCCAAACATTTTGTGTTTACGTTCCAAGTAGAAAATATTTAAACCAAGACTTGTGTTTTGACATTTTAGGTTCGTCTAGATACGTATATATTCAAACGATGATGGTATATATTTTTATGACTTCATAAATTTTACTATATTATTTACATCCCTAACTACTGAAATTTTTTTAAAGCTTCCAACAATCCATAGTACTCCACCTCATTCACCAATAGAAATTATCCCGGATACACCACTATTATCCCCGAAATCATCTATGCACATCAAAGAAAATCATAACAGCTCACCTCGGATTTCAAAAAGTGTAGAAAAGGTAACTAAGCAAGTCGCATCTATGGTTAGTTGTCTGTTTTGCTACCCGTTCCAGTATTTTTTATGAAATGTTTTTAGTCCCCTTTTGACTTGCTTGCAAAAGCGTCTTATATATCGGCTATCACTTATTCTAGTTGTTTATCTGTAACAGTATCTAGATGCCCAGTGATTGTTCAACGTAAATGAGAATGAATGTGTAATGATATCTGATAAGAAAAGCTTCAAGTTAAATCCCATTCACCAAGCAAAGGATTATGTATCTCTCTTTGAGTTGCATATTTTGTCTGAGAGCCACTCACACTACTTAGGTTCCCAGACCGATGTGTGTGAAGCGTGGTTCCAATCCGCTACCTACTGGTTAAACTCATCTGCTTCAATCACTATCGTTGCTTCACCTAAGGGTATTCGTTTCTGAATCGGTTGCTTATTAGTTAAAGCACGACCTTCAGTCATCCGATCGTTGGTCTGAATCCTGTATGATCTGGTCATCGAATATTAATAGTGTTAAATAAAGATTTTCATATGGTAGACGGTAAATGTAATGAAGGTATTATAAACATATACCAGCAGTTATGTCTTGAATGAGTTGTTCATGAACTGAGTCGTAGTTTTTTCGATAGTATTTTATAATTAAGTTCAAGAAACGTTATAAATTCACTTTTTGCTTAATTAAGGTACATATAATGGTTTTCGTTATCGTCAGTTTAAACCTTTCCAGAAAATCCACTACCGCCACTCATACTGAATCAGAAATATCCGCCCAGTTATTTACAATTAGGTACTAACGGATTGCAGGATGATACTTTTGAGGGTCAGTAGATAGCATGAAATATAAATTCATGGTTTCGTGCAGATTACTTTCAGCCGGTTCCCATCAAAGCAATGTATGCGAAGTTGAATCACTTAAATTTATATTTACATTTCGATCAGCGCTAGTGACCAGACAAGCATGATCTTGATGATTGCCTTAACAAATCAATGTAAACATTGTCTTATTCGTTTACATATGTGAATTTTCTACATGAACCTTCACTTATTTTAGACGGCCAACGTTTCATGTAGACATGAGTTAGCTCTCAATAATTGGGTATATTGTGTAAATACTAAAAACGTTTTATTATCCATACCTGTTGGTTTTGATTATTGAACAATAGGCCGATGAAACACATAGTGAGACCACTGATAGTGCTACTAAGGATCGAAAGCATTTTTGGGCCTACAAGGCACGCGATGGTCCTCGAAATCTTGGATCAAGAGAAATTCCTAAAGTGAGTTCCGTTAATCTATTGTACGATCTTTAGGATAAAATATAGTTCATCCTAGCTTATAATCAATTACCAATGGTTTGGAATGTTTTTATTTGGTAACTACATTTCAGTGAGCAACTGATCTGATGAAGTAATTTACTTTTTAGATGATATGTTAATTGTTCTTTTTCCCACTACTTGATAAACTACATGTATCTCACAGTTGTCATTAAATAACTGGAAGGTCAAATTGTACATGGTGTGACTTAGAAATCTATGACTGAGATGTTACTATATGCGTAACAGAGTTCACTAGTGTGACATGTTATAAAATGTTGATTAACTTTTACTGCAATAGCTTAAATGGTTACGGTCTTTAATGAAGCAAATCAGAGCATTATGAACTCTAAGAAAATTGTAGATAAAAACTGAAATTTTATGTCCCTTCTCACCAATGTAGCACGTCAGTAGAGATCTTGTTGAGGCGTGAAAGTCACTAGTCGGTGTAATTTGTAAAATCTGATTATGAATTACCATGGAAATATTGGCATAGCTTGATGTGGCAGATGGTATCAGACACATGCGACACATGTGCCAGTCATCTTTATGGATGAAGGTTTAGGACCTCTTCGACTGATTTGCCATACTTTCCTGGTATTTTGTGTCCAACTTCAATATTAGGAAAACATTGCAAATCAGTCGGAGAGGTCGATAGCCTTCATCGACTGAGATGATTGGGACATCTATTCCTTATGCCTGACCACCGTCTGCCTCATTCAGCTATGCTGGCTGGAGTAGGAGTAGAATAGAAGAGAGGTAGGGCCGACCAAACCAAAACATGGCATCAGGCTATAAAGTCTTTTGCTGCTAGCCTAAGCTATATTGGTAGATGCAAGCTATCTGATTGACGTCCGTGTGACAGCCGTGACGCTGATGACATGGCTCCAAATCGCCTATCGTGAGTAAACGTATTCACTCCTTGTGTTCTTATAGATCCTAAGTCTCATTATTCTTTTGTACTTTCTATTTTTTCATTTTTTCATGTTGAATTATGTTGTTTTGTTAATCTTTTGAATTCGATCTCGTTTTGCTAATATGCTGTGAAAACCTGGACTCATGCGCATACGCATCGAGTTCTACGTTGTACATGAATGAATGGATATTGGCATAATGTGTTTTTGTACAGGTTTTGGTTTTCAGTTTTCAAGTACGCTGACTTTACAAGTAAATAATTATGTACTCAATTTCAAGTTACACATTTTTTATGAAAGCTGGATGCCTAAATCCTACTAGCTAAGATACCATCAGGATCTAGAACCAGAGTTTTGAATGCCATTTTTTTTTACCCCTAATTCACCCTTACTGGCTAGCTGTATAACTCCAGCAGTATGGGCGGAAGTGTAATAGTAATTTCATTGTATGTAGATTCACAAAACTAGATAGTTGATCAACGCAATCCAATATATATATATATATATATATATATATATATATATATGCGTTTACTGTTATTTGAAAGTGTTAGAATAATTAATATAATTTGAATATGTGAATCATCATGTAACGATGATGTATCATGTGAAGTATACACGTATACAGACGTTAAGTTTACTACAGTTGCTTACTTTTGGATGAAATTATGCCAGTACTTTAGTTAAATAATTACGAAATGACATTTCACTACGCGATTTCACTCTAGGGCACCCCGGATTGTTTTAGGGGATTAAACTTCCTCATCACTGGAGTACTGGAGTGTATTGAACGAGATGACGCTGTAAATCTTATCCAGGATTGTGGTGGAAAGGTTCTGAAGACGTTAGGTAAAAAGACTGATTATCTTGTTGTTGGACGCGAACCTGGTGTAGCCAAAATTGAGAAGGTAGGTCTTTAATTTATTGAGTTTCATCATCATGATTTTATCATTTATTGAAAAGAGCCTGTATTAATTTTTTTATCGCTTCCCAAAAATATTTTATTTTATTATTCCTAATGATTGTTTGGAAGTATTTTAATATGATCTTAACTGAGGTGTATGGAAGTAACAAGGAATGGTAGTGTTATACTGCAAAATTTTATTTTTCTCAAGCATGTTGTTTAGTTAGTTCATCCTGAGGTGTGTAATTAGTTAAACTGTCTAATGAATCCCTAAGGTCGAATTGCAGCTTACGCGTTTCATGTCTATTTAATTGCCTATTTTATTCGTTTCCAGCGTTTGTTGTATCTTTTTCAGGTTCTTGTAAATTATCATTGTGTAGCTTTAGTTAGTAGCCCATACAAACTTTTTTTACCACATTCTCATGCATTTCACGGCTCTGCGTAGATAGCATATTTTACAATTACTCCCAAACACTAAACCCTGGGCTATGAGAATCCCTTTTCAAATGATCATGATGGTAGGCCAAATTTCATTTTCAACCTTAGTTAACGGCTTAAGTGAAACTAATAGTCACAAGTCAGTATGAAAATTATAGGATGTAATATGTTGATTTTATGCTTTTAAATGCTAGTAACTTTTCGAAAAATGAGCTCGTTTGTATCGCCTTCATCAACCCCACTGTTTCAATATGTAGATATTTCATTCAATTAATTCAGTTAGTAGTCACTATATTAGTCAGTCATTGACAACGTAGAACCTAACGCATGCTCATTAGTCCAAGTTGCTATACCGCAACATAAGTTAAAATTTGCATGAAGGATATGAGAATAGAATGCAGCAGGAAGGAATAAAGCGAAGGTATGTCCAGAAGAATAGTAGAACTTAACATCTAGTCGAAGGTAAAGTATGAATTCACCGGCGATATTGTAACTGATTCTGATCCATACCATCCACAGTCTTCAACCACTTATCAAAATTATCACGCGGACCCCAACCAGATAGTCTACATCTACCAACACGATTAAACCAGCAGTTGGCGACTTCATGCATTGATACCATGTTTCGGTTTGTCTGGCCTACTCCTAAGCCAGCTAAGGTCGTGCGAGGAGTTAAGCGATGACTGGACATTCGTTATGCATGTCCCGACCATTTCAGTCGATGAAGATTCACAACCTCATCCGCCGATTTACCATTGCCTGACATCAGTATTACTTATTTGATCAGTCCATTATATGTGGGCGATACTTTAAAAACTTATATGAGAAAAATCTGAATCCTACGCATCTTATCTGTTTTTATAGCCTATTTTTCGTATCCTTAGTTTAAAGCAAAACAGACTGTTATGCAGTACACTCGACTTTTTGTTGAGAGACGGATATTTCGCCTACGCAGGTCTTAAGTTGGTAAAAGCTAGGGGGACTTTGTGAATCTACACCGTAATGTCATCAGATGCAGTCCTATACTGGTTGATAAGACTTTCGAGATACGTGAGAAATGATCTACTGTAAAACAGAAATGAATATTACGCAATGATTTGAGTTGATGTCATATCATTTTTTTGAAATTTTTTATGTATGAATTAATTTTATAAGGGTTTATAAATGTGGTTTCGTGTGTAGTTTGTACGAATTAATTCAGTTTATTGGTGAAGAATAATTATAATTACTTTCCACATTTATATATGCAAGCTACTATGAGAGTTATTGATTCTACCAATATCTACATTTCAACAGCTTTTGCCCAATGTCGTGTAAAAGTTGCTTTTTGCTGTACTCATAAATGCTTCCCTTCCAAAATACCTAGGCAAACAATTTGAAAATCAAGCAGATTACTGAAGACCAACTTTTTGAACTAATAGAAAAATCTAATGATAATTCTGTTAACCACCATAAATCTGATGTATCCAGTGTGGTTGTATCAAAGTCTTCCAAGAAATCGGAGCCTGTAGACGTAAACAACAATAATAAAACAATTAAAAGTCCTAAAATATCTCCTATGAAGAACCAACCTACAAAGCCACAAGTTAGTGTTTCAAAATCTCATAATAAATATAAATCTCCGAACAAATTTTCCAAAAAGCCTGTTGCATCTTCGGGTGAAGAGCTTCCTCTTACTGCACGTCCTGTTTTGACCAGTAATTCCTCATCTACTAAAACTGATCGGAGTCATGACTATATTCCATCCAAAGCTGTTGCTAGTATTGGTGCTTCGGTTGATAATCAAGATCCCTCGCTCAAGGTAGACGGTCCCAAATCGTCTGAACTATGGGTTGATAAGTATAAACCAAATTCTATTCGCTCACTTATTGGTCAGAATGGTGCACAAAGTCCAGCTAATCGACTTCTAGCTTGGCTTTCTTCTTGGCATTTGAATTTCTCATCAGGTTTGTGATGTATCAGTTGTCTTATTACCTTTGTCTTTCTACCCTCATTCTTTTAATAAAGTAGTAATTTGAGCTTGACATCACGAATTAACCTGGGTTAGACAAACGTTGAAAACTGATACAATTGTTTCAGCGTAGTATGGGATTCCTCAGCAGTACAAACTCATATCTTCAATATAAATCGAACGGAGGCCATTCAAACTTCACAGTGAATACTTAGCCCTTAGACCATTGACTTAGCATCTCGCTGTTCATATTTTAATTCCGGTCAATTTACGATGTGTTGTTCAACCTCATTGCCATTGGGAGGGGGAAGGGTGGCAAGTGCCACACACTTAATAAAGTTGAGCTCTACTAATCACGCCTTCTCAAGACTGCTTCGAAATCACCTCCTGAAGTTCGTCACTAGTGAGCTTACATTGATTATGAAAAGCTATTTTGATAATCGTTAATCCACGTATCTAATGAATTTAGTTTTAAATTTTCAAATAACTTAAATAACGTGCTTCATTTTACCCTACCTATTGGATTAAAATCTTTAGAAGGATGTTTTTCCGAATCCCAAGTTTATTTAATGGATTCTGTAGCCTTTATATGTCTCTGAATGTCTAAGTACCAGTTCGATTTTACGATCATTATCTCAATGTGTTAGTAGATTCCACATTAACTGTTATGGTTCATATATCAAGGATATACGGATTAACTTTGATTCGTACTTCGTAAGGATTCTAAACTTGTTTGGTGTACTTGTAAAATAAGTTCCATTCGTCTTTATACTGCCTTGCAGAAATTTCTTATTCATTTCTAAGTATTTATATGTTTATTTTTTTCAGGTCTAAAAACGAAGGCTTATTCAAGTGCTCCTCCATGGGGGCCCTCGTCCAGTGATGACGGCAAGTGGGCGCGTGCAGCACTTCTCTCTGGGCCACCCGGAATCGGAAAAACTTCAACAGCCATCCTTGTCTGCAAAGAACTTGGTTATACTTATTGTGAATTTAATGCATCCGATTGTCGATCGAAACGCTGTTTAAGCGAGGAAATAGGCCAGTCTTTGGGTTTGCGAAATTTGTCACATATGGCTTTTGGTCAAGGTATGTGTTTATAATATTCTTCTGCTCTTTGTATATTGCGGGTCCTACTTTTCACATTTTATAAATATTTCAGTTATCCTACATATGCACTGTGTTTTGACTCAAGGCACTAGTCAGTGAAATGTATTGAAATTAGTAATTCAGTAAATGAATTTTATCTACTCTGACTAGTCCTCTGGAAATACATTATGGTGCATATTTAAAATAAAAGTGTAGTGGTATGTATGGTAAATAACTTGTTGTTTACATGACTAAGGTCCGTAATCTTAGTGATACGCATGCCGTCTCACATTGTGTGACGATTTTATCATAGTGTCCAACTTTATTTATGTACATCCACAATCCGAATGATATCATTTTCAACTAAAAGGAAACCTATAGTTAAAAGCATGGTTTCTGCGAATGAAAGGGCTGAAATATTCTGCATTGATGTGTTTACTAACTTAAATTTCACTGAATAGTTAGTCGCGTATACTTTCCTACCTCCCTTCAGTGCAACTAGGATCTATTAAGAACTCCAATTTCAGATATTACGATTAAAATGCATTGTAATCAACTCGAAAATGTACCTATGTATTTTGTAAGGTTGTTATACATAAAGCTGAAGTTACCATTTGTTTTAAATATTAAAAAAAAACCACCTGGCTGTTGTAGTTTTCCGACATGTTTCCGTATGTATTTTCCGTAAACTTATGAATATAGCTGCATATATGTATTTCTTGTACGAATGTGGGCTGTTGGTTTCCTGCCTACTAAGGTCTATCGATTTTCACCGAATTTCCATGTTTTCTCTCGCTTTAGTGTACGTAAGACTTCACATTTTAAAGCTTTCGTGATATTTTCCGTCATACGCTAATGTTGAATAAATATGTTTAAGACAACTAAGAAGTAACAGTAGACATGAACATTCTAATCTCAAGTGCTATTACAAGTATGAAGACTGTCGTCACCTTTCAGTTATCTGCTTCATATAAGGATACTTATTTTTAATCGACCTTATGTATTAGCTCCTTACTTTTCGAACCTTACAACCGTGGAAAGAGATGAGTGTGCTATATTTAGAGCTGGCATCCAAGTTCCTTTATCTTTCGTGGTAAGGTTGAATCACCAGGGTCTTCAGTTGTCTTAGGGGAAAATAATTTACTGGCACCACACCTCAGTGCATTCTGAGGTACGATTTCTCCGTCGCACTGTAGTTTCCGTAGTTTCAACAATGAATACACATAACCTATCATTCATTCAAACTTTCTAGGATTTTGAGATCTCATGACAAGTTTGAAACAAACCACTTTTTGACTTAATTATTGATCTATGAGTTATAGGTAATTTATTCTTTTGCCCATAGCATCAACATTAAGTTCTGGTCATCATGTCTTAATCATGGACGAAGTAGATGGTATGGCCGGTAATGAAGATCGTGGTGGAATGCAAGAACTTATCAACATGATCAAAGTTACTCAGATACCTATCATTTGTATGTGCAATGATCGTCAGGCTATAAAAGTAAGTGTTTCCATTTTCCTACTATCCTATGAATACTAACAATATTATATATATATATATATATATATATATATATATATGTTATGATGCGAGAAAATTGGGAGTTGTTGATTGGTTGGCCGAGTGCCAATTTTACTAGTGCCTAGTCGGTAACTGTGCGTCTGCCCTGTGCCTGCTTAGTCCCAAGCCGAAATAAGGAGAATGCGAGCCAATAGATCAGCCAGACAGAATCGAATCGTATTATAATTCAAGCATTCTTTTATATATACATAAAATCAGACCACACAGCAAACCAATTCGAAAATTAACATGAATACAGAACGAGAGGAATAGTGGTAGTGAATGCGAACAACTTGTACACAATTAATTAACTGTAGTCCATAATAAGAGACAGTTTAATAACAGCAATTATTCTAAACGGGGGGATAGGGCAAGCGAAACGTAACAATAATAGAAACAAAATGTTTACATTACAGACAGTTCGAATAAATGAAATAGTGTTCTCAAACACAGTTCTGAAAGTTTGTTACACATCTTTGTGGTCCGGCATAACAATATATATATAAGAAATAATATTAACTTGTTACTAAGTTTTAAAGAAAATCATTATTTTACTGTTAACTAAAGAGATCAGGTAAAATTGATTTCAGGGAAGACATTTAGCGGTTTTTAAATCGTTCGCTACTAATACTCATTTTAACTAATCAGGATCAGCCAGTTAAATCCAACTGAATCAACGAGCCAATTAGCATCACGTGTTTTTACGCTGTTTACTAATCAACCAGAAGGCACTAAGATATATAGATTTTACACGATTAAAGAATTAGCAAAATTTTTCTAAAAACTGTTTTAGAATGAGAAGTACGACGACAGATAAGAGGGATACTGACTGGATATCAAAGCCGAAGCAGTTGTTGTTCTTAACGAACAATTTTTCGGCTCTATAAGGAGGTGATAGCAATGTCAGGTAATGCAGTTACACGATACTCTGTAACCATAGTATATTCGAACGTTATTCGTTTCCTTAGTATGCTGAGGCCCATTTATTCTACAAGTTTACAACCGGGGTTTTACACCTCAGTTAGACTCTATATTCACTAACCCATTTTTACTATAATTATCAAATGTTATCGCTGTGAAGTTGCTTCACATTAGACATAATTAAACTATGCTTCTGCTTTTTAAGATTGTAGTTTAAAAATGTTTACTTAGTCAATTTATGAGAATGACAGTAATGATTATAACTTGATATCTATTTGTCGATCTACATTATGTTTAGATACGTTCTCTGGCTAACTACTGTCTCGATTTAAGATTTCATCGTCCTAGAGTTGAACAAATTAAATCAGCCTTGTTGTCCATTACCTGCAAAGAACATGTGAATTTACCTTCGGATGTATTAACAAATATTATTGATTCTAGTAATCATGATATTAGACAGGTAAAATATATGCAAGGATGTTTATTCGTTTGGCAAGTTTGTTTTTGTAATTGTTTAAACTAATTTTTATTAGTTACTTCTTTAGTTTTTTTTTGAGGAAGGTGGGGATTATAATTTTGTTTACCAATCGATTTAAGATGGTTTGTGGGGATTAGTATTTAATTTTATTGTTTGTATTCGTTACAGATTGATCTATGATGAGTACTGGTGAAAACCAAGGAGGACTAAACCGTTGTCTCATTCTAATATAGGGCATCCTCTATTGCTCTAGGAAGTCGGACTGAAGGCCTTAGGTCTCACAACAAGCCCTAAATCATCCGCACTATTAGGCCGGTATCCAATGGTAAGATTTTCATCTTCGATCAATCTGTGGCAAATAGAGATAACCAGATTTCGTTTTCCATTTAACGAACTCAAGCGGTTCATTCGTAAACTACCGGCGTACTGAGAAGTTTGTCACTCAACCAGCAACAACGTTAAATCTATCATATATGTTTGTCGGTACAAGTTGCCACACCACAGCGTCACACTTAAATGTACAGCAAAGTAGTAGGGATAGTAGGAAAAGTGTAGACAGACAGAAACAATAATTTATTCTCAAAATAAAGGATACAACATAGTTATGAAACTCAGGATCTATTAGACGACAATGAATGGATTCTTCTGTGCCACTATATGATTTCGAACCATACCACGAAGGTAAGAATTTTCACCAAAACGAAATAAAGGTTTGTCGATCAAGGCTTATGCGTCTTAGTTACAGATTTGTGAGTTCGAATACCACTTCACTTACTTCAACTGAAGCAGCTGGTTAATATCAGAGACTTACACAGAGTTTAATTCAAACGGTGTTTGGTAAATGAGTTACATTAGAACAGCCTAAGAGCTGTTTACGGTTTAGATGAGCCTGAATGCCGTGTAACTTTTTTATGTGAAACATGTTGCAGTCAGTTTTATTTGAATAGTAATCCTTCCTTTAAAATAAATTAAAGCATTCACATTAACAAAGTGGATTATGACAATGTTATTGTTGTACGTTTTTATGGTGACTTTATTTCACTTCTTGGAACTTTAGCAAGAAATTACAGAGACAACATATGTAGGATTCATTTAAACAGAAAGATTTCAAGATTTTTCACTAGACAACCAACATTTTGTTTTTCAGCCTAGCTTTGCATTCATCCCATAGTGTTTCATACGGTCAGAAACATTGGTCACAAAGGTATGATTTAAGGGAAATTAATTTATGGGAAAAATAATATAAAATTATTTTAAGGTCAGAATTCAAGGGAGGGCATGTAGTAATTGCACCTAGATCACTGAGACTGATTTCGAATCATGCCTTCTATAGTCCCCAAACATTAGTTATTACAGTTGCACGCCATCCAACTACATAGCTGTCTACATCTACCAGCACGTCTCAGACTAACAGTCATCGATTGGTGGTATGTTTTGGTTTGCTTATCCCTAGCTTTCCCCCATCCTTTTACTATTCAGGTCATTACAGTGGTCGGTCATACGTGATACATATTCCAACAACCTCAGTTAAGATTCACAACTTTATCAATTGATTTCCCATATATACCAAGCACTTTGCTTCTAATATAAACATTACTTATTCGATAGTTCCATTAAATGCGAAGAAGATTTTCGACGATATCTTTTATCAGATTTAAATTGCTTACCAATGTTATCTACTCTTGAAGGTAACATTCACATCCATATATCAAAACAAATCGGACTGCTTTGTAGCATATCTGTATTTTGATTGAAAGGCAGTATACAGGCTTTCACAAGCATAAAAATAACTATTTTATCCAGTGTTTTGCAAACTCTATCTTATACGTCTAGATTAGCACCAAGGTGGAGCTAAACGTGACTGATTTGGGCATATACAGATTGGACTTTAATTATAAGTAAATCGACTTCATTTGTCACACAACCATCCGGACTCATATAACTACATAGAATCACAATTTACACAAGTGTTAAGTGTAGACCTTAGCTCTTATCAATCTTGCCGAAATACTTCTATTTTAAAGGCTCAAACTGTTAATCATAAAGACATTTGTTGGTAATTGATTAAGAAGGATTCGATTAGTCTATATCATCCTACAGTAATAGGTTTTTATCTGTGTACTAAAGGTCAAAACAAATTTGTTATTACTTTTTACTATCTTAACCTTAAATAGAACTTCCTTGTTTTTGACATCAACATGTATGTATGCTTTGTGTTTTTAGGTAATTAATAATGTTCAAATGTGGTGTAGTTCTGGCTTAATTGGTCCTGAAGGTATAAAGGCGGATGCATTAGGTGCACGTAAAGATTTACACTTAAATGCGTTCGATGTTATTCGCAAAGTGTTTGCACCTGATATTTCTGGTGTTCAAGGGAGTGTGGCAACTTTTAATGAAAGTTTAGATTTGTTTTTTCAGGATTACAATCTAATCCCATTGTTTGTCGAAGAAAATTATCTCAATGTCAAAGTTCATAATACTCAGTAAGCATTATTATTATTATTACTGTTAATGGTAGTATTTATGTGACTTAAAAATAGTTTATGTTGCAAATTCATTGGATATAGAATTCCTATACACTTTATAGGGCAAATATTATTGTTTGTAGTTAGGTCTTCATTGAGCTTTACTGTAATACCTGTGATTTTTATGTGCATATATTGAAAGCGTCATATTATTTATGTCAATTTGTTAGTGATAACAATGAGGCAGGATTACGTAAGTAAGGTTAGTAATTGTTAACAATCGGTGTTGTGGAGATTGCTGAATTTACTATCACAAATTGACCTGGGCTTGTTAACAATTGAGCATTAAGCAGCTATTTCGTCCTAGTACGCATGCCCATTTCCCCACTGAAGGTCGAGGCTAGGACCTTCAAGCCTTGAGAGAAACTCAGCCTATGAACTACCGAACCGACATCCAATGTTTCAACGTCGAGTGCACAATTCTGTACTTAGTTAATGAGTTACATCAAGTTAACGAGCAGTTGCGTTACCACTCCATCGATACGTTACACTTACCTATAAGCAGAACTGTGGGTTTGTGGTCCAAACACCTGACTTTCAATCTAGTACATTGCAAGTCCTAATCCAGCTCCACTCACATCCCTTTGGGCAATTGGGTAATATCGCTAGCTCTCATAACTACGTTATGGCTCAGTGCTAAGCATAATAGATCCATACGTAGTACATTAATAATTCAAACAACCATTTACTTATATACTAACAAAAATACGGCATATTTTGTTTCAAACATTAGCATACTGTTTGTATACCTGCTGATGTCATTCATTGCTTCATTCATACTTTATAATCGGTTAATTTTATCTTAGGGACGACAAGAAAATTTTACAATTAATGTCTCAAGCAGCTTCTGATATCGCCACAGCGGATATTATTTCATCTACGATCAGATCATCACGTACAGGATCATGGTCTTTACTACCTATTCAGGGTGTATTCAGTACAGTTTCACCTGGTCGTACTCTTCGTGGTTCTTTACCTGGTGGTCCAGGAGGTGTTTCATTCCCATCATGGTTTGGTAAAAATAGTACACAAAATCGTATCAGTCGAACTGCTTCGGAATTAGCTTCACATTTACGTTTAGCAACACATTGTGGTTCGTCAAATCAACTTTGTTTATTGTTAGATTATGCTACTCCGATTGCTGAACTAATCACTCGTGCACTTAAAGAAGGTAACAATCTATTGTATTCCATTCTGCATTTGGAGTTTTTTTAGAATGTACTTTCATTAATAAATTCATTAGTGACTTCCGGTATTAATGAGAACTGTATTTACTGTTTGTATTTGTCACAAATTGGTCTCTTAACCATTGGTTAATACAGAGTGAATTGCTGCTCAGTATACTTGCCCTTTGGTTGGAAGACGGATGTCTCATCTGCACTTCAAGTGACACGTTGGAAAAGACCCATACAAACTTCGTGATATTGTCAGATATGGATGCACGTTGTCTGATGATGAGACTTTTAAAATAAGTTAAGTGATCTTTGGCGCACTCAACCACATCACTCTTTATGATGAGTCTAGTGGGTAATGCAAATCAGGCGTTGAGTAATAAATAACGCTTTATACGAGTGGGAAAAGAAACGCATCACAAACAATTGCTGCTACGATATTTCACGAAAAATCTCGAAGTAACCGAAGGATAACATGTTATTTAGCCTTCAGTTCATATTAATAATCTATTATAAAGGGTTGCTGACGGTATTTCGAATAAAAAATTACACTATCGGGTTATGATTTCAAGATTAAATGTCAGCTGACGATAGCATTTGAACAAGCTGATATCTTCCCAAGATTAATTGATCCCTTCATAAAGCTAGAAGTCATGCTGATGGCATCTATAGAAATTGAAACAAAGGTTCGTCGTGTATTGAGAGACACCTAAGTAAACTATCGAGAAGAATTGCACCTTAGGACACATTCGTCATCATCGTCTCCACAAGTGCTGAGCAACTCGATTCCAAGGAGATTATTTGCAGTATTTTCGTTGGTGAAACTCCTTAACAGTCACTTGGTCCCCTCCTTGTAGTTCTGTACATTCTTCGATGATAAGTCTTCAATCTCTTCGATAATGGACATGCGGGCATAGATACAATTGTGAAGTTAAGCTGAGAGATTCATCAATAGGTTCGAAACGGCCATAATATTACGGGGAGCGGGTGGAATACCGAATCTAACGATAGACAAATTGTTGATTTGTATCAAGTTACTCATCCCCAGAGTTTTGAAGAAAAGTCACCGATAGGATCCATATTTAGGATGAAAGTCTAAATGATTTTTAACAGTATGCTGCCACCCAATTAGATGGGCAAATCCAAGCACAAAATGTCTATTTTTAGACCCTATGAAGGAAGACAACAAATGAAGTGTATGATTTAGTAAAATATGACTAAAACAATCAAACTACCACAAATTATGAAACGCCGGAGAAATTCAGTGGCGAAGTTGAAGTGGGTCCAAGGCGCCAACCATATTCAGGAGACTCAAGAAAAAGATACTGAAACGGCTCTCAGAAATCATGATGAAGCGTAGAAGGCATTGATTTCATTTTATCCAATCATCACTTAGTAAAATTTTTATAAGCTTTTGGGGGGCATCATCTGATCAGTCGTTGAATCAACACCTCGTTTGTGGATTTGATAAAGCATAATAATGATTTTCGGTTAGTTGAAAAGTATAAATGCACTTGATTTATTGTTTAAGTTCAACACTTATTTAGTACAGTTTCTTACTCCTTTTTCATCTTTTGATTTGTAACATTTTGCAGTTTTAAATCTGGAAGGTAGGATGCAGCGATAGTCTAAGGTCATCAACAAGGTTTATTACGTACTTTGTTTAAATTTTAATAAGATATCGCTGCTATTTGAATTTAGTTCCGGGCTTCTTCGAGATGAACCTTCTTTCCATGATCAAATAAATGTTTAACAGATTCTCCTGTGAATGCATTCTTGATCTTTTCATTCTGTGATTTACTTTCATGACGTCATCTTGTGACCTTTCTATACCCTTTAAAATCCGTGAAAACGTGTTTTCTTGTCAGAATTCAAACAAGGCCTAAAATCGATCAAAGTGGCGTCGACATATTCACTCTTTGTCTTGAGTTTCACCATTCTTTCTCACATATCTCTGCTTAATCTCTCCCTGTTGTATTATTCTGTCATGATATTCTTGTAAGCTGGGTCTCGTCGTGCTGTCACATGATATTATGAACCTATGTGGGGATGTACTAGCCCCTGTGTTGTCTATGACTGATTGATAGAATCCAAACATATGCTTCAAAGCAAGAAGCAGTCTTTGATTATACCACTCCAACGACGGCTGAAAGTGATATGGTCTATCTGTGTCCATCGTGTTAATGTTGAAAGTCATCAGCTTATATACTGTTACGCCTTCTACCTAAAGTTCCCGTTATCGAGGCATAATTGTGTGGAACCGTTTCCATTGTCATCTCGTCGAACTGGGACGCCTAGTGACCCACCTTAATAGTTTCCAGTTTAACTTAGCTCATCAAATTTGTCGTTAAAACAACCTGGTATGAAGTCGCTTTTCTGCTTCCAAACTTAATGCTACACCGGCAAACTCACAAGAACTTTTCATGTTTTTAAATAAACAACTAGTATATTGCTTTAATTCTCTATAGTCATTAAGTGAAGTCAGTTGAATGATTACTATATGGTTCTATATACGTTTTTCGATGATACAACGTATATCAATGAAATACAATTCTAAGGTTTTAGTTAATGATGTCTTTTAACCTATTTGACATAGGGTTCGCACATTGGAATCCTCAAAGTAAGGTTTACTGCACGTTTCCAGAATACCTAGAACTGCTTCCTAAATACGAATCATCATCACTGGTGCCATATGTAGACAAATAATGGTGGTCGGATTTGAATGTTTAAGAAATATAAGCAGAAAAACGTTTCTGACTGTAAGCAGGGTGATTTCGAATGTTATTAGAAATTTCAAGATGGTTGTCACTTTCTTGTTCTGCACACTGCGAAACAAACCCACCTGATGGACTTGAAAAGAAATTTGAAATAGGAGTAGTCTTGCAGACCTGAAGGTGTGACTGCGATACCCACATACACACTACGTTTTCCTGAGTGGTTTTGGATTTATTAAGGCTTTACGATTACAGATGACATTTTTTAGACTATGAGGAAGTGTACATTTCTAGGGCGAACGTTTTCCGAATTCATCTTTCCGTTGTGAGGAGGCATCATTGCTTCGAGTACTGGTTGTGTGTGTAGACACTTTACTGTCATCATACCTGTATATGATCATTTCTTCGACTCCTACTTTGAACCTTGATCTGGCTTCCTTTAACTTCACCGCTTTCCAAACAACCTGCCTATCATGTTGGGTCCGTAGGAACAAATGTTCCAGCTAATATAGCTCCATTTATTCATTAGGATATTCAAATCCGGTCAACATACCGAGGAAGTAGCTACGATGAAGCTTGGATGGCTTGGTGGTAGCGTTTCAAGCTCTGAAACTGCACGATAAAGCCATCGACTACTTGTATGAGCCATGTTTCGTAGGTCTAAGCTATTCTTTTTGAAGTCCGGACTAAAACGGTGATCAGTGTTTGATAACGTTGAACAACATGGCTCAGAATCGGTTGCATGGGTACAGAAGCACCCGTCAGGGTATCTCCCCATAGATGCTAAGTTTCTGTATTTCTTTACACGCACATTTTGATTGTTTTCGCGAATCATATTTTCAATATTAGGTTTTCATTATTAATGCTATTATGATTATATCAACTCTTTTATTATTCATCTTGATAATTTCATCTCATCGGATTAACACTATAAGTGGATTTGAACTAAATGACATTTACACCAAGCTCTACGTCTTTTGTCACTGATTGAAATCACTTCTGTAATCACTTATTTTTATGTGATCATCTTTTTTGAATTACTAAGACAAGTTTCTTGTGTATCAATATATTTTTGTTTAAAGGTGATATTGATACTGCTGTCCAATTTTTAATTAAATATCAAATAACAAGAGAAGATGTTGATGCTATAATGGAGTTAACTACCTGGCCTAATCGATTAAACCGAATGCTTAACATTGATTCAAAGGTGAGTCATATCTTACCATCGTTGTTTAGGCTGTTTCCTTCACTTTTTGTTACCAGAATAACCCTGTCGATTAGAAGACATTTTCATTAAAATGAATAACTTATCGTTTATTCTAATGTTTTACGGTACTGTTTTCTATCACATAAACATAAATATTGTACAGCGATTATAAAATCTTTTCAAAAATTTTAGTCCAACCATTTAGTTACGCTGTGCTACTTTCACAATCGATAGATTAAATTGTCAGGAGTATACTTACTAATGATTAGAAAAAACAGCACTTTATACTTTACAGGTTCAAAAGTAATTGATTATAACGTAGCTTATTGCATATCAGGTAGTATAGTACAATTTACCGAGAGAGGTGATCAAAGGAATTGATGTACAAAACAGACTTAACAACGATAGCCTGAATCTTCTTCAGGTCTACTTTGTGTTTTTGGTTATCTATCTGAACATCAAGTATGTTGTGGACTAGCAGATACAATATGGTGGGTTGGTTAACACCCCTCCATTTAACAAACTAAAGCCAATGAAATACGTGTAAGGGGTAACTTAAGTTTGGGTTATTGCAAAAGTTTCACTATGGGTGATTTGTAACATTCAGTATTTGATAGGTTTGGATCTGACCTTGTACTAGGTGGGGGGATGCTCATATACATGTTTGTGCGAGAATCTATAATAGAAAAAGTAAACCAACAACTCGGCAAGCACTGAAAATTCATGCACTTACACTTAATTAATCAAACCAGTCGATGACAATTGACAGTGTTCCTAGCCATCCACATTCCAATTCCATCACTACATTTAACATCCACCTAGTTCTTAACTTTGTCTATTCTTTCGTGTTTTATTTGTACAGTATACGAAACTGGAGGACAAGTTAATAGATGTTTCTGTAGTTATATGTTTATTTAATTGTTCCCTTGCATCTAGTCGACATTAGCGTATTTTATCTTTGTCTAAGTGTCTGTATAAAAGTGTTGTTCTGATAGACAATGACAGAATGAGTGTTAACAACAATCAATTAAATTCAAGGTCGAAAAAACAAGCTACTAATCAATCCGTTAGTCATGTACAGTATAAAACCCAGCACACAAATGCATTGGTCCAGATTACCACACTTCAGTAGCATGGAAAAATGAATATCTGATTGGAAATAGTGGTGACATTACAGATGCTTAAAGGAATAAATATGATCTGATTTGAGAAAAAAGAATTAATTTTCGGAATGGACAGTATGAAATTATTTTCAGCTCAGGATTTAATGAAAGACAAGTACGGTGATGTATGAGAGCCATTCCTATCGATTTTAAGCAAGGCTACTCTGTCTCCAAGCATTAATTACGATTGTCGCGCAACCCTTAACCAAAGAGTAGTTGACACCTTCGAATACGTCTCAGACTGACTGTCGACGCTTTCATAAACGCATGCCGCTTTTTGCTTTGGTCGCATTTTAATCTTTGTAAATCACCTTTTCGGTTATCATCATTGACTTATCTGACTAATTGTATGTATACTGTTGATGTCCAGATTCTTATTTTTTTGGTTAAAGGTGAAAGCTGCATTGACGCGTACATACAATAAATCATCGCATTTATTACCATATGTAACTTCATCAGCTAGCTCTTTTAAGCGTAAACGTGGTAGTGCGGTTGGTGGTACTACGGTTTCACTAGAAGGTGTAGAGAATGATGATTCTGGTCTTTTTGAAGATGAAGAAGAACAAGATGATATGGTGGATCTGAAAAACGATGCCATGATTTTAGTATGTTGCAAAAATTCTGTGTTTAACTATCTCGTACTGAGATTGAGCTTTGCATTTCTATGTACATGTATTGTTGAATATTAACCTCTATTGGCTGGATTAGATTGCATACATTATGATGTTGTTTAATTAGTAGATCGCATGTAATTTGATACTGATTACTACTGAATTTATGGAAGCATCATCCATCACATCGATGCATTACTTTTAAAATAACTGAGTGGTGATCCCTTCTAAATACTTGTCCTGTTTATATGGGATTTATCGAAATATAACGAATAAATTTAGAAAATTCACATAATACATTCGTGTGCACTAATGTTACACAATCAATCTTTGATTTAGATGAGATGACGTTAAAAATGTGTAACTACCCATTGATACATATATAACACTGCTCCTTTTCTCCTCTCTATAGTTACTCTAAAAGATTATTTTGCTAGAAAGTTTTGAATAATGGCTCTATATCACAAATTAGCTGAAATATGAACTCTACTATTCGATGATGTGCGAATAGTCCTGATAGTTAAGCGTTTGCTGCAAGATCTGAGTGTTCTGGGTTCAGTCTCTCTATTACTGAGGAATTCCAAGCTAGGATGCACTAGCTCACCAGTACTTCCAGTGGTTTCCAGTGGTACTTGATAGAGACCAATCTGTGATGAAAACAAACAATACATTAAAACCGATCTTCATGAAGCCACCATAATGATAAAATACCATCTTTTATCATCGTACAAATAAAATGTAGCTCCTGTAGAAAAATGTAACTCAAAAAAAAATGTCACATTTTATAATAAAAATAACAAAATACTCAATAAGCAGTTTTTCAGTAAGGTGATGGGGGTGGATAGATTTGTATATTATGCCCTTCGTCATCAAATATTTTCTGATACGTTACTTCCGTTGACTTTATCTTATATCTGAACAGAAATTGAGCGGGAAACTGAAATTCCGGAACAACAACAACAGCATGTTACTAAAAGCTGTTTGTACGATGTACATAAGAATCCTCTAGTATCTTTTTGACTCTTCCCTCAAAACTTATTAACTCGAATCCGTTATGAGCGTTGTCTGAGAAAATGGTTTACAGAATTCTTTCGTGCTTACTGTATATTATGAAGATATCTACATTTATTTGCGTCATTTGTCAGTTTTATTTCGTAATTTTGAATAAAAATTTCAGGTTAGAAAAGAAGAACCGAAGAAGAGCGTAAACATCGGAAAACCAAAATCACAAGTAGAGCATACCTCTGCATCTTCTGATAACAATAATAAAGGACGTGGTCGAGGTCGCGGTCGTGGCAGAGTAAAAGATTAAATCATTGAATTCTAAAGTGTTTCAACAGTATTTTGTCTGATCATTTAACGCTGTACAGAAACGATAAATCTGTGTTTAGGTTTTTTTTAAAAAAAAGATAAGGAATGATGTATTTTATCCTTTCTCCTTATATTATTTACCCTACAGATTTCATTTCTATTAGAAAACTGTTGAGCATCAGAGTTTATTTAATAAATGTTTTGAAGTTGTTTACATGGTTCGTTCTGATTTTCACTTATATATTTGCTTGTTTGTGTATCCGTTTTGTATTATTCTCAAGACATCGTATTCGACGATAGAAAAAAATTCTAGAGGGACACTTTTTTATTTATTTAATGCTTTATTAATTTTATCAATACAAAGTATTTATAAGTTGCAAATATTTGAATATTTTTTGTGAATGTTGCTGTGATCTGCAATGAACTAGTCTCCGTTTTCATATGTGTACTCTAATGCAGGTTGCCTCAATATTACGTTAATTCACAATTATCGTTAAAGTTTTATTGTGTCAAAGTGTAATTCAGGATCCGCATTTCGTCCTATTTGGGATTCTTTTTTACTTGGATGTATTATATTTCCAGTGTTGGTGATCACACAGGATCATCAATTGGAAGATTCATACACTTTTTACTTGTGCTAAGATGTTAGGATGTGAACATTGTTATTGAGTTTTCAGACGGATACAATTTACGAGTTCTGAATAGGACGAAATGCATTTCGCAGATTCCATTTGCCAAGCGCGATCTATAACTAATTTAGAGTCCGATCTAAATTGGATGGTAAGAAAGTGTAAAATGTTATGCTTTTTTAGCTGAGAGTTTTCTAGTTATTCAATTAATTAAGTACGTCTGATGTAAGCTGTTTGTTATTCAAAATGATGTATACAACATCTAACTACTTATATTATTCAGCAGTAACTCTTATTTACTAAGTTGTCAGAATATTATTTTTCCCTTATTAACACTTTATTTTGTGAAGTTTAGTGTAAGACATTTTTGTGTTCAGTTTGAATCACATTATGTATGGAATTACCGGTTCCAACTACCTTCCTACACCGAAGCAGATGGAGTTATGTTTAAACCTACAACTTAATGATTGTGAGTAGAATACTTAGTCAAATATGCCATCGTTTTGTATGGTTGTATTATCTAACCTATAAAACTTCGTGAGTGCATATGTTGTGTGAGAAAACCGTTTTATTTTAATGAGTTTTTATTATTCATTGCGAAACTGGGATTTTAGATAGTAGTTCCTCAGTTTTATGGTATCCATGTTGTTGAACAAATACTACAGTTTTTTAATTCTTGATTGCTGTCAATTTTTCTGAATGACCTATACAATAAAGTGACATATATATATATATATATATATATATATATATATATATATATTCTGTGTAGTGGAGCAGTGGATTAATGACTGAGATATTCGATTTTTTAGCGACTGGGTCTCAAGTTTCGCCCCACATAGTGTCATTATTATACAAAAAGCGCCTTAATATCGAGTACATGAATCTGTACTTAACAGACGAGTTACATCATCCTACTTTGAAATGTAATAATAATATACTTCTGGATGATGTCTTTCCTTTTTTTCAATAATAATATTCCAATGTTATTGAGATTGTACTTCTGTTTCATGGAAATGATTTGTTTAGCAGACTGAACTGTTATATTGTGTAAGTAAAGTGGTGCTCTTACTTGTTTACTGAATTTTTAATGAATTCTTCTGAATATCTGAATTCTTGTTTACTGGATAACACTAAAAGTAGATCACAGAAAATTGTGTTTACTAAGCAAGATAAACCGCCTATTATTCAGCATGTTTTTGATTTCTTTATATTTCGTCATCACTTTTATTGTTTCTTACAATCAGGAAATGATAAGCTTCTTTTGCAGATTAAAATTGTATTTATACAAGCATAATTTATCTTTAACTATACCTTAGTTTACCACAGGTTATCGAGCCAACAGGATGACTTTGAATAGGTTGTTTGCAACATATAGCATCCATCTTTATCCTTCTTGCTCACCTTACTACCAAATTTTAATACAACATTTATCTGTTTGTGAGGGTCATAGTAGTTAAAATATTCAATTCTTAACTACTCAGTTGTGAGTTTGACCCATAATCAATTTGTACCAGTTTGAACCCCCTAGGTCTTATAATTTACTTTCATACGAAAAGTCTCGTCTGAAGTCGAGTTTGTAAACATATAACTGATTATTGTTGTAGTGAGTGGTGGTTTTTATAAAATTTAAAAGATCTCGTAAATATAGGTGGTGTTGAGTCATGACATTCGTATTAGAAAATCAGCTTATTATTCAGTATCAAGTCAAACGGTAGGAATTCTCGGTTGTTCTACTTATTTATTCAGTACAAATTTCTCTATATAGTCTGGAATTGCATTTCCGTTGTATGAAAGCGAGTCATGCTGCGTTGTTACACAAACCGAAGTAGCTGTGACGGGGTTTGTACAGTCGGATTACAAATTGTTAGCTAAATACTTTGACCACCACTAGGCCATCACTACTTACTAGGACTACAATAACAATATAAACACCATATTGAGCTCGTTGACTGATCGTAAAGTAAGATAACCTAAACTTTATGCAACATAATGTCCCTCAACTGACAAATGACCATCACTTGACTCCCTGGCACTCAGTCGACTGGCTAATTTAGTGGAAGTCAACTGTAACTTCGAAACAATGCGAAATACAACGATAGTTAATAAGTCAGAAGGATGCTTTCAATTAGGAATATACAAAGATCACATAAATGTGAGTTCATTGATTTTTATAACAAATTTGTAAGCGATATTCATTTTAGAATGTAGAGTCTCAAATTATACATCCTTAACTGATTTGTCGAACTGAGATGTTTACATAGATTGTTCGTTTCGGAATTGCGAATATTATGTTTGTCTAATCTTCAGTGTGGATCAATTGACTTCCTTAAACCATCTAAAATCTCAACGTAGTCCATATAATGTTGAGTAATTTAAACTAGTGACCACATTGAAACATATTCTTACAAGGTCGATTAGCTTCAAAGAACTAAACAGACATATGATTGGCTACTGTTTGGTGGTCAATGGTCGAAGTACCTGTATTTCAACTTTGGCTTGTCTCTCTGTATGGTTTCATTAGCTAACATACAATGTGGCTCCAAAGCCATTTATGTTAAATTTGTGCTTTTTAAATTACTTTCGTTCAGCTATACAATATGCACTAATTTTATTATTTTATATCTGTTAAGGTTGTCAAGAAGATAGATACAGTTTAGTTATGGGGTTTTATTTACTTACTTATGCACACTGTCTTTGAATTGATTTACTCCTGAATTTCGACCAACAATTTACTTCACTATGTTCTCAGCTTTAGGAAGTCATTTAAAATTTTAATAACTATAATCATATTATACACAAATAATACAAAGATGCTGATGTTGTGGTAGTTGAAACTTATTCTAGGAAAATAAAAAAAACGTTGACTCTTTCAAGTTTTATTTTTGTAGGTTCTTCAATTTGCTTTTCAGCTGAACAACAAGTTTCAAAAGTTGCCTATATATTTATTTTCCTTCTGTTTACAGTCAAATAAAAGTGAGATATTTCTTGTTACATGTACGCGTCACTATGTGCTTTCATAATGCCTACTTTTATATGTGTGGTGTAGTTGATTTCAATTTTTTTTAGCCATTATGTAACTAATCACACTGAATATAATTCTCATTGTACTATACTTTTGACAAATTAATATATATATATATTGAATGTCGATTATGGTATCACGAATTGGTCTGAACTAGATAGCCATCGATCACCTGGAAGCACTAGACAGCTGTTTCGTCCTTGTATAGGACTCCTCAGCAGTGCGCATCCACGACCCCATCGGGAATCGAACCCAGGATCTTCTGGCTCTGCGTTTCATACTACGACGAAACAGCTGTTCAATGCTTCTAGATGATCAATGGTTGTCTTATTCAGACCAATTGGTGTTATCAAAACTAACAGTCAACAATCTCCACAGTACTCAATTATATATTGGATGTTGAATTGCCTTCAAAATGATCACCGTAGTAACGTTAACAATATTTCCTTTATTTGATCTCTAGGGGGTTGCAGTTAATCATCAGTAAGGCGTACTTACAATATTAAGGGAAATAATAACTATGTGACCTGAATCTGCATCATCCAGTTTTGCAGTTTAAGATTAGACGAACAGGATATTATTCACCACTAAGCAGTCATCTAATGTTATTATCTCGATTTCGCAGATGGTTGTTTAACAGCTGAATAGCCCAGTAGTGACTTCTTGAGATGCGAAACTACATGGCGCTGATCCGAGTTCTATAGGGAGAATTACTTCCTCCGACGTTAAAGTTAGACTGTAACTACCTTGAAATCTAAGTGAGTCACATACAATCGTAAGTCACTTAGATCAGTGTCCCCTTGAAAACATGATAAATAGAATTTCGCTAGCACAAAAGACTATATAGGCATGACACTGTTCATTACACTGTGTCTTAAATGTGAATTATTAATATGAATCTACATATCGATTCGTGAAATATGTTTGACGTTCAACCCGAATACGTTAGAATCTGAATTGGTATTGCAACGATCTCTGAGTGAAACATTTTACACTCAACTAGTAAGTTGCTGATTTGATCCGTACTTCACCTATTTTGCTTCGCACATCCAGCTAGTATCATCACCGGAACACAAAATTGTTCAATACCTTGTATATTAATTGATGTAATAAGTTATTTGTATTATTATTATTAACTCATTTACAAGGTACAGATTCTTATACTTGGTTTCACACCACAAGCTTGTGATAATACTACTCACGTGCCGAAACTGAGATAGGTGGGTCACGGTTCGAATCTGAAATTTAGTGGTGCTTTAGACAATTGTTTTCGGCTTTTCTTGAGGTAGTTAATTCTCACTAGACTTTAAATACTTTTGTCTTAAACTGATTTTTCATCGTTTCTAAATAGTCTATCAGTACGATGTGTTGAATCCTAATGATAGCATTTTATTTGATAAAATCTAGTGCTTTATACTATAATAATCTTACTAATTAGTGAAGTTCTTTTTATTGTTCAATGTTCTTTCGATATTGTTTGTTGTCTGTTTTAATCTCTACTTTGATGTGCTTCCTAATTAATGTTACTCTATTAGATTTTAATCTATTTTAGATACTGTATTGTGTTAGCTCTCACTCTGTTGTTGATTGTCGTATCGTCAGTCAGTGTGTATTAGCTCAAGTCATCAATACTATGCCAGAATTATGAAATCAAATTCACTAGTTATATTGCCAAAATGTAGTTTAAAACAGGGAAAGCAAATGTATTTATGAAAGTATAAGGGAACTTAGGATTTAGAGGAAGATAAAAAGTGAATACATCTGTTAACCAATTTTGAGAAACATCACCCAATGTTTCCAACTATTGATGGCGGTTATCGCACAGACCTCAACCAGCTACTCTCCAACTGCGAATACATCTCAGATCAGCAGTCAATGACTTTACTGATATTGCTATCTGATTAAACTATAAGAATTAGTGTATTTCATAATGTTTCTGTGGCATCGTTTTAGTGGTTGGGGTGTTCAACTTTGAAACACTAGGGTAACTGAGTAATATTATTATTAATATTGATTAATATTAATCTTCATGCATACATTATAACTGAAGTCTGAATGCATAATTTTTGGTGTTTTGGATGGCTACAAACTGTTACTTATTAGTCATTATTTCTTTTTACTATTAGCATTGTTAATGATATGCTAAAGCTGCGTTTGTTAAATTCGCTTACTTTCCCCGTGTTTGTTTTAGTTGGTTGTATGTATTCTTCTAGAACTAACATTTACTTCGTCTGTCACTTTAGGGACTGGTATACTACTGGGAAACTTTGACTTCAAGAAGAAGAAGGAATTTTCTATTTTATACTGTCATAGGTGCTAATATCACTTTATCTGCATTACTTTGCATCTTCTGTTTACTCATGATCAGTTTAATTAAATCCCTAATTCTATATCTTCTTCATTGTCACTAACTCTTTATCGATAGTTTGCGATTTCCAGTTGTTGATATTAAAGTTTTCATCTAGTTCTTATGTCATGTCGGTATCCTGAGCGGATTCAGTCAGTTACAACATATAAATTAGTACGTGCATACATCAATCCATGCTGCCATGCCTCAATCAGCATATTGAGATGAAATTGTCGGATCAAATCCTAGAGTAGTGAAGGTAGTAGCAGAGTTATTATTAGGGGAGAGGGTTAGAGATTGAAGATAACATTTAAGAAGTTATAATTCAGTAAACATAAAATTGTAATGAATTCGAAAGCTTAGAATTTAAAGGAGGATAAGGAATGGATGCACCTCCGCTATTGTGAACGATTTTTAGCCATGTCACTTAAAGTCTCTAACCACTGGTTACACTCATGACACGAACTCTAACCTGGTAGTTTGCACCTCTTAATATGGCTCAGCTCAATTATCAATGACTTCATAGATTGGTGTCTGAGAGGATTGCATCAATTTATTCCTTATTTACAAATTTTATTACATTTCATTTGTGGCTAGCTGTGGAATTCGTAACATTCGTTTCCGTCTTCTTTGGGTTTGCCATTTGGGTGCATCTGCATCTAAGTATTGTTGATGTTCGCAGTGATATCCAAGCACATTATCTATTCTTCCAAATACTAGGGTGTTATTCACTAAGCTAGTGAGTCCAGGTGGTCACTAACATATTCATTGAAAATGACGTTATGTATGTATCGGTTTGCAACTTATCCTTGATTCGATTGCTATCTGTATACTAAGTCTGCAATCCTATGTATTGATGTTTGTTATTTAATTTTGTTATTGGGTATTTCTTGACCTATTACTGCACATCTGAACTCATTTCTTAAATAATATTCTTTTTAATTAAGATGAGTTTATATCTTCCTGTTGATTGGTCATGGACTGGAGCTAGTCAGCCTCTGTTGGCATATGTATATTCTAAGAGGATCGCCTCGATATAGTTATGTATCACAAGTAATGCTTAGGTTGGTTTGTGACTGGCAAGCGGAATCCAAGACTCACGTTTCGTCCTATTTGGGATTTATCGGCTGAACGTACCTGCATCCCAATGTTGATGTTCACCTAGTCCGGTTAGTGCCAAACGCCACTACTTCCACCACTAGGCTACTGAGTCCAGATACTCACACTTATACAACGGGTATTTATTTAATTATAGTGAATTTATACAGGTACATCCAACCGATGAGCGTCCTGGATTCCGCCTGTCACTCACAATCCAGCTTAATATTCTTTTTAGTTGATTGAATTCATCACGGTTTAATGTTGGCAGGATACCACTGGAAACCAGGGAGCACGGGACAGCTGTTTTATTCTAGTATGGGATTCCTCAGCAGTGCGCGCCCTAGATCCCATCCCAGTGGTCTCAGGGTGGCGAACGCCTACCTCTATGCACCATTAAGCCACTATCAATTGGTGGAATCCCCACTTCCATCAATTTGTGATATAGCGCGACGATAATCTATTGTCATCAGTGATAACCTTCGCTTCCGATATATCTTAGCTCCACCAGTTATGACTTCTCAATTAAAACTGAATACCAGTCTCCACAAATCACTTCAATTTTATTTTCTTTTTACTATGGTATCATACTTTTGATTCACCGATGTTTTTAACGAGGATTGTATCGTGTGCCTATTTTTGCAAGTTGCTCATGTTGTTTGATAGTCACTTATAACAACTATACCCCCAAGATGTACTTTTCATGTCGTTTGAACTCAGTATTTAAATATCAAGTGTTTAAAACATCGAGTTCCACTTTTAGTATCAGTCACTCAGAAATAAGGAACTTAAAACCAAGCACATAAGGACATCTTTCCAAGGTATCAAACCATTCTATCACAGTGAGATAAAATTATCGAGATAAACAAATAAGTAGTGGTAATATCAGTGGTAGCAAAAATCATTTAATGTAAACAGTATAAGTTGACAAAAATAAAATCGCAGAATAAAGTGTATGAAATAAGTTCGAGAGAGTAAAGAAAAGAGTGAGTGTATTTACATCACTGCTATCTATTTTGGACCATATCATCCAAATATTCGTCATGGTAATCGTGTAAATCCCAATTATATTGTCTACACTAATATTTAGTGGTTTCTTAGACTGTTGTCCTAACTTCCATTTTAATATATTATCAAGAGTGGGGCTTAATGTTATATAGTTACTCACATCCTCTGTCAGTAAATCCGACGATAAGGAATTATTCAGCAAGTCTATTATCACACGAATGGCAGTCAAGCTCTTTAATCAGTGATTATTGATGAACTTTACGAAGCAGAGATTCTTAAGGTGTTCCAACATCTGGAACGCCACAATACACTCTGCCTCCAACCTTTTTCAAGGATGGGCGAGTTCCGAGTAGCATGAATTGAGTCACTTGTTAACCACATACTAAAACTTGTTATTGAAGACTACATCGAGACAATCTGCATATGACGCACATATACCTACAAAGACTGATCAACTTCAAGCGTCAGTATCGACAACAAGGTGTCCAAAATACCTAATAATACCTTAGTCCTTGTTGGATATGTTAGGTGCTATTTTTAGTCAGTATCTTAGTTAAAGACGCGTTAGTATTTGAAGCACCATTAGGCACCAAGTTCGAATCTCACTACGATACAAGTACGTCTAATTGATTAAACGTGCCACAAAGATTGGGCTGTTCGCCTATGTGCCAAGTAAAAGATGCTTGTTGAAGTCACATGTTTTGTACGGGACTATTGATAATACTTGTGTGCCAAAACTGAAGTATACTGTTCATAATTCATACTATATTATTTCTTTCTTTACATATTAGTTAACAATATTTCATTATTCTCAATGGTAACTAATTCAAAGCTACGTATTGGTACACATGATGGGCGTTTTCATGCTGATGAAATACTTGCATGCGCAATGCTTAAACATCTCCCAGAATACTCTAATGCTGAAATTGTACGTACCCGTGATTCAAGTATTTTATCAACATGTGACATAGTTGTTGATTGTGGTGGTGTATTCAATGCTGAAAATCATCTATATGATCATCATCAAAGGTTAGTCATAATTTAAAGCTTTCTTCTAATTTTCACTTCTATAGAGATTTCAATTTTACTTATAAAGATTTTTATCCAAATTCTGATTGGGATATAAAATTGAGCAGTGCAGGTTTGATATATGTTCATTTCGGTCGAAGGATATTAAGCTGCATGCTTGACAAAGAAGAAAATATATTGGATCCTTTAGTAACAGCACTTTTTGATAAGGTAGGTTGGTATATACCAACACTATATTGTCTTATTTCATGCAGTTACTTCTGTTGATTGATAAACATTTATAAAACAAGAACATCTAAGATTGTGGAATGAAATAAACTCACTTTCTTTATTCTGTATGTTCTAAATTTTTTTTTACGCACTGATTTTTATAAATAATCTGTTTTGCAAAATTAAAGTGCCTAAAATCATTTCGTTCGTTAATAATGATTATAATTACCCTGCATAATTGAGTGAACAAAGGGATTTCAGGTGTTTCTGATGGTATAAGGGCGGATGTCACCTTTAGCTTGCCAACACTATTGAAAATTAATTTTTTCTAAGAAAGCTGAAACTAAATCTGGATTTGAGAGGCCTTGATGACCTGAGAGGATAACCTCAGACCTGAAAAACATGTGTTTGGGTAATTTCTGATGAAGACGGAAATCTGTGGGGTACAGTGAACCGTTCATTTTTAAGCTCATCCATTTCTTACTCCTTTCTTTCTTTGTGAAAATTCAGTATTGCTACAAATATAAGGACATTCCTGAATACAACCACGCCAGCGATAACCGACCGTTATGTGGTCAATCTGTGTCCAGGCTTGAAAGGGGAGGATGTTAGGTAGCACATCGAGGAGTAAGTGTATCGGGTGTTTGTTCTGGCCAGAAACAGGTTATAGTCTGCAGGAAACTGTAGAAGATGGCCGTTCTTTATCTGACGTGGGACGTTTGAGTCCCCTCTAAGCACTGAAGCTTCTCTCCATTGTACCTAGACGCCCGACCTGTGTATCCAGTTTTCTAGCTAATACTACAGTATCTGTCAAACGAGCTTTCTTGAGAAGATCGTCTATTCGATGACAAAACTAATTTGTGATTTCCTTTGAGCTGCAAGCTGTCTATACATAGGTGAAGATTAAGATAAGACATCCTTTTTTACACTGATTTCTTATAACTTTGATGGAGCTTTTAGTCTAACAGCACCTAAGCGATTGTTAATAGGGATCTAGTAGATTAATTCTGCCCTTTTTCTGGCACTTAGTGCGGTACCGATGCCGATGCTACAGGGTCTCCGGATAAGTTCACTTAGAACACGCTTTTCAAATAAACATATGTAGAGTGATCTCGTAGTACATTACTAGAGTCTTAAATACATAGGTCTCTTAGATTCAAAAAACATAAATGTTAGGACTATGTAAAGACATAGCGAAACCTATCTGCATCAATGTTCGAACGTTAAAGTAGGCCAGTTTAAATTCCACACGAAGCTTCAGAAAGGCTGTATCGGATTTCGACATCGATGGCAACAAACGGAAATCCTGCCATTTATCGACTTCAGACCAAACTGGTAAGGCAACATTTTCATCATGGACGAGCGAATTTTTAAAATGATGAAAACAAATAGAGGAAATAAAAACGGAAGAGAAAGGAATGTAAAATTTAAAAAAGTCTTTATTAAAATGACAGAAAATTTCTTAAGTATTAACGGTAGTTGAATGAAAGCTTTGTGACAAGCAGATCATTCTCGTCATAATTCTTAGTCGTTATAAATATCAATGGGCTGAAGTACTACCGGGACCCCCAAACTGCAGCAAATGCTATTCTTAGGGCGCCACTCCCGGAGTCTTTAATCTTAAGATAACATCGTCGGGAGAAGCAGTCCTATGGTCGCAGGCGACCAAGGTTGGTTCATGCACCTTTCGTCTCTTTAGGATCATAGAACTCATTTGCATTGTTGAAATCAGAGTTTCCGACCTTCCTTAGGTGGACCCTCAATTTCTACCGAGCCAGTTTAGTATTCAGACGTTCGCCTTCATCCTTCAATTTTGGTAAACAGTGCTTCCGATGCAATAAGGCAGTGAGTAAAACTCACTAGCAATTACTAGGCACACATCCATGTGTGAGCATTTCGAGATGGAGAGCAAACTCTTCTCACTATTGGCTGTACCACGTCATTCTGACGGGTGGGGTGGCGGCAGAACTCGTGTCGGTGAAAAGATGTTATGTATGTATATGTATACACATACATAGATAAATAAAAAATATCCATAGAAAAAGGTGAAATGGATAACTGACGCCGAGTGAACTGAAAGTTTTTTGTATGCAACAAATAGCATTATGATATCTAATTAGTGCTGCTTCTGCGTATCCCGGAAGTATATCGTTATTCTGTTATAAATCGTATTAAATGCTCGTGAACAATCCTTTTTTCTTGTGGCACCACTAAATATTTGAAGCTATTCTCTGTCAAGTTATTTAAAATGTATTCTGAGATCCCAGAATTCACTGGAAATTACTACAACCACCTTTCCTTTTTTGTATGTTACTATAGATCTATAGTTCATTCATTGTTGAAATAGATGCTATTGATAATGGTGTCCCGATGGCAGAAACACCTCTAAGGTTTGTTTTATTTTCCTTTTAGTAATAGTTGTTTATCTTTGGAATATAGGTATTCTATGAATACATCTCTAAGTAGTCGAGTGAATCGTATGAACCCAGCTTGGAATCAGCCGGATGGAGATGAAACTGTAAGTTTTGTTACGTGTCTATTGGTAGTTATAACAAGTGAATGCATGCAAGTTGAACATGGATTATCCTTTAGTGATTTTAATTACCAATGTGTTGTAGCGAACGCATGTGATCAATCCTTCTTTTCATTTATTTAGTTACTGCTTCATATGAATGTATTGTCAAATAAAGATTCCATTTTAAAGCGAGATAGATTGATGCACTATGTATTACGGAACATATCAGTGTAGTGTAACCTGTAAAACACAAATATTGTAATTTTTTGATCTTGAACTGACATCTCTAGTACACAACAGTTACCAAATGTGCTGCGTGCAACACAACAAACATCGAAAACATTTAGGATAACTTCAGTGTTTACGGGTTGATAGCAACGTAACCATTTTTCTGATTAGCCTTCCATACAGTATTCAAATAGTTATAGTTACTCTGTGATTTCCAAGTTGTTTTAGTTTGAATCCTAGTGCGAACATTAACACTGGCTTGCAAGTACATCTAACTAATGACGAGTCTCACTTCTGACGAAGCTGTCGTTCTGAATTTCACTTACCAGCCATAAAGTAACTTTGATCCTGGAGACAATGTGCACTTATGAAGACAGAGACAGGTCAATACCACTCCTTAGTAGTATCAACAAGAAGATATGAATACTTTAAAATTATATTTAAATAATTACTTTTGTTTTACGTTATTTTTTTTTCAGAAATGCTTTTATAATGCTTTGCAATTAGTAGACAAAGAATTTACTACATTAGTTCATTTCTATGCTGATACATGGTATCCAGCTCGTGAAATTGTATTAACTGCTGTTGAAAATCGATATGCTATAGATTCTTCCGGTGCAATAATTTATATTGAAGGTACTGGATGTCCATGGAGTGCGCATTTCTTTGAAATTGAGAAGTCTTTAGTGCTAAATAACAGTAATCAAATGAATGCAAATGCATCTGCGAAGAATGACACAATTCTATTTGTTATTTATGAACGTAAAGACAGTACATGGACATTACAAGCGATACCATTGAATGAACATAATAGTTTTACACAAAGGTTACTTTCACATATTTATTTAATCTACATTTCCATACAATTATAATACACATTACCCACATTTGAACTGAACGTTGTAGAAAAGACAAGACTTGATCTTAATGCGTACAAATTACGCGTACTTTGATCTATTTGCCAGTAGTATTGACGAGTGTATTGTTTTTCTAATCTATTAATATTTATTGAATTCAGTTGATCAAGTTGAAATTCAACTCCTAGTCGAATGAATTAACATCTCATGCATCATGCTTTGATGTGAAGAAGTAGTTGGTAGGAGATGTTACGTGACTTGCTTTCATGCAAGTTGGGATTTGATTCCAGGACGTCTCTTCAGTCGCTAGAACTTATCCAGCACTAAGAACTAGATCTCATTATTATAAAAAATCATTCGTTTCTTGGAAAGATCATTTCTAACATCTAAGTGACGTATTAGCCAGAAAAACTGTGATTAGTGTTATAAAAGGCAAGATACAGGCGACTATCATATACGGGTGAACAAAATATTGTGACCAAATATTTTACTTTTTCATTTGTGTGATTTTCCACTCGAGACTTGTAATTGTGTTAATAAAATAATTCATATGTTGTATGTGACTCACTTGGTTCTTGATCGTTCAATATTATTATTATACATCTTATTAAAACTACTAAGGCAAAGACGAGATCAACTTCTAGCACACTGAATAAGTGATAATCGAAAACACAATTGCCCATCTCGTATCTGTAACACTGAGAATGCGACACATATTGGAATTTCAAGGATGGCATCAGTTCCCTCATGAATGCCAGTACGCCTAGCTAACGAATGCCAACTAGCGTAAAACCTAGGCCAAACAAAATTTTTTGTCAACTACCTCCAAGTTCCTAGCAACGAATTTATGGGCAATCTGCCATTTGTCGACATCAACCTAGGTAATTATGTGTAAATCAGCACAATGATTAAGGATAATTCGCTTCCTCAGATCTCATGCATCTTTTTGCGATGACTTACTGTAACATTTAGGTGACTGTAAAATCCCCAAACTTTCAAAAATCGTGATGTCTAACTCTCCGTCTAACACATTTTTATTCCCAATTTTTTGTTTACATTAATTTTAGACTTCCATTACCTGAGAGTTGGAGAGGCTTACGTGATGAACAATTGAGTAGTATTGTTGGCATACCAGATTGTATATTCGTACATGCCACTGGATTTTTAGGTGTACATAAAACTCGTGCTGGTGTCCTACAAATGGCGAAATTGGCAATGAAAATGAAAGAGAATCAGTAATATTACTCGTTCAGCTTCACTATCAATCTGTCTTGGCTTCGATTACTGAAATACATGTATGAACGTAGTGAAATATGCATTTACTTCTAATTTTTTTTCAAAAAGAAAGATGGGGACTAGCGGTTGGTTATTTTTAAACAGGAATACTTTCTAGGTTAAATCTACCGGTTTTTTCAATCAAATGATCGAAATTTTACATATTGTCGCATCTACTGTGAGTTAAACAATCTGATTTTATCACTTTCATACAAACAGAGTAATCAGATACTATTTAAAAACTAATATAAAAGCACAAAGCCTAGTACAAGCATAAAAGTGTACAATGCTACTCAGTAGTTCTGGCCACATTACAATAAAGAATGGATACATTATACCACTGCAACTGTAATGTACTTAGGCACTGATTTCATTTGTATTGTAAATTCTGAAATCATTTCTACGAATTAGGTAACAACTAGTGATTTATTGAACCGGTTGTTCAGATATTCATACCTCACTATCTACTAAAACGTTTAGAACAAATCTGTTCCCATTATACTACATGTCACGGATTAGACTGGCTGAACAAACCATAAGTATGGGTGCTCATAAGCAGATTCACACTACACACAATTTTTCGTCGAACCCTCCCAACAATAGAGAAGACAGGAGAGAATGAAAATTGTAACTATACTGAGAATCACAAAGTGGAAAGAGAATGAGTATCAAAAGGATACTTAGAGGATATCAGTGAGAACCGACCACTGATTGTTAGTTTTAAAGCTGCCAATTCAATGTGTGTGGTTTGAAATAATATTTTGACCAAATTTCTGGAAGATTTTGCATTCCGTAATATCATAAAAATCAAGATATTCGACTGTTTCGGAAATTCGATGTGTCAGAAGTGGGACTGAAAGTCTTATCGATGATGTTGGATACGCATCACGATACATTAAACAGTAACAAGTTAAAAACGCAAATAAATAAATATGAGTTCAATGGTTGGAGAGTATCTTTGTTGCGATTGGATTTAAAGGCCTACAGCTCGACCATATAAAGGATTTATGGGTGGTTACAGATGAGAAGAATAACGAAATTAGGGCGCAGTGTATATGAGGAACGGGAATTCTAGGCTTAGTGTACTAGACGAAGATGATGAAGAATTGGCTTTTGAGGTAGTAATTTTGTTCAGACTGAATTAACGTATAACGTATGTCTAAACGCCATCTACTCATGCACATAGCATCGACTGGCATTGATTGGTAGAGAAAGATAACAGAACCAAAATATGAGGTCATTACTTGAAGTCATCGACTATTGATCTATACTATATCCAGACTAACTAGTTTACATCATTATTCAGAATTAGTCGGAATGGCACGAATGCACTCATCATCCCATAATCATCGTATGCATTTTATTCCACAAATTAACATTTTATTTTCGAGTCATGTTCCGTATGCTTACTTTTTTACTACGTCTTACGCAGTTTTCTTGATAATATCATCTCGATGTGCTATCGTAGTATGACAGCCTGAACCGATGCAGATATATGACACATTCTATGCTGCTTAAAACCAACTTCCGGTTCATGATGGAAATCATCTTTAAAATAGATAAACAAGCCTAGCCAAGATGAATCATTTGAGTAATTCGAAAGATGATATAAGACTGTCACTACACCTCATGGCATATTAATCCAATAACACAAAAAGTGACATACAAAGCATGAATTCGTTTTATTCCGTCAGCTGCCTACAACTTGTAATACTTGAAAATTAAAATTATAAAATAGAAATTTATCATACTAGTTGGAAGTAGATATGTGTAACATCATAGCGGCGAGTTGAATTTAAAACAGAGATGTAAAATGGAATTTAGATGCTTGTTAGTCACTTAGGAGGCTTTCAGTATATCAACTTAATGTTCAGTATCTAAAGATGTTCACTTCTCAAGGTGCTTCTTCAAGAAGTCTAAAACAGGTTCTCCTTTCTATTCGACCAGTTTAGTAGCTTTGGCTAACTGAGATGTTTACATTAATCCCTTCAACACCACGTATACTCCTTGCTGCCAAAGATTACCAAATAAGTGTTTTGTGCCTTCCACTCCTAAACCATCCTCCCTGCTATACCGCATCACTTAGACTAGTGGCTACATTGCAATTTGATTAACATTATAGATAAACATTACATTGGTTATAACTCAGAGCTCAATCAATATAAACATGTTGAATAATAATACATAGTTTGATAAATAAAATTCCTCTCTGTTTGCTGTTGTTGTTGTTTTATTATGATTAAACTGAGTGTACATTACATATTTTAATAGTCATGATAATAGAACATTCAAAAAAAGAAAATAGATTCTCTATCGTTTACTCTTTACATAGAAAATAATAATAATGTAATAAATGCAAGAAAACAAGTTGAATCTTGTGATATTGCGAAGGAGAAGTATCATTAAAATAAGCAATAAATCTATGAATTTTATATAATATAATATACATAAAAGTAATTATAAATACGTTGAGAAGAAACAAAGAATTATTCATTTATTTATCATTATTAATGTCTAGTAAAATAAGTAAAGTTTACTTATACTGTTTAAGCCTACGCTGTACTTTCATGTACCATGGTGTATTTAGGTGTTTACGTCTTTTCTTTAGATGATGTAATCTCTGTGATTGTTGTTGATGAGGTTGTTCAGTAGTTTGACTAGAAACACTTTGTTGTCTTATATGCTGTTGATGATATATAGAACTTTTAAATGGTGGGAATCTAATTTTAATACCTTTGAAAAGAACAGTTTCAAGAAACACAGAAATAAATAAAATCGATAAATTTTTAAGTGTACAGGTATTATATATCATTTCTAATGTTAAACAGTTATGATATGCTTTCATATCGATTGAATAAAAGGAAGATATATATATTCCATAAGAGAGAGGTGATAGATCAGATTTTAAATGCTTCATTATCATTTCAATATCGAACGGTAGGTCAGAAATCGCTAAGGAAAGCATGGGAATAGAGGAAGTGAATTATATTCCTAAACGAAGCATTAACTTATATATTTAATCGCTCTTACTCATCTTCGGTCTTTCATTTTAGATATTTGTCGACTCCACCCTAAGAAGTGCATATTGTGTATTACACAAGATCGCAGGTAACACTGTAACAGATTGATTACTTTTACTATGTAAGTATCCTGAGAATATTGCGTTGATAGTGTTATATCACAATGTTGGTTTCAATCACTGCACACCAAACATATTAAAACTTGTGGTTTGACGCTATATCCAAACAATCTCAGGATGAACTTGCGGCAACAGAGACTGATCAATTAGTCTTAAATATTATCAATCAAAGATTACATGTACGTCTACTTTCATATCTGTTGAAGAAGTTTAGTGACTTATGGCTTCAGTGACCTAGTGGATAACACGTTCTCATTCGAAGGAACAGGTATTACGTCCGGATCTCAATATGCACGTCAAAAATGGGGTGCACTTATATCTAGCTGGCGAGTTCAAAATAGGATATATTTCACATCGCGGATTTCATTATAACTTTGGATTACAATTAGGAATTTCAATTTTAAGATTAAATTTTTAAAATATGCTTTGAGTGGATTTAAATGAACTGATATGATGTAAGAAACCAAAGAAGAAAATAAAGCTTATAACCATGCGTTTAAGATGTAACAAGATAATTATGTCTGTTCGGTTTTCGAATATCGTAAAATCTAACGATTTGTTGCGTATTAGGAGTTTCAAACGAAGAAATCAAGTATTGAGATATGCAGACCAAGGTTTACACTTAAAAAGTAAACATAGGAAGACGAAACAAGTGCATGATAATGATGTTGAGGAGTGATGATACACTATTCGACTTCTAATTACTAAGTCTCGGATTTGAACCATACTCCGCTTAATCTGATTAAGATAAGGGTGGGTAGTACCGATAGCCTTCACATACAGTACACAAATCTGTACTTCATACATAAGTAAATCAATGATGTTCATAGGGGAGGTGGTTCAGTGATTAAGGAGTTCAACTACTAAGTATCATATTCACATCCTTCACCTACTTCAATTCGGTTAACCCTTACAATTAAAGTATGGCTCAAAGCCAAGTACACAAATTTGTATTTGATTAACAAGTTAATAATAACAATATTTAATAAGACAGATTTGGAACTAAAACCTTTCTCAGACTACTCAATAGATTGGAAAGGAGCGTTAGCTTAATGATTAACGCGTCCGACTTTCAGACAGCAGGTTTCAAGTTTAAATCCCGCCCCACTTTTTCTAATGTGAGCAGTTCAGTAGTATTATAAGCCGTTAAAGTGTAGCTTGAATCAATGTATACTAATCTGTACTTAGTGAGTTATATCAATACATTACAATGAAATTCAAGTCTTTGAAAAAAGGTATTACACTGAGAGTATATGTGCTTAAATTTCACATGATAAATTTATCATAACAGTAATTGTAGTCGTTAAAAAGCTAACAACTTACCCATTAATTGTGTTTTCCCTTTGGCTCGTAAATCAAGCAAATGTTTAATCTCATGTTTAATTAATTCTTCTTCTAGAAAATAATTTCCAAGTAGATATTTTCAATAAATTTATACTTACTATACAGATTCTCCATAAAATGTTTTCCTTGTAAACCTGTAAAATATCTTAGAAATGGTTTCAGTTTCTCGTTTAAATAGCTAAAAAGATTAATAGTGGGGTAAGATAAAAATAAAACTGCAAGTAAACTCATACTATTAACAGTTAACTTTCAATGTGGACTAGCATCAGTTGAAGTGTCACTGTAATCGAAGAAGTGCTATATAGTCTTTCGTCTATGTTTGAAACTATTCATTGTAAATATGTACCTGATGATATAACTCACCAAGCACAGATTCGTGTATTCGACTTTGAACAACACTTTATATATGAAGACTAATGATAATACCCAGCCACCCAAAACCGAAACAGACGGAGCGGGGTTTGGATCTTCATCTGGTGGTTGGGATTTGAACACCTTAACACTAAGCCACCGTTTCACCAATATACCATAAGACAAAAGAGTTTAAGGTCCCCTCACCAATAAGATACTCTGAGTTTGCACTGTTGAAGAGTTATAAACGAGGAAAAGCAGCTGTTCAACGCTTCACAACCTACAAGGGTTCTCAGCTGATGTCAGCTTGTAATGAAAGCCAACTTAGATGCAACGTTAGAGAAGTAAGCATATAAACAACCAAATACTATCATTTTATAGTGATTGTTCACTGAGCCGTCACTAATGTAACCTTCACCTCGATCGCAGTGCTGATTGAATTCTATCGACTAAGTTGTAATGCGGTCACTGGTCGAAATGACTCAACATCGTATGCACTATGATTTTATGCAAGGTGGTTAAAAGTAGTCGACAAGAAACTCTGAACCTAAGTGTTGTTTCATTCAATTTAAGTAAGACACTAACATTTAACTGTAGTATATTATTAGAAGCTAAAGGGGTGGGGAGAATTCGGTAAAAAATATGACGTTGACTACTAGTTCAAACTGTGTATGTAACAATCAACAGAATGAACAGTGTCAAAAAGATAAAATGTTAGTGAAGACTTCAGATGTGATGCAAAATTAATGATAATCCAGTACATTTTGGATCAAACCTACTTACATATTACCAATATTTTTCTGAGTCATTCATTCCTCCAACTGAAAAATGAATTTACTCGAAAGAGCTTACAGGATAACATTAATTACTGATCTACAAATATATCCGAGATGCAACATTAGCTTGGATAACTACTCGATTTATCTCAACTATGTTCCTTTCAAATTGTGTATGGTGGTGAAAAATTACTTAGGCCAAACATGGGGGAAATCAATTTTACGCTTCAGTAGCTTGTTAATGATTAGTTTAGACACAGTTCATACTTTCTGATCAAGAGTCAGGTTTATATGATAATAAACAGACAATAAAAATCGTACTAAATCAGTTGGAAATTTGAGTCCGTAAGTATGGCATATACTTAGCACCCTGTAAACACAAAGTAATTCTACAAGATTGATAGGAGTCTGTGCTTGCTCTCACTTTTTGCACTGGACTGTTAGAAACTGGTCGAAAAGTCTGTGCATCAGAGTAGTTATGAGTGCTGGCAATTAGCATGACAGATGAGATTAAGTATGTGTACAGTGAAAGCCAGAGTTCGAACCAACATTAATCACCTTTGAGGCCTCCGTGATGTTAAGGTCGGACTTATAACGATTTGGTGAAAGCAAGTTTTGTCCTATGCTTATGGGATATAGATGTCCATATGACTATATTGGGACCATCGTTGTCTTTGGCAGATTGCTGACATTCAGTGGTAACATCATTTCAGTTAATCTGAAATACAGTGAAAAGTAATCGAGTGGAATCAATTACTCAGCTACAGAGGTACATCAATTCGACTATGCCATGCCCCGGTTAGCATAGATAAACAAAACTGTCAGGTCAAATCCCAGAGTAGTGGAAGATAATAATAGTATTAGTAGTAATGGAGAGCAAGAGGAATCGGGGATAAAATCCGTCATCATCATCATCAACGTAGAACCGAGCAAATACGCCCATAGGTTCAAGTTGCCATACCACATTAGCACTACGAGATTACAGAGGTAAAATAATAACAGAATGCAAGAGGGGAGAAGTAAAGTAAAATTGTGCAGAAACTAATAATAGGAATTCAAGATTTGGATGAAATTAAAGAGTGAATACACATGCACCACCGTGACCGATTCTGAGCCATGTCTTCAAGTGTCTACAGCCATTTATTGCGACTATCGCTGCGGACCCTAACCAGGTAATCTGCATCTACCAACATGGCTTAGATCAACAGTCAAAGACTTCATGGACTGATGCCATGTTTTGGTTTGGCCGCCTCTACCCTTCTTCCATCCTACTTCAACCCTAGCCAACATCGCACGACGAGGCAGGCGGTAGTCTGGCATGCGCAACATATGTCCTAGCCATCTCAGTCGATGAAGGTTAATGACCTCTTCGACTGATTTGCCATATTTTCCAAGAACCTTTTGTCTAACCTCCATAATACTTATTCTACTGTTTCATAGTATACGAGAGATGCTACGAAGATTTCTATGGTCAAACACCTTAAGTCGACGCATGTCTTGAGTTTTTATGGCCCACGTTTCGCAGTCATATGCTAGGACGGTGCGGACTGCTGCGCAGTACACCCGGCTTCTTGTTAAGAGACGGATATTTCGCCTGTGCCACAAGTGGCGTAAATTGGCAAATGCCAATCGGGCATTTTGAATCCGTGTTGAGATGTCGTCAGACACCGACCCACCAGGGGTGATGAGACTTCCGGGAAAAGTGAAGTGGTTAACGCATTCAATTATTTCACTCCCTATCATTAATCTAGGTGGAGAAGCAGGCCAGTCCTGGAGTAACATTTTGCATTCAGAAGGAGAGAAGTGCATTCCTGAATGTGCTTGCATTGTTACCCAAGGTGATCAGGGATGAAATCCAAAAAGACGTAAATCAGTGAAGAAAAATTATGAGTTCAGAAACTTAGAATTGAGGGGAGGACATAGAATGGATGCACTTGCGACGTTGCGAACTATTTTGAGCCATATCATTCAAAGCCCACAACCACTGGTTACGATTATCACGCGGACCTCAAACAGATAGTCTGCACCTATTAAGATGGTCCAGTTACGATGTCAATGACTTCATGGACGAATGTTATGTTCTTAACTGGGCCACCCCTAGTTTTTTTCAGTTTGCACCGGATAGTACTGCTCGTCGAGGTAGTTGAACATATGTAGCACCTGTCCTAACCACCGTAACCTGATGAAAATTCCCTACTTCATCGATCGACTTATCATCTTCACCTACTGTTCTATTCCTATGCCATGTATTTCTTACTCAGTGGTCCTTCGAAGACACCTATAATTTCATACTAGTAATCTACGAATATCGAGTTTAGTGATGACAGTTCAATTGGTATTATTATCTAGAAACATCGGCTTCAGTGTCTTGGTCATATTTTACAGAAGTCATCTCAGTGGCTTCCATATCGAAGCTGAGACTGAATGGAATAACCAGAATTATTAGTTTATGGTATGGGGTTCGTAGTGTGCAGCATAGCTGCATAAAATCGATTTCTGTCAATCCATCACAACTCATCGTTTTAAGTCCATACAAAATAGTATAAGAACTACTACCAAAGTAATAACACGAACTAGACTGCTTATTCAAGTTATCATAAATAATCAAAGATAAAGGAAAATTTCAAATCGGTTACCTCATCAAGTTAACTATCACTATTCATTTTAGCAAGAACATAACTACTTTACTGAATTACAATATTAACTTCCACAAACTCACAATCCATTAAAATCTTCCAAAGCGTGTGTTGATCCAAGTTTAGATGGATTTGCACTTTTGGAATTGGTTAGTATATGATTGCCTAACAACATTTGATGAAATATTTACCACAATCGGTGCACCTTTTGACAGTCCAGATGATTGAAGAATAAACGGAGCAGCAAGCCAGCTATTTGGAGAAGGCTTTTTACTTGAACTTTTATTGACAGACTCATTAGTGTTGCATAATTTTCTCATAGGTGTAATTTTGTTATTCAGCTTACTGTACGATACATTTGTCAATAAAGGTGGACGTCCACGACGTTTGCTTTTACTAGGTGTATGTTCTTTTGTGACAGTTCTTACAGGAACACGTCTTTTTATACGTTTGTTTAAAATAGAAGCTAGAATATGAGGAATCAAAGCATGGTCACAAGCGATTTCTTTGCGCCTTTGACGCTCTCGCAATCTTTGCATGTATATATTAACCTGTGCCACTTTCAAAGCTAAAAATATGTAACAATTATACAGAATTAGTAACATGGATGCCTTATATCCAAACTGTAGTGCAATGACAGGAATAAGTTATGATAATAAATCAAATAATACTAAAAGGAGTAGGTACAAAAATAAAGTACCAGATGTGATGAGACAGCCATTTTTCCTTTTTTAAATGTGGATACCTATTATTATTTTTAGGTTGCTGACCTTTATGCAGTTAGTTGTTGCCGCTCTCTAAACAATATACCACAGATATTCTTTTCAATTTGAAACTCACTGGTTGCGTACTTCTAATTATAGGAACAATTTGACTGAAACGTGATCTTTTCACATGATAGTTATTTTGTTTCTTTATAATCTGTCAAATACACGCTGATGTTGACTAGGCAAAATGAGACAGTGGATCGGTAGTCAAAGCACTATACTTTCAGTTATTGGTGTGGAGGTCTGAAACCCGGTCTCGAAAAGTTGGTTAGTATCACTAGTTCCTTAACACAAACAGAAGATCGAAATCGAGTAGGTAAACTTGTACTTGGTGTACTTAGTCCATTAATTAATTAACTAAATGGGAAAAATCCATGACATATAGCAGCAGTATTAGACATATAATGAAGCTGTAAGCTTACTGATTTAATTACTTGATATTTAACCAATAAGTTAGAGGTGCAAACTCTGTCTCATCTACTTGGGTTCAGATGACTAAATACTACAGACTTAGATATATACTACATGGAGATCAAGAGAGTAGATGAAGTAAAATTTAAATCCCAACACAACAGTTGAGGATCGGATCTCCAGACCGCATACCATTTCCACTAATATAAAAGAATTTAGGACCACCATATTACATAATACCTTTATTATATATACTGATACCACAAAACCACATTATTATACACTAATTAATAACTCCCGTCAGATATTATAAACGGGATTATCTCTTTGAAATATGAATACGTAATGGAGTTAATTTAAACAGCAGGAAATAAAATGAATACAAGATAAGACACAACACTACACAACGATTACCACTTAGGCCATTTAATACAATGTCTAGTGGAAATCAGTTAATCATTCATTCCAAACTGTGACGTAGAATCGGGGATTAAAGTTACTGATTCTTGGTAGACATTTACATTCATCTTCTTTAGTAAAATGATTTCATTGAAAAAGTTTAAATATTGTAGTTTAAATTGCCATAGGCATACATATTTCATATGAACTAAATGAAATAATTTAATTCCCGATATCCTACATCAATTTTAGTCACATGAGGATTGTAGTAGGGAATCGATTTCTGAGTAATAGTCTTCAATACATATAAAAGTCATTGAGAGCTTCACAATTTAAGTTTTCAGTAAATCTTTTTCTCATCCAGTAATTCGATCATATAGTACATTTTACAAACAAGTGGTACGTTTCAGTCTCAATTATTAAACATACTAATATTTCAAGTTAATGATGTCGTATACAAAAAGCTAGACCTTGTAGTATGTTTTCTGTTACTAGTAATTTCACAACTAATGTGAAAATAACTAATACCATGGATAAAATACATAAGGTTTATACAATTTCGACAACGTGAAGAAAATCAGTTGTGGTGAGGACGGAACTGTTTCCATATATAGATTCAGTGGGGCAACAACAGAGTATATACCCAATATTTTATTCTCCGTATTGCGTGGTGGTAATTAAATCATCCGTTAACATGAACAATCTTTCGGCTTGGTGAGGTACGTATCCTAGAGGAAGAAAAGCAATTAGTAGTATGATTTTTAAATACTGAACTGTCGGTGACCATTTAACTAACTAATATATTTATCTAAAATTTGTTTATTAGATCCACACATATGACCTAAGATTACTACGCTTTACATTCCTTAACACAACGGAAGCTATGGAATTTTATGTGAAAAATTTTGGGCTCTGATTAGTGAAGTATAGCATCTTTTATACTTAAACGTCAACCTATTATTTTCATTTCCGACAGGGCTAGTAATTGAAAGCATTTCTCTTTCCTTAGATTATTTTTGTAGTCCTCCGGTTTTGTCACCTAATTTTCTTCGACATTTTACTTGGTCACATTTTTACGGAAAGAAAAAGGCGGTAGTTTTAAGTAGCTTACTGTATCTGTATCATGATGTATTATTAGTTACCCTTTTACTATGCATAACGGCGTTGCGCAACAATGTGCTGTTCAAATAATTACATAACGCCGTTTAATATAATAAGTGTACGAAATCTGATCACTTCTACTCATGTTCAATTTAAAAAGTTCGACGCAATCAACTAGTCATTCGAAATGTGAAGGTAAAATGCTTGACTTATTCATAAGGTTTCCAAACAGATTTCAAATAGACCAGTGAAAATAATTAAAGCGACTGCAATACACTCTTTTGATTCACTTACCGTCTTCTAGGTCATCATGAGAAAAACTAGGATGCAATCGACAGAGTATACTCTCAGCGTCATTGTCATAATCCTAAAAAAAATTAGATGAATGTAAAGCCATCCACCAAGACTAACTCGTTCAAAGTCACCCCGATTTGGCATATAGCCTAACAACTGTTGGTCTTCAGTATCAATACATGTTGAATGTGATGGTTGAGTAGGAGATAACATCATATGGTTTGTATGATCTGTGATTCGAGAAGGATATTTGTTATCACTCAATAACTCCAGACCGAAAACTCCATCTAAATAACGACTACAGTAATGATCCATGCATTCCACTGAGCTTTTAGTTCCCACTTTTAAAGCTATATCCTCCCTAAAAGGTAACTTGAAGAAAAAATTCCCCTACCAATTTCCAATTCCATATTGTTCTAAAGCTTCCAAAAGGATTTAATTCCTCTCCAGAATTCCAACCTTCGAGGATGGAATGTGGTAGTAAATTTAGTCTCTACACTAATCAATAAAGATTTCAGGATACTTACTGAAATTCGATAACCATGATTTTTCTTGTGCATCCCGGATTCAGCACCGAAACAGTAGCACTGAAGGTAAAAGTACATTCAAGGACTTACACTTATACATAACTGTACGTGATCACATTCGATACAAATCAGATGGACGTCATTTTGCTTGAGACAGTTTGAACAGATGTTTTCTTTGGAAACTGCGGACATCTTTGATAAGATATGAAAAGTATATCCACAATTAAAGGATGAGTAGTGCAAAAGACAAATGTTTGGGTCGAGAAATTCATGACTTTAAATAATATCAGCGAGAGCAACTGCTTATACAAGGACTTGACATCATTTTAATGCCTTATGAAACTTAAGATGGTGTACTAATTGCCCAATGTGACGAGATGGTTATATATAACTATACGTTAATACTGGGCATTAAATTATTACACGAAGTATTATAGTTACAAATCAAGTATGCATTCGTTTGTGTAATTAAACAAATATACTTTAGTGTAATGAACTATCGTCAAGCAAGTTGAGAGGACATTCATGTTATGCGTTTCAGAACGATTTGTATTGGAATTCATTTTTATCAGTGAGGCTTAATACACAAGAACGCTAGTAGATGTAATTATTTACAATGACATTCCTTTAAACTATTTCCATTGTTACAGAATATCAATAAACCGACACTAAGTTACATACAATTCAACCCAAAGTGAATGACTAGATTTGTTAAATACCAGTAATTTAGGGATATAGAGTTGGAATGAGAGAAACAGGTTTCAGGGTTAAGATGAATCTTCACTTAGGTTAGTTTAAAATATACTTCACTATGCTTTACAAAGCCTCAGTAAGATCTAAAGTAGAACGGTGTGTATAGACTGCTAGACTTAGTATGACGGTCAACTCTGGTCATCTTGAAAAAAGTATCACTACCTAACCACTACCAGAGTAACAAACTTCACTTCAGGACATACGGCTTCAGAAGTTAAACGTCTGCATTTCTTAATGGATCACGAAATTATTTATTTACGATATAGAGAATACCTAGAAATAACGGAGGTCTTGAATAATCTCCTCCCCCTACCCACTAGGTCAGGACATCTCATAGGGTGTCAGACAGGTCCAGAAGCCAATAATGAATAACATTCTCATGATTTGCTGGACTTTTAGCGAGTAATCAAACCCTGGAACGTACGACTAAAATAAATGGTGCCTGTGCTCCAAATCGACTGTTGAAAAATTAAACATTTGTAGACGCCCATTAGGGAACAACTGATACTAGCCTTCCGCATTTTGTAACTTGAAATACAAACTTGGATAGCATACAGTTAATAAATGACAAAATGCAATTCTTTAAGTATATGTCATATCATCTACTATCCTAATAGCCAGACCAACTGTATGAAGCAGGATGAAACACTTATCTCCATGGCTTCCAGGAATTCGGATTATACCTTCATTTTTATTGTCTCAACTTACGAAATGTTTTCATATTTCACTTAACACTAAAGCATAAAAAATTGATTGCTTTTAAATACAAAATTAACTAGACGAGTAATAATTCAATATTATAGATATCAGAAATGTGAAAGATAAAATAATAAACCATGGGAGCCCCAAGACACAAGGTGTGGATTTTCACCTATATGTTAATCACAGACTTAAACACGCTAATGTGTGTTCAGCTACGGAATGGAGTAGAATGGACACTAACGACGAACGCAGCACAACACTCATATAACGCGCAAAATATAAGCACAAACTTTAAACCACGAACTGTCTTTGTCTAATCCGCTAACTGTTATTCTTTGAGGTCTACATCTAGGTGACAGAATTGCATTAGGTCAAAAAAGTGCAGGTAAATTAAATTTCTATACCGAAGCCCAGAAGAAGAATTAAACTTTAGCGTTAATAGTAGTAATTAAGGCGCTTCTTATGCTGTTTTGTCCTTCTGTGCTCTTACAGTGTACATATGCATTTACCTTACGCTTGAAAGACTCAGTAGAAGGTATCAACACTATATCTAGGTGTTCGGAAATCTGAAGTTTGCTTATACGAAGCAAAAAAATACCAGCACTGAATGTTATTGCTATCTTCCTCATGTTTGTAGATGTTGGATTGACATCGGCTAATATTCGATTGGAATGATGTGGCTTTCAAACAGGTGGACTTCTGCTAAAGTTGGACTACTTAATGACTCTGGAGCCTAATACACTCCAACCGTGTAAACCAGGCCTTTTGTCCTTCCAATGATTCCTATGTAGAAGGCAATCTCACTGGGTTTGTACATTTCAGATGATGTAGATGAGAAACCACAGAAATTGGGTTGTAGCCAAGCCGCACCAAGTTCCTTTTTCGCTGAAAACACCTTGAGGAGTTGATTTGTTCTCTGTTATAAAAAACTGTTGATGGTATCTGGCCAACGGATCCGAAGTATCTTACGTAGACAGTTGTTTATATAAACTTGTATCTTTTGAATGATGCTTTTCGTAGTTATCCAAGTTTCAGCTCCATACAACAGAACTGTCTTCACATTTGTATTGAAAATTCTGACTTAAATGTTGACTGACAGTTGGTTTGAGTTCCAAATGTCCTTCAGTTGTAAAAATGCTTCTCTTGCCTTTCCAATTCGCGCCTTCACATCTGCATCAGACCTCCTTGTTTATCGATAATGCTACCCAAGTGTGTAAAAGTTTCCACATCTTCTAGAATTTCTCCGTCAAGTGAAATCGGGTTAGTGTTCATTGTTTTGTATCGAAAAATCTAGCTTTCTTCTTTGTGTATGTTGAGGCCTACTGATGTTTATTGAGGCTACTGCTACATTGTCCGTCTATAAATGATACAGTGTCGGATAGAAGAGCTAGGTCGTCTGCAAAGTCCAAGTCATTTAGTTCTATCGATGTCGTCCACTGTATTCCGAGATCGCCTTGAGATGCTGCGGTCTTTATAATCCAGTCAACCACCAACAGAAAGAGGAAGGGCGACAGTAAGCAGCCTTGTCTGACACCGGTCTCTACATCGAATGGATCTGTGAGTTGACATCCATGCACGATTTTACAATGTGGTCCATCATTAGAAACCCGTACGTTGTTGACTACCTTTCCGAGTACGCCGTAATGTCGTAGAAGGCTCCAGAATGTTCTCCTATCTACACTGTCGAATGTTTTATCGTAGTTGAGGAAGTGAATGTAAAGGAGGGAATTCCATTCAATTGACTGCTCAACAAAGAACCATTGAGTAGCGATTTGGTCGATACATGATCGGTCCTTACGAAATCCAGCCTGTTGGTCTCGAAGTTGCGCGTCAACTGGGTTTTTCATTCGGTTCAATAACACTCTGTTGAAGACTTCTACCGGTATCGAAAGAGGAGTGATGCCTCTGTAGTTTCCGCAGTTGCTGAGATCTCTTTTTTTTGGCATCTTGATGAGGTTTCCTTCTTTCCAGTCTGCTGGCAATTGTTCTTCCTCCTAAATCTTCCTAAAGAGAATGCAGAGTATCGTTAAAGTTGCTTCTGTATCTGTCTTCATTGCCTCAGCTGGAATGTTATCTGGCCCTGCTGATTTACCAATCTTGATTTTTCGGATGGCCATTTCGATTTCTTAGACTGTTAGTGGGTCGGTGTTTATAAGGAGATCCGTTGCTGTTGTTTCGATGACTGGTGGGTTCGGTGGGGTTGGTCTGTTCAAAGTTCTTCAAAGTGTTCTATCCACCTTTTTCGTTGTTCATGCATTTTAGTAATTGGTTTTCCAGTTTTGTTCTTGACTGGCCGTTCTGGCTTAGTGGATTTCCCATCTAGCTTCTTCGTTGTATTGTACAGGTGCCTCATGTTTCCTTCCCTTGTAGCTTTTTCCGCCATGATTGCTAGGTCCTCAACATATTTCCGTTTATTCGACCTAATGTTCCTCCTCATTAGCTTGTTGGCTTCTGTGTATTCAGCCTGTACCTTGGCTTTCTCTGTTCTTGTCCGGCTGTTATTAATTGCTAACATTTTGCTCCTCTTTTCTTGGATCTTGTCTGGAGTACCATCAGAAATCCATTCTTTATGGTGTTATTCCTTGTGACTTAAAACCTCTTAACATGTTGAAGTTATTGTTTCCCTAATCTCTTTTCAGTTGTCCTCCATATTAGTTCCATCTTTCTCTAGTAGATCATGAAATGCTTGGAACTTATTGTTGAGAATTATTGTGAATTCGTATTGGATTCTTGAATTCTTTCACATTGGATAGTAACCCTGTTTCAATACAGGAGTAACGAGGTCATCTTGTGACATGAAATTTTCAAGTTTCTTTTTCAGTGGAGCCGTTTATGCACAATGCTGAATCGTTTCCAACTGAAATGACCTAGCTGTCCTTATTTTAATTGGTTCTCTGAAGGATGTGATTTGTGATGAAAATTTCTTCAAAATACTTTTTAGTCTCAATACCACAATATTTAAGCAAATGGAAAGACAGAGTAAACTGTATTAGGTATTCATTTTATTTCCAGTCACTCTTGTGACACGCAACGATACAATCAAATCATTTTAGCTCAATAGTATAAAAGTACATTAAGTAATTATGCATAAAATGTGTTCATCAATTGATGATTAGAATCAATTAAACAAATAATACTCACATGAAGTCGGCAAGATGTGAAATTGATTTTCAGAGTGCTGGTACTTAATTTTCATATGGATTTTAAGTTGGTAAGTAAGTTAAAAACATACACAAGACAAAGTAGTTTTATTTTTGGTAACAGAAACTTTTAGTCCAAAAGGAACTTGTTAATCAATCAGCATTTTTAACAGACTATGTAAAACCTACTCATTTTGTTTTGAAGGCATTCGTTTATTTTTCGATTCGACTAACAAATCACACTTTTTTCAGGTGTTGGGGGGGGGGATTTTCGAATATTAATTTGATATCACAAATTGGTGTAAATTAGTCCAGGGTTGACAGTCAATAAGCACTGGGCATCTGTTTTGTTCTAGAGTGGGACTTTTCAGCAGTGGTCATTCATAACCCCATCAGTGATCAAACCTTCCGGTTCCAGGTGGATGCTCTACCATATAGACTAATTAGCAGCCTCACAACGGTTATTATTTGTAACTCAGTTAATTAGCAATATATTTACGTGATCTCATCTATTTACATTGGTGGGTAACTGCCTCACACTCGACATAGCTGAACTCCCCTGATCATACCTTCTCACTAGGACTCCAGGAATCACCCTGAGAAGTTAGTATTTCTTAATTATTGGGTGTTGTGTAGACAACTGAATTTGAAGTTTCACATAAGAGATTGATCTTAGTTATATTAGATCATTCAATATTACAAACTAATCAGAATTAAAACTGTCAACTGTAGGATTTCGGCTTAGTGAATGAAATTCAAATACTTGACTGGAAACCAGAATGTCTTAAGTTCAATCCCTGCAGAGATAGTGGATGTGTATAACTGCAAAATCCCAATATTATGACAGGATATTTACCTAGTCATTCGTGATTTTCGAATGTTGTCATTGTATGATCAGTTTTTGGTGCTAAATTTCAAACATCAGTTTTTTCCGACTTTAGGATTTATTCGCAGATATTATAGAAACCACAAGTTATATTGATTTAATTAAATAGGCTAACTTAAAAATATATCCAAACCGATGACATTTGAGTAACTAATTCAATAGTTACGAAATAGATTGGGTAAAGCATGATGTACGGTGCCTAGGCGTTCATTATTCATTTGAAAAGTGAAGTCGCTGTAAGTTACTTACAGGATGATAGATTTTTAAGAGAAACGTAAATCTGTTGCTGTCGTTAAGTAATGATTTTCTGTCGAACTACTGATATTTGGTAAGCCAGAATATTTCGTTGTAACATGTTTGTGAAAGAAATCTATAACCGACAAATCTTTCTAACTTAATTCTTTTATGTAATGAGTTAGATTAAGTCAGGATTAAGCCGTGCATTAAGATTAAGTCGCTCAGCGTTGTCAGCATTACTAATTTTTGACAACATAAAACAATTTGTTCACTGTAAATTATTTTATTTTCTTACAATAAATCACCCATTTTTATTTTGTGTCTTCTGATTTACTAATTCGAAGTCATCAATACCACTCAAAAATTCTTTCTGTTCTGACATATACTTCATGTTTGTCAACAAATAAGTTAGTGAGTGCACTAAACTAAAATTGAAGAAAAGTATTTTAGCATCAAATCTACTTTTATCTGTCTTCTAGTACCGTAAATCTAAGTATTTCCATTCCTATAGTCAGTCAGCATAACCATATCGTCAACTTTTGATAGAGATAAAGTTACTGTATTTAGTAAATAATATCGAAAATTGATTACACTAATAAAACGGAATCGAAGTCATTTTTATTCGCATAAGATTAACTTTAATTACGTCACTATATATTAACCATTAGATCCTCATGACCAGATCACATATTGAAGTGATAAGAATTGAAATGAAAATACTAGTTCAATCTTATACTAATCGTAATGAATTTTGAGTAACTATTCAAACATACGATAATCTAGTTTGATGTAAACATCATTTTGAAATAGTATTTTTCCAAGTGTTGTGGTACAGTTATTAACTTGAATATCTTTTTTATAACTCCTAGCTCATGGCAATTAATAGTAGACATTGATTATTTTAATTTTTCATCATAAAGCTTCGTGTATAAATCCCTGATATATGCATAGATATCTGAAAAGTAAATTAGGTCATCATGTACTATTTCACTTTACGTGTAGGTATTCTAATAGATAAGATGTTTTTCCTAAAGATTTTAATCACGTTCAGATCAATCATGTATTGTCAATATACAGAACTAATCTTCAAATGGTACCGCCAACTCGAAATAAAGTTTTCCTTTCTACCAGGAACTAAGTAGAGCTAACCCTTATTGTTGAATTTCGAAAACTATAAAGGTGATTTGTTATCGGATGGTAGAACAATAGAAATGCTAGAATTGATGTTGCATTTAACCAAGCGTATTGTTATTCATAATGTGACTGATGTCAATGACAAAAAATATGACCAAATATATCAAACAGGAATCCGTAAGCTTTGTCAGTAGCTAGATTCTATGATTTTAAAATCATTTTATTTAAAACTAAGTAGTGTAATTTATAGTTGCAACCAATCAAACAGTCTGGTATTCAGAGAAATCAATCTTGTAGTTTTGACCACAGTATATGGAGTATTCTGAAGCACTGACAAAAAATTAAAATTTAGGATAGTGAATATATCAATGTAAGTCTTTTGTAAGTAGAATTTGGATACAAATCTAAATCTTGCTGAAGGAACTGATCCCTTCAAGACTGTTGATGGTAACTATATTTGACAAGAAATAGGCTGCAGAATTCATTCATCTAGTTTATTTGTCAGTCATACGTTTGAGAGGTGACAAGATTTTATTGCAAACATCCACAGTATCTGAAACCAAGTATCTTCTACGTGTATTAATGTTGTCATGATATCGCTTTCTAAATAAGAGATTGTACTTTCAAATAGATGTTGTGATTACAACATCTTCATCATAGGTTAGAATAGATATTAATTATACCAGACGTGTTTACACTTTGTGCCACTGATGTTTCTCAATTAAACACTTGTTTTGTGTAGCGCTTATTGTCGTCCTATACAATAGTGTCAACATTTATTTCACCCGAAAGTTATTTCATAAATGTTAAATTAGTTTGTTCTAGTGGTTGTGTTTATAAGCAATTGTCTTTTAGATGAAGTAGATGATGGTATTATTGTTCACAACGACAGTATATGATACTCAATTAGACAATCTAGCCCGAAGAACGAATTAACGTTGATATTATCAACCTGTTATAATTGTTGTTTACTTTTAATACTACTAATTTTTAATATTGGTATGCAATTTTTTTATATAACCAACTATATAATCAACAAGTTCTAAGATATTTGGTCTTTCAACGTAAACGCTAACATCATTAACGTTGAACTTTATTTACTGCATTTACCATATACCTACTAGTTTAGAGCATTTTATTCATGTCATGATAATTGGTTAGCTTAAATACAAAATTACAAATGCAAATGACAATTCCTGACCATTTCAAAGCTAATAAAATATCTCATCATGGTGATGGAATGTCTTAAGAATAATAGATATATCACTGTCAATTCCAAGCTATTCGTTGAATTCACTTATATAGAATTTATATGTCTCAATGACAACATTATGATTTTGGTTCGGATTTTTGGTATGACAGTGCAATTACTGTAATCATAATTTATGCAGACTTCTCTAATCTACACAAAATTTATTTATCAATGATTACATAGAGTTTGTGGAACAACTGAAATTTTACATGTCATTTATTAGTAATAAACAAATGAGTACATAATTGTTAATTGAGCACATTTTATAACGATTATGCAATATTAGAACTGTCGATCTCTAGATGATCAACCAATTAACTAGTTTACTTGTTACTGGTATTCACGTGATGCCGTGGAATGTCAACACATTGGACTAATACAATTTATTGAAATTGTGCACTTTCATTAACATATTTTATACACAAACAGTTTTGAATTGAATTTTTAAGCTAAGTCTAAATAGTTTCGCAAAGTGATAGTGATGAAAATTCTAACATTGAACGCCAGAAAGTTCATTGGTTGTGATCGTTAAGTGTTTACTCTGAGACTTGATTGTTCTGGGTATGACACATAATGAGAACAAAAGGATGTGTACAGCTGAAGATTCTTGCATCCTCACGAAGCATTCACATAGTCTACGTTGATTATTAATAGTATCTAAAAGAGATCGATCTGTGATGACTATAAACAAGGGACTATTTGCATTTTAAAGGTGAACAGCGTCATAAATGACCTTCGAATTCCCAGGGTAGAGTTAACTTAGTTATATATGTTTCAACTAGTTAATTTTTTCTTAACAAGGTTGTTGTTTTGGGAAATAGGGTTGCTAATCCCATGCCCAATGTTCCTTTTTCATCAGGGCTTGGGACCGGCAGCAACCTTAGAGGGGCTCCTACATAACTCTGTATTCCCGAATGTTAAGCTTTTGTTTCAGTTGTAAGTGCAGTAAATCAAATGACTTGTATTATTAACTGCATTATGTTTTTATTTAGGGATTCGGTTTCTTTTTGAATGTGTTCATTGATGGTGCGGATATCACTTGTTTCGAAGTGGGGAGTTGCAAATGTCGATTACTGTATAGAAGAAGCGGAATCTCAACTTAGGTTTGACCTCAATTTTAGAATATTTTTATGATGACTTCGACGATAACTAGTCCTAGATAGAGTAACATAAAATATCTAATAAATTCTGAAGTCATCATTAAGAATACAGAATTCTGGGATAAGATCTCTCATTCTATGGTAAGACAAAGTGTAGAATCCAAACTGAGGCAGTTCGGATTGAAGAATAACTGTCGAGGTTGGTTTAGATACACGTACTCTCACTCAGTCGAAAATCAAAACAAATGGTTGGGTGAGGAACGGATCTATGTAAAATTAAATGTACAAATGTACATTATTACCTAAACAAATGTCACCACCAGTTACTCATCCAAAGTTTATCACAAAAATTGGAATAATCAATGAAGTTTCAAGAAATAAACAAAAACGTTACTCTATCTTTTCGGGATAGATTGCGTGTTGCCTGTCCAGAAAGTAAGATCTAAATCTGTTGCATAACAATATTTCAATTTCTGAAAGTGTGCGTCAACCCACAATCTGGAAATGCACAAATCCAGTCAAACCAAGCAATACAATCAAGAAGAGGAACAGACCAATATGGCTGCCGCCAAAGTCAAGACGTTCAGTAAAACAAAGTATATAAAGTTCATAAGAATAATAGAAATCCAGCACAAACGCAAGGAACAACAGATATCACAATGAAAATAAGTCTGGACCCTTGTGACCTGTTCCGTGACTTGGATCTCGGTCGCTGTGGTGACCTGTTTATATCTGTCTGACCAACTTGCATTTTGCTGACAGCCTCTGTGATACTTTTAACACTTACATTGAGTTGTATTTTAATCGCGTCGTTTAATGATTCTTTTCTGAGTATGCTGTACCATACGTGATACAGTTGGGAGACCTTTTACCATTATTCTCTCTGCAATACGTACTAAGTGAGAGGAAGAGGTGTTAGGATCTTGTGGATTTAAATAGTGTTGGACGTAGCATGGAGGAAGCTTGTATTCATCCACGGTTTAGGACTGCTTCACCCACTGTGTTATCACTCAGCTAAAACTTGGAGGTGACGCAAAACTGTGGTGGTGACCTACCACCTAATGTTTCTCCTTGGAAAAGCCTTTGGATTCTTCGTACATCTGGTAATGATAGACGATTCATTATTTCTCGTCTCAGAACGGTGTATGGTTGTGGTGTTGGTGGACTTAAAATCTAGTCACGGACTTCTTTGGTTACTAGAGAGAGTAGGACTGAACATGAATCTCGACAGCGAACTCCTTCAGATTTAATATTGTGTCTCATAAAGTAATGTTATAGTTGAGCGAACCATAACCCAGGGTCACTACGATCGTATTCTGGGAGTCGAAATTTTGTAGTCATAACGGTGTTTATGTCTACCGATGACGCATCCCCTAGGCTTTTAATGTGGTCTGAGTCTGACATGTTATATGAACAATATAATAATGTAATAAGAACAAAAAAATGCCTAGTCTATTAATGGCACCTAGCGATAAAATTGAGATACTATGTATGAAGGATATATATGTAATCTTAATTATTACAAAACAGAAGGCTTATTTTTATGACTAAATACAAAATAAATAGTGATACGCAAATCAGAAATAAAGTATTGTGTTTATTACAGGGCTCACCAGTTTAACGCCTTAGTACGTCCCGTTCTATTGACAGAAGAAACCAGATTATTAGGAAATAAGTATTTAAATTTTTCAATGTTGGTATCACGAATTGATCTGAACCAGACAACCAATGATCACCTGGAAGCACTGGACAGCTGTTTCTTCCTAGTATGGGACTCCTCAGCAGTGCGCATCCACAACTCTGTTGGGGATCGAACCCAGGACCCACTGTCTCCGCGACGAGCGCTTTACCATTTGGACCACTGAGCCTACTCCTAACGGTTGATATTTCTAATTCAGTCAATTCGTGATACGTTGTCGCGACCTCACCTATTGTCATCGGTGAGTAACTGCCTCACACCCGACACGACTGAACTCCACCGGTCACGTCTTCATACTAGAACTTCAGGAATTACCTAGAGGAGCTAGTCACTAGTGGACTGATATTTAGTTACAATTAAGGGAGTTGTTGTGGAGAGAGTTAATTTGTCAATGCTGATATCACGAATCGATCTGAACCAGCTCACTAGTGACTAGCTCCTTGAGGCAATTCCTGGAGTTCTAGCGTGAAAACGTGACCGGTGGAGTTCAGTCGTGTCGGGTGTGAGGCAGTTACTCACCGATGACAATAGGTGAGGTCGCGACAACGTATCACGAATTGACTGAATTAGAAATATCAACCGTTAGGAGTAGGCTCAGTGGTCCAAATGGTAAAGCGCTCGTCGCGGAGACAGTGGGTCCTGGGTTCGATCCCCAACAGAGTTGTGGATGCGCACTGCTGAGGAGTCCCATACTAGGAAGAAACAGCTGTCCAGTGCTTCCAGGTGATCATTGGTTGTCTGGTTCAGATCAATTCGTGATATCAGCATTAACAAATTAACTATCTCCACAACAACCCCGTAATTTAAATTTTTATAGTAAACAGAAGACACTAGAGCGCAATCTCATCATTTAAACACGTAAAATTCCTCAACATTTAATATAAGATGATAAAAAATGCAATCTTTATGCATTATAAGAAAATAAATTAGTACTTGAGCCTTATTGTTTTGGTGTATGCTTAAGGTTTTAAGTCAACTCTTAACTAGTCAACCTAAGTTGCTACAAATCTCTAAAATCTTACCAGTAATACCACCCATATCGAAAGATATGAGGTGAGACACTAAATATCTTTTCTCTTTTATAAATAGAGAACTGATTATAACTACACTTCGGTTTCTTTGAAAGGAGTTTTGCCTGGGAGAATGAGGTGTTGAACAACATCCTGAAAGTTTTTGGAGTAATGTCAGTCTGTGGTGATAGTGATCGAGAATGCAGATTAGCAGGGCCTCGTAACTGGCTTGGTTGTAAGCTAGTAAGAAATTTATGAATTATTTTGTGAGATTCAGACAACAGCTACGTGGATGAAATGTCAATATTTGAGCTATGCAAAGTACCAGGGCTGATACCCTTTGAATAAACCTCGAAAAAATGTAAGCTGCTGAAAATTATTTTCTACCGGGGTCTGATTTTAGCTAAAACGTTCGATTTTTATTATGCGTAAAGAAGAAATTCCATGACATATCCTAGAGGACACAGGTACACACACGCTTTGTATGCATGATCAGTGTAGCACAACAAATAATAATAATAATAATAATAACATATTTCTTGGTGTTAAGACCAAACAATTTTCTAGGTAAAATCAGGTAAAGCATAACGGGTCATAACACGATCGAGATGTTACGCAAGCAAATTAGACTGCGACAAATAAACCTTCATGGTTAAGAATCATGGTTATGTCGTGAACCATACAGGTATGTAAATAATATGGCAAACACGAAAAAGTCTACACACACGTGGGTACAGTAATTGAATATTACAAAATATAAAATTCCAAACCGTAGGATTCAATAAAGTTGTTCATACCGCCTATAGCATATTTGACAGGGCGGTTTAAAAGAGAAGTAACCACCTATTACTGATTGTAATACAAATCTTCAGCAGTATACTTGTGCGACAAGTGTTAAAACACGTATAACCAAAAATGTACTAGCGTATCTGTAGATATATAAGAAACAAAAAAAGGGAAAAAGGAGTGCATCTTCTACAGAAAATATAAATAACTTAGACGTTAAGAGGACCTCTGATCTGATATGCATGGTCATGTTTGGTTGTTGCAGGGCATAGTTTGAGTAGGCCACAAGAAGAGAAACATCTGTACCGTAAGTTAATAAAATGTAAAAAGTATATGAAGGTCCTTATTTACATCAGCAGCTTATTTCCATATCCGTAAAATTTCAATCACGAAAAAGTCAGCTCTAGGTAACAACTAAAACGCAAAATACTTGGCTGGGTAGATTACAATGGAACGGCTGAGCTTAAATAGGACTTCATTTTCTGGTAGAAAACACTGACTTGTCAAATGGTCTGTCGGATAGCGAAGTAAATTTTAAGACCCTGAAGTCAAAGGGGTGAAGGCTTATGTATTCGACACTTAACCCATGATTCCTGATTTTAGTGTTTTTTAACATATAAGGGGTAAACATCCTACTTTGTGCTTATCTTCTGCAGCATTCTAAAAGGATTGATAAACAGATTTTATGCAAAATTATTCCGGCTTCTTGGTCATGGAAATTGCGTAGAATAAGGCCTTAACGTTTCGTTGATCTATAAGCGAGTGTTGTAACATGTTTATAGAGAGATTATCAGAATACATATAGTCAAGGTCGGCAACGCTACAGTAATAACAATGAGAAAAAATATATTCTGGAACTTTGTACAGACTTCGTGAACGTTTACTGGCGTGGTCATTATGATATAAAAAGTAAAATGCTCCGAGTAAAATGTAGCAAATTGCATAACTATGAGTAAAGTTTACGACATACATGGTGTATTGTTCGAAATTATTCCTTTTGGCTGTAATTATCGAGCAGCTGAAAGATTTTTCGGGGTGGTACATTGTAGTATTGTATTTCAACAAGAAGCAGCTTCTTCGCAATATAACTAAGGTATAGAAGCAGTTTTGAGCGATAAATGAAGCAACCTTGAGACTAGATTGGTTAATGAGAAAACTACAAATGTGAACCATAAACTTATAATACTAGTAATAAGAAATATAAGGAATAAACTGAAGAGGACGCTTATTAACTTTGCATAATCAATCGACTTCTGTCTAGATTAGACAGTACACGCTCTAGAACGAACATCATTGTTTACGTGATGGGCATTAATCCTGAAAATTTCTTCTCAGTTACTATTAGCCTGCTCTGTAATTTAATTTGACTTCCTTTGCTTTAAGTCACGAATATCCGGCGTTACACTCAATCTGATTTATCAGCGTCTGAGCGAATTGCAGAGCCAGCTGTCGGTTGAAGCATATATATTTATGTTGATTCACATTATAAGGTCATTGATCAACAGAACCCATTTGTATTGGGTAAGTTTGATAGTTGTAAAGCCTAATTCCAAATATACAAGTGAGTAGTAAATTTTGTTGCTGATTGTTGTTTATGTGGCATTCATTACGGGTAAGACAGAAGAACGTCGTGTGACAACAGATGAGTAAAAAAAGGGGTCCATGACACCATATCAGGAGATCACATTATAACAGCGGAAGTAGATGCTCAGCGCTCCGGGTTATATTGTTTATAAGCTGAGTACTGAAAATATACAGAGTAAAAAAGAGCAGACAGGGTTTTCAAACGATCGAAATACATGACATGTACAGCCAAAACGTTTTAAGATCACAGCAAACACGTGAAAAAATTATGCTGTTGATAGAGCGCGGTTTAGATCTGATTAGTGATGAAAAGCCCGTAATTCGTTCGTAGACTATGTATTTGTTAAGACAAACATCAAGTAGTGAATGTTGAAAGGTAATGACAGTTTGTAAAACCCAAATAACTCGAGATATAATACTTTTGGTGCAATAAATGATAGTATAAGGTTACCATCGAAACAGATTATTTTTCTGCTTATTCCAGACTAGAATTAAAAGAAATCCTTGTATTAATCATCACACTTAACTCTGAGGCTAAAGTAACTATAACTGCTCCACCTGTAGAGGTTTTCCGGAAAGCCCTAATTCAGTGGTATGAATATTACAGTAAAATCTGTTCAAGCGTATTTGTTCCACCACATATTTAGCATGAAGGATAATGAAAAGTAGTCAAAGTCAATGAAGCATTAATCTGCGAATAAAAGCATAATAGAGGACGTCAGGTTAAAGAAGACTAGGTAAGTAACTTGCTTTGATAAAGCTTGTTTATTGGTATATAAGATGCTGAATTAAAAAAGGGACATTATGAAAGGATTAATTACAGGTTGGCTGCTACTCTGCTAGCATTAGCAAACAATATATCATACCTAGAACAATAATATAAAGTGATAATTGAAAACTTTTCGAATCAGTTTCAAACATAGAGTACGTACACAAAGTCATGGTGCATAAGATACGATTCGTTAATCTATTGACAGGATTTCATGCGAATTATACTGAATCAGTGTAAAGTCTCGTAAGGCGTCATTTGTGACCGTTCTTTGAAACTCAAGGAAGGTTATCATTGATTCACATAAACGAATACTTACATAAAATGTATGGTGAGTGAAGTCAAATGGATTCAAGAAAAAATATATGTTCTGTTTAGCTTCTCAAACTAAAATATAATTAATTCATTAGAAATTACGGGTTCGCACTGCATTTTAAATCTTGGTTAAGTTAGTATAATTCTCGAACGGAATGCATATTTCGTCGTTTACCATAGATTCCCACAAGAGTTACTAATTGTAGTGGGCCTTGACTTAAAATTACTTAATAGGCCGGTCAAATTCAATCGTTGACTCTGTTTTGCAGAATCACGTTCGGTTCGTTACGATGACGGCTTTCAAAGTCGTGTTGCAGCAGTTTAAATTCGGCAGTTTAAGTAATGTCTACCGAACGATCAATATAGCATAACTTTATGATGGGAAAGATTAAGGTATTTTAATTTAGTCATGTAAAGTCAATCTGTTATCCTTGGTAGGTTGACTGTAATTAGAGGTTACTAGGATAGCGATGACAACAAGTATAATAGGGATGATAGTACGTTGGCCATTCTATCGTTGGTCATTTGTTTTTAAGTCTTGATGTCATTAACTTAGAAACTTCACCACATAGTGTATCTACGATGTCCAACAAATGTCATATATTAGAATAGTCTGTTTCTTTCCAGTGTCTGTGTAAAATGGTCTTATAAACCACATAACCAATATTTTTGACAGCCATGTCAAGTTACCTATAGAAAATTTGGAGATTGTGTGTTTGGAATACTTCCGCCGGCAGTTCGTTCCAGGTACTGCCTATACCTAACAAAGTAAAAGTTTTCATGAAATTTCGTTTTGTGTTTCTCTATTCGGACTTGAGAGATTTCGATTCCTAAGAAATGGTCTTGAGTGCCGGTACTATGAACACTATCAGTGAAGGTGTGAGTTAGATCGTGTAACAGTTTATGGAAGAGAATCAAGTTTGTTCTTAGCCATCTTTTTTGAAGTGGTCGAAGTTCAAGCGAGTAACAATTAGTTTTGTAGTCAATTGCAAAGAGATAAAAGTCTATGCCCAACATACTAACGCAGTTTAGTACGTCCTGTATAAAAGCAATGCACTGTGCTCTTTTTTGGCTTTCACTCATGTAGACTACGCTTAAGTTGTTAGCATGTAGGTATGATCTTCCCTTAGTAAGTCACCTACATTTGCTGTTGATATATGATGCAAAGTGAAAAGGTCTCAAGGACAATACCTTATACAATTAGGATGGTTATGAGAGGTGATGTTGACGTTGCAGTGCTTACTTCGGTATTTGGTACCAGTTTATGAGGAATTATTTCTATTGCCATAGAAAAGGGCTAATAATCCTGATGAAATTAATACCCTATCTAAAGTCATTTTTATGTCAAAGTTGTGTAGGGTCAGTGGAATATCTAACTTTACTGTACGTATTGTCATCCGTCTCGAAATACTCAATAACGTCATATTGTTTAAGGATAGCGAGAGAAATTCGGTAATGATGGCAAGTGCACTAATTATTCTGTGTCATGGGACTTGTCATAATGAGGAGTGCCTGTAGCACTTCAAGTTATTACCATCTTAAATACTCCTTAACTACTACCAAATTTGTAATAATAAGGAAGCCTGGCCACAAAAGTTACGACGGTAGTGGTCTGATGTAGCCATCTAACGGCGTAACTTAACACAAGTCATCCATATTCACTACATCCCTTATCATGTCAGTAGTAATAAGAGAGAGTGAAAAAGTCAATAAAACAACTCAGCTGATTGTAGGCAACCATTAAGCTATTTCCTGTATGAAAGTATTATCACTGAGGATAAACTGAAACTTGTGTCTGCTCAACGTCGCATTGCTCTTAGTATTCTTGAAGCTGATAGCACTCTGGACTATAAAATTAGGTGAACTAAGTTCAGATCACATTCATTATAGAGGACGCTGACTCAAGCTAAACCCATTTTTCCTTTACAAGTATACTGAACAAATTAGAGTCTTCATCGTCTAATACAATTCAGCTCGAGGAACCTTCTTGATATAACCTACTGCACTTCAGCTTCGAAAACAAAACATATCACATTCTAGATCTACTCTTTAAATAAATTATTTTACAAATAAATTCTCCAGAATCTGGAACGATTTGCTTCAAGCCGTTCGGGAAAGAGGTTCACTGTTTTTATTTGTACGACATGGTGGAAATTTTATCTCTTCTGATATCTCATCGTAAATGTCCACTTCAACTACTATTTCTTACTCCACTAACAAAATAATAACGACTCTCTGAATGTGTAGGCGCCAGTCGCCTATCTTAGTCAAATTCCAATGTTCTTCCCCTTATAATTCATTTATAAGCGTGAGTGTTGTTTTGTGTCTTTCAATGGCTGTATAAACAGAATTTTTGCTTAATCGTTTCAGGATACCAGTGTTGTTGTTTCCGTGTTCCTTCTGCCTTTGTCTTCTCTCCACTTGTAGGTGATAACGTATATAACAAGTATGGAACCTACTGTAACATTACTACTAACTTCTCTTCTACACCCAAGTTCCAAGTACTATTGGTCTTATCCTGCATCTGAACGTGCTCAATGACCCGTTCGGCTTACTCTAAGCCAGTTTTTGGAATTATAACGTTCTGGTCGAGAAGCATGCGGTCAAATATGCACCTTGGTACAATGCAAATATTATATATACAATATATATATTCGGTGTCCTAGTCCTGTAAACTTTGGTTCTAACGGTTTGGTTTTAAATTTATATCTTTATGTGTTACAAATGCCCTGACGGCGATGCTTCATCAAAATCCTTGTATGTATCTAAACCCTATTTCATTCTGAACTGGTATGCTCTTCTGTACAAAAAAATATTTAAGTAGAAAGCTTATTTAACATGTATTCACACTTTCGAGCATCTTTATTGAAGAATGACGACCCCGTTTTGAGAAAGCTAGGCTGAGTAGCATGACTAAATCTTTTTTTTGTTAGGTTGTTAAATATTTGTTTTTCAGCTACCTTCTTCATTACACACGAGATCACTGATATCATATTAATTGGTAGGTAGTAGTCGGATCAGGTTTCTTGCCCTTGTTTTGTATTTAGAAGATATGTAATCGGATTTCCATATTTCTAAGTGGGTTTTCACATCTAGCAAAAGAGTAAACATTTTAAGCAGGAGATTGAGAGCATCAGGTTTAACAGACCACTATAGAATCTTTGGGATGTCATCGATTTCTATATGGCATTTGGCGGTATAAATGTTGGGATTGAGATGTATCACAAAAGGTACATATTCCTAGGTTTCTAAAAATGTTTTCTGTTGACATCTTATCTGTTCCAGTAGACAGTGTATTTGGTTCAAGGCAATGAAAGTCTCGTGAGTTCAATTATCTTTTCTTTAGTTTACGTAGCTCGGCCTTGATTTTAGTGATTACATGGAGACATTGTGTTTTATCGACAATCTTTGTAAGTATTACGAAGTTTAGGAAGGACTCTATTCGGAGGTAGAACATTTCTGTTTTTTTAATGCTCATAAATGTGAAGACGTAAACATCACGGGTCGTAATATATATGTAGTCTGTGAGAATAGGGGCGAAATCTAGGTTTCTTTGAGAGTTGCTCCGAGAGTTAGTATATAGTACATTCATGGTATCTTAATTGTTACTTGCTCTATTTACACTGGCCTAAGAAGATCTGGTTACTACAACCTTATTACCGGAAGCACATGAATTTTCAGTATTTCTCACGCCAATTCTATAACCTTGCTTAATACCTCGGTCTTCACGACGCAATCCTAGAGTGGTCAGTCAGGCTGATACGTATGTTCCAAGCACGGACTTCGTGAGCATTGTTCGACACAATACTTCTTGTCTTCGTTATCCAGGACTGTTTTTACGATTCATCTATTATGTAGTTCACTACCAACCCACATACTGTATCTATTTACCTTCCTAACATAAACTTCCAGTACTGTCAGGTTATACGTGTTAGATAGCTGACTCAGTTAACTGAAGGTCATCGGCCTTACGTTTAACACCTATCAAGTCTGTCGTAGCTGTCCATTTCGAATTCATCATAGAGACTGTTTTTTTATCCTTGTTTTCCCCTTCATATTTATCCATTTCGATGTAGTATTGCATCCTTTCTGCAAGGGACGCCTTGTGACCCCGCACTTCAGTTCTTCGTCCTTATTTTCCACCGTAACTATACTTCCTAAGAGTGGTGTTTTGTCCTTTATAACCAAACTTAAGCTTACTGCATTCGTTTTTTTACTCTGGTGGGTTCAGCATTGTTCGCTCAACTTGCACAACTTTACATTTAGGAGGAGCTCCTAATTATTTGGTTAATATTAAGCCATTTACATAAATATTGATTTTAGTGTCAACACATCTGCCATCATTTCGCTTTTTTTAAAAATCAGTATGTTCTTTCACATTGTATTTTTCAGCCATGTTTATGAGTGACAAGGCGTCTAATAAAAGGTAGAGAGCGGGATAGGCTAAATGAATTATATACAACGTGTGGTCTTAGATATGTAAAAAGCACATTAATGAGTGGCTCAGAAACAAAGCTTCCAAAGTTTATAAAGAAAAAAACACAAAATAATATGAGATCTGCAAACCAAAGAGCACCAATGGAAAGTTACTCCTTCGAGTACTGTGAATGCTTATGCAAAGGTCTTGCATGGAGCAATGTTCGAGGTTTTGCAAAACGAGTCCAATGAGTGGGGGCGAATTAAGCAAGGACATAACACCTATTCTCACAGTTGAAAAGAAGGCATTTTTATTATTTACACTTAAAAAACCGTTTCAGAAATTACACTATAAAGAACAGGTACTACACGTGATCGTAGCTCATAAAAACGCGAATATTAAAAACTAGCCAATTCGATATTAATAAACATGCTGTTTTTACAATCTTAGAGTCTGAACATTCACACTACCTAGACATGGATCTCAAGAAACAAACAGTTAGCTAATTGCGTCTGTCAAAGTTTTAAGTGTTGTCAACTGAAATTTGTTGAAACGTTGCAGAATCAGACCTTGAGTAAATTCAGTCACTGTTGTCAACTCAAGTTGACTCACGCAATACCGTACTTTGACTTCTAGCTTCACTTATAAGAACACGGAGCATAACAAATAACAGCATTATATTTTTTTATTTTTAACTTTATAATGTTTAATTCCTTATGTTCCTGCGTTTTGGCACTAGGTATTCTCAATTTTGCCTATACTAAAGAACTACCTTTATATTCTTATCACAATTCTATGTTAAAACTTATTCATCTACTCGATTTGGACACTCCATCGCCATTTTTGACTTTGATGAATTGTACTTGGATGCCAGCTAGAGAGGTGCTTCCGTATTTAAATGTGGAAACATTAAAAAATAACTTATTGCTTAACCACTCTTTGTGTGCTGATGATGTGGCTTCAATCCTTCATGGGATCAGTCAATCTAACGAAGAGGCAATGAAATGTTAGTAAATTTTTCACACTTTATCTTTCTTAAGGGTTGGATGCTGCTGGGAAAATTGTTCCTGGTGTTTCTGGTGGTGCAATTAACTGGGTAGGAAGCATGGAGTTGTGTCGACACATTACTGATTTTAACTACGGCATATCTCAGCATGTTCAAGGGATGTACTGTTCTGTATATGTAAAGCTTCCTCCATCTAAGAATATTCCTGAAAAATTGGTATGAATTTTCCTTATATCCTATTTATTTTAGTCATTGAAAATGAATTATGGAGTTTGCATTCCTCGTTCTTGTACAAAGAATGATATACTATGGCTGCTTAACATGGGTTTGTTGACTTTAGTCAATTATTTTGTAGTGTTTTCTAGGACAAATTTATCACTAGATAACTCTGCAAGCTTTTGTCATGAAGAGCTTGGACAAGTTCCCAAAGATAGTTGGTTTTGGGTAGCGGTGTAAGCTAAGTCACTTAATTTTTATAAAGATTGTACACACTAATAAGTCATAAGTAGTTTATTATTATTATATTTTTTTGATTGCTTATTACTGTTTGATTTAATAAACAAAATGGATGTTCATTATGGTATTAACTCAACTTACCTGTATGCATGGTGTTTGTTATAGTATATTTTACTTGCTCCTGTTGAATGTTGTCATAAGTCAGTCATGGATAATTCATGGTGTGTTTCAAATGCAGTTAATGCAAACACAAAATGATCTGTAGTACGCATAACCTGCATATTTGTATTCTACGGTTTACTTGTATCTTTTGATTATATTGTTAACTAGTTGTTTAAGCTCATATTTGAATATATTTTCAAAGCACTTGCTGAATGTTGTTGTTAATTTGATATGCGAGATGCAAGAATTGTTCTAATCGTATACTTTTGTGATGAGCTACTATTAACCAGCCCACTACTTTGAGCGTGTCTCTTGAGTTTAGAGCCCAGTTTCAGATCGTTTTTAGTGTTCATTGATGCTAGTGTAGCTATACGGCTTTGCTAACAAGTTCAGTCAGAAGAAATTATCATGGTATTAACTAATTCTTTTTATACAGAGAAAATGCACTGCCTTTATGTATAGTTAAGTGGATTCTACAACTATTTATTGTATTTTACCTTATTGTTTAATATACTAACCACTATTTATATAAATTATTGAGAGTATAGGAGGGGTATAAACTACAAGTTAATTCTCTGTTCATTAAGATTATTTGTGAAAACCGAAATTAAAGCTTGTTTATGTTACTACTGCCTTTAATGTATGCTTATTAAAGTTTAACTACAGACTACCATACGCATCGTTTTGTGATGTAGTCACATTATGCGGAATGAACAATATGCTTCTACGTTTTCTTTAGGTCTTTATTAGCTATTGTGGCTTTTCTATTAATCAGTGGGACAATGGTGGATGTAGTTCTATGGTGCCTATGGAATTATCACTTCCATGTATTGTCATACAGCAAGCTAATTAATACCAGTATATTCGTAGAAGCATCTATTACAAACGGAGCTCTTGTTGGTTGTATGGAGACTACCGTCAACGACACTGAGGCCGAACAAACTTCTGAGCCTTCAAATTTATTTGTGCTGCCCTATTTTAAATATAGATCCCGTAAGTGAGCGTGCACACTAAATTTTAAAGATATAATCTTGTTTACCTAAGTTTCAGCAACTTTTAATGGATATAAACATTTAATAATACATTAGTAACGACCGGCTTAACTTAATGTTAATACGCAAAGCGTGTTATTAGCTAGCAGTCACTTATTCATGTTTATATGATACATTAAAACACCAGTTTTCATGCATCTTTAGTAGTAATCTAACATATTTTTCATAGTTTCACTTTTAGTCTTGCAAATTCTGTTCAGTCTATGCTTGTATTTTATCAATAAGATGACGCAGAAAATAGTTGTAATAATATTGTTCTTTCTTAATGCCATTAAACGTTTAATTCAATTGAAATAGCTTTTTTTAACGCGCTGAATGTGGCACTGGAATGTGTGATAGACATCACTCAATATTTCACGTAATTTTGTTTTTGAACGACCAAATCACATTTTTAATCAATTCTTACTCTTTTTACTCATCAGTTAGACTATTGAATCTAAATTCGTTTGTGAAATATATTGCGACTTACTCTGTTTGTTACAATACATTTCGTCTATTACATCTTGAACCAAGCAAAGTTCCAAACAAATCGAACCAACTTTCCGACCATCCACTATTGTGCTTAGATGGTATCCGGTTTCTAACAATGAATTGGATAATTTATGGACACTGTATAGTGTTTAGCCTGTACTCTGCAAGTAAGCTGAAAATTCTTTTTATTGTCAGAGTAGAATTTATCACTATATCTATAAAATGTTTCTTTTGACTCAAGTATACAGTCATATATGGCTTTTCTTATATGAGTTAAAGTCGTTTATGCGCTTGTAAGTAACTATTTAAATAAATATTACTGATTTCAAAATTCGTTGAGCCTAAAAAATGATTCTGTTTACAATCTTTGCTTATATGAATCCAAGAAGTTCTCTAAAGTGGATATATGGAGCGTTCCTGAAAATGAATTCATGTAAATAACCGAGTATATGCTTAGTGCATCATAACTCTCCGAATGATTGTGTAATGAATAATGTCACTTCAAAGCTCTACAAAAAGTCATACAACTTCAGTTCTCATTTGTATGTACACGCTTTGATGTTTTATGTGATATTCGATACGAAGTTATGACTATACAATTGGTTAGGTCATATTGGCGAATCGCCATATTCTTATTTAAGTTAAGAGTAAAAACCACTAAACAGGCTGATTGTGCATAATTGAGCTTGGAAAGTATGATATTTGTATACTTTAATCTCATCATATTTTGATTTTATTGTAACAAGTTGAGCTTATTAGATAATCTTTTACAGATAATACGTTACTATACTCCCAAAATCATTATCGAACGTGGGCATATCAAGTTATAATTGGTTCGACGTTATCTGTGGACACATTTTTTTTCATGTCGTACGTCTCCATTTGTTTGTTTCTTTATTACCTGTCAAAAAGTTTGTTAGCGTTTATTTAATAGAGCTACCAACACTCCGGTTTTGTTACTTTGTTATCATGAAATTCAGTGAAATATTTTAAACAATATTACATTAGAGACCATGTTAATCATCTAAAAGTTGTTAGATTATAAGTCACGTTCTAATGACTGCTTTTGTAGTTGTTTCCGTTGTATTATTGAAGTACAAATTATTTACCTACTCGATTACCATGCACAGCCACACACAATTCTTATATTACACATCCCACATAAATTTCTTTTCTTATCACTGCTTGATGTTAATTGTTCCTTAAGAATGTACTGTGAGGCCAAGACTATTATAGTGATTATTGAGTTAACTTATACCAACTTATGTCAACTAAGTTGACTACTTGATGTTATTAATGGGCTTATTAATATTTTGCTCGTACATATGTATTAAAAAGCTGATATTAATAAATATTTACTGCTTTTCTAATGATACTTAGCAGAATACAATAACCTGAGTATACACTAACACTATCTCAGTTAATTATGTACATGTAATCTACCACATACGTGCACTGGTCCAAGCTATTATAACTCATTAACACAGCAAGGTGTGTAAAATATTATTACCATCATTTGTCATAAAAATGTTTAACTGTAGAGAATACGATCCAAGATAAATTGATTCGTATGGAGAAATATGTAAATTTATTTTAAAGCTTAATTAACAGTTAGACAATGAGTTAATGCACCTGTGGCATTGCTACTGACTACGAACCACTTTACCTGACTTCGTGAATTATTACAGTAAGCAAGCAGATTCAAATTCTTCAGTCTGCAATTACCTCCTAAAGATTCAAAGGACTAAATAATATACAGGTGTTTCTTAAAAAGTGTTTTCAAATGAAGCTATTCCATAGTTTGCAAGTTAGCCTGTAGGTTTTAAGTAGGCGTATTTATTTTGTTTCTTTCTGGATTTGCGCGGAAAGTTTTTGAACATTTTGAATTTGTTCTTTTTAGCCTAAACTGTTAATTTATAAATACCTTAACTAAGTTTCTGAATGGCTTCCGTTAGATTGTTTTGTCAACATTCACGCTTGAAAAATGTGCATATTTACTGGTTAATGAAATTACATCAAGTATATAATTTACATTGATATTGCGAGTTCGTTTTTCTTAATCTAAAGTTATACAATATGGATCACTGATTTTCTCTTCGAACTCTGTCTCGTCGACAATAGTTTCGATGTTTTTAAATTAATTTTTGTATTCCAGATGTTTTATGCATAACATAATTGTATGTCATTTACTGTTTCACTTTATTTTTAGTGGTTTATTATCCAGTTATCTCAGTATACCGAAACTTCGACAAATTTTTTATTGGAAACATGGGATAAAGTTTTGGTTTGGTTTTATATTTCATCGTATTTTACGGTAAGCGCGATTCCGGCCGGTGATCACTTACTTATAATCTATTTTATTTAGATATTAAGTATAATCTACTGAAATACTAATTAGTGATATGATTTACATTAGTATACTATGAAGAATGGAAGTTATCGAGTTTTATTTATATTAAATCAATGAAAAGTTCTTATTTGAGTAATAAATTCTTTTATAAATAATACGTATGCTTAAAACATTTACGCGAAAGGTACAGTCCCCTAAAGTTTCCATACTACACCTATCATATATGAGTATTTTAAAAATGCACTTAATTTATCTCAAGTAAATTTATCAGTTATTTAGTAATTGATCAGTATCTAAGTGAAAAATAATATTAAAAAGTTCAGGATGAATAATTTTGATTAGATTGAGTTTTGGAGCTGAATGGTTTCGTTCCAGAGCTTTTACTGCCAGCCTAGAAGACTTTTTTGGCGCAAATTTCTAATGATAGCCAGAATTTTGTTTTGACAAAGTCGTTCAGGATGATAAAAATGACTCAACAATTAAGTCATGCAGCTCAGAAAATTCAGCCTTACGTAAACCAGAATTTTGAGCTACAAATCTTCTTTAAAATCACAAAGGAGTTAGCTACATGCTACTACATTTTAGTTCTGTCCATTTAGTGAATAATAAAAAAAACTTTCTTCTATGATGACACGAATGAATACCATATTAATGTTAATGTGATGAAAGAACGAATAACTTGTAATCAAACAATTTGCTCTGTCCTAGATTTCGTGACGTTCATTATAGTATTACGCTAAAATTCTTAATATTATTTTTACCATTATCGTCAATATTCTGGAGATATGCTTTGTATGTCTTCAGACTGTTGTTGTTAAGTTGACTATTATCTTAGTGATAATGAAAATGTTGCACATACTTACCCTGCACAGAATTTACACGTTTACCAACAGAGTAACCTATAATGTAATGACTCGGGTTTATTCGTCTTATTTTCTTTTCAATTTCAGTCTAACTCCGGCTTATTTTTTAGTCTTGATTATGTATACGGGTTTATTCATTCATGCCTATGTTGGTCCATTATATCCTCAAACCCCTAATTTGATGGATATTAAGTTTTGTCGTGATCATTGGTGGGTAACATATTTAAATAATTTTATTTATTCGGACGAAGTGGTAAGTAACTGACAAGTGTACACTTTATTATACTCATTGTAAGGTTTTGCAGTTATTAAGAAACTCCTGTTATTGTGTTAGATTAATGCCACATTGAATACAAATATATCTTTAGGTATGCGGTGAGCTGTGATTGTTAAATTATAAATACATTATAATGTTTTCAGTATGAGAATATAAAATTGTCTATAAAAAGTTAACGTCATACATGTATGTAATAGATGCCTTTGTGATATGAACCATACATATTAGACAGCATCAGGAAATCTCTAAACTTTCATCTAGTAAAGTGAGATAGAAACAGTCAATTGAATGTAAATATACTTAAGTATTTCGGAATATTCTTCATCCAAAATAGTCACTGTGAATAGCAAGCAAATGATGTATTTTGTATACAAGATCCATTCAACTTCAAAAGTGACTTTTACTTGTCAAATAAATTACTTTAAACATAGCAACAGTTCAACACTTAATTAATGTTAAATGAAATAAACAGTATAATTTCCCTTTGCTTATCCTGTTGAAAATACTTTCCTTGATTATCATGTTAATAGAAGGTAGCCTTTAAGGTTCATGTATTTCATAAACCCTTTTTTTTTTAAGTCAAAATGAATATATTTCATTAAAAAAATCCTTTACTAGGACTTTATATTTGAAATTATAGTGGATTTAGCAAATAATTATCTACGATAAAATATAGAGACATTGCATCATTTATCAAAGTAATCGTAAACTAGCCACATTCTCTGGTTTCCAATAAAGTATATGCGTGGAGTGGTTCATAGTTAGTTTTGTTTAAACAGTCATTCAATGAAATGTTGTGTCATATAACAAAGTTGTCGAAAATTAATTAAACTTTTCAAGTGTTTAATGTAACAAGTTACAGTAATAATCTTTAAAATGTAATGGGAGAAATTCAAAAGACAACTATCAACTTGGCGGATATCAAAAAGCTGAAGAACGATTGGTGATAATAACGTGTAAAACAATTAGCATATAGGAAAAGAGAAAATGAAAAAAAATGAACAAATGGTGGGAGGGGGGGTTGATAAGATCATGGTAAATCCAGGGTTTGGATATTATTCTTGCAATCACAAAAATCAGGATTTGATTTTCGAATTGCCAACAATTACTCTGTACACAAATCTCTGACGTGAACGCTCTTCTAATCAGTTCCTCTAACCATGTAAATGATTTTAAAGGCTGATTCCCAGGTCAGTATATGGCTTGAATTACCTAAATGCTCAACAATTGAAGTGCTGACTGATTTTCAGCATCCTCTAGATTACTTTGATAAATGATGCTCTTTTATTGTGGGCTGTCACTTAATAATTTCACTATAATTACTAATGTATAGCTTTAGTAAGTGACTTTATCGAAAAGAAATTTTTCTTAGCTGAAACGTTATCAACTATTCAACTGTTGTAATCTACAACAAATTTATTTAAGATCTGATTTATATATACAACCTAGTATATCTTGCACTGAGAAAATACCGCAGTAACTAGCGCTGGTGGATTAATTAAACAAAAAATAAATCATATTTGACAGTTTTATCAATTTACTATTGATTTACGTCAGAATGTAAAAACTGGTTCTAAAATGACATTGTTAACTAACTGACAGTTGTTTTCAGCGAAACACATTGAATTGGCTTTTTAAGTTGAAATGGATGATATTTCAGAAGAATATAAACCCCCAAATAATTGTCATTGAGTGTTACTTATTAGAAGCAAATTTATTGAAGTAATTCTTGAACATTTAATTATATTTTTCTTCGAAAAAAGAAATATTTGAGTGAACAATTATTTCCGATAACTTCGTCATCAGGCTCTTACCATTGTAAATCCATGAAAATGTTACTACAGTGACCAAAATAAGGAGTATATATATATAAGTAATTTGGACAGATTATGTGGTTAGACGATGATGTTTGCTAGAATGGTGAAATTTCATATCGATTACTACTTAAATATATCCAACATTTGTCGGTTGTATATTGGATAGGTTACTGTAAACAGGAGTAGTATAGATAATTTATAGCCATAATTAATTAAGCAATCATTTTTCTCACTTCACACCAATTTTTTTATCATCAGTATCAACTGGAAAATGTTTCCATTAATTCATATGAACTTCCTATTATAATTATCATAATTACTCTGACAATAACTCACCATATCAAATGTTAGATAGTATTATTACTTCATTATTGATTGAAGTCATCACAGATTGATGCTAGCAGGGTACCATTAAAAACCATACTAAGACGAATCAGCTGTCTTGCGCTCCCTGGTTTCCAGTCGTACCCTGCTAATATCAATCTGTACCGAATTTAATCAACTAAATTTTGGATATATTTAAGTAGTAATTTCACTATTTTAACATACATCATTTATGTCTAACCATGTAATCTATTTAAATTACTTGTACACATACTCCTTATTTTGATCAATGTAGTGAAATTTTCATGGATTTATAACTGTAATAGCCTAATGACAAATTTATCAGAAACAACTGTTTCGCTCGAATATTTCTTTTTTCTAATAATTTTCTTCGTAAGTATTAAAATTATCATCAATTCAAATTCATTTTATTTTATTTGAAATTATTTTAAAAGAAGTTAATTTAGAAAATTACTTACATTTTTTTATTTCAGTGTATGGGATGGTCATGGTATTTATCAAATGAATTTCAATTTTCTATTGTATTAGCTCCGATATTCTTATCATTAGTAGTATGGTAAGTAAACAATGTAGTTTAGTTAAATAATGATAGATGTCTAGCGTTCAGCCTTTGATACTTTACGCCTAGCCTGAAGGTAAGTGCACAATGTATGAGAATCTGAAAGAGAAAAAGATGAGCTGATGACTTATTAAGCACACCTGGTGCACTTATACTTAATAGTGTAGGCAGTCGATTAAAGTATGAAATGATACTATGATGAAACAAAGACAGTCTAATAATGAAAAACTAGCTGTTGGTGGAGTTAGGCTCAGAATGTGTTACGAACTTTTTATATCGTAAGTAGATTAAAATTATAAATATCAGTCATCTCACTTTAAGCTTTTTGAATATATAAAATAATACACACCAGTGACGCCCTCCAGGTCATCTATCATGTCTCACTTTATTTACCGCAAGGCTTACGCATGCACTTATTATACACATTGAAAGCTATCAATATTCGCACTAACAAATCTGATTTATGGCTGCTAAAGAAAGTTGTACGACCACTCTTATTACCTTAGTCATCTTAATAGTCAACCTTCCTTCTTCCTTTTCTTTATTACCAAAAGCTTCATATTTCTTCTTACTCTTACTTACTTCTACATAATTGTTACAGTTTTCTATCCAACCTCAATCAACTATCATATGACTTCTTAGAAACATTCTCAATTCTCTTAATAGATATCATGTAATTCATCATCATTATAATCATTTATAGCAACTCTTTTGTTCATTAATTAATAATCTTGGACACTAATCATCATTCTATCCATATCATCTGTAATTATTTTACCAAATAGTCGCAACCAATTTCAGTAATACATCTGATTTGCATCCCAATGACGTAACATACCAACACCCACTTATTATATTGTGTAACGTGGATGTATATCAATGTAGAGCTCTGCTTTAAAACTAATTGTCTTTTATGAATAGAATATATTTGTTAATAATCTCAGCGGATGAAATTAATGAAAAATTCCAACGTTTCGCTCGGCAAACTGGTCCGAGCTTCTTCAGGGAAATAATCAAGCGAAACGTTGGAATTTTTCATTAATTTCATCCGCTGAGATTATTAACAAATATATTCTATTCATATGTCTTACATACACTCGGCGCCCAAGTTTTGTAAATATTTTCGATCATTTTTGGACGAAGATACCTATAAAATAATTGTCTTTTATACTAAATAAATAAATGGAAATTTTTGATTCACTAAAATAATAGATAATTTTCTTCAGCTAAAAGTTTCGTTGAAATATCATTCAAAATTCAATAGGTTATATCATTAGAATAAATTGAAAAGTGAATGATTCTAGAAGTAATAATACTGTTTTCATTAAACAAATGCACTTTTAAATTGAATGTTGAACACTAATAAATTGTTATAAATCGCAGTTTCTAATCAACTTGGTACATAACAAATAACAGAAAACATGAATATGATAATAAATATTTGTTAATTTTAAATGGTTTTATGAAGATTGAAATGTAATTTGTTGTTTGTATTCGTCCCAGATTGATCTCCATTGTATATAATTGACATCCACAGAACATTGAGAATTGTTTCGTTTTAATATTGGACACTTCGGTTACAGTGGGCACTCATGACCTAAGTTAATTATGTACGACATGAAACCTGACCCATATTTCCATTAGTTTAAATTGATATACCACATTTAGTACTCATGATCCCAAAACGGATTTGATCCATAACGTTTGGGCCTTCTGAGGAAATCTTCATCATCAGCACTGCTGATATGGTATCTTGATTTTCAGTCATCAATTGAAGTCAATCTGTGATAAGTACAAGCAACTAACTAAAATCAATATTCATCAAATAACCCTTTGGACGCAACTACAATAATCAACTTACTAATGATTTACTTCAAGACTGTCAAAGTTCTAGTAGAAAAATTACTGGTGGAGTTCAGACGCATCCGGAGTGAGACAAACAAGTGATTGTATCAGATCTAAGTAAACTTTTGTCTGTTTTACGAATAGACTGTTGGCTGTATTGCATTTAGTTATTTTAAAATTCTGTGTATACTGTTTACATTTTATCTACTGCCTTACATTAAAATAAAATATATTAAGTAGTATAGTGTATCAACTTGATTACTCTACTGAAAGTGTATATGTTGGTTATTCTAATCACTTGTATTGTCTGTAAACAAATAACACAATCAATTAGCATGGAACTTCAAAAATTGAACTAAATCTGATGAAATCATATGAAAAATTGTATAATTCTTTAGTAGTATCTTTAGTATAGTAGGCTATCAAACTCTGTTGTTAAGTTTATGTTATTTGATCACTCCATGTGTACAACTGAATTATTGCCTCCAGGATTTATTACTCCTATTTCATCATGTTATCACATTTATATGTCATTTCCTTGAGAATATCTTTTACAAATTAATATTTAATGGTAATATACTAAATAACTAAATACAGACCGAATGATGAATTATATAAATCCATTTCGGAATTTTCATTACACTCATATTGTATGTAGGCAGTTTTCACAACCTAAAAATGCTTTATGTCGGCTTAAATGTTACTATTAACTGAGATGCATTTGAAAACTGTTAGGAGTCGATTAATGATTGTATATCTCATAAAGATCGCAATGAAAGAATAAATTGGATGTGTGAAGTGAATATTCAGTCAATCATAGTGTACAGCTATAATCATTGAATAAAGGATAATTCCGATAATTTGTGGAACCAATATTATGTATACCTTTTATGCAAATGTCAACTATAGTTTCTTGAAATATAATACAAATATTCATGTGTATGGTTAAATGTATACTATGTAATAGCCTTTCATTTGTTTCGATTATTTTAGGAATGAAACTGTTGGTGTACTATTTGGCATTGGACTTGTAATTTCTAGTATCGCAGCCACATTTGCTTTGTCTTATGCAAATGATTATCTACCCGGTATTCTATCAATGTACGTTATCGAATGTTGTTATTGATTTGTTAAATTCCTGTAGAATATGATTATGGCTTCAGTGATGTGATTCAAATTAATTATTATTGTGTTTTGTAGAAATGACGAAATAATTTAATCCTGTTGTATTTGCTTCACTGTTTATCTGATGTTAATATCAACTAACAATTTCAATATAATGCAAACTATCCATCTGTTATAATAAATTCAAAAGATACTAATTTCATGCAAATACAGATAACCACTCTTTCTATATTATCTTAGTAATGTGAAATAGCTTTGGGTGTAGTTGAGATGTAGAATGACCAAGATAGGTGAACACTGACCATGCGTCCGAGCAAATCAATGGGACTCATACTATAACCTGACTACGTGGACACTAATTAATTGGCACGGTGACAGAATAATCAAACACCATCACACAAGTAGAGAGCGAGAACAAGACCGGCAAATAGAGGGGACAATGATGAGAACAAAAGTTTATATATATATATATATATATATATATATATATATACTGAACAAATTAGTAATAATAATTATAAAATACGTCAAACTGAACGATAGGAGTTGTGTACAAAAATTGGAATAATGGGCCCATAGTAATATTACAATAACTAGGCAAGGAAAACGTATGGTAATTGATAATGAGTCTATGAATAGTTTAAAATTTAAGCAATAAAAACGTCATAATTACTGAATCCTTAATAAATTTAGCTTAGGACTAAGTGTCCCGACACTATAGAAAATAGACTCCATAGATCGTGATCGTGGATTCTTAGTCCCGTTATAAGACAATATAAGTTATAGATATTATTCTGTCAAACAAATTGAATGTGACCCATAAATTGACTCTCTTTAAGAGTTATAACCAATGATGTCTAAAGAGAGAAAGATAGCTTGTTCATTGAATAACAAAGCTAGGAAATTATTATGATGCCAAAAACGGTGTTACATTTTTATATATGCTTAAGTATAATCATTTCCAATGAAAAGATCATATTAATATAAGCAGTTTAGGAGTGTTTTGCCTTTTCAACTTTATTGCATGCAATAAATCCTTCATTCTAATTGGTTTATTCAGCAATTCATTTGCAACCGTTTACACTAAACCCTATACACGGTGGAATACCTACTCCATCGGTCTTTTATCTGGTTGGTTCCTTGAAAAACATATCAATATTTTGCAGGTACGTTGTTTTAATGAGTAACATTGATGAATTCCAACTTATGCATATGCAACATCTATCCATGTTTTAACTAACACACATTTCATTTGACTATTTCATATATCCTGATCTGGAAAACCGTAATCTCATTCAATTATGTTCATTTACATAAGAAGGAAATTTAGTTTGTGGCATAACGTGGATAATTTACATTATTCATGTTAGTTGATAATAAACCTGTTATTTCATGGCTCTACATAGTTCAACTGGATCTGAATTAAATTGAGGTCATTTTGGGTAAAAAGGATGATTAGTTAAAGTTGGTAGAACAACTGTTAACGTCTGGCAATTCATTCATTAACTCATTAAATTAGATATTTGAATGAATATTAAAACACATCAAACAAACCTTTTAACTTCGACTTAGATGATCTGAGCCTTCTACCACTTAGGACTTTATGGACTTTATTAATGCTTAGTAGATCTCATGAGAAATATACGCATACAACTAACAAATGTCTTACGAGTAGCCTTTTAACTAAATGCACTTGAAGTACAAACTTTCCTAAAGATTATTGTAGCATCAAACAAAAGAAGCAAACTAACTACTTTTATACGGGATATTTCTCCCAGTTGCATAACAATTAACTTCTTAAGTGTAATCAGAATATGCAAAAATTATTTGCAGAGCATTACTTGATAATTATTATCCTGTAATGTTTATCGAAAATCATTGTCAGCTAGTGTGTCTTCGCAACAAATCACCATCCTTAAAAAGATTATATTTTTATCAACCTTCCATTGAAAGACGTAGATCTTAGAGCTCAGAATAGTCGTTGACTAAAGGTTATCATAGCACTGATCATTTCTGACTCTAATATTATCAATATGTACACCATATAAAACCTGTTCATAGAATCTTAGATAACACACCGCCTCGATATTTCAATTTATGTATACAGCCATTTCATTTTAATACAAGATTAAGACTAGCCTTGGTTGAAGGATTGTATTCACATTCAGGAATCTATGAAGTTAATTTAAAGGAAAATCTTGTTCGCCATATCATTGAAATACGCTTCTTCAACCTTTTGCTAATATGACTATCAACCCACAAACCATGCTTATTACAAATATCTTAGTTATCAATCAGTTTGTCATTTTACCGTTGTTTTGTTTCTTCATGCAACTTGATTTGGATCTACATAAGGTTATATTGATCATAACAAATTGTTAAGTATAGGTGATTTTACATCTTCACATGTTAAGTAACATATTTAGTAATTCAATAAATTTGAAAACTGAATTCATGATTTATTACACATACTGTTCAACTGTGGCTTGACACTCTGAATGCAAATCAACTGAAACATGATACGACTCATGGTTTCTCATGTCCAGATATTCATCCGTGCATGAAGCTTTGATGATTAGTTGAGTTTAGTCTATTGTATACAAGATTTACATCTGCAGCTATCAATATGAATATTGTCGAAATCACAAAGGTTTCTTGTAGATTGACATATAACTAATACTACTTGTATGTAGAATAAATTTGTTTATGACGTTTAGGGAAGTATGAATCGTTATTGCTTGTTTCTATTGGATTGCGATTTAACTCTGTTTCGTATTAATATGATTTTAAACTGTCTACAAATCACCGTATATTATATTGACTCACACACATCTATAATTCATAGGATGAGTGTAAATATTAAAAGTCAGTAATGATGAATATAGGAGCACTATATTTAGAATAAACGTAAATCCGACAAGCACTAAATCAAAACACGCAACGAAAGTAAGTTATGTCAATTTCTGTGTTCAATCATACTACAACATCCGAACCGTAAAACAATAGATGTACAGCCAATAAAACTCGTTAGTATTCTCGGAGGTTATTAGCGACTGCCACAAATGTCATTGATGGGACGTCAAAAGCATGTGTACGTATAACAATTTCATAAAATCAAAAAAGTTAGTATTGTTTTCCTTCAACTCAGTTAATTAGGACTTTCGCTACAATATGTTTTGTGATTACATGATAACTTCCTTTGATTCATTGAGTTTGTGTTTGAGAGATTTCCCTATCATCTTCTGTTTTAATTCTTAGGATGTTGGCATGAAAATGAAGGTTATGTTAGCTTTGATTGGTATATGCTTATCATCCATATTTTGTGTATCTACTGTTTATGGATTATATGGATTATTAAGTGGAAAAGTTGAGCCGTTCTCAACTTTTGGAGCTGCTGCTTATACAGCATTTCATCGACCTATTTTTGTTCTTGGTGTGGCGATTGTTGTATCAATGTGTGCTCTTGGTTGTGGTGGTAAGTGAATGTTTGAACAAAACAGTATTCACACCATGTAGTGTTCATCGTTTCTCGAACTGATGAACCAAAAAACAATACACTTTTATAATATATTTGATCATAACTGTGATAAGTTAACACTGAACATAGTTCCATATAGTCATGCGTTATAGTTTAACTGAGGGTATTTCTAGGACAATGATATTCTAGTTTAGAGCCGGTTACAATTAGTAACATGTAGGTAATGGTGTTTATGTTAACTAGTTATGTTTAAAAGTCGCGTTTACATATAATGAAATTGTTGAGTGATTATTTTTGAGATAAAAAATTAAAAGAAGGTAGAATGTCAATAAGTGGGATTTCAGATCTTTAATGATTGTGTTGATTGATATATATGTTGCTCATATACAAACTTGCAGTGTAAACTAGCAAAGGTGCATATTGAATAAAAACTTGAAATCATCATGTCAGACCATAATAACAAAATTTTAATTTAATATTAGTGTTTAGGACAACGAGCAGTACAGATGTCGTTGTTAAAATTGCCATAACTACTGTCAACAATGAGTGGTGACAAAACTTGCTGTGATACAGACGAGTTCATTGTTTGATAGGATCCATCACAGATTGATTTTGGTAGGATACCAAGAAGCACTAGTCAATAGTTTCATTTTAGCATGGAACTCCTTAGCAGCGCACACCCTCGATTTTACTAATTAAACCAACCCACGGCCTTTGGATACCGGCTCAATGACACTTAGGTTTAGGTATTCGTCAATCTGAAACTCCTGGAATGAAATCTATTATGAGCACTGCTGAGGAGTCCTGTGCTAGGGCGAAACAACTGTCCAGTACTCCCTGGTTTCCAATGGTATCTTTTCAACATCAAACTGACGAATTCACTCAATTAAAACCTAATACCGATCTCCACACTTCTTGATTTTTATTCAGTATTTTTTTTCATCCAATTCTTCAGAACAACATCTAGTATCTATCGTTTTTAATACTAATCCGTTATGCAATAACTCAGGTAGCTAAAATTGCTGCTAGAATGCTCACATATCATGAACTTAATTACTATTCGCAGTATTGCTTATGTAAATGTTGATATTCTGAACTAAATAAGGACTGATCACATACCAGTACTGAATATTGAAAACAGGTAAAACACAAATCTTTCTAAATGTGTCAAATATTTAGTCTGGTGTCTCATATCATCTGGTTTTATCCAGGGGATTTATTCAATTATTTTTTAATGCAAAATGTAATATGCATTAGATTATATTCATTGGATCCTGAATTCGTTTTCCCATCGTTTTTTTCATCTAGGTCCAATTCGTTCATTTCTAACTTTATCAGTATTTCGCGTCCCAGCACGTTTAACATTCACAGCATATCTTGTTCATCCAATTGTAGTTATGTTCATTGCTTTAGGAAGCCAAAATCCAGTTCTATTAGATGACTTATATTTGGTGAGTTATTTTGCATGTAGTTCAGAGAATAAAATGTAATATTGTTCTGTAAGTAGGATATGGTTTTTATAAGGTAACTGATGCTCGTCAACGATAAACCATAACTTTGAAAATTGACTTCTGAATGTTAATGGCCTCACAAACTGATAAAACTTGAGGACTTTTCCAGGAAAAATATCTGTCATACCAATACGCCAAAAATAAAACAGCTCTAAAACCAACTAAACAAATTTCGTTCTCACTTTGGATTCAATATTAAGTGACCGGTTAAAAAGGCTAATAAAGTCTACTTCAACGTAAATTACTTTGAATATTTATTGAATACTTTCAGTTAAATGCAACTATTATCAAGAAGACAGTCCTGTTAACTCTAACCCTTATTAGTAAAATATTCCACAGTGTGAAACCAGTAGTCTGAATGCAATGAGTTATGAGAAAATGTATTTCGATTACATTCGAAGAGTTAGCTAAACAGGGAATGATTGCAATGTTCAAATAATAATGGATGTATATGGAGCATTTTTAATCATTTAGTACGAATGCAAATAAAAATGTGCAGTCATCAAACCATATTTCAAATATGCATGAAAGCAGGCCGATGCATTACAAATAACATGTGTTTATAAGATAATATGATAATATTAATTGACATTTAGACTAATCTCCGATACTATCCGTCCCCAAGCCTCAATAGAATGAACAGTTAATGATAGGCTGATCAGTTAAGGGAATCACTAATGTTGCTATTCATTCACTTCCTACAATCGCTTACATGTACATATACGTCAGCCAAGATTATATAGTACCCTAACTAGACAAACAACATCAATGCAAATAAATGGCATCAACGGTAATGAAATGGGGTAGTGAGTGCATAAATAGTTATTTTTAGTTGGTAGAGATTCGAAGCTTGGAGGGGATGGTTTTGGTTATATTGCGTTCTCTGAGCTGGATGGTTTAATTGCGGATTTTCATTGTTATTTGCAACGACATCGTCGGTACAAATTTCTAAAACAAACACAGCTTCAGAGTCAAAGCCCGTTGAAACTCTCTGAGATGTGCTTTACATCATACTGTCAATTCAGTAATGAAATATGCAAGGAAACAAAAGTAACACTTATGGGATCACCAATATCTAGACTTATTGTAGGAAGAGTGATGCAGAAATTAAAAACTTCATTATTAACAAAGATCAGAATAAAACTAGAGATCCGCTATGTAAACGGCACATTCATCAAAATCGAAAAGGATGGCTTTGAAAATACTTTCAGGTTGATCATCGACATCTTTGGAGAGATAAAATCTACATTAAAAAAGGAGTCAAATAACAAACTACCATTCTCGGATGTACTGATCAGCAGAACCAGCACAAGAAAACTGAAGAGTTAGATGAACTGGGAGCAAAATCACACATATCATACTCTTAGTTACAATGTCAACAATCCATCAAGTCATAAAATCAATTATGTGCAAACTTTTTTTAGAAGGGCCAAAACACACTAAAACACACCTACCACATGTAAAAATGAAGAAAAATACATTATGTCAAAATAACGGCTATTCCTGCAACTTCACAAAATTATCTCTCAAGAACACCAACAAACACGAAATCAACAAGCGGATTATTCTACCGTATATGAAAGATATGTCAGAAATTACAACCAGACTATTAAGACCGTTAGGAATAAATAAAACACACAAGTCAATAAGTTCACTACAGTTATTTCTGTACAAACCAAACAAAAAGGCGACAAAAGAAAAGAAACCGAACGTCTACAAAATGAACTGCACCAACTGTAACAAGGATTGTATTAGAGAAGCAACCAAACTCTTCATCTCCCTCTACATGAACGTTTATTAGCTGTTAAACGCAGCGTCATGTCATCTCGTATTTCAATACATACATTTATAGATAGAATTTCAATTTAAAAAGATGGTGGTTTGAGATAGGGGAAAATAAAGAAAACCCGAGAAGTTGTAGATGCTTGACATTCAACTCAATCAGATATCATTAAACATATCAAAATGGATGCTATTTATCAACCAATTAGAAAACTAATAAACAACTACAATACTATGAATCTGGTGAAAAGGGAAAGGAACCGAAATAATTGACAAAACAGATGCCAGTGACGTTCGATAGAACAAATCGTGAATTACTTGTAAAGAAAATATCACAACTCACTTCTATCAGAAGTCGCGCCTATGAGGTCATCGGAAATGATGATTAATGCTTCACAATCGAATCACTCAGCTCAGAGAACATAGTGTAATCATAGCTATTTTTAGTTCATAAACTGTAACTAACGTAATGACAGTTAATACATAAAATTAGAGGTTACAACAAAGGAAATATGAAGTTAGTTCAAACGCTATTGAATGATGATTCAATCAAAATATATGAAATATTGAAATTTATTCATTCTTTGTAACTAAGTTTTTATTACACAAACCTGTATATCTATACATAATTTTGTTTTAGATCATCACTATGTACTTTAGTTCATGTTTTATCTTCTTTTTCTAGACAGTTCTATTCATCGCAGTTCTACCCATTAGTTATTTTGTTGGTTTCATCATTTCATTGGCAACTGAATTGCCAATATCTTCTATGACACATATTTTTTGGTTAAAGAAAACTTCTTCATCCAATGAGGATTGATTAGAATTGTCTACAATTCAAGTGTGAATACAATTTTATCAAATCGTTTTTCACTATTTATTCTTCTGCTAATTTAATTGCTTTTTTTTTATAAAACTATGAATGATTTATTACAAATGTGTTCCTACTCATCTTGGATTCCTGATTAACATTGCCATGGTTGCAGTGAAGATATTTGTATTAATCAAATGATAAATTATTATTTTATTATCATTAATTATCTCATTAAAAATGAATCTTCTTATCTAGAAACAACAGAATCCATATTTTTCATTCAATGTTCCTTTTTTTCATGACACTTTGTGTATTGAAGCTTTTGTGATTACTAGAGAATACTGATATATATATATATATATATATATATATATATATATATATATATATATATATATATATATATATATTCCTTAATCTATCCATTCACAGTTGTTCAAGTCGTCTTCAACTGAACTATCTTCATATCATTTTTAAGATTCTATGTTTGTATTAGGAGTTTAAATATACATTGAAGAGTTTACAAACATTATCTATCATTTACCATGTAGACATAAGTAACTATATCAGAGATTTATTTTGTATGAAAATTTGTTTTAATTTGTCGGCTGTGTTCTTCACAGATTGATGTCAGTTAAGTCCTAATGGAAACTAAGATTGGTTATTTCATCTTGATATGAAATATTTTCTGTGCTGTCTTGCTTTCCTTAGGTAGCCAAATGAAATCAGTTTGTGACGAATACAAACAACAATGAAATTGATTCAGCATAACTGCAATAATAATAGTAATAATTAGCCTATTATTAATTTAAGATAATCCCAAATTTCTAATAAAAAGTTGCGAATAATGGTGTTTAGACTTATCTGGATTGAGATAACTATCGATAATGAAATGATCGGATTCGGAATCACGTTATTGGATATGAATCCGGTGATGCTTATGGTAGGGCGTATATTGTGAAGCGGAAAGGCTCTAAGTTCCCTTCTTGACGAGGCTGTAGGTATCCACTTCTGAAGAAACGTATGCTATGAGATCAGCTATTCAATGCTTTCCGGTTTTCAGTGGTATCCAACAGGAATCGAAAACAAAATTACTCAATTAAATTACAGTTTGCATAATTTGCGAAATATGATTCTAAAGTAGGATTAACCTCATTTCATAACCATATCTTTATATCTACTCAAGTATATTTTCTACCCACGGCATGTTAATTCAATACAAAGGAAATCAGTTATATGAATAAATTTATATCCATTCTAGAGCAAACGTTTAGTTGTATAATACAATCTTTCATAATAGACTCATGTATACGATAAATTCACTACAATATCTTCCCACTTATAAACCTTTACCTAACTAAGTTCCCTCTGGATAAGTAGTGTCAGTAAAGTTCATTAGATTTAACACAATTATCAGGAAAAACTGAGAATGTGCTACACATTTTACTACAGAATGTTTCTACAAAGTGCTGCGATTATTATTTTCATTGAATTATTTCAATAATTATGCATTCAACAGCAGTCTCTGGATTCACCTCGTCTTATTTGGAAACAGTGTACCAGGGAAACCTACCAAATTATGAAATATATATGATATTCGTTGACAAATCATAGAATCTCAGTACCTTTTATATATAAAATGATTGCATTTAGACAGAGGCTTATTATCACGTTTTTGTAGGACAAACAAATAGTCGATCTTTTATCAAGTTTTGTCTTCACTATGCGTCTTAAAAATCATGGTTTTTATATTCCATATGAGAGAAACATATTGTGACTATATAACTTGTATAATAAAAGTCATCAAACTACAACTAACTGAATTATTCATAATAAGCAGACACAAAAATTGTGAAGATTCGGATTATTTTATAATAAAATAAATTAGCGTGCTAATTCGAATGCATCTCTATTGTTGCACTGTAACATGTAATAGTCAAACCGTCAGTAGAAAACTCTAGAATAGCAGAAATAGACTTACTGATTTATAAGTTTTCATAAGTCATCAATCAATCGCCATTAGAAAGCTAAGGAGTGAGACACAATTTGATTAGACGTTTCTTATAATGAATTGTATACATATGCACCTAACTTTCGACTGGTGAATGCTTATATTAACGAAAAACAATAACGCCAACATAGTTCCTTGAAAAGCTAAGAAACATATGGAGTGACTACTATATACAGCTGAATTTTCTCGAGAGAGATTAAAATATCAAAATTAAAACGATGTACTACAAAAATAAGTTTAAGTAATGACCAACTTCTTCTGAGATTGAAAATGCATTGAATTATAAAATGAATTAGCGAAATGAGATTGATTACTGTCAGTAGAGTAATAAAATACATTTAGGAAATAATCAATAGAACAGGATGTTAAAGTAGTACTTGCTTTTAACATTTAATCCATTAAAGTAGATGATACTTCAATTAGTGTACTTTAGTATTTCAGAAAGATATGCGAAATGATAATCTTACCACAGTGCATATTTAGTGAGTGCATATAATGACTAAATCCACCTATGACGCCTTTCTACGGGAACTGGAGATGTTACTTAGTAGTTATGTTAGGTTCCAATAATTGATACCCTTAATTTACGTAATTTCGCGTATATCACTGTCACGTCCTGTACATATACAATACTGTTTTAAGCTATATTTTAAACCAATCATATTCAACAAGTAATCCAAGCTCAAACAACCCGATAGGCAAGAAGGAAGTGTTTCAGGGAAAGTGGTTTGATCATGCCTAGGACGACTCATCCGAATTATTAATCGTGATAGTGAATATTTTTAAAAAGAGAGTAGTACAAAAAGTGACAGCTCCTTTATTCATAGTTTCGCTTTAAAGACTGAACGTTGCATGTGGTTCACGAAGTTGCTGAAAATTGATCACTATATGATTCAAAATTAACTTTTAGGATCTATTGTTGTCGCATTACGTTGGTATCATTATTTATAATCTCTTCTGTAGTGATTTAAAAGGCTTGCCAATCATGGTAGGTGCTACTTGCAAGATTTCATTTAAGTAGTATATGATGGAACGTTATGTAAAGTGGCAGCAGTGTTATAGTTGACGAGAGTAGAAGCAAGGTGAGTGCAGAATGCATATTAGAAAAAAAGATAAACAAAAGGAAGGCAGTATGGAACCGACTTGCGATGAAGTTGATGACAAAGTACAAACAGATAAGTGATGATAAGATATGCACAATTTATTACAATTCATTTAACTTAACTAGGTTATTTATTTTGTACAAAGAATTCAGCAAGTGAGTACAATTAAGCCTAATCTTGTATGTTGTCTGTAAGTTATCCCTTTATACGAATTTAGTAAACCACAAATATTGGCAATCAGTTATACGTGATAACATCTAAAATACTTTTAACGAATTTCCATGATATCAATTCATAATGCACTTCAGTTTAAGCATTCTCAATACAATAGATAAACATACATTCGTTGGCTTCTTTTATCAGAAGAACTTTGAACTAAGCGATTTTAAAAACAATAGAGGAGTTTAAATAACTAAGAACCAAATATCGTTTCAAGACATTATATATCAGCATTATATATCTGTCAATTAACCTAATCCTGGGTGAAGGTTTCATAGCCCTGACAGCTAACAGTTTCACATTTTATACCTACATATATGCATTCATGATATACTGATAGGTAGTTTGTCATTTGATTTGATTGCTGAACGTAGTAATTTTTGAGTTATTTATTAATATAGAAATTGTTTAATATCTTAGTTTTATTGTTATATTATTGTTATATTATTGTTATATTATCATTTGACCTTATAAACACATGCTGGTCACTTATTGATACATTCAAAAAGAATAATTAATCAATTCGTAATCAAGTTTAGTAGTAGTCAAGGAATTGCACCAACCAATACTAGATGGGTTGAATGTCATGAATATTCCGTTATATTGGACAACTAAGGAAGAGTAACGAACTTTCAGAACTGTGTTTTGGAAGACAATTACATTTATTTTAGTTGGGGGTAATGAAACATTTCATTCTTTTTATTATTACGTTCCTCTTACCTTATTCTCCTGTTCAGTATATTTACTGTTAGTATATTGTCTCTTGTTATGAATCACAGTTAATTGATTGTGTATACGTTACCTCACTTCACATTCACTATTACTCCTATTGTGGATAAATGTTAGTTTTCTAATTGGTGGATAGTGTAGTCTGGTTTTATGTATATGTAAATTAATGTTTGAAATACAATGGGATTCCAGCTGGTCAAATCATTAATCATGTGCTTCTTTACTTCGGCTTAAGACTAATTAGGCATCTAACAGACGTGCAGTGACCAGCTAGAAAAGCTCACTGGCACTCGTTATTGTGACTTTGTGCGCTCAAGGTCACATTAACCACTTGGTCATAAGCATCGATCATATCACCTCCTTTCCAACGGCATAAAAATTATCAACTAATATTGACTCTAAAATGAAGATGAATTAAACTTAATCGTTTCTGTAACTGAAAATACTGCTTTCGGTCAGTTACTTTGACAAACTTTTTTCCATAAGCGGTTTTCACTCTTATAAAAATTTATTAGTTGTTAAATATGGGAACTCTGAAAGCTTACAGGGATATTTTAGTTATTGATTCTGAAACTTTCCTGATTTATGTATGTAATAGGTTTCACTATCTTTAAAAGTAAATTCAAACAATAAGTACTGAGTTCTGTTAGACATCGACGTAAATACCAATAAAAGTCTATTAAATCACTAACAAAGAAGTCAAAACTTTGGTGAAGAAAAGTCCTTTTATAGATGATACCATTTACTACACTTGTACAATCGTATAAGCAGTCATTTCTACAGGATATTTGTCTATTGAAAAATAGCAAGCGATTACATCATGTATTATTTAAAAATTTCAACCACTAAGAGAATTACAAGTATGTTGCATAATTGTCTAAATGATAAATAATTGATTTAAAAAAGAACGTAATTAGTCTACAAACTAGAGGAATGCGCGGTAATTGTTCATATAATTGTACCGAGAAAAATTAGCAGCAATTATAAAAAGATAAAATGGGTTCATCATACCGACTACAAATTATGAGAAATTAAAGAGAAGTAAACATGAAAACGGATGCAAAGTGATAATAACAAAATAGGTGGAGAAGAGTAAGTGTCGGGGGTAATTTCAAGGGTTGGATATGTTATTTCTAAACGCAGTGATCATTCTTGAACTGGAATGCCAAGACACCAGAAGTGGATGGAATTTTATTTAAGCCCCCTCTTTAGAAGCTAATTGTTTAACAACATAAATGACACTGAAGAACGATTCCAGAAGAGCGAAGTGATCCGAGCTAGTGAGGTATTCTTAGTATCGAAATTGTAATTGATTTGTACTTGCTTTTGAAGAGCCATGCCAGGTAAATTTTAAAAAATAGACTTCCAACCTAACAAGTCACATTCTCAGGTTGTTATCCATCCAGTCAAGTCTTAGCAAACAAATAGTTTTATTATTTAATTAAGTTACTTGTATATACGTAGGTTGTGGAAATTTCTTACTATTACGGCAATCCATCTTATTAAAGGCTGGATTTGTTGAAGTTGTATTTAGAGTCGTATTTAGAGTTGTATTGAGTTATAAAATAGAATGATCCGATTTCGTACTTCTCGTACTCTTGAATTGATCTGTGTTCTAGCGAGAATGAATTGAGTGATAGACAATTTTTATGACAACTAAAGTATATTAGAATATTTAGTACGTGAGTAGCACTGATATTAGGAACACATATTTCATTATATTTGCTACATATCAACTGAATATGCCTACTCCACAGTATTAATGATGATAAACTGAGACTCAAAATTCTCTGCTTTGAACTTTAAACGCTCAGTGCATTATTCACTAAGCAAATTAGTCCAAATGATGACTGACTTATTCAGCCCTCATGAAGGCTTCAGCAATTGTCTGTAATTCCCCACCCCCACTACACAACCCTTGTTTATATTCAGGAGTAAATGAATTATCAGTCTAATTATGCGAAATGGAGAATCTAACATTAAATATTAAATATCCATATGATAAATAATGAACATAAACATTATTAAAACCCTGTAGTCATTTCAACACGTTCTTCTGAGAAAATATTTGAACTAATGTAGCGAAATATAGTTAGTAAACATCGGATATAGTCTAATCGTTAATGAAAAAAGTCCATTTTAATTTTTTTAAATAGTGTTGTTAATAACCAGAACTATCAAATAACTGTTCAACGAAACTCTTGAGAATGTCAATTTAATGTTTAAACATTACTTAAGTCTTGTCCATAGTTACGAATGAATTCAATTTTGATCTAGTCAACTGGTTTATGTGACTCAACATGTAGGATGGTTGAAGATAGTTTTACAAGTTACTGATCAACACTAAATCTTATTAGCGTTTTCCGGGATGATAATGATATTCCTATGCCCAACTTTCCTACTTAACCTGGGCTTAAGGCCGACAGTAAACGTAGATAAACAACTGTCAACCAACCTCGAAGTCAGACTCTTCAATTTGAACGTGAAGACAGTTTTTATGTATGGAGCTGAAACGATAAGTACGACTGCAAACATTATCAGAAGGGTACAAGTATTTATAAACAACTATCTACACAAGATACGGAATGTCCGGTGGCCGGAAACCATCAACAATAGCCTTCTATAGGAGAGAACAAACCAGCTTTCAACTGAAAAGTAAATTCGAAAAAGCCGTTGTAAATAGATAGGACATACATTGGAGACATCATAAGACTGCATCTTAAGGCAAGCACTAACTTAAAACTGTTGGAAAACGGAAAAGAGGAAGGCCGAAGGACACACTGTGTCAAGAATTGTAATATAATATTTAAAGGATGAATGGCTAGTTCGAAACAGCTAGTAAGGTTTTTTCAGGACAGAGTTTAAAGGAGAATACTGGTAAGCGGCCTATGCTCCTCTGTGGAGGATAACGGGCGTAAGTAAGTAAGTAATTACTACTGAATTCGTGTACTCCTAAAGGGATTGACGTACATTATGCAATATGAACTAATGTCACTTAGTTCCATACTATAAAATGCCATAGTTCCAAAGCTGTTTAATTTTAAAATTATCTTCCATAAAAGGTGACTAGACTGAGTTACCCAAAAGTAAATGACTGATTGACATAGTAAAATAATGATAATTAAACAACCGGATGGGATACTAGTAAAATGAATTTGTATATTCCCATTGATTTGTTATAGACTGAAGCTGGTCAGTCACTGTTGCTATATGTGCATCCTGTGTGGATCGCCTCGATATAGCGATTATTCATAGTACATATAGCAACAGTGACTGACCAGCTTCAGTCTATAACAAATCAATGGGAATATACAAGTTCATTCTACTACCAATTCGCCCATTGCACAAACGTGACTGTCTGGACTCAGTAGTCTAGTGGTGTACGCGGTGGCGTATGACACGAACCGGACTGAGTTCGAATCCCACTGTGAACATCAACATTGGGATGCAGGTACATCCAGCCGATGAGTCCCAAATAGGACGAAACGCGCGTCCTGGATTCCACTTACCAGTCACAATACAAATTAAATGATAACGGATGGGATACTGTTATGACGCGAGAAATTTTGGTTGGTTGGTCGAAAGCCAATTAGGGGTGCCTCGTCGAAATTTGCTCGTCTGCTTTATGCCCACTTAGTCCTAAGGGGGAATAAGAACACAAGCCGATAGACCAACCAAACAGAAGCATATTATATTTCAGGCATTCCTTTCTATATAGATAAAATCAAACCGCACAGCAAACCAGTTACGAATCTAACATTATTACAGAACAAAGGAAATAGTGGTAGTCAATAGGAACAAATTGTACACATTCAATTAACTGTAGTTCATAGTAAGAAACAATATACTAAGAGTAAATATACTAATTAGGAGGATAGGGTAAGAGGAACGTAACAATCATAGAAACAAAATGTTTACGTTACCCACAATTAGAATCATTGAAATAGTGTTCTAAAACAGTTCTGAGAGGTTTTTTACTTTTCTTCAATCGCCCAACATAACCGTTATTGATTCTGTTCAACGTAGAACTTAAAATACATGACACTTTACAGTTTAAAGTGTGATATGTACAAACGTTTTAGACGTTTAGGACGTAAATACACACAAAGAGTACTTTGTTCAAATTTTCAATAGTGCCTTTTAAATGATGCTGGGAACCTTAATAATAAAATATACACATCTGAACATTAGAACTGTTAAATATAAAACTTTTGAATTGAATTGACCTTCAAGTGGACAAGCGTTTCGTCCTCGTCAGATGGATGTACTCCATCTAAGTGCCGATACACACACCTGAAGTCAAACTTAATTCGTTACGTGTCAGACACCACCGTATTTGCTCCTAAGCTTCTGGGTCTACATAGCTACATTTGTAGAATAGGTATGCGCACATACATTAAAAGTTTCTGTATATATTTCCGTTGATTTGTTGTGGACTGAAATAGATCAATCATTTTTGTTGTATATTCATCCAGAGCAGACTACTTCGGTACAGTAGTAATTCTGTGTCTTTCAAATATCCGAATAGTAAGTTTTTAAATTATTAGCTTCATATTATTCTACACATTTGATATATCTACCTACATTACATGGTTTTCCAGATATCGTTCCTTCGTGAAACTTTCTCCCTACACAACCATGAACACACTAGTTGGGTTGTGTGTGCTGATTGTTGAGAAGTTCTTGATCTATGGTCCATTATTTAATGGTCTACGAAGTTTTTCAAGTTTATGTTGTTTCACTATATACGATACTTCCAAAGAGATACGACAGTGTATTATATTCAATCAATCAGTCCTAATTAGCAAAGACGGGAACAAAATTTCGTTACGCAAATTTACCATTCCAGATAAGCACATCCATATAAAGTTAACAAGTTTAATAAAGAAAAGCCTATTAGTTATGAACGACATAGCACAACCTCAGCGCATATTTACATTATTCCAATTCACCACACCTCATTAACTAGTTCTGGGGTGAAAGCGATAACGTTTGACACGAAACTCACTGAGTTTTAGTTCAGTTCTAAACATTAACATGGATGTAAGTACATTTAACCGGTAAACCTCAAGTAGGACTAAACGTATGTCTTAAATTTCATTTTGCCAGACACAATACATCTTAATTCATACTACTACTGTATCAAGACAATCCTCTCAAGATACTTATATGACAATACAAACTGATCATTTTCAGTCTATAACAAATTAACAAGTTGATACAAATACGTTTAGGTTATAATAAAAGATCACCTTTTCTAATAGTAAGTTAGAAAAAAAAAAATTGAAATGTCTAGACTAATTTCTGTAAAAATTAAAAAAAATCATTCACAACACTCAACATTGAATATCATTAAAACTATTTTGCTTATCTGTGTTATTGTCTTTTTAATAAGAATTGAATTATAAAAAAATTATAAAACTTCACCATTTTGATTAAAAAAAATATTCATCAACTTACAGATATCCATTGACACATTCATAATATAAATGTGATAATCAGTACTACATTTAGTGAACTACTTCAAGTTTTTGTTGTTGTTGTTGTTTTATCTTTGATACGTTTCACTCTTAAATTAATTGAAAAGAGCCTAGATTATCTTTTGTTTAAGTCTGATTATATTTCATAAATGAAACTCTGTTTCAAATCAGAGTAAAAAAATTATGTAGGTCAATAAAGGAATTTATATTGAAATGTTAAAGAATTTACTTCAGTAGTCATATGTGTTAACGTATCTGATGAATTTTATGTAGTATAAGGCAAATATGAAATGGCTTATAAATATATGTACTACTCTAAATACTTTCTAACTTCTTCACAAGAGTTTGTGGTAAGATTATATGATTATCGTTAGAATGGATTATAGTGGGAGAGAGGGGCGGAAGACGAGATTATTCAGACCCTAAATCATTTTCTTTATTTTAAAGCACTTTAAATATGTTTGTTATATCTATCAATCGTGATTATCAACAGATCACTTAGAAACAACTTCGTCTTTGTAATATAATCATAACTACAACGCCTTAACCTTTATTTAATGATTGTATAGTTATCTTTTGAAATTTATTGAGTTTCTTAATGTTAACTTGAGTTTCCTTGGATAAGATTTTTGAGTTCACCATTGGTGATATAAGGCATTAATAAACTATATCAACCTATTCCGATTTCGAACAACCCTCCCTTTCTTCATTCTCTGAAGGTAAATCATTCAACTGATATAATAAATTTTCAATCCGGTTCTTAGTATTAATGCTGTTAATCCTTCTTTTGGGAATGTATATTTCAAATCTTAGTGATTAAACTTTGGTTTAGTATCATACTAGATAGATTGTCGACGAATTTCTCAGGGTAATCTAAAAAGCTTCAAACAATCATTTCTTTATCGGCGTCTGTAATACAGAACAGAAGACGCTATTGCATACTTTACCTTAAAGATTATAATGAAAATGATGAATTATGTCCAGTATACAATCTTTAAATCATCAACGACTTTATCAAAGCAACGGAATTTTGATCTAAACTGAGCAATGAGTAATTTTTGTTGAATCATTGTGAGATTTTGTGATACGTTTTAGATGTTTTGAAAGTGATCACAAACTAGTCTGAAAACAGCAACTACAAACACTACTCCCATTACAGAAGAAAATTTAGTTATCTTTTACACATATTTCGACTCCAAGAGACTATATTCATGTAATGCAGGAATTATTAAAAATGAAAAGAGCCGCCGTTTTGATTTTATTAGGTTTAAAATACTAGTTTTGTAAATCTTTACATCTTGAAGATAAACAATTCTTGACACCAATGCTACACTGTTAACCATAACAATCGCTGAACTCCTTGAGCACTATTTCTAGAAATGTCACCTTCTATTCGCGAAATGTTTATGATATGAAAGCTGTAAATGTTACTCTTTAAGTGTCATTACTATTCTGATCGTTTATTCTAGTGAGTGTTAAATTTACATAACTCCTACTGTCTGAATGAAATTCGAAAACCATATTCAACGAAATGTTGAGAAGATGAAATGTTCGATTATTGGAGTCAAATTTGTTGGAAGCTTAGAGTGACTAATCAAATTGCCACTTTCACTTGAATTATTAATGCTGAATTACATTTAAACGATAAAAAGTTTTTGAATAATCTTTTTTTAAATTATTGGCTCTGGAACTAACTATTCCATTAGCTTAAATAAACTGTCTGGACACAGTAGCCTAGTGGTGAACGCGGTGGCGTTTGACACGAAGCGGACTGAGTTCGAATCCCAGTGTGAACATCAACATTGGGATGCAGGTACATCCAGCCGACGAGTCCCAAATAGGACGAAACGCGCGTCCTGGATTCCACTTGCCAGTCACAATCCAACTTAAATATAACTTGTGTAATACCGCTATATAGAGGCAATCCGCTCAGGATGCACATATGGCAACAGAGGCTGACCAGTTTCAGTCCATTACAAATCAACGGGAAGATACAAGCCTATTCTGAATTAAAATTTGTTCACTTTTGTTAATTAATTTTTGAACCAACTGGTCAACTTTCTCACAACGCAGTTGCTTGTAGGCTTGCTATTCATTGTAGGCAAAAAGTGAGTATTTATACACATTCACTAAAAATATAAAAGTAAATGGTACTAACCAAATTCCTAACTCTCTTTAATTTCAATGTTTATGAAGAGTATCATTGATGAATTTCGCCTCATCTATATTTAAAGCATTTCCTTCATGTTATTTTCGAAATAATTGTATATGTGATGCCAAAAATACGAAGCTACTGAAGTCTCCTTTTAAATTATGGCGGTAAATAATCCGTAAAATACATAGTTCATAAGCTTTTGACATTCATGCCGACCATAATTGTTTTAGCAGACACGACTAATTGAATGTGCTTGGTCACGCATCACAACAAGATCACGACACGACACACCGAGGGGAGCATCTCTCTCTAGTTTTCTAGCCTAAACGTTGCTATTTAATAGACGCTCTACTTACCATCAGCAATAACTTCTCCTACATCTTGTTACGTTTTCTGACTTCTCGTTCGTACGAGTGAGTTCAATTTTTAAATGTTGCTGTGATTATGCGACAAAAGTAATTTGGTTTTAGACAGGGTACTTATTTTTCATGGTTCTTTTGTACTTGCAGATCTTAATAATAATAATAATAACAGATTTTATTCTCGAGTATCATTTTGTACATGAGATCATGCTAGTTTACAGACATGATCAGAATAATAAGTGTTTACATACATACAATCATAATGACGAAGTGTCACTGTCAGGGCATTCATAACATATAAAGATATGAATTCAGAACCAAACCAACTACAGCAAAGTCTAAAGTACTAGGACACTAAATATATGAATTACATCATGGTGTATATATGACTAAGAACAATGGGCTTCTAGACCAATGGGTTACAATTCTAAAAAACGGCTGAGAGTTTCCAGATTGGATCACTAAGCATGTCCAGAGGCAGGATAAAACCAAGAGTACTTGGAGCTTGGGCGCTAAAGAAAAATCAGTAGTATTATGCCAATAGATTTCATAATCGCCTTGTATGTAATCATCTACAACTAAGAGGTATATGAATACAGAGAGAACACAAAACAACAGCATTGGTATCCTGATACAATTAGACGAAAATTGGTGTCTTTACAGACATTGAAAGACATGACATACCCCTAACGTTAGCAAAACAAATGGTCAAAATTAGTATTTATACTTTGTCTATGAATGGATTAAAAAGGAAGTACACTTGCATACCATTAAGACAAGTAGATGGAGCCCACACGTTCAGAGTACCTATTATTTCGCTAATGGAGTATGAAAAAAAATAGTTGATGTGAACATTTTCAATAAAATATGAAAAAAGATAAGGTTATCAACATGTCGCACAAATAAAGAAAGTTAACCTGTTTACCGAATGAGGCAAATTGTTTCAGATTTTCGAAAATATATTTGTAAAATAATTCAAATGAAGAGCAGATTTTCAATGTGACATTTTTATTTTCGAAGCTGGATTTCGTAGGTTATAACAAGAAGGTTTCTCGAAATTAATTGTATTAGATGATGAAAACACTAATTTGTTCAGTATCTTGTAAAATAAAAATAAGTTTAGCTTCAGTCAGCGCCCTTACAAAGTATCTATTCCAAACATAGCACATCTAATTTTATAGTCCAGAGTACAATCAGCCTCAAGAATATGAAGAGTATAGCTACGTTGGACAGACTCTAGTCTGAGTTTACCCCTTATGAAAACATTACTGAGAATAAAGGTGCAGTATTGCAGTAAAGGTCGGACACAAACTTTATATAGCAAAATACGAGAATGATTGCAATAAAAGTTATGAAGTATACGACCAAGGAGTCGATGCTACTTACATGTCTGCAAAATAACCTGTTCTGTGGAAGACAGATTATACGAGTACATAGGTCCTAAGTCAACAACTGAATGAAGCCTAGACAACTTATTACCGTTTATGGAGAGATCGAATTTGAAACATTTATCTCCAAAACATATCCAACCACACTTAGAAGAATTAAGATCTAACTTCTATTTCGAGCATCGCACTGCAACCTTATTGACTTCAGCAGTGACGCCACAGAATGTGTGCGAATGGATGGATGGAATGAATGGAATAAGTGCATTATTTTAAGATCATCCGCATATAGAAAAGGCTTGTCCATGCTGACTCATTTGCATATATCATTTATGTTAGCTTTACAGAAGAGGTGGACCTGAAACACTTCCTTGTATAACGTCATTTGTGACCAGTTAGGCCTTCGAAAGTGTGGAGTTAGTTTTACTAATTTGATATCGATGGCTGATGAAACAGTTTAACCATGCAAGCAATGGATTTCTTATCCAATAGGAAGAGAGTCTGACTATAAAAATCCTGTGATTAACCACATAAAAAGCATGAGATATATCTAAGTACAATACTAATATTAAGTGGCCAAGTCCTAGTTCAGTAAAGACTAAATTTAAAAAATCAAAGTGACAAGTCATACAAGACCTGGTTTTGAGGAGACTAGACTGTAATATATAGATAATTTTTTGGAGAGTAAATAATTAGACATTTCGTTAACTATTATTTTTTTTCCATTATTCTAGAGACACCTGGGGTGGTATTTATGGGCCAATAGTTATGCAAGTTTGCCTTGTTACCTAATTTAGATATGACGTTTTTCATCTTCTTGGGTAAGTACCTGCAGTTAGTGAGATGTCAAACAGTTCTAGTGGGTCTAATGGGATATTAGTTCCACCGGAGTTGAAGTAAATGGATGCATGCCATCTACTCCATAACTACTTGAGGTCCTAAGTGAGTTGATGGATTGACAAATGTTGACATAAGTGAAGGTAACGGGTTCCGTATGGTTTGTAGCCGAATTGATCGTGTCCACCTCAATGTCATACAAGTGCTTACCTCTGTTAGCAAAGAAATCCCTGAACAAATTGACTATATTATTATGGTCGTTAATCGTTGGTCCATCTCGTAAAATGAAGAGAATATCATTATTCCGAGAAGGTTTCAAGTGTTTATTGAACAGCCGTACCAAGTTTTGTGCCTTAGACCTACTGTGCACTGCTGATAACTCTCCAATAATTGCTTTGAACTTGTGGACTTTTTTCTGTTGATTAAAAGTCATGCCGATTTTCAAGAGTGCCGAGAAGTCATTTGACCTTTAAATAGCACTTCTGTAGGCGTTTTAGCTTCATACGGCAATGAAGTGGTTTGTACAAATCATTTGACTTAATTATATTGCTTAGTTTCATGGGTGCCTTCAACATAAACAGGAGCCATTAAGTTAATAAAAAGTATCCAGTGCCTCTGTAAGACTATTGGATAAGAAAAAATTATTCCAGTCAGAGCAACTTAGAAGGGTGTGCAGAAGATTCCAGTCTACACTTTATAATCTCGATATTGTCTAGCTCATTGTAATTTACGATAATTGGAGTGACTAAAATTAAAAGGAATGACCACATGGAATCTCTTTGTGATCACAGCTTTCTAACTCTTTGAAGTGACATCATGATAGAAAACATATTATGTCTTATTGGACTGTTTACACATTGTATTCAACAGTGCATGTCTAGTGTTGTAGGATGGTTTGTTTCATTATATGACAGTCCTCTGCCAACATATCAGTGTATCCTAGGGAGATTAAAGTCACCTGTGATGAATTTCGCATTTTAATTTAGGGCAGAGGTATGTACAAACGCATTAATAATGGTGTTATCTACATTGGTTGAGGTGTTAGGGGTTCTGTATATGCATTCAAAACGTAAACTGAGGTTCGGAGTATTGAATGAGATCCAAGCCGACTCTTGTACCTTACGATGTATTTTATCAATGATTTTATTAAACGAAAAGCAAACACTTACGCATATTAAACAGTAGCCACCCCGTTTATATTTTTCTATTGTAACAATATAACATACAGTCCCGAATGTTAGTTCTGAGTCAGTTAGTGAGGAGGAACACCATATTTCTGTGACTAATATTAATGAAGGTTTGGCTAATAAGGCCATAGTTCTTAGGGTTGATATTTTATTAAGAAGTGAGCAAGCGTTAATTACTAAAAAATTTCAGAAACGAAGAGAGAATTGCAAAGAATCGAATAAGATCTTTGTCTAAGTTATTTGTGTTTGATGCAATTAGATATTGGTTTGAAAGTGCTGTCTGGTTGTTTGAGCTAATGTCTAAGCAAGCAGTATTGCAATTGGGACAGGTGACTGCCTAATCCTAAAAAGGTTATTATAGTTGTCAAAGATATTAGGATGTTCAGAGTAGCTTAGGTTTGGCGACATTGCAGCTTGTTAGCGATGTGCGAAAATAGAGGATGTCCTAGTAGCCCATCATGAGTGTAATTATATAAGGAAGGAAGGAGAGTAAGATCACTTGTGTTATCTGAGTAGGTCGGCACGGTGTAGGAGTGTGAGGGTTTACAGCATACTAGTGTGCATTTAGCCCCCCTCCCAGAATTTATTACAAAATTGTTTGCGTCAGAGTAGTAGAAAGTGTCGTGTACTTGTTCCCTACTTGGCTTACTCTAGTAGCTTAATGAGATATGTTTTGATTGGTTACGTATAGCCTGTGAGTGCTTACGACATTGATTACTGCCCAAAACAAACACTTATGTAGAGACAAACAAATTAATTATAATTGTGTACTTTTTGCAGTTCAACCGCTTACGCAGACAGTGAAGCAATTCCTTATGTGTGATTTAGTTTTACCATATTTTGTAGTAGATTCCTGTTTAATTCTGACTTGTGGGCAACTCAAGAGGCAGGTGAGTAAACACCTTAAACTTGAACCGAGCATTGGAAAATCGTACCTCATCAACATGGTGTTGGGTAACCAGCTCGCGATACTTTATCAAATATTCCAGCTTCATTTTGTTACCTTCTATTATTCTCCAAGCTCTGGTCACCGCTAGGAGGCTAAGTTCACCAGGTATCTAACTATCATCTGTGGGGGAATGTAAACGACACGAGATTAGATAACAAGTTCAAAAGTAAATGTCATCTAAGTAGTATCGTCGAATACTGACAGACTGTTTGCCATTGATTAAATGTCAATAGCTGAACGAGCTAGTAATTCTCCATTGAGCTACAGTGGCAGAACTGAGATGATTTTGTCTGGTATGTTGATTAAACTGACATTCATACGGAAGTCAATTCCAGGAGGAAGCTAAAGTAGCAACTTAGGTTGACTAGTTAAGAGTTTACTCCAAACCTTAAGCATACTCCAGAACAATAAATCTCAAGTATTCATATGCTCTCTTATTCTGCATACGGATTGCATTTCTTATTATCTTATACTGAATGTTGAAAAGTTTTGTGTGTTTGAATGATAAGATTACGCTCCACTGTCTTCAGCCTATGATAATAAAATGAAGACCTATTTCCTAATAATTTGTTTTCTTCTCTCAAATAGAAAGGGACTTACCAAGGCGTTAAAAGACTACAGTTGCTTGATACTTTAGAATAACTCTCATATTGTGCTTTAAATGGTGTATGCAATTAGCCTTGATATAATGTCTCAGAAAGTTCAACGAGGTTTTTCCGATTAGGCATTTCTACATTTTTACTGAAATACTATATTCTTGGAAACTTTCGGGGTTCCTACCAAGCAGTTGTCGACATATGCATGGACGCAGTCGAGTCCCTGGAACACGTCACCTGTGAAACACCGAAATGTTCGTGAGGCATTACACAAGTAAAAGATCAGTTGAATAAATTAATATAGACTAGATAGGGTTGTGATAGCTATCTCCAGAACGCCGTTTCGGTTATCAATATTTGATTATAAGTCTTAACGAGAAATACAGTCATACCTCTCAAGGTGATCTTTTCTTTATGGATATGTGGTAAAGAGCAACGGCCTGGTTCAGCTTAAGTGTTGAGCTGCCTACAATTGCCAGTGGAGTGCAAATTACTGATATCCTTTCGGAGGGATCATATGTAATGGAGATGACTATATGCTGCTGGATTGGCGGATTAATCTGAGGTTCATCATATGGTCAAATTCATCGTCATTAAGAATTCGCAAATTTTCAATCGCAAACTAGTATGCATTAAGGAATACTGAATGACCTGAAGTCGTAATGTGGTGTATAACGTTGCTAGTTACATATGGTTTCTCGTTTTTGTCTAACTCGCTTTGGAATACATGTCAACTTTTGGCTGAAAATAAGTGTTAACTAAATGTTTCAAACAACAAGGGGCACATACAATGTAACCTAGGGCGGTGGTTTCGTAAATGTATAGCCTAGTATTGTCGTCTACTAGCATTTTTATGCTAGGATCCACAGCAAGTTATGGTGACAAATCGATGACTATGATAGGCATTTTCGCATCCCTGATAATGAGAATCAAATGTATGGATTTTCGTGACCCTACATCCAAGTAAATGTATCTTTAGGCATACGTGTCAATTTCACTACCGAGTGTATCTTTGTGGTAACGATCGCATGAAGTTGAAGACAGGGCATTAACTTTCACATTAGTATCACAGAAGTAGCGAACCTTTGTTATTACATCGGTGATGAATAACAAGTCGGTTATTTCTACCAGCTACGACCAACGCTAACGCGTATCGGTAGATAGTTTACAAACGTTTTAACGGCTTGCGATAAGTCCTATTTCCTTAAGAAAACTTGACCCACACTTTTTCTTGCGTTACTGTCTTTAAAGGTACTCATGTCCATAACTGAAGTTTCGGAAGTTAAAGTTAAGAAATAAGAAACAAAAGTTTGTGAAAACTTTTATCTAGTTATTTATAAGCAGATGTGGAACAGTCTACCGACAGAAGTATACATGGCCAGAAAATCATCAAGTACTTAATAAGACACTTAACATAACTGCCATTCCAATGACTAAGACTTGGCTCATGATTGTAAATATAAAGCCCAATGAAGTTTTTGTGCTAATAGTATTAACCGAGCAACAATCAGTATTTTAACAGCACTAATCATATTTAAATTTCGACATTATAAAAATTTGTATATCTTTGTTTTTAACGAATACTTAACAGGATTAAGTGCTTTAATAAACTTAAATTTAAGGTTATCTATCAATACAACTTCAGTATTAATTCAGGCAAACCTGTTAACTTAAATCAAAGTTAATATGAATTTTGTTTTGATCTACTGCTTTCTTTTTTTTATTTTGTGAATTCACATTATGAAATCCTGCTCACCCAAGAAGCATAAAGTGAATGATCATATATGTGTATGGATTACTTCAAATGAACAAGGATTTTTTAAAAGCTAACAAATATATTTAAAGATAACTTATTGGCAACTTCCCCAACCACTTTTGATTGTTATTAAGCGATAATTAGAATGAGCAACACTGTAAACCTATGTTGAAAGGAATTAACTTGTTTGAAATTTATTCATTATGTTACTGACCATCTAAATTTTTACATCAAAGTAACTTACTAATTCTTGTTTACTATATGCAAGTAACACCAAACTTTACTTCATATCAAGTTTAAAATATGTGCTTTTCTATCTGATTTCATCTACTTCTCATGAAACATAGTCTTTGTCTTGCCATCCTACCACGATTTTTTAGAAGTTGTCCCGTACGTATCAAAATGAACATTAGTTTTATCATGTAAATTATTTTAGCATCATCATCAAGAACAACAACAACGTAGAACCGGGCACATACGCCAATAGGTTCAAGTTGCCATACACCACATTAGCACTACGAGATAACGATGGTAACATAATAACAGAATACAAGAGGGAAGAGTGAAGTAAAGGTGTGCAGAAACTGATTATAGGATTTAAGATTTAGATGGGGTTAATGAGTAAATACACTTGCGCCACGGTGACCGATTCTGAGCCATGTCTCCAAGTGTCTCCAGACATTTATTGCGACTATCGCGCGGACCGCAACCAGGTAATCTGCATCTACCAGCATGGCTTAGATTAACAGTCATGGACTTCATGGACTGATGTCCTGCTTTGGTTTGACCACCACCACCCGTCTTCCATCCTACTTCAACCTTAACCAGTATCGTGCGACGTGGCAAGAGGTGATCTGGCATCCACGACACATGTCACTTAGGTCTATAAATGAGCTTGTGTTTTGTAAAAATTTTAAACACAATATTGCTATTATTATTTAGCTCTAGGAAACAGATGCTTCATTTTTAAACTGATTATCTAGAAGGGCAAAACTATTTCATTTATTGTTATTGCATGATCTATTGATGGATACTTTGCAGAGAAACATCAGCTAATAGAGTTAATTAATACTAGTATGAACTAGCAGCTGTGTTGAATGCATATGTTGTATGACAAATAAATTTTAAAAATAACTGATTATATATTCACAAATATCAAATACAAAGTACACTACAATACTCAGTATGTAGCGCCCAATATTATCGATATGAAAAAAGATTCACCTGAAAAAGAATCGACCAGGAAGACTAAAATTACTATAACTCAATTTATCGTTTATTTCACAAGGCTTTAAAACAATATTTGGCAAGAGCTACAAATAATAAAAGTATTAAGTATTGAAAAGGTTCAATTCACTCAATAAAAGGGATTAATTTCAAGAAATACAACAACTGAAACAGTTTAGGGATCCTGCTTTCAAGACTGGGTTACTATTGTTATAATGGCGTTAACAGTAATTTCTGGAATAATTTGAATAGATTTCAAAATTCATAGGTTAACATTAATATTGGAACCAGTAACTGTTAGAAAGACAACAATGTGTATAAACATGTAGTTAGAGCTTATTTATGGTGAGTTCCAGTGCAACATTTATTAGCTTTTAACTAATGAAGGCTTTTTTCGACCAGAAACATGTGTCATAGCGATTACCGGTGATTCAGTTGCCAATGAAATAATCAAGCCTACGAAGTAGGTGATCGGCATGACTGCGAAAAACCGGACAATCTACAAAGAGAAGTGGAACAGAAATTATACTCCATCGGATATCTTAAATGACTAGTGAACTGAAACACTCATAAGTGCATTATTTATTGTTTCACTGTGTCATAATAATCCTCTACTTATAAAACATTAGTCTTGAGCGTGAAATTAAGTATTCCTGACGTAGGGTACGTCATTTAAGAATGGCTTGATACTTACGACTAAATGATAATCTATGCAACCATCTGACTAAATGATATTTACATGCGTTTGTCATAAACCGAAGTTAGTTGGGTACTAGTAAAAGTCATGGAGCACTTGGTCATCCGTTTCTACGTAGTACAGGATTGCTAAAGCAGTGTGCACCCGTGTTTCCGTCAGGGAATCCAACCCAGCACATTCAGATATCTCAGCAAACGTTTAACCATATATACCACTGAGCCTGGCATTATTAGTAGAATGCTCAATTTGATCCATTTGTGATATAGTGTGACATGTACCCGTGGTTATCGGCGTTGACTACCTTACACTTAATACCCCTGAACTCCACCGGTCACAACGTCTTACTAAAACTCCAGCAACATTTTAAATGAAGCCACTAGTGAAATGATAATTAAAGTTGACATGAAGTGGTTTCATGGAGATTGGTACTTAATTTTATCGCTTGTATTCATCACAGTGGAGTTTCATACTAAGACAAAAATACCATCCTTGTTGGTTTCCACTAGTAACCAATTTAGATCAGTCTGTGACAAACAGCAAACTTAATGAGTTTTACGGGCATATTTAACTTAAAAAGTCAGATCACTGCCGAAAAACAATAAATTTATCGTTTAAAGCAAACAATATTACACTTTATACTCTGAACCACATTCAAAGTAACTCACCAAATGTAAATTATCTAATAGTAATGGATTTTGACTACCTAAGACAATAAACATAGTAACGATCGGATGGACAAGATAAGCTGTGTACGTCAAACGTGCTGGAACACAAAATACTGGCAACGTAAGAATCGAATGAATTGGACCTAGATTAAACAGAACAATAGCTATTAGGTCTGTCGGAAATCAGAAGCAAGAGTATTCTGTTAACGAAACATCTAGAATAAAGTTTACCTAACTAATATAACGATCAACTTTTCAAAGTACTTTTTTTGTTGTAATGGAAGATAACGTAAAACATAGTTACTTAGAAGTCCGAAAATGAGATTAAAAGTACGCTAGAAACAACTAAGTATAATAAAATTGTATTCAGGAACAGAGTATATGATGATTCATAAACAATAATTTAAGTGAATGTAAGTTATATAAACATTATTACTGTCAGAAAAGAATACAAACAACTATAACATAAATTGACAAATACAAACTGCATAAGCCGAATACTTTACAAATGTTTGTATTTTCCTGTAACTGAATTCTAATCATTTCTAACTTAATCAAGTGTATCAACAAAGGAAATGGAAAACAATTCTTACGAGTAGTAGATACTATACAATTTAAACATGGTAGTAGTAATTGGAGCTCTGTGAAAAAGCAGTTAACGTGCTAGCAATTGATGCGATAGATACTAGATTTAGTTTCAATGTTAACAACAACCCTAGTCTATGTACATCCAAGTAAAGTATGCTGATTAAGGTGAAAGCATATATGTCAGACTTCATAGTAGGTCGAATTTCAAAATCGTTACAATGAGAATAATATCGAAGAAAAGGTGTCAGATGATAATCCGCTTAATAAACAAATGACAATATATAGTGAAGGTGTCTGTGTTACTAAAGCCACTGTCACTTCTCATATGTTTTACAAATCTGCCTAGCTACAACTAAAATTTTGAACCACTCATAACTTCACAGATTATCAGTTAGCGACTTCAGGCCCTGATCACATATCTTGGATAGAGTCTTTAGTTAATGAACATTCATACTAACCAGATTGGCGATATAAACAATAATCATTTCAATCACAACATTCAGTAAAAGTTTGAAACTGACTAATCTATTTCAACCGTCATACAATCTCTGTTGTCTCATAACTGACCACCCATTTAATTCAACATATGCAAACATCCAGTTAACCTAAATTCCTGTATTTCAGTGTTAATTTACATATCATTAACTAAATTAGGTCTTAAATGTTTTATATATTTTCACAATTGAACAACAACATACGGGGATGTGTAATAGATCATCTGTCCCACATATGATTAATACAATCAAATATTTTCAAGATATTCAGCTTTCGGATTGATTGATTCAAAAAACGCTGAACACTACATGGTGTGAATACTGTTTTGTTCAAACATTCACTTACCACCACAACCAAGAGCACACATTGATACAACAATCGCCACACCAAGAACAAAAATAGGTCGATGAAATGCTGTATAAGCAGCAGCTCCAACAGTTGAGAACGGTTCAACTTTTCCACTTAATAATCCATATAATCCATAAACAGTAGATACACAAAATATGGATGATAAGCATATACCAATCAAAGCTAACATAACCTTCATCTTTATGCCAACATCCTAAGAATTAAAACAGAAAAAGATAGGGGAATCTCTCGAATGCAAACTCAATGGATCAAAGCAAGTTATCATGTAATCACAAAACATATCGTAGCGAAAGTCCTAATTAACTGAGTTGAAAGAAAGGAATACTAGTTTTTTGATTTTATGAAATTGTTATACGTACACATGCTTTTTGCGTCTAATCAATGACGTTTGTGGCAGTCGCTAATAACCTCCAAGAATACTGACGAGTTTTATTGGCTGTACATCTATAGTTTTACGGTTAGGATGTTGTAGTATGATTGAACACAGAAATTGACATAACTTACTTTCATCGCGTGTTTTGATTTCGGGCTTGTCGGATTTACGTTTATTCTAAATATAGTGCTCCTATATTCATCATTACTGACTTTTAATATTTACACTCATCCTATGAATTATGGATGTGTGTGAGTCAATATAATATACGGTGATTTGTAGACAGTTTGAAATCATATTAACACGAAACAGAGTTGAATCGCAATCCAATAGAAGCAAGCAATAACGATTCATACTTCCCTAAACGTCATAAACAAATTCATTCTACATACAAGTAGTATCAGTTACATGTCAATCTACAAGAAACCTTTGTGAGTTCGATAATATCCATATTGATAGCTGCAGATATAAATCTTGTATAGAATAGACTAAACTCAACTAATCATCAAAGCTTTATGCCTACGGATGATTATGTGGACATGAGAAACCATGAGTCGTATCATGTTTCAGTTGATTTGCATTCAGAGTATCAAGCCACAGTTGAACAGTATGTGTTATAAATCATGTATTCAGTTTTCAAATTTATTGAATTACTTATATATGTTACTTAACATGTGAAGATGTAAAATCATCTGTACTTAACGATTTGTTATGATCAACATAACCTTATTTCGATCCAAATCGAGTTACATGAAGAAAAAAACAGCGGCAAAATTACAAACTGATTAATGACTTAGATATTTGTAATAAGCATGGTTTGTGGGTTGATAGTCATGCTAGCAAAAGGTTGAAGGAGTGTATATGAATGATATGGCGAACAAGATTTTCCTTTAAATTAACTTCATAGGCGTGAATGTGAATACAGTCCTTCAACCAAGGCTAGGCTAAATCTTGTATTAAAATGAAAATGACTGTTTATGTCAACTGAAATATTTACATATGCTGCATACATATTGAAATATATGCAGAAAATTAATCAACTTCATAACATACTTGCAGAATATTGGTGTATTTCTCAAGGAACCAGCCACACAGAAGACCAATTGCATAAGTACTCCAACGTGTATATGGTTTTATGTAGACTGTTGTGAATGATGTGCTAGATAAATAGATTGAAGGAAAATAAATATTATTTTGTTAAACAGAGGCAATAAAGTAAATTTTATTTAATCATATTTCATCGGTTAGCAGTACTAAGGAATGGTGATGAACTAATGAGATTGTGATTTTTATTTCAACGGTGATAGCTCATAGTTTAATTGACATTGTTGACAATTTATCTCATCTTAGCTAATTTTGACGGAAATGTAATTGTCAGCTATTTGTAGGAGACTGTATGAATCTATGCACCTGGATGTATGTTTGGAAAAACGTGATAAAATTATATTTCGGTGTCGCAAATGTTAGCTGAAGAAATCACTTAGGGTTTGGTTCATTCTATGCGCTTTCTAAAATTTCCTTTCAGCAGAAAATGGTCCCTGGTAATGCAGTGATCATTAGAGACACCTATAACTGCAGCTGTAGTAGATGTTAATGAAGTTACGTCTGTTCAATGTTATCAGTACTGCAGAGATGTCTGCTCGAAGATAATAATAAAAATACTAATGTCTATCGGTGGTGTTGGTAGAATTGTTGAGATTGGATAAATGATTCAGAGAAAGCGCGAATATTATCGTAAACATAACATTTATATAGTATAGATAGGTAGTTTTGAGAGTACACCTACAGTAGATATTTGGTATTTAGAAGCGATTTGTCGGAAAAAGACACTTTAGGAGGATTTCTGACAGCAAGAAATCTACCTAAATGCCAATTATTAAGGAGTATGTCGAATCAGGAACAACAATTAGCACAGATTTAAAGTCATACAAGTGTCTATCAAGACTTGAATGCAATCATCATATCACCGTTCATAGCCGACACTTTTGGATCCTACAATAGGAATTCACAAACGAAACTATCTTCACAAATATAAAGAAACTCGTAGAAAAATGCACTTTATCCAAATGAATGAGTATACATACAGAAGTTACTTTGATTTTAAATGTTTACAACCTTTAGATAACCACTGAAAGACTAATGAATCATGTACAAGTTATTGTATGCATTTGAGTAATACTACATTTCAATGGTTTTTTTCTAACGATAATATCATTTCATCCTAAATCACTTCCTTAATGGTCAATTTTCTTTTAGCTACTGTTAAGGTCAAACCAGCAATCGCTTAAGTTAGTACCTGTTCTTTAGTCCTGCCAAAATGTTTAAAATTATTCTTATTTGAACACCTAAACATCTCGATGTAGTATTTTTGTAGTGCTGACAGTTCCTGACTTAATGGTTTGGTGAAGTTTTCTTTTCAGATTTAAACACCATCGAAGTTAAGTTTGAATGGAAATCAGTCTATATCATTTATTTGCTAGCCCTAAATTACTAAAAATTTATCGACTTTTTTCTTTAGATTGTAGAGACCCAGATTATCTTCCTGAACATACAAATTAAATATGATACATTTCTTTGTGTATGCATGTTTAATGTATGGTTAAACTTCCTCTTTCTTTACTGGTTTGCTTAAACCTACTTCTCCCTTTAAGTTCCATATACATCATACATCTGGTGCAACGACTTCTCATTTTACATTGATCAGATCACTGGTGTATATGCGTAAAGAAAAAGTGAATTACATTAGATTGAGTGTTCTAGAATATTTTACGTATCAGAAGTAAAATAACTATTGTCCAATATTACTAGTTCACATAGGAGGCACCATACGTGGCTTTCCTGTCGTCATACAATAGTATTATCCACAAGCTCTACTATTACTTTTTGTACCTGAATTTTTACCTGAAGTTTACTTAATTTAATTTAAATCTAGTATTCACCACAGTTACCATGTTTTCCAATATTAAGGAACATTGAAGATTGTCGTGGGCAACTACTACCTCCTTTCTGAATAATTTGCTTTATATTTTATAAGCGTCATTCATTGGTTGGAATGGATAATTTGTCTTGCGGTAATCATTTACCGAAATGGTTTACCTACATGATTCATTTTAAGAAAAAACCAGATTCATTGACTAGATGGTCATATTGAAAGGAGTGGAAAGATAAAATTAGCCAGTAAATAAACTTACAAATTGTCAAATTATTGTGAAAAGTTATTATTACTGAAAATCTTTGTTTCATAACTTTGAAATCAAGAGTCAATAAGATGCACCTGAGACACTATCGACTGTTGACAAAAACCGAAGTTACTTCTAATAAATATTGGATTGTCTAAAATCCTGAGTTGTAAACCGAATAATCACTAAACAGTATACAGTGTCATGACGGTTTAATTCTCAGATTTCAATGTAGCCACTTACAACTCTAGGCAGACCTTACTGATGTGTGATATGTAACGTATAACCTAATGTAAGTATAATTGTATAAAATTATCTCATCATTTTTACAACAAAAACTATAATAAAATTTAGTACATTTCCATAATCCCAATCATATACTGGAAGAATTCGACAAATAAATTGCAACATTCAACAACTTACAGTTCTAAAACACCAGGTAAATAATCATTTGCATAAGATATACCAAATGTAACAACAATACTGGAAATTACAAGTCCGAAGCCAAATAGTACACCAATAGTTTCGTTCCTAAATATAATTAAAATTATTTAAACTTGAATAAATTATACATATATACAAACATAAAATTTATTGTACTATAAGCCATAGTCGACTTATAGGTATGAAAGGTATGTATTCATGTAGGCTCTTGAACTATCAAAATGACGTTTTGACATTGATGATAGTTATGTAATATGATTAACTAGGATTTCCAAATATCTCTTCTGTCCTGTCAATTATAATCGTCATTGCATACATATCCACTGATGTAATTAGAATGTATTCGGATCTTCCCATTGATTTATCATTGACTGAAATCGATCAGTATCTGTCGCCATATGTGCATTCCAAACAGATTGCCTCTGTTAAACGATAGTTCACAAGTACTGTTTGAGTTTGGTTGTGATTCACTAGCCTAGTGGTAGACATGGGGGCGTTTGGAACAAAACGGATTGAGTTCAAGTTTCGGTGTAAATATCAATACTGAGATGTAGGTATATTCAGCTGACGAGTCCCGAATGGGACAAAACGCGCGTCTTGAATTCCGCTTACCAGTAACAACCCATCTCAAACAATATTGAGTGATGGATAATCTATTAGTTTTCAAGTACATCGAAATTGATATTCACACTTAGATCGATATGAAATAGACTTCAAATGCAAGAATTATCCACATACATTTTGCATGTTTTGAAAATTTATTAGAATAATTAGAGCACAAGTATACAATTATTCATTGCTGTGTAGTTAAACATGAGATGTAGTAAACGGAGTTCAACTATACCTGATGAGTTGTAGTTGTCCACCGTCGTCAACGAATGGGGTAGCCCAAATGTACCGCTAATGGACTGAAGCTAGGGATACCAACCATTATTAAGCAGTTAGGCGTCTGCCTCAAAGCCTGAAGTTCCTGGGTCTAACCTTACAGTGGGATCATGGGTAGAAAGTGTTGATAATATTATACTAAAATGGAACGTCAGCCCTGTAACACCTTTAGTTTTCAATAGATGTCTAACTGACTTACAATCAAATATCAATATGTACATGAAAACTAAAACTAAACTTTATTATGCAATTCATTTTAGTTCATAACTCTGCGTGAAGTTCATATCAACACAAACAACGTACTCATTCACAGAATAAATAGTTGGTCTTGATGAAACTTTTACCTAGGTGGTGTTATTTTTGATTCCAATACAACAGTAATATCTTATATTCGAACGATTTGAATTGAAATGAATGTTATTTACTACTTTAATCTACTAATTACAATGAGTGTTTGTATCAGATTCCGAAACTAAATCTAGGTTCTTTATCACTAGATTTTTCTTTTTTACGCCTGTTTCATTTCATACTTTATTCCATTGCTGTCATCATTAAGTTTAAGTGTATCTGATGTGCTTAGTCAGTTGTCGGCTTACTTTTCTCTCATATTCTTATCTTATTCAGATTATAACAGCGTAATCTGTACACTTCATCCAGTACATAATAAGCCTTCAGGCTAGAAGTGAAGTATCAAAGGTATAGCGTTAAATATTTATCATTATTTAATTAAACTACATCAAGTCTACTTACCATGCTAATAATGATAAGAATATTGGAGCTAATACAATAGAAAATTGAAATTCATTTGATAAATACCATGACCATCCCATACACTGAAATGAAAAAGTAAATAATCTTCAAAGTTGACTTCACTTAAAACTATTTCAAAACGAATAAACAGGATTCAAATTGATGATGACTTCAATACTAAGGAAGAAGAATGCAATTAAATGTTAGGAAATCGCTTCAATAAATATGCATCTGTATTATGTCTTGAAAATACATGGCCGTTCACAATATGTGGAAAACTGGTAACCTCTATGGGACTAATTAAAATATGCATATGTTTTTTCCTTGTGACTATTGATCCCCCAAACCGGAATGAAGAAGACAAAACAACTTAGCCAACCACAGGACAGTTAGATTATATTTCACCCATTCATTTATATACATAAAAACCTGATCAAGAAGTGCTCCAATAGGAAAAATAACATTTATACAAACGAAGACAATAATGACTAGAAACTGAGAGTACAGGTACATAGTTAATCGATTATAGTTCCCGAGTGACAAATGATATGATAACAGTTTATGGTTCCAATGGGAGGTTAGGGCAATGAAAACACAACAATAATAAAAAATAACCGGTCTACATGTACTTAATATAAGGAAAACAGTCTTCTGAAAAACAGTTCAGAAAATTATTTACTATTCTTGAATCGCACGATACAACAATCTGTAAAGTGTTATTAACATCGAATATTTACTAAATTTTTACTGGAATTCTTCTGGGTGCATATTTTTAATAACATTTGTTAAAACGCAAAGACAGTACTTCTATGAATCTTATTTTTTACCTGATGCATTTGAGTACCAAATTAAATTTCGTACTTGAGTGATTCCAGGTGATCTTACTGGGTTATGGTTACTTTTTCTGTCGACTTACCTTTTAGATAGTTCACCTATGGTCCCAAAATCATTTTCAGCAGTTACTGACAGGATACATACGAGTAACAATGAATCTGTGACCCTACACTGCACCTGTAGTAGTTGATTAAGTATACGTATCTGTTCCATCTTTTGTTTCGAGTCACGTTTTTTGTGTCAAAACGTGAAGATAGTATTGTTTCCCGTTATAGTCTGCATCGTAAAATTATTCTAGTCTGTCGCTACTGCAGATGATCAGCCTACTTTTTCGGTTTTATCGCGTTTAGTCCCAACATTTCTCTGGATAATGTAATTACAGATTCAGAAATGTGATAAAGCTTTGAAATACAGCTTTCTGGATATAAACTATTACTCCTGCATGTAAACTCCATTAATATAAACGTATATTTGATGAGTGTACTGACACTGGATGTTATTACATGTAATCATTATCTACCATTAATATCGTCTTTCATCATAAGTGCTCAGTAACAAATGGAAACCAACTAGTGAACTACAATGAAAAAACTCATCATTTTTACTCTAGAAGATTGCAAAATATTACTTATCATTAATTTTGCCTACTAATAAGTAGTGTAATTAACACTTAAAATCTGTTGTTTCTCTTTTACAATTGTATGGAGTGCATGAGAATAAGACTTATATAATACTGAAGTTGAATGATGTGGATTGAAATCTCCCATAAAAAAATAAGTCAATCCTAAATACTAAAAGTATGCCTATTCTGATGTCAATTAGTAATTTATCACATGGACCTTAAGAGTGACAACATACTTTGTTCAATAGAATGAAAAGGAAAACATTTAATATCATATGACAATTTTAGGTAACATAAAAGAAGAATTTGATTATTTAATTGATGTAATACATGGCCAGTCTTATGTTCAAAGCATTGTATTTAAGAAATATAATTTAATTACAAGTCTAGCACAATACATTCTTTTAGAGTTGATTCAGAGTAGGCATTCCGAACGAAAAATGAATCTAAATTAAACAAAACGCTTTTGCGTTGTTTAGTGTTGAAATGATTCTAAGAAACCTTGATGAAGTTTTAGGGAGCCGACGAAATTTTATCTAATTACCGTTCAGTAGAACTTCTTAAGATCTTGACATTAAGTATTTCGATTGGATAAAAGTCGGAACAAAACGTTGCAGATTGGTTGGATTGTAATGATGGTTTTATTTTTATAGGAAATTATAGATACTCTAGTTTTTTGAACATATTTGACATTAACTGTAATGATCATTTATTCCTGCATATCTTCTGACTTCAGATTTGCGATTTTGAAGTGTTCAAGGTGTTCGAATTGTTATGTTTTACGCCTTATGACCAATGACTGCGTAAGTTAGATCCACTTTAAGCCCGTCGCCGATTGTTATGTATTCTGAAAATGCAAATGCCCTTGATAATTGCTAATCACTATACAAATATGTCTGCCCCGCAACTACCAGTCCCTTAAGCCGGAATAAAGAAAACAACGATTGATGAGCCCAATAGACAGAATCCGATTGGATCGGATCGGATTTCAATTATGCCTTTATATATATACAAAATCAGACCACACAGCGAACCAATTAGGAAGCTAACATTAATACAAAACTAAGGAAATAGTAGTAGTAAATAGGGACAACTTGTACGCAGCTAACTAACTGTAGTCCATAATAAGAGACAATATAATAACAGAAAATATGCTAAACGAGAGGATAGGGTAGGAGAGACGTTATAATAATAGAAATGTAATGTTTACGCTACTCACGATCAGAATAAATGAATTAGTTCTCAAAAACAAAGTTCTGAAAGTTTTTCACTCTTTTTTAGTGGTCCGACATAACACGAATACTAAAGCCGTATGCAGCAACCAAGCGCATAACATATCGCCTAGGTATTCTGGTTTGATGTCAAATAGCATACTTTATTTACTCATTAATTTATTTTTATTTTATTGTATTAAGTGATCTAAGAAGAGAGGAAGATATAACTATTTACTGATGGATTTTAAGATCTTTAATTCACATAACCCTGGTGTTTAAATGAAGCACTTTTGACGTAAACTTCCTATAAATTACGATTTTTGTTTCTTGTACTTAGTAGATTACAGAGTGTTTAAATCTTCACAATCGCATTTCACTACTTATGTAGATATATAAGTGTATTCACTGTTATACCAATTCAATACAATAAATTCTATATAACAGAATGTATCATGTTGAAATGACAGATTATAAATTAATTAACTACTTACTATTTCGTTTGGATAAATGAAATTATTCAAATATGTTATCCACCAATGATCACGACAAAATTTAATATCCGTTAAATTAGGTATTTGAGGATATAATGGACCAACATAAGCGTGTATGAATAAACCAGTATACAATATTAAAACTAAAAGATAAGCTGGAGTTAAACTGAAATTTGAAAAGAAATAAAATTAAAATGTCTATTATTACATTAAAACTGTATGAATATTTTGACTGTTATAGTGTTTTCTCATTTCTCCATTGATATACCTTTTGTAAATAGTGATTTGTACACTTCTGGGAAAATTAATGATTCAAACTGTGTAATGAATAAGGTTAGAATATTACATTCATTGAAACTGATACCTTCAAGCTACATCAATTGACTATATGTTCTGGTTACAAAAACCTAATCATTAATATGCTTTACATTATATACGAACATTCGTAGTCAATTATTATGCGAACATTTAAGGTAGGATAATTAGATGTTTTTGGTCTATTCAATTTAAGATTTAAAGCGACTATTCAGAAATCAAAGTACCATACGTATTGAAACTCATGACATTTACCATGTGTTAGGTCGGACCACAAAGAAGCGTAACAAACTTTCAGAACTGTGTTTGAGAACACTATTTCATTTGTTCTAACTATGTGTAATGTAAACATTTTGTTTCTATTATTGTTACGCTCCGCTTGCCCTATCCTCCCGTTTAGCATAATTTCTGTTATTATATTGTCTGTTATTATGGACTACAGTCAATTAGTTGTGTAGAGGTTGCTCCTATTCACTACCACTATTTCCTTCGTTGTGTATTCATGTTAATTTTCTAATTGGTTTGCTGAGTGGTCTGACTTTATTTATATATAAAAGAATGCTTGAAATATAGATTCGATTCTGTCTGGCTGACCTATTGGCTCGCATTCTTCTTATTTCGGCTTGGGACTAAGTGGGCACAGGGCAGACGCGCAATAACCAACTAGGCACTAGTAATTGGCACTCGGCCAACCCCACTCACCCTCCCAATTCTCTCGTCATAACACCATGGAACTACAATTAAAATATGAATTGATATTTGCATCAGTAATCATTATATAATAGTGCATTAATTGTACATGTAGAATTTTACAGCAAATTTGTCCTCTATCAATCAGAATCATATTTGAGCACATCCACAACTGAACAATCATGTTCAGTAGATTAACACAAGTTGATAGGATTAGTTAACTTTAAGGTTAATAACACATTGAATAAGTAAATATTGGGTGCATTCATTTCACCTCAAAACACTCACGTACAAATATAATTTCACCTTAGTTCTGATCTATTCAAATCAACTTGCATTATTTATAATTATCCATCATACTTGTGAATCTTTGATACTAAACCGAATAGAATCGATTGACTTCTGAAGCACTATGGACGTCTGTGATTCACCCTAGTAATTTTTACTGAATGAGATGTTTACTGGTTAAAACAAGAAAATACAGAATCCACAATTAGTTAGATTGATGGAAAGCACTATTCTGTCGAAGTAATTTGTCATGAGATTTGTTTCACCTCACCACTTATCTATCTTGAACCATGTTAAACATCTGCGAGGTAACATCTGATCCAATAAAGCATATTTTAAGACAGGATACAATGTTTACGAGGTGATTACTAGGTTTACATGCTTCATAACATTAACAATAACATGCTAATAAGTGACACTGTGCAATCAGCAGGTTTGTCTATCATTCAATTATTATGCATATATTGATCCCTAATTGGCTAATCGTTGATCTTATTTGCATCATACATCAAATTAACATTCATGTTAAGCTTGTACAAATAATGTGACATTGAGATTCATGAGAACGATTACTCCAGTTGACATATTTTGAACATCTTAACTACCTTTCAAACATTTGTCAAACAAGTCATTTCAGTAAATAATACTTATTATTTAAGATAAAAACAGCTAGCTGGTAAAAGTTGACTAATTCACAATTAACCTACCGTAAAGTACGATGAAATACAAAATTAAACCAAAATTTGATCCAGCTTTTCCAATTGGTAATTCTTCGAAGTCTTGGGATAGTAAGATAGGTTGATAGTGTGCCTCTAAATATAAAGTAAACCAATGATAATATAATACGGTATTGTGTTACACAGTTTACAATAAATAAAAAGTATATCATTTATACAGATCCACTATATATTGAACTAACGTAAAATCGTTGAAAATTCTCTCAGGTATAGACAATTTACATGGAAACAAATTGAAGTCTATAGTTTAATTTTGTAAAATAAACGTTAAGTCAACCTGTAATATTAATGTAAGTAACATTCTTCTATGTAGCTTATGTGCATCTGGATGTAATGTGCTAGTTAAACACAGAATCTAACACCGCTACTTTACTATTCAATTGAAACGCTTTTTAAATTTCAGGTTGGTGTAGTGTAAGTTCACTGTTTACACTATGAATTACAGATTTCAAAAATAATATGAAGTTCATGCATAAATTCAAAGAATTTCAGATGAATGGATGCAATCAAAATTCTTTAGTAAGCACATACAACATAACTAGCTTCATGTTAATTGATAGAAAATTTGACACAGCGAACAAATCCTCAGGTAATTATCTTCGATGATAAATAACTAAAATACATATCAAGGATTTAACAAAATATGATGTATAATAAAAGGCGCGAAAGTCTTTCTAATTGGCTTTAAATGAACACCAATAATATGCACTGTCAGTTAAACTCTTCTTTTACGTACAAATTTATTTAAAGATTACAGAAATTTCTAAAAATGAACTGCGAGGACGTACGACATAAAAAAGAATGTATCAACGGCCAAAGTTGCGCCAATAATTACTTGATACGTCCATGTTCCTTGATGAATCTGTGAGTATAGTAACATATTATCTGCAAAATATTATACAAAAAACATTACCAAGGAATGTCTAAAGTAAGTAGCAGGAAACTCAAGATGTTCTAGGGGAATCAAGCAAACAAACGTTTTAATTTTTATAAAATCAAATAATCCAAATAAGTCTGCCTACACAAATTAACATTATACGTTTATGAGTGTAAGCCTAAGGCGTACATGTTAATTTGTCAATACAAATTGCTAGGTTGTGTTTTAAACGTAAACTTGCTTACTAGAAAGTTTTGTGTAAAATATATGCAAAAGCTCTTCATACTAATGTTTTTGCAGTAGTATGAAGGTAACATTATTAATTACACCATTAAAAACACATATACAGTTACTTACATTAATTTACTTTTATTAATGTTGTATCAGTTCCTTTTAAATCACATGTATAATTTAACTAAAGCTAAAAAATAACTTACAAATTGAATGTTCGTTGGACTAAGTAAATTACTTATTTCGTTTCATTATTCTGAGAAATTGCGCCAAAACGTACAAGTTATATGATTGTTTATACAGAATGTCAAACATTGTTAACTATTCGAAAGAAGCATAGAATTAAACAACTAATTATTTTTAGGAACATCATTTTCTCAACAAAATGGACTTTAAACTTACTTGCACCAAACATACTAAACGCTATGCAATGTCCATAAATTATCCAACACATGGTTATGAATCGAATGCCATCTAGGCACAGTAATGGATGATCACAATGCTGACCTAACTTGTTCACAACTTGACTGGGTTTGGAGTTCCAAAGACAAAATGTATTGAAAGGAACAGAGTAATTTGAAATAAATTTCACAAACAAATTTGTATTTGACAATTTATCTAAATAAAAATAATAATAAAAACTGAAACACACGACCAATTAATTAAAAGACATAACTTGACAAATCACTGAGCATCGTTTAGTAAATATTGATAAACTGATAGCTTCTGCCAGTGTAAAACTGTTGTAAAAATCGGACTAAAATATTTTTAGAGTAGTAAATTTTATTGGCATTCTCTGCTACAAGACATTATTTGAAGAATTCTCTCGTTTTTATTTATTATTATAAAAAAGATCTTAATTAACATGAATTGTTAAAAATAAGGGTAAAACAGTTCGCAACTTCTTGAATAAGGTGAACTTTGCCACTAAACGTCATGTGCTGGAAGAGGTCGAACTTCTACCTTGATCCTCAGCGTTTAATGTTTAGCATGTCATTTACCCAAACTGTTCCTTAAGATTGCAGTCTATGGATAAAGGGATTCTCTGTCTTTGATACTATACAACAAGAAACTAGTATAATCGTTATAAATGATATGTATTCTTACAGTGATTATTAATACATTCAAGTGCAGTGTTACTCACTAATGCCCAATGATTGACGTTAACTATTTGTAATCTTATTTTCTTAAAAAGTAGTGATGTGGGGATCCTTCATTAACAACTTAAATGTGAAATATCACTTTTCGACGCCTACTTGAGTAGCAAAATATAAATTTTATTTAAATAATATCAATAACAAACACAAAAAATAATATACCAATGACCCCATGATTAATTATGACAGTGCTTACAACAAACAGATACGTGTAGTACATTCACCATTATTTCTAGATATCTATGGAGTAAATTTATCTTTACACGATAATAAAAATCAGCAAATTTTAATTTTATTGTAATGTAATAAAACTTTTCGAAATATAATGTTTTTTTAAACTAGTCTGTACGTAACCTTCAATAGGTAACTTTTGTTTTTCTAACTAAAGTAGCATATAAGGCAGATAAGAACATTTTATAATCTAGAAAATACTAATATTGTGTCCAGAATTATGTTGTTAACTTTAAAATCCGTCTGAATTTTATTAAAGTGATTTTTAGTGTGGTCAGTAAGTGACATGAACTCGTGTTTTACTTTACTTCAAGCAAACTAGGGGCCTTTGGAGTAAACTTTACTTTTGTTAGAATCCATTGAGTTTATCGGAAAGTCTAGGATGATCAGTGACACCTTAGTAAGTGAAGGATATCAATTAGTCACAAACTCTGAATTAATTCGTCTAGATAGCAGCTGTTCTGCTATTGACTTTTTTAAGATACCAGATACTTCAAGATGACAAATTATATTGATTATTTGACTTGTCCTAATAGTTACAAGTTAAACAATATAATGGATAACATTTTACAATCTTACAGTGTAAACAAATAACAAAAATCTAATAAGATAATTACTGATTAATTTAACAGCTACCTGATATCAGATGTGCCTGAGGTATTTAGAATAGACTGTTGTAAAACTCAGGACAATAGATTTATGTCTTTAAGAATGACAAAAACAAGCCTGCTTATAGAATCATTATTCAGAATATGATAATTCATTGCGTATGTACAAAACGTGTAAAAAATATATAAGGGTAAACCCAAAAAAAGTTGAATCTTTAAATGCAACACTGTAATATTCTCACATAGACATCAAACTGAACTTTCAGGGATACGTAAAGCCTATTATCACAGTCCTCAGGAACTCAGACACAACTTGTTGCAAATTGTTGTTTGGTCTATAGGATGATTGTAGGTTAAGTATGCAAATCAATCAAAACATTAATGACATTCATGACGTTCACCACAGCTACACCTACGTAAAACGGAAAATATCTTGCCTAATCTTGAGAACATTGACTTAAGGAGCACCCATACAACATATGTTACTAAACCATTTAAGCCCAACATATTTATATCATTAGAATTGACGACACACAAGCTCACTTACTTGATCTATATTCAGAATAATGAACTTCATTGGCACTTTGATTGATTAAAATGCGTTTGTTCAGCCATATTTTCATCTTCCGTGATTCCCACATAGTCAACAAGAGCTTCATTTACATTAACTGTTTCCACAGACATACTGGAATTGGTTAGCCCGTTATATGAATTCACATAAGTGTGATAACTCCACAAGCACCAAATAACTACATCCACCAGTGTTCCGCTAATCAGAAGAAATGTAACCATCACTAATAATGACCTGAAAAGATTCAAAACACTCAGCTTATTCTTAAAAGTGTGAGTAGACGGTCAATTATTCTAAAATATGAATTGAACTATAAATCAAACATATTTTAAATACAAAGCAATCGAAGTATTTGTCGAGTAAGGTCATTTTAAAATGGCAAAGATCGATTCCGTGTCATTCATTGAAGTCTTTTTTGCACTATTTAATCATCTTATAACTCCATCTGGTATAAACTAAAATCTTTACAAGGATAGAGTTATACATTAAATCCGCATGACCAAACCGTTGTGAGTTGAAGGTGATTGAGAATATTTCATCACAAAGTGATGCTGAAAGTTCAATGTACGTTTTATTTGCATGGTTAATTAAAATGCAAAATTATGATATGTAACTTACATGGCCACCCAAAACCAGCCATCCTTCTGTAATTCTCCAAACTCTGCGTGACAAAAGCTTGTGGAGTCATCAACAGATAAATTAACTCTAGAAAATACTACACACTCATCGCTTAAAACCAACAAACCCATATCCAACAGCCAAATCAGGTCATCCTTTGTACAGGAATGAGGAATACACACGCCGTAATTCAGTTCAAATGACTGAAATTAAAGAATATCAGAAAAGACATACCAATTGCTGAGGGAGATCATCAGAAGTAGGAAGTTCCACAAAAGCAGTACAGTACTTCCCTTTCACATGTCGAGATACACCAAAGCTAAAGTCTGTTATATTTCGACACAACTCCATGCTTCCTACCCAATTGATTGCACCACCTGAAATACCAGGCACGATTTTGCCAGCAGCATCCAACCCTTAAGAATTAGTCAAATGAAATTTTCATGCTCACATTTCATGGCTTCCTCGTTTGACCGGGAGATTCCATACAATATTGAAGTCATATCAACAACACATGCAGAGTTGTTCAAGAATGGGTTATTTTGTAATTTCTTTCTATCTAGAAACGTCAACCACCCGTTCATTGATACTCGAGTATAATTCATCAGCTCAGCGAATGCATTCAGGATTTTTGGATCAAATGGATGAAGAAGTAATAGTATGGAGTTATCATAAGAATAGATAGGTAGGTGATTATTATGTGCATTAACGGGAAGACATAATGCCAATATAAAGATGTAGTTTAGAAGCCATCTCATTTTTGTAAGACTAGAGGGATGTGGTGTATAATTTACTAGATACCTGGTATTTTGGCAGAAAATGCCAGAAATTAATATGGATGTATTTCAGATGTTGGTATTATTTTTGATTGTATTGGCGGAATTTACACAAGGACCAATTCTGAGACACTCTAACAAATTTCAACATTCAAATTTTATTCTTTCTGAAGAGATGTACACTAGCTAATCGTCTCTCAGAATCTGGACATACTTATTAAAATGTTTTTTTTTGTTATGATTACGCGTAAATTGTAATAATCGAGATATTTCCACTGGCATAAGTGATTAGTGGATTACGGGGTTGTAACATTTCTGGGTTATTAGATCGTCAATTTACACCCAGAAGCTGGTCGCAACAAAGTCTTCCGACTTAAAGGGTCTGTTTAAAGGACACTTGACTAGGCAACTTTGACACGTGGTCTTTGGTAGGTAGCTTTGAATAAATTCGTAATCAGGTTGACTAGAATCTCTCATGATAGATTTAGCTTTATATGCTACAGAACACCAAATTCAAAAAGTGTTGTGTGTATTACAAAAGGTTATACCTATGTCTTTGTATGTGATAGATAGATTGATACTGAATTAATCAAGTTTGTATGTGGTGGTTTTTATCATAAAAATCAAATAGAAGCCCAACAGATACGTTCCCATCGTCATCGTTGAAAAAACGTGATGAAGTCCTCCCTGACGACAGTGAATACAAGTTGCTGCAGGCATAATGATGACTTGAAAGATCCTTTATGACAACCTTAAGATTTTCAGCCTTCTTAAATGACTCATCAATCCTGAAAACATCGAAACATCAGATCAACTAAATGTTATAAACATTATCACCTGATTACGTAGTCTCCTAAGTTTTTGAGTGCATCAAACCCTCTAATAATCCTAGAATCTTAAATGTTTCTAAAGTCTGTTTTTTAAAAACTATAAAAAAGCTCCTTAAGGCTAGCAGTATGATTGATGTACCATGCTCATGTACAAGACTAAATAAAATCCTTCATTGCGTTAATACACCGTCATTATTCGAATTCGACACAACGGTAGAGGCACAAGATTTTTCAGACTCATCCAATATGATAAGACAAAACCCTCTGTATTACAGTATAAAGTTAGTACCAGACAGGACTCCCTGTCATCGTATGTCAGGTAAGTCTGGCAAAAGACCTCTATTAT